>CM070623.1:7289258-7889258 GCA_036346255.1 Ampelocalamus luodianensis
ATTTCGACCTGTGGCTCTTCTCTTGCCCTGTTCATTTAAGTCACACATTGCACTTTGGCTGAAGGAGAAGGATGTGAGGAATCTCACTGATATTAGGAATTTTTGTCATGAGCTCGAGGGTAACGATCTTTAACTCTTTATTTACTCTAGGTTTATCTTTAATCAATCTTAGTGTATTTGGTTAATAGGAGGAGTAACGATTTGCAGTTTATTAATATAATTTAACACTACTAATTGTTACGTGTGTAGCGTAGATGGACCGAATCGATGTACGGTGCGTAACTGCAGAGTGAAGAGTACATTAATGGCGTGATTGCTTTTAAAGAGCGCGGAGCATGATATCTGAATAAGGGATAGAATTTATGTATCGCCCATGCATTGATTGCGGTAATCAAGATTTTTAACAACCCGCCGCAGATCGTAGGGCACTTGATTCGGGGTTTCAAAAAGGGTATACATGTTGGACCATCCACGGTGAAGAGCAGATTATACAGAAGTTAATAATGATGACATCGCCGAGGAAGTTAATTATGATGACATCGCCGAGGAAGTCAACGATATGCCGGATGTGGATTGTGTTTTTATAACGATAGGTCGCACGATGACAACTGGATCGATGCTACACGATGCGTATGAAACTACTGAGGAGAGAGAGTTTTGTAAATTCGAGCGCTTAATGGAGGACTCGGGAAACTTTTGTTTCGATCGCAGCGGAATACACAAGGTTGTCAACCGTATTTGAACCGCTGAAATTGAAGCGCAGCAATGGTTGGTCCAACAAGAGTTTCACGGCGTTATTATGTCTCCTAGCGGACATTCTTCCGAGGGAAACGTGTTGCCCAAAGACCACCTACCAAGCCAAGAAGGTTCTTTGTCCATTGGGAATGGAAGTAGAAAGAATACATGCATGTCCAAACGATTGTATCCTCAGATCGAAAGAGTATGCAGACTTGCATGTGTGTCCGTGTGCAAAGCATCCCGATACAAGCGTAAGAATATCGCTAAGGTGAAGCAAGGACCTCTCGCTAAGGTGTTGTGGTATCTCGCTGTGATCCCACGCTTGAAACGTTTATTTGCGAACCGAAGGAGGCAAGATTGTCGCGCTGGCACTCTGAGGAGCGTAAGAAAGATGGAAAACTAAGACACCTCGCGATTCTCGCGGTGGAGAAATTTCGATCGGACCTTCAAAGAGTTCGGTGCGGAACCGAGGAACATAAGGTAGGGTTGAGTGCGGATGGAATGAATCCTTTCGGTAACATGAGCAGCCGACATAGCACTGCCCGTGAATCTATGTATGTACAACCTTCCTCCTTGGCGTGTATGAAGCGGAGTACATTTTGATGTCACTACTTATCCAAGGGTCAAGCAACTTGGGAACGATATTGATGTGTACCTAGCACCATTATCGGATGATCTTGTGACATCGTTAAACGAAGGTACAAGTATGGGATGCGTATAAACGAGAGAACTTCTTTACACGCCATGTTGTTCTCGCACTATCAATAATTTTCCGCCTTGGTAACTGTCAAGCTTGAGACGAAGGAGCCAAAGCCTGTCCGCACTTCTTAGATGCTACGGAGAGTGTATGGCTGAACAACTCGCGCAAAACTGTGTATATACGTCACCGTAGGTTCCTTCCCAGGAGTCACCCATACCGTAAGATGAAGAAACAACCGACGGAAATAAGGAGGACGATTCACCCAAGGGCTTTTAGAGGGAAAGAGGTCTATGATATGGTTAAGGATATCGATGTTATGCTTGGGAAGGGACGTAAATTAAAAACCCGTCAGAAGAACATATGGAAGAAGTGGTCAATTTTTTGGGACTTGCCTTATTGGGAGCACTTAGAAGTTCGTCACTGCATCAACGTCATGCGCGTGGAGAAGAATGTATGTGAAAGCTTGATTGGTCTCTTACTGAACATTAGTGGCAAAACAAAGGATGGTGTTAACGCACGACATGACTTGGTTGTTATGAACATAAGGACCGAGTTAGCACTGAAAGAGACCGATAAAGGACGAACATACCTTCCACCAGCTTGCTACACTATGTCCAAGGCCGAGAGAAATGAATTATGCCAAAGCTTGCATGGTGTTAAAGTCCCGTCTGGTTACTCCGCTAACATTAAGAAACTTGTTTCTATGCAAGATTTGAAATTAATTGGTATGAAGTCTCATGATTGTCATGTCGATGACACAAATGCTTCTGTTGCAATTAGGGGTATCTTGCCAAACAAGGTCCGAGTGGCAATCTTGAGGTCGTGTTATTTCTTCAACTCAATTGCTCGGAAGGTCATCGATCGAAGCGACTAGATGCTCTACAAAGCCGAGGTGGTGGCGACTCTATGTCAACTTGAGATGTATTTCCCTCCGTCATTTTTCGATATCATGGTCCATCTCATTGTTCATCTTGTGAAAGAGATAAAGATATGCGGTCCCGTGTTCCTCGTCATATGTACCCGCTCGAGAGGTATATGGGAATTCTCAAGTCCTACGACGGAATCGATCTCGACCGAGGGCGACATCATCGAAGGTTATGCAACCGAAGAGGTCATTGAGTTCTGCGTCGACTACATGGCTCGTGTGAACCGATAGGTGTGCCTCTATCTCGTCATGAGGGAATTTGGATGGTATCGGGACCATCGAAAAGGAAATCAATCACTCGACCGATACGTGCGCTCAAGCCCATTTCACGGCCTTGCAACACATGACCCAAGTGTCCCCGTACATCGACGAGCAAAAACATGGTACGCCATCAGAATCGAGCACGGTCGGATGTTTGGATCACGAGATCACAACCGTCGGTTCAACGAATGGTTAAAGGTGCGAATCATGGTCGGGAGGTCATCAAGTGATGATACTTTGCTATGGTTGGCAAAAGGGCCACAATTTACAATTGTCACATGGCAAGATACGACATAAATGGGTACACATTTTATACGGCAGCTCAGATAGGAAGAGCCTGATCCGTAACAGCGGTGTCCGTGATAGATGCATTCATTACCAATGGCTGAGGAGCTCGTACTATGGGCAAATAGAGGAGATATGGGAGCTTGACTACGTGCTTTTCAAGATCCCCTATTTCGTGCCGTTGGGTCCATCTCCCATGTGAAGGTCGACAAATGCGGCGTCACTACCGTGGACCTCGATCGTGTCGGATACGAAGACGAACCATTCTGATCTTGGCTAACCAAGTTGTTCAAGTCTTCTATGTAACCGACCCGGCAAATAAGAAGCGTCACGTAGTTCTTCATGGAAAAAGAAGGATTGTCGGAGTTGAGAATATAGTGGACGAGGAAGAATACAATCAATTTGACGAGTTGCCTCCTTTCGGAGATGGCATCAGGCTCGAGGAAGAACCCAGCGAGAAGCTAGCTATATACGCGTCGATCATCATGAAGGGCTATATTTGAATTAAGAAATTGCTCCATTGTAATTAATTTATTCCATAACATCATGTGTTATGGACTTGTAATATAATCGACGTATATTTTGATGTCAGCGTGGAATTGTAATCCCTCGTCCTTGTGGGAACGATATTTAAAAATTCATTTAATTTGGAAAATAGTCCAGCTGCACCACCTTTCTAGAAACCTAAAAAACTGAAATTTTATGGCAAATAGTCCAACACCTTTGCAAAGAAACCGGCATACTCATGCCTAATCCTGCGATCGTCATCTGCGAAGACGGCGTGAGTCGTCCCACCCTTCCACACCGCGGCCGGTGCTCGTTCACCGATGGCCATCCTCCGCGGCGCCACACCCGGCCCGATGGCGCGCCTTCTTCCCCCCCGCGCCGCTGGACCATGTCCGCGGCGAGCCTCGCACCGCCCGCACTCCGGCTGGTCTTGGCCGTCGCACGCCGGCCGGTCGGCTCGTCCTAGACCTAGCTGATGTAGTGCTTCCCAACGTCGCGCGTCTCGCCGACCGTGTAGAGGAGGAGACCGAGCATGTAGGCTGCGGCCTTGTGGCCGGCCACGGCCGCCCGTTCAAGGAACATGAGGCCGCGCTGCATGTCTTGGGGCGCGAAGACAAGCCCGAGGCCGACAATGAAACAAGCCCCCGGGTTGCTGGCGCCGGCCAGGTGGTTGACGACGGCGAGGTAGCGCTCATTGTCCTGCCACTTCATCGCCTCCTCTCGCTCCAGCGCCACGCGTCTCCCCACGGCGCATTCCTTGGACACCTTGTACAAGGCCTTGCAACTCCAATATACGTACATACAAAATTCAAGATGTTAGAATAAATAGTAGTACGTACATACGTATATTGTAGATATAAAGATGTACGTACGTTAATCGTAGGCTGCATAGGTCCTCCATGGGATGAGGAGAGCTCGCGGCCACACGGCCGACGATGTCGACGACGACATCGTGAGAAAGAGTGGCGATCACCGACCTCCTCGCCTTGGTGCTGGCCTGACTGCTCTGCATGCTCACCTTGGCGATTGCTGCGTGTATGTACTCAAAACCGTGAGACGAAGAGCGATGGGATGAGTTTAATCTTCGGTGAATTATTCCATCTTATAAAGAATTAGGAGTAACTGGCATGTGAGACAAAGAGACGGATGTATCGTTGGCGTGCGAGACTAAGAGACGGTTCTGAGTTGGTGAGATGAAGATACACATCACGCGGGAGTTGAAGAGGTAGGAAAGAAATATCACATACGGTTATATCTTGGAGCGAATGCAGCGATAATACTATCATAGACGGTTATTTAATATAGCCGTGCGTGATACTCTGACAGTTCTAAATTGAACCATCGTGATAATTCCTGACGGTTCAATTTTAGAACCGTCGTGATAAGCGTCATCATCACGCACGGTTGATATTACCAGCAAATGCGTGATATTCCTGACGGTTGGTAATATCAACCGTCTGTGATGAGGAACTATCACAGACGGTTCTTATTACCAACCGTCTGTAAAGTATCACAAACAGTTGGTAATAAGAACCGTGTGTGATGAGGCGCTTATCACAGACGATTCCAAATGGAACCTTCTTTATAAGTTCAACACACACGGCTCCTTTGGAACCGTCTGTAATCAGGTGTCTGGTATGGTCTGTTTTGTAGTAGTGAAGTGAAGTCCTCTCGTTTGTACGCATCCCATACCCGTACCCCTTCGTTCCACAGTGTCACAAGATCTTCCAGAAATGGTGATAAGTACACATCAATATTATTCCCAGGTTGTTTCGGCCCTTGGATAAGTAGTGACATCAAAATGTACTTCCGCTTCATACACAGCCAAGGAGGAAGGTTGTACATGCTTAGATTCACAGGCCAGGTGCTATGTCGGCTACTCATGTTACCGAAAGAATTCATTCCATCTGTACTCAACCCAAACCTTATGTTCCTTGGTTCTGCACCGAACTCTTCGAAGCTCCGATCGAAGTTTCTCCACTGAGCAGAATCAGCAGGGTATCTTAGCTTTCCATCTTTCTTATGGTCCTCCGAGTGCCAACGCACCAATCTTGCCTCCTTTGGGTTCGCAAATAAACGCTTCAAATGTGGGATCACGGGCAGATACCACAACATCTTAGCAGGATGTCCTTGTTTCAACCTAGCAGTATTTTGGCGCTTATATCGGGATGCTTTGCACACGGGACATACATGCATGTCTTCATACTCTTTACGGTAGAGGATACAATCGTTCGGACATGCATGTATTCTTTCTACTTCCATTTCCAATGGACAAAGAACATTCTTTGCTTGGTAGGTGGTGTTGGGCAACACGTTTCCCTCCAGAAGGATGTTCGCTAGGAGACCTAACAATGCCGTGAAACTCTTATCGGACCAACCATTGCTTGCCTTTAATTTAAGCAGTTCAATCACGGTTGACAACCTTGTGTATTCCGGCTTGCAGCTAGGGAACAAAGGTCTCACCGAGTCCTCCATTAAGCGCTCGAATTTACAAAACTCTCTCTCACTGTAGTTCTCTTCTGCATCGCGTAGCATCTGATCCAAATTGTCATCGTGCGACCTATCCTCATCAAAAGAATAGTCTACATCCGGCATATCGTTGATTTCCTCGGCGATGTCGTTATTACTAACTTCCTGTGTAATCTGCTCTTCACCGTGACTGGTCCAACATGTATACCCTTTTTTGAAACCCCTTCGAATCAAGTGTGCTTCTATCTGCGCCGGGTTGGTAAACATCTTCAGATTACCGCAATCAATGCATGGACAGTACATAAATTTTATCCCCTTCTTCAACATATCCTACTCGGCGGCTCTTCTAAAAGCAACCACGCCATTAATGTACTCTTGACTCACACGGTTCATACCATACATCCAGTTTCGGTCCATCTACGCTACACATGTAATAAAATATATAGTGTCAAATTAGATTAATAAAATCTCTCTCAATCGCACTCTCTCTCCATTTCCTTCCCTCTCACAGAACTTTAATGCATATGCCAACCACCCAATGAAAAATATTATTCTATTCCCTTGCATCCGGATGCAAAAGTTTGCATCGGTTCCTAGAGTTTTGCTTCGGAATAGGCAGCTTCCACGTGTGGAATCGGTTCCTAGCATCAAATCTAGCTATTTGAACCGGCTAATTAAGCACGTAAATTACAGATGCTCTAAAGGGTTATAGATTGTTACCCTCGGAGCTCACGACGAAAATACCAAATCTCTTGAGATTTCTCTCCTTCTCCCTCCCTTTCTCCTCTCCTTCTCCTCCCCTCTCTCTTTGTCGGTGGCGCAGTGGGTTTTTATCTGGGTGGCGGCTCAAATAGGAATGGGCAGGGGGTACTCCAGGTATTTATAGCGCGAGGATATCACAGACGATTTAAAGAAACATACGAGTATAAGGAGTACCAACTCAGACGATTTACTTGGTTTTCGTTTCTTTCTTGAATTTGAAGACTGTTATCTTATTTCAACATTACATTTCTACTCAAGTTTGGCTCTTGGTGGGACACGTAAAGCCTCTGGTGAAGTCTCTCCTCTCGCACGTGGTCACCTTGCTGGAAGGAGCTTCCTAGTGACGGTCCTTTTCCTCGATCCTCGCCGGATCGGATTTGATCATGAGCACGTTTCGCGAAATATTTTACAAATCTTCAGTTCTTGAGATTCGATACGACCAAATCCGAATATTTTCTAAACAACGGTACTTATCTCTTCGTTTCTTTTTCTTTGCATACATTCTTAATGCATATCTTCTTATCAAGCAAATCTGGTCTTTGTTATATCTTCTGACTACAAGTGGTATTTCATAGTACTTCGATAATGGGCAAGATCTAGACTAGCCGAAATCGTCAGTTGGTTCCGACCACATGATTTTCTAGTATTTCCTGGATCATTGTCATACACATTATCAGCACTCTTACCATGGTCATTGTTATTACTCAATTTCTTGGTCTACTGCTTTCTTTTAGTAACGTTCATCTACTAATATAAGCAGTCGGGGGCTAGGAGATATATGAGTATTTAATAACATCGATAAAACAAAGCAGGATCTTCATTGATAAAAGGTAAGTTTTATTTTGCATATTCTAAATATTACATCCATTTACATATTGGGACCACGGATGGTCGCTACGTGATGGAGACAGACTTCCATTTCTCAAGAACTTTCTCTCCGAGAGGTTTTACTTCCTCGAGAAGTTTTGTTGCTTCACTTTCAGAGCAGTCCAAGTCCTCTTCCACAGCTTTAAGATTAACAGAGGGGTCGGAAGCCTTTAGTTTTGCTAAAGCAACACCAACTCCAGTTACAATAGCTTCCTTCATTGTCTGGATATGGTTTTCCCTCATAGTTTTGAGCAGGCCTTTGAGATCTTCCAGAAGTTGACCAAAGTAGTTCATCTTTTCTATTGGATCTCCTAAAGAAGGCAAGCTCGATCCTGATCCCATATAAAAGATCATTTTGTTAAGAGCCATGATTTTCTCATCAAGGCCAAATACAAGGGCTGCCTTTTGACCACGCTCAAACTCGAGGGTTTTCTCTGCTCGTTCAAGTGCTTGGGTTTTTTCTGCATGAGTGGATAAAAATTAACACACACTTAAAAAAAATTGGAATACTGGTTAAGTCTACGACCAGTTACCTTTGATTTTCTTCTCACAAGAGTCGAAAACCTCATTTTGCCTGGTCATCGCATGCTCGATCGACCGGTCTTTACTCTGATTTTCTTCCCTCAGTTTTATTATTATGGCTTCTTTAGCCACAATCTCTTCTTTATTTTTCTCTAAATCTATCAAATATGATAGAGAGAGAATGTTAAGCTATATGGAGAATCAAGATAATAAACCTTAGAAGATCAAGAAGAGAAATGTACTTACTTCTTAGATCAGAGTGTCTTTGCTCCAAAGTTTTTATTCGCTGGGTTAGTCCTCCGACCACAGCATAGTTTTCGACCATGTGCTACAAAATAAAAATCCCTTTCTTTGGTAAGCTTTCAAAGAAAGCGCAAAGAAAGAATTGTAAGGATGGTCGTAGGATACTTACCCAAATTGCCATATCGTTATATTCGAAAAAGATTGTATCTGGACCAATCTCAGCTTGACGGTCCGATATCTTTCCCCAGGCTTAATCGAGTTCCTTATCCTCGATAAATCGGGGAGAAAAAGGGAATTTGTTAACCTGAGAAGTATTTCCTGGAGGAGGTGGAACCTGTTGAGGGTCTCTGGGGATGACTACCTCCGGAGAAGGAGTAAGGATTACTAGAGGATCCTGAGCAGATGTTGAAGCCTGCTCGGGGGCTTCTTTTACTACTTCATCCTCAGCCGTCTTACCTTTAGGAGTATCCTGATCAGGAATCTCCACGACCACTTCTTCCCCAGGAACCTTTTCCTGAGGGGTGCTCTGGTCGGACACGACCGGAACACCAGAAGATCTAAAAAACAAAGAGAGAAGGTAAGGAAGATCCAAGGTATGTATAAATACAACCTCTTCATTTAATATATGTACCTTGTTGATTTTCTGAATTTACCCTTGTAGCGCATCGAAGTAAAGTTCGTTGCGCTGGCCTTCCTCTTCTTGTCAATCGATTTCACGGTTCTAAACGGTAGGGTTGACTAGATCTTGCACATCCACCGATTGAAAATCGAGCGATATCGCGACTATGTCGTCAAGGATAAGGTCCCGATCATCGGATCAGTGGGTGTAGATTCGTCGACCTCCAAAACAGTAGCCTCAGTAGGCACTGATGGGTCCTCAGTGACCATGCTGGAAGGTATGACAACCGCCTAAATTCATCATCAAAAATAGTTAGGCGATGAACATAGTTTATCCAAATTATTATTTATGATCGGTCACCTACCTCTGGAAGGCTGACATCCTGTGTAGTCGAAGGGGAGATCGGATCATCAATTGGCTCACATCTTTCGGTGGCCTCGTTGATTCTCAACCCAACCGACTACACACCAAAGAGGATTTATGATATCCGATCGAAATAATATGTATGACAACAAAGCAATGATTGATATTTTTACCTTAAGTCTTTCAATCCTTTCTTGGAAACACCGCTAAGATCCGAGGAAACTAGCCTTGTCGCGAGCTCTCGCGCGATCATCTTGATCCGCTTCTAATCTCATCAGAAGATAAAGCTGTAAAGGTAAAATGAAAAGATTTAAGAATATGGAAATAATCAACTAAGGTAGGTAAACTGGTCGGAATCATTAATGGCTTACCATCTTTGGAATCTCTGGTTGTATCATCACGACCAATGTACCAGAGCATCTTATATGCTCGGGCCTTCAAAGGACTAACCCGGCGTGTGGAAAAATCCTTCACCACATGCCAAGATGTTAGACCTTTGACACTAAGAAGCTTGATTGCTTCAGCCCATTTTCCTACGTTTCCCTCTTTTTCTGCAGAGGAGCGCCACCTCGGATTCTCGATCGCCTTCTTACCAGAATAATAAAGGCTGTCTTTCTTCGTAATCTTCATATAAAACCAGCTCTTCTTCCACGACGACCACGAAGATTTTGAGTACATAAAAATGTACTCATCAGCTTTTCCGTCATGGAGACGCAATGTGCACTCTCTAGGCGTCCCCATCGTCTTTCCAGACTTTGTCATTCTGTAGTAGTACCTGAATAGATCCAGATCTGCTGGAATCCCCAAATGCGCCGCAGATAGATAAAAATACTGAGATTGGCGATGGCGTTGGGAGCAAGATTCACCAATTCAACTCCATAATACTCCAAAACTTTGGGAAGGAAGGAGTGAATTGGTAGCCTAAATCCGCATTCAATATATGCAAGAAAAACAGGAATTTCTCCATCTTCACTACTCGGGGAATGTTCCCCAACAGCAGATCTCCAAGAAATCAGGTCTTTTTTTGGAAGCATCCCGATCTTCTCTAGGTTCTCTAACTTCTTTTCACTCAAGTCGGAAACCGACCAGTTGGTGATTTGGTCCGACATGGTTGGGTTTCTTTCGGGTGGGGAAAGCACAGGAGGTCGGAGGAAGTTTTCACTCGGGAGATGAAGAAGGAAAGGAGGAAGTGAAAAAACCCAAAGTCTACAAAGGGGTTTTATAAGCTTCAGAATTTCTAACTGTAATAAGGAGTTACCCAAAAAAGTCCAACGGACACAAAAACTCTTCAATTCCCAAGGCAAAGTTCTCAACTTTAAAGTGAATACAAACCGCTTCAAATGCCCTTGCATTTAAATGGCGTCGGCCCGTCTGATTTCATCGGAAGGAAAGTGTTCACACAATTTATTTATTTAAAGTTCGGGGCTAGCTGGCGAGGATTAAAACCTCTATATATTATCTTTAATATATAAAAGACCATACGTCTTCATGGTCGTAACCACAGGTGCCACGACCTCCTTTGGTCGTAGAGATTCGGAGGTTACATAATGGGTACCACAGTGGACGAAGGCCTAAGCCAAGCTTCCACCAGAGAAGCTACTCGTAAAAGGTATGAACTGATACTCGGAATAAATCCCAAGGTATATTCTCTACCGTATGATGAATGGAGCAATGTATATTCCATGCCATACGACGCATCTTATCCAGACACACTAGCGAACAACCTCCATGCGTTGTTTGTTTCCTAGACATATAACCGCCGAACGGTTGATTCAGTATCAACCGTCACTTGACTCCGACCGGACGTAACGCCGCATCGAGCGTCTTCTCGGAAATAGCGCCACCTCTTGAGGGCTATTTAAAGATGGAACATGGACGGATCAAGGGGAGAAGAAAAACAAGGCAACTGAAGAAGGAAGGAACACAAACCTTAGTTTCATGTGATAGACCTGAGATAGCAAGAGAGCAAGCATAGTTCTTAGTACATACCTTGTAAATTCCAGTTCATATTAATAAAGAGCAGTCCCATCATTTCACGAGATTTCCCGTCACTTTCTCCTTTTTATTTTTGTAAGATCGGCGTCTTGATCGTCGGCAGTGCGCCGACCGTGGGGCGCGACGTGGAATCTCGAAGAATATCTCGCTCATCAAATCTTTGTCCATTCCCCATCGTGACGACGATGCGGTTATGGCGGGAAGTTGGGATGAAGAAAATTGGTTCGACTTGGCGGACTACGCCGACCTCGACAAGGATGCATGCATGCGCGCCATGGAGGAAAACGAAATCTCTTCATCATCCTCCTCTGCGGCTCGCCAGGCGTAAATCGCGAAGACGGCCGGATGGATGAAGACACACCGCTACAATCGATGGCGGTTTGAGAAAGTGTTTCCGACCAGTTGGAACACCCCAAAGCCTCGGCAAGCGGGCCTTCGACCGGCAAAAAGGTGACGAAAATTCAACACCGCAACCAGAGGTTCAACATACCTTTGATGCGATCATGGTTGATAGGTACTCACCAACGGCTTCTAGTAATTCCAGGAGCCAACCGACACCTGGTGACGGTGTCAATGAAACCTCCATTGGTCGTAAACCAAGTGGGGATGATAAAGCTCAGCATTCGATCAACAATTATTTGGATCGGTGAGGTCCTTCCAAAACCTCGGGGCGTGCGATCACCGATCGCTCTCCATCGTGGAAGCTTCTCGCGAAGCTCGAAGGCTCTCCATCGATTACCACGGAAGCTTATCGGAGGATCACTACTGGAAGCACGAGGTCAATGCGATCGGAGATACGGATAACAATGCCATGTACGGTCCTCCACACGTTGCCTCACCACTACATCCTAATGGAGATGATACGGGCGGTCAAGCACCAAATGCCGGAGGTGACAGAGCGGTAGACGTTCACCAGTTAATAGGCCTGATCCTTCCCAAACCAATGTGAGGAACCAGGCAAGATCGACCAGGAGGTCGGGGGATTCAAGCCATCAAACACCTTCTTCTGGCAGAAATCCCTTAAGACCTTCGGTAACAATACAAAACTTACAACGAGTTAGGGATATATTAAACACTTCTAACCCTGACCTAGCAGAGACTCCAGGTTTTGCCCAACTCGCAGGTCAAGTGTCGGAGATTATCCAACGGACGATGCAGCACACAGAAGCTTATCGGGAACGAAGGCACCCGCAAAGTCAGACCATGACTTCATCACAGCATTCTTCCCGAAGCAGGGGCCTGCATGGTCGTGTTGAGGATCAGTTAACACTACGACCACCTCGACGATTCCGACCAACAAGTCATGAGGGGAGGAGACTATTCCAGGAATCCTCACCTTCACTTCGTCGAGAGGAACCATCGCATGGACCTGGTGATCTTCGACATCACCTAAGCCAGGCAAGCAGTCGAAGGCGTTCTACTAACGTCCACGACCGAATCGGGACATTGGAGCACCGACAATCTGTTCCTAGAAATCGGTCTCCAACCGATTACAATTCGGCGCCTTTTCAAAGAAGGCGCCACGAAACTATCACAGGCTGTCGAGCTTTCTCAGTAAGGCTCTAGGCTATGCGTTGGCCAAATAGATTCCGACCGGCCAATATGGATAAATTCAATGGGACCCAAAATCCCTTGGAATTTCTCCAGATATATACCACCGCTATCAGAGCTGCTGGTGGTGATGAAAATGTAATGGCGAACTATCTTCCTGCGGTATTAGAAGGATCAGCCTGATCGTGGTTGCTTAACCTTCCGGTCGGATCCGTGTATACTTGGGAGCAACTCTGTGACCTTTTGATTGCAAATTTTGGAGTGCGTGATGATCGCCTAGAAAGGAAGACGATCTCCATAGGATACGGCAAAAATCAAGCGAGACTCTCCGTGATACATCAAAATATTTAGCCAAGTCCGTAACTCAATACCGGAGGTTGCAGAATCTTCCGTTATCCAAGCCTTCAAAGCGGGATTAAGAAATCGAAGGTTTACGGAGGATTTAGCTATACATCCCCCACGAACAACCATCGAGCTCTTCGACATGGTCGACAAATGCGCTACGACCGATGAAGCGGTCGAGTGGAGCACGGCCGTTGATCGAAAGGATAAAATTCCCAACTGGCTTAGATAGGACGGAAAAGAAACAAAAGAAGACTCTCAAGAAAAAGAAGCATAGCAGAGCCAACGACAAAGAGGTTCTTGCTGTTCTTGAAAAATTTACCAAAGGAAGAAAAGATTATACTGGTTGTGGCAAGGCTAAGGCTCCGACCAATGATTACAAGAGAAATAAAAAAATGGTGTCCTCTTCATCAGCAAGCAGGACACGATTTGCGCAATTGTCGCGCTTGGCAAAAAAAGCTGGAAGATTATTATGCAGGTAAAGAACCACTCCCGTCGATTCAAGAACTCGGGGAAACAAGCTCCAAGAAGGACAAAGATGGTGACGAAGAAATGGAGTACCAAGAACCTCAACGCACCGTCGATGTGATCTTCGGTGGATCTTCTTTGTACGAGTCCAGACGTCACCTGAAAGCCATGGAGCGAGAAGTCAACCTTACCGAACCTTCGATTGTCGTTAAACCTTCAAGGTGGTCGGAGACAATAATCTCCTTCAGCAAAGAAGACTGCCCCATTCCTTCGACTCGACCAGGTAGGTTTCCAATTGTCGTTGAGCCTACTATTAATAACTGCAAGGTTAATCGGATTTTGATAGATGGGGGTAGTTCTTTGAATATTTTATTTGCAAGTGCTTTGGAAGACATGCAGATTCCCAAATCCAAGGTAAAATCAATGAAATATGCCGTTCATGGCATAGTTCCTGGGTCTACCGCTAAACCAATAGGGCACTTGTCCCTACTGGTTACGTTCGGAAAGCCCGATAACTTCCGAACAGAAAAAATTTCATTTGATGTGGTGAACTTGAGGCGCATACAATGCAATTCTTGGTCATCCGCTTTAGCAAAATTCACGATAGCCACGCATTACGGTTATCGAGTTTGAAAATGCGGGACCAAAAGGTGTAATCACGGTCAGGCGATCAAAAGATAGCCTACGATGCGATTGGAAGTGTTTATAAGCGGTCGATGAACTCCGACCAGGAACTAACACCGTTAACATGCGTGTCAAAAATTCAAGACCGAAGATGACACCAAAACCTTCCGACCAAATAAAAGAAGTGCGTCTCGCGGAGTACTTCTCTAGAGGATGCCAAGATCTTGGTGGAGCGGGACTCGACCTAAATAGGAAGAGTCGCTCGTCTCCTTCCTCCGAGCTAATCGGACGTATTCGCCTGGCGGCGTCCGACATGCCGAGTCCCGAGGAGGTGATCGAGCATAGGCTAGCTCTGACCTAACAAAAAACCGGTCAGCGAAGCTACGGCGTTTCGCATCTGATCGAAAAGAAGCAATCCAGTCGGAGATTGATAAGCTTCTCAAAGCTAGGTTCATTCGTGAGGTCGACCACCCAGAGTGGCTCACCAATCCTGTAATGGTTAGAAAAGCCAATGGGAAATAGCGAATGTGTATTGACTTTACAGATCTTAATAAAGCTTGTCCGAAGGATGACTTTCCCCTTCCTCGCATTGATCAACTTGTAGACTCTACTTCTGGGTGTGAGTTGTTAAGTTTTTTGGATGCTTATTCAGGGTACCACCAGATCAATATGAGTAAACACGATGAAGAGAAAACTTCCTTTATCACCCCATATGGTATTTACTGTTATGTAAAAATGTCATTCGGTCTCAAGAATGCTGGTGCAACATTCCAAAGGTTGATGCAAAAGATTTTTAGCCCTCAGATAGGTCGGAATCTTGAAGCCTACGTTGATGATCTGATCGTAAAAAGCATCAACGCCGGCGATCATATTCTAGATCTACAAGAGACTTTCAATAACTTAAGACGTCATAACCTTAAGTTAAATCCAGAGAAATGTGTGTTCGGAGTTTCGTCGGGAAAGCTTCTTGGGTTCCTAGTTTCGGCTAGAGGCATTGAAGCAAATCCAACGAAAATCGCCGCCATCGATCAGATGCGCGATCCAACCACAAAGAAGGAAGTTCAGAAATTAACCGGTTGTATGGCAGCGTTAAGTCGTTTCATAGCACGGTTAGGCGAAAAAGGACTACCTTTCTTTAAGCTTCGCCGGAAACATGGGAGTTTTGAATGGACTAAAGAAGCAAGCAGCGCCTTTGAAGAATTAAAACAGTACCTTACAAGTCCCCCAATCTGAGTTTCTCCAAGATTGGGAGAAGCATTGCTAATTTACGTGGCTGCAACGCCACAAACGGTTAGTGGTGTGCTAGTCGTAGAACGAGACCATGTTCAACGACCAATATATTACGTAAGCAGAGTTTTGCATGGACCAAAAGAAAGGTATCCGCAGGTACAAAAGTTGCTCTATAGTCTCCTTATGGCTTCAAGGAAACTAAGGCATTATTTTCAGGCCCACAAAGTGGTTGTACCTACTGGATATCCTCTTGGTCAAGTCCGGGAAGCAGGAGTCATCGGGGCGAATATCAAAATGGGCGGTTGAGCTTGGGTGTTCAATCTCCATTTTGTCCCACGAACAACAATCAAGTCCCGTGCAATAGCGAATTCATTGCGAATGGACAAACCCCGAACCCACCCAAGGGCCCAAGCACGAGCACCACGGCGAGTGGACAATGTACTTCGGTTCCTTGATGTTGCATGGCTCGGGTGGGTCGTCTTGATTTCCCCTCTTGGCGAACAAATAAAGTACGCCATTCGGTTTAACTTTCTGCTACTAACAATGTGGCAGAATACGAAGGTTTACTGGCCGTACTTCGAGCAGCTCGTTCGCTCGGGATTCGCAGATTGCTAGTGAAAGGCGATTCTCAACTAGTAGCGAATCAAGTAGGGAAAGAGTATCAATGCTCTAGTACCAAGATGTCATCATATCTAGCGGAAGTACGGAAACTCGAAAAGCATTTCTTTGGTTTTCAGATCCAACACATTCCTAGAAAGGAAAACTTTCTGGCAGACCAGTTGGCCCGGATGGCTTCCACAAGGACATTCGTCTCGCCCGGAGTTTTTATCGAGAAACTCGATTCACCCTCGGTAGTCGAGCCTTCCGAGGACATAGATGTTAGCAAGGAGGTTGCACACCTTGATTCTGCAAACATGGATGCTCCACAGGTCGATGATGGTTGGCGCCATCACGATCATGGTAGAGATTGGATAACATCAATCTACAATTATCTTCAGCATGACCTAATTCCAGAAGATGATGTAGAGGCTGATCGTATTGCACGAAAAGCCAAATCATACACTCTCATTGAACGTACCTTGTATAAACGAGGATCTCACGGAGTGTTGATGAGATGCATATCTCGCTCGGATGGCATTAAATTGCTAGCTGAAATTCATAGAGGAGTCTGCGGAGCTCATCATTCCTACAGAACTTTGGTTGGTAAAGCCTTTAGGCAAGGATACTACTGGCCAACTGCACTTCATGATGCAAAAGAGCTCGTGGACGGCGCGCACAATGTCGATTTCATAGCCGACAAGTACATCAGCCGTCTCAAGCTTTGCAAACAATTCCTCTTTCTTGGCCTTTTGCAACCTGGGGATGGACATTCTGGGACCTTTCCCAAGAGCACCCGGGGGCTTTGAATTCCTGTTCGTCATGATTGACACGTTCACTAAATGGATCGAAGCCGAGCTGGTTGTAAAAATTACAACAGAAGCCGCCAAGAGGTTCCTAAGAAAAAGTGTGATTACACGGTTTGGTGTACCCAGTCGTATAATCACCGATAACGGTGCCCAGTTCTCAAGCAGCAATTTTCAGGAATTCTGTGAAGAACTAGGTATCAAGATACATTTCGCTTCTGTTGCTCATCCACAGAGCAATGGAGCAGCTGTGCGAGCCAATGGTATCATAATGCAAGGGATCAAACGACGAGTGTTCGACCAGTTACTTCAACGGTCAGGGGCTTGGGTTCAAGAACTTCCTTCTGTATTATGGGCCGTTCGTACCACAACTAGTCGTGCGACCGGTGAAACACCATTCTTTATGGTTTACGGAGCTGAAGCCATGCTTCCTCCAGAACTTAAAATTGGTTCTGCTCGAACTGATTCCTTTTCCGAAAGTGATCAGTGTGAACGACGACTTGACGACATCAATTTCCTTGAAGAACGACATAATCAAGCTTTGCTACGATCAGCTATCTACCAGCAAGCCATGCGTCGGTACCACAGTCGTAAGGTGCAACCTCGCAGCCTAACTATAGGTGATTTGGTTCTTAGAAAAATTCAGAACCAAGCGGGTCGCAACAAACTTTCACCTAAATGGGAAGGTCCATACACTGTGGTCGGTTACCGACCAGATCGATGCGATTAGCTATGACAGATGGGCAAGTTTTGTCCAACTCTTAGAATATTGATCAATTGCGTAAGTTCTATGTTTAATTTCATGTATTTTATTTCCTTTCATTTTTCAATAAAGATGCTTTTCCTTTTACAAACAAACAAAAACGATAAGTATGATTGTTTATACTTATTATTTGTTGCATCTGGTCATATGTCATTCCCGTTGCTGGTTGGTCGGAGAAGACTCCCATTCTCTCCGATATTCCTTTCCATAGGATCTCCACTACTCATGGTTGTTGACTTGAATGTCACCGACCACATCGTTTTAGCCGTGATCATTGCTTCAATGATACGAGCACGACTGATATTATTTTCTTAAAGAAACATACGAGTATAAGGAGTACCAACTCAGACGATTTACTTGGTTTTCGTTTCTTTCTTGAATTTGAAGACTGTTATCTTATTTCAACATTCTGTTCTACTCAAATTTGGCTACTGGTCGGGACACAGAAAGCCTCCCGGTCAAGTCTCTCCTCTCTGACGTGGTCCCCTTGCTGGAAGGAGCTTCCTAGTGACGGTCCTTTTCCTACGATCCTCGCTGCTAGTCGGATTTGATCATTAGCACGTTTCGCGAAATATTTTACAAATCTTCAGTTCTTGAGATTCGATACGACCAGATCCGAATATTTTCTAAACAACGGTACTTATCTCTTCATTTCTTTTTCTTTGAATACATTCTTAATGCATATCTTCTTATCAAGCAAATCTGGTCTTTGTTATATCTTCTGACTACAAGTGGTATTTCATAGTACTTCGATAATGGGCAAGATCTAGACTAGCCGAAATCGTCAGTTGGTTCCGACCACATGATTTCCTAGTATTTCCTGGATCATTGTCATACACATTATCAGCACTCTTACCATGGTCATTGTTATTACTCAATTTCCTGGTCTACTGCTTTCTTTTAGTAACGTTCATCTACTAATATAAGCAGTCGGGGGCTAGGAGATATATGAGTATTTAATAACATCGATAAAACAAAGCAGGATCTTCATTGATAAAAGGTAAGTTTTATTTGGCATATTCTAAATATTACATCCATTTACATATTGGGACCACCAGACTGGTCGCTACGTGATGGAGATCCGACTTCCATTTCCTCAGCAACTTTCTCTCCGAGAGGTTTTACTTCCTCGAGAAGTTTTGTTGCTTCACTTTCAGAGCAGTCCAAGTCCTCTTCCACAGCTTTAAGATTAACAGAGGGGTCGGAAGCCTTTAGTTTTGCTAAAGCAACACCAACTCCAGTTACAATAGCTTCCTTCATTGTCTGGGTATGGTTTTCCCTCATAGTTTTGAGCAGGCCTTTGAGATCTTCCAAAAGTTGACCAAAGTAGTTCATCTTTTCTGTTGGATCTCCTAAAGAAGGCAAGCTTGATCCTGATCCCATATCAAAGATCATTTTTTTAAGAGCCATGATTTTCTCATCAAGGCCAAATACAAGGGCTGCCTTTTGACCACGCTCAAACTCGAGGGTTTTCTCTGCTCGTTCAAGTGCTTGGGTTTTTTCTGCACGAGTGGATAAAAATTAACACACACTTAAAAAAAATTGGAATACTGGTTAAGTCTACGACCAGTTACCTTTGATTTTCTTCTCACAAGAGTCGAAAACCTCATTTTGCCTGGTCATCGCATGCTCGATCGACCGGTCTTTACTCTGATTTTCTTCCCTCAGTTTTATTATTATGGCTTCTTTAGCCACAATCTCTTCTTTAATTTTCTCTAAATCTATCAAATATGATAGAGAGAGAAGGTTAAGCTGTAAGGAGAATCAAGATAATAAACCTTAGAAGATCAAGAAGAGAAATGTACTTACTTCTCAGATCGGAGTGTCTTTGCTCCAAAGTTTTTATTCGCTGGGTTAGTCCTCCGACCACAGCATAGTTTTCGACCATGTGCTACAAAAATAAAAATCCCTTTCTTTGGTAAGCTTTCAAAGAAACTGCAAAAGAAAGAATTGTAAGGATGGTCGTAGGATACTTACCCGAATTGTCATATCGTTATATTCGAAAAAGATTGTATCTGGACCAATCTCAGCTTGACGGTCCGATATCTTTCCCCAGGCTTCATCGAGTTCCTTATCCTCGATAAATCAGGGAGAAAAAGGGAATTTGTTAACCTGAGAAGTATTTCCTGGAGGAGGTGGAACCTGTTGATGGTCTCTGGGGATGACTACCTCCGAAGAAGGAGTAAGGATTACTAGAGGATCCTGAGCAGATGTTGAAGCCTGCTCGGGGGCTTCTTTTACTACTTCATCCTCAGCCGTCTTACCTTTAGGAGTATCCTGATCAGGAATCTCCACGACCACTTCTTCCCAAGGAACCTTTTCTCGAGGGTGCTGCAGTGGACACGGCCGGAACACCAGAAGATCTAAAAAACAAAGAGAGAAGGTAAGGAAGATCCAAGGTATGTATAAATACAACCTCTTTATTTAATATATGTACCTTGTTGATTTTCTGAATTTACCCTTGTAGCGCATCGAAGTAAAGTTCGTTGCGCTGGCCTTCCTCTTCTTGTCAACTGATTTCACCGATTCTAAACGGTAGGGTTGACTAGATCTTGCACATCCACCGATTGAAAATCGAAGCGATATCCGCGACTATGTCGTCAAGGATAAGGTCACGATCATCGGATCGGTGGGTGTAGATTCATCGACCTCCAAAACAAGAGCCTCGATGAGGCATTGATGGGTCCTCGGTGACCATCTTTGGAAGGTATGACAACCGCCTAAATTCATCATCAAAAATAGTTAGGCGATGAACATAGTTTATCAAATTATTATTTATGATCGGTCACCTACCTCGGAAGGTCGACATCCTGTGTAGTCGAAGGGGAGATCGGATCATCAATTGGCTCACATCTTTCAAATGGCCTCGTTGATTCTCAACCCAACCGACTACACACCAAAGAGGATTTATGATATACCGATCAGAAATAATATGTATGACAACAAAACAGCAGTTGATATTTTTACCGTAAGTCTTTCAATCCTTTCTTCAGCGGAAACAACCGCTAGGATCCGAGAAACTAGCCTTGTTGCCGAGCTCTCGTATGAATCATCTTGATCGGCTTCTAATATCATCGAAGATAAAGTCATAAAGGTAAAATGAAAAGATTTAAGAATATAGAAATAATCAACTAAGGTAGGTAAACTGGTCAGAATCATTAATGGCTTACCATCTTTGGAATCTCTGGTCGTATCATCACGACCAATGTACCAGAGCATCTTATGTGCTCAGGCCTTCAAAGGACTAACCCGGCGTGTGGAAAAATCCTTCACCACGTACCAAGATGTTAGACCTTTGACACTAAGAAGCTTGATTGCTTCAGCCTATTTTCCTACATTTCCCTCTTTTTCTGCAGAGGAGCGTCATCTCGGATTCTCGACCGCCTTCTTACCAGAATAATAAAGGTTGTCTTTCTTCGTAATCTTCATATAAAACCAGCTCTTCTTTCACGACGACCACGAAGATTTTGAGTACATAAAAATGTACTCATCAGCTTTTCCGTCATGGAGACGCAATGTGCACTCTCTAGGCGTCCCCATCGTCTTTCCAGACTTTGTCATTCTGTAGTAGTACCTGAATAGATCCAGATCTGCTGGAATCCCCAAGTACGCTTCGCAGAGATAGATAAAAATACTGAGATTGGCGATGGCGTTGGGAGCAAGATTCACCAATTCAACTCCATAATACTCCAAAACTTTGTTAAGGAAGGAGTGAATTGGTAGCCTAAATCCGCATTCAATATATGCAAGAAAAACAGGAATTTCTCCATCTTCACTACTCGGGGAATGTTCCCCAACAGCAGATCTCCAAGAAATCAGGTCTTTTTTTGGAAGCATCCGATCTTCTCTAGGTTCTCTAACTTCTTTTCACTCAAGTCGGAAACCGACTGGGTTGGTGATTTGGTCCGACATGGTTGGGTTTCTTTCGGTGGGAAAGCACAGGAGGTCGGAGGAAGTTTTCACTCGGGAGATGAAGAAGGAAAGGAGGAAGTGAAAAAACCCAAAGTCTACAAAGGGGTTTTATAAGCTTCAGAATTTCTAACTGTAATAAGGAGTTACCCAAAAAAGTCCAACGGACACAAAAACTCTTCAATTCCCAAGGCAAAGTTCTCAACTTTAAAGTGAATACAAACCGCTTCAAATGCCCTTGCATTTAAATGAGCGTCGGCCCGATACGATTTCATCGGAAGGAAAGTGTTCACACAATTTATTTATTTAAAGTTCGGGGGCTAGCTGACGAGGATTAAAACCTCTATATATTATCTTTAATATATAAAAGACCATACGTCTTCATGGTCGTAACCCTGAGGTGCACGACATCACTGGTCGTAGAGATTCTAGAGGTTACATAATGGGTACCCTGGTCGGACGAAGGCCTAAGCCAAGCTTCCGACCAGGAGAACTGCTCGTAAAATGTATGAACTGATACTCGGAATAAATCTCAAGGTATATTCTCTACCGTATGATGAATGGAGCACGTGTATATTCCGTGCCATACGACGCATCTTATCCAGACACACTAGCGAACAATCTCCATGTGGTTGTTTGTTTCCTAGACATATAACCACCGAACGGTTGATTCTGTATCAACCGTCACTTGACTCCGACCGGACGTAACGCTTCGCATCAGACGTCTTCTCCGGAAGTAACTGCCACCTCTTCGAGGGCTATTTAAAGATGGAATCTGGACGGATCAAGGGGAGAAGAAAAACAAGACAACAGAAGACGGAAGGAACACAAACCTTAGTTTCATGTGATAGACCTGAGATAGCAAGAGAGCAAGCATAGTTCTTAGTACATACCTTGTAAATTCCAGTTCATATTAATAAAGAGCAGTCCCACCATTTCCTGAGATTTCTCACGTCACTTTCTCCTTTTTATTTTCGTAAGATCGACGTCTTGATCGTCGACAGTGCCTACTATAGCTTGTTTTGTAGTAGTGAACTGTAGGTGCGGAGATGCGCATTGGGGCCTGGCGCCCGGTGAGGTGGCGGTGATGAGTCTTAAAGTGCGAAAGCGGCTTGGAGCTTGATCCATGCCGCCCTAACTAAGATTTAGTTATGGGTGCGCTACTACTTCCAATTGGTCATGAGTGTTGCTGTTGTTCTGCCCTGAAACAGATCGAGCTATCTTATATATATGTGCGTGAGTACGAGGTATGAACGCTTGAATTAGGCCGGATCTATGTTACAGTTACGTAGGTACGTTCAGACATGAGAGATCGAGATGTTGGGTTGGTGTGACATGCATGTCGGCGTTTGCTGGTGCAGGCTCGCTCTTCTTTTCATCAATGCATGTTGTCGGTCACAGTGGCGGAGGGAGTGGGAAAACTGGCTTGTGCCACGGCTCCCCTGTAATCCAACAATTGCAAGTAATATTCCTGTGTCTCAAAGGATTTTTTTTTTTGAATTGATGTTAATTGGCCTCCTTGTTGAATCTGTTAGCACCACATAGTATAATTGGCCTATTATCTCTAATTCCGGGCTCCGCCACTCGTCGATCATTCACCGGAATTGGGCGTCTAGTTCATTAAGCTAAATGTCAACAGTAATACGAGAGATCGATCGATCTCGACAAGAAAGGGATGAAAACACACGCACAGTATTTGTGAACCAGGCTCTGTCGATGATGGTCGTCGTCTTTCCATTCCATTTGCTACTTTTCAGATAAAAATATTCAGATTTCAGACCAACTGAAATAGGATGTTAATTATTAGATTATGATTAATGTATTAAATATATGGTTCAAATAATATTAAGTAGTAACCTCCTTTAAAGATGCTAGCTAGGTAGCATGAGTTTAAGCTGATCGAGAGGTGCAATTAAGTTTGTTCAGAACAGAGGAGAGATCTCGTTAAGCTTGTGCCTTGTCAGGTAGGTGAAGCCTGATGGCAATGGACAGACAGGTACCCTGTGCCTTGTCAGGTGTGTGAAGCCTGATGACAATGGACAGACAGGTAGCCAGGGAAGTGCATGATCTGTCATTCTAATTGGAATGGCAGGTGAACAGTGCCATAACATTATACAGATCTGAACCGTCCGATCCGACAAGAACGGCTCAGATAAATTGATACGGCGGCGTTAGGTCATTAACAACGGCTATGCTACAGTGTTGTCATGAACAGTGCCAAATCTCGATCTCATCTGTATATTTTTTATCCGGCTAGTGCTACGCGATGTCGTGGTACTATTCTCCCATGATATTGCCATATAAGGGTAGAGGATTTGTGTCCGTGACCTATCTCTATCTCATCATCAATGTGTGACTGCTATATGAACGCACGCAGTAGGAGAGGATCGAGGATTTCATAAATCAGAACATCAAAATTAAAAATTATAAACCAAATAAAATCAAGAGAGCTTGATTATTTCATGGTGTCAATTGGACATCGATTATAACAAATTCTCTCTTGTGGAAGGAAAAATGTCTTAATGAACCAACGGGATTTTGGTCAGATATTTTCCGGTAGGTATTAAAAAGGACTAATCTGCAATTATATTATTTCCCAAGATTATTTGCGTCAAACTCCCCTGCAATCTTTTTTCTCTTTATTTATTTGCAACGGGCTAGTCACAACTCGGCTCGAATCCCTCCGACTCTCTCTCTCTCTCTCTTCCCTCGCCGCCGCCGTCGAGGCCTCCCGCTCGTCCGCGGTGCCTCGCCGCCCTTCATCTCCTACACCGGTGCCGGTGCGAGCCGCGTCCAGAGTTGGGTCGGGCGAGTCCATTTGCGGTTGCGCCACCCTAACCTCCTCCGGTTTTCTCCCTTTCTCTCTCTTTCGCGACTGCTATTTTTTCTCACTTCGTTTAGAGTTTAGAGAGAGAGAAGGGGAAGAGAGAGGACAGCAGCGTGGCGATGCCCAAATAGCGCGATTCGATCGAGGCCCCTCTCCCCAAGTCGCCAAATTCCCAATCCGAATCCGCAAATTGGGCACCCCCGCCACGCAAAGGTGCGATTTTCCCCCTCAGCTTTTTCCAAAGGAACTACATTCTTCAACTAACTAACACTTCTTTTCAATCGAAGAACATATATTAATCATATAGTAGGAAACTCCCTGTTTTATTAATTTGGATGGCTAAAACTTTGTTTGTTTAATTAGATAATGGGCTTTTAACCCGACACTGTAGGCAATCTACAAATTTGTATATGTTTTAAGAATTAAATTTACCATTTTAATGTTAAAATCAAATTTGTATATGTTTTGACAATAATTTTTTGTTTTAGGATTTCTAATCTAAAATTTTGTATAAAATATATGCATACAAACTCTCGACCGATCCGGATCAGGGAATCGCAGAGCTGACACACATGCCTCCACATGCAGCGAGCTTGAGTTGTGACTTGTGTTGGTGACAAATTAACTAATTATTATTAAGCCACCACTGTCGTTTGCTTAATTAATTAGCTCCATGGATATGTTTGAAATTGTTCCCTTTCAAGCTTCCAAAGTATATGATAGCTGTTGGCATGCATCAGGTCATAAACTAGAAGCAAAATGTTCCATTTTTCAGGGTGTTATTTTAGGTTAATTCTTTATTTGTCATTGAAAGGTGGTCGATTTTCTAAAATACTATCGTCGTTTGCTCATCTTTTTTTGCCACTTGTTTTTAAGTTCTCTCTCTTTTGCCACTCCCGCAAACTTAAACATGAACTTGGCCACAAAAAGATAATTTTGTCCCTAAGTAAAGTTAGCAATGCTGAGATCTTTAGGGAATTGTTTAATATAATAATATAGTTCTAAAAATTATGAAATTTTTAGGGAAAATTTCCGATATAGTGTAGATTATTGTGTAATTTTTATAAGTTTTTATTTCCAACAAGTTTTTCTCTAAAAAATATTTCAAGTTTCGGTTGTATACATTTTTATTATTCTATTCGAGATAAGTTGGTAAAAATATGTTTTAAAATCCAAATTTGATGTAATGATACTGTCAACAAAATGAGAATTATATTTCGTGAAACAGGGTCGATCCTCCGGTGGAAATTCATTTCCGTACTATTAATGCAGGAATTTTTAGATTTTTCCTTTTTTTAGGATTAATTGAACTGTAGATGAACTATGTCTTTCATTCAGCATGTTGCATGCATCGGCTCGAAAGGTTAATTGTACGCATTTGTACTATTCAGCATGTGGCATCCGTTGGCTCTAAAAGTATGGTTTACGCATATTACTATGTTGTGATTTTACAAAGTTTTGCCTACCCAAGCTATTTGGCAACCTAAAACATATGCTAAATTTGTAGCAACCTGCTTCGGCTAGCTTCAACGCTTGGCCTCGTGTTAACTTCAATTTACACGGACTTGGAGTTCCTCTCCTGTTCGATACAGCCACTTGGGTCGTTTGTTTGATCGGTTTCTATCTCCTATTTTGGTCTCGATACAAACTTTGAGCTGATTTGTTCTCAGAGTTGGCTTCATAGACAGCTATGTGAGGATATTACCCAAGCCACCAGTGATTTGTTCCATCCGCGTTGTTTGCTTAATGACCTAGCTACAGCGATTTGTTTAACTGTTTGGTAGCATATACGACTCCCCTACGTGCGTACTGGCGGCAAAATTAAAGTACATGTAGTGTCCACTTTTGATAAACTCTGATGCAATCCGCCAATAATCCCCCAATGGTGTGGTAGGTGCGCTGTGCAATTTTCCTCTTAGATTTGTGAATGGTCTTTCTTAAAGTACACAGGGGCCACACAAGCATACGTACGACGTCTTTGTTTACAGTAACTACGAACCAATTATGAACCCGAAAAGGAAAGGCCAATGATGGGTTAGCTAAGACTAACAAACAAGTCTACCTAAAACATAACAAGCTAACACAAAAGCAGTCAAACAACCGAAACCAACCCCACTGATAAAGACCACAAAAAACCTAGTGAAAACAACTAGTCACATCACATAGAACTTCTTCAACCAGTCCTCAGCCAATGTCGGCAGTCCTTCTAGCTTCAGTCGATCAGCTTCTTTGGTTAGAATTTGCCACCACTGCAAATATGATACAAATTTAAACATAAGTTCAATTGGTTGCTTAGGAAAAATCTTCTCAATCACCATATTATTCCAGATTTTCTAGAGCGTCTAAACCAAAGCTGCAAAACTGAATAAACCAATGTTATAATCGTTACTTAGCACCCCATTTATCTAGCCACTAAAGATGGAGATCATCTAAGGAATCCAGAGCTCTTTCCCACATTAAAATCTCGTTGATACACAACTAGGCAAATTTAGTCAGAACATATCGAAAAAGAACATGATTAGCATCCTCCGCAACCCTACAAAGTAAACAGTTAGCCTCCCCTTTCCACATCCTCAATCTAACTTGATCTGCTGTATGAATTCTATTATGATAAATCTGCCAAAGGAAAATTTGAACTTTGAGTGCAATTCTACTGACCCAAAGCTTTTGTAACTCTTATTAGTGACACCCCCAAGCCATATGCCTATACAAGGATTTGGCAGTAAACTGCACATATTTTTTCCAAACACCACTTCAACCTATCTCTATCCCCTTTAAGATCAACTCCATACATGATCCTTTTTAAATCCTCACACTGATCTTCCTCCTCCTTTCCAAAGTTTCTGACAAAGTTGATATTCCAAATCCCATTCTCCTAGCATTTAGCTACACAGATATCAGGATTTAAACAAATGTTGAACAATCTTGCAAACCTGATTTTCAAGGGATAGTATTCTAACCAAACATCTTTCCAGAAAGAAATCAATTTCCCATAACTTATATGATGATTCACCCCCCAAATTGAACAAATACTTCACATTATGAAATTTCTCCAAAACCGAGACCCTTTGAGAGGATGTGAATCTTCACTACTACAGAAGACATCATTATAGACAGTTCGGAACCATAATCATAGACGGTTTTCGAACCGTCTGAACTTTTACGTCTGTGATAACAGGCGTTGTCACAGACGGTTTTTGAGTCCGTCTGTGATAAGGCACAACACAAACGGTTCTATTTACAAACCATCTGTGATATGTGATATGCATGGACAGTACATAAATTCTATCCCCTTCTTCAACATATCCTACTCGGCGGATGTTTTAAAAGCAAACACGCCATTAATGTACTCTTCAATCACATGGTTCCCACTCTACATCCAGTTTCGGTCCATCTATGCTACACACGTAACAAATTAGTAGTGTTAAATTAGATTAGTAAACTGCAAATATGTTACTCCTCCTATTAACCAAATATACTAAAATTAATTAAAGATTAACTTAAAGCAAATATAAAGAGTTACAGATCGCTACCCTCGGAGTTCACAACGGAAATTCCAAATAACTTGCGAGATTACTCACCTTCTCCTTCTCCTCTCTTCCTCCTGATCTCCATCTCCTCCCTTACTCCTCTCTAGCTTCCTCCTTTCCTTCTCCTCTCTAAGGTGGCGCAACGGGGGTGGCGGCTCAAACCGAAATTGGGTTAGGGGGTGGAGGCGCTAGGGGGGCGGGGTTCTGTTGGGAGCTAATATTTATAGTGCGAGCATATCACAGATGGTTTATATTAAGAACCGTCTGTGATAAGTGTGATTATCACAGATGGTTCGTATTAAGAACCATCTGTGAATTATCACAGATGGTTTGTATTAAGAACTATCTATGATAAGTGCGATTATTACAGACGGTTCATATTAAGAATCATCTGTGAATTATCACAGACGGTTTGTATTAAGAACTATCTATGATAAGTGCGATTATTACAGACGGTTCGTATTAAGAACCATCTGTGATAGTGGCTTATCACAGGCGGTTACTTTGGAACCGTTTGTGATAAGTATAACACAGACGGTTTCAAATGAACCGTCTGTGATGAGGCATCTAGTTTTAGCCTTTTTGTAGTAGTGCTTTGAACTCACCGTTAGGGAAGTATTTTGCTTTCAAAATCCTCAACCAAAGCTCCTCTTTCTCCTGATCATTTCTCCAAATCCATTTACGCAGAAGATAATCATCCATTTTGGTTTTGATACAAAGTTTGAGCTGATTTGTTCTCAGAGTTGCCTTCGTAGACAGCTATGTGAGGATATTACCCAAGTACCTTCTCATAATTATTTTGGAAAGATGAGAGAGAATATTTTGTGTGTGTGGTAAAAGCATACGAGAGAAAAAATAATTAAGTAATAGAATACGAGAGAAAAAATAATTAAGTGCGTGGTAGAAAAAGCGCCATTAAAATTGTATGGAGGGAGTAGATTGAGTCTATAATGTTGATTTTGTTTGTTAAGTCCCTCTAGGAACATGAGTCTAAGATAACTTTATGAATATAACACTCTTGTAATCATGGGCTGGTAAAACAATCAACAATTGTAATCAAGCCCACTAAAAAAATTGTAATCAAGGGACACCTTGAATTCCGAGTGCCGGCGACAAATTAGCTGCTTGCATGTGTGGTAGCATACACAAGTACTACGTATGTACTCCCCATGTGCCAGCGACAAATTGTAATCACTTTGGATCCATGTGCCGGCGACAAATTAGCATATTAAGCCACCAGTGATTTGTTCCATCCGCGGTTGTTTGCTTAATGACCTAGCTACTGAGATTTGTTTAACTGTTTGCTAGCTGCTCGCATGTGTTGGTAGCAAAATACTCAATCCAGTATATTGATGATTAGCTAAACATGCACGTAACATGGTCTCGATCGTTGCCACGCGTGCGAGCTAGCTAATGAAACGATGAGCACATGATATTCATACTGGCCGCACGTGCGAGAGCTAGCGAAAGGAAGCTAGTTAGTACTTCTGTTGCACTTTTCGTTTACAATAACTATGGTACCTTGAATGGTGAGTTGGTCTGAGACAAACATGTATAAAGATCACGCTCACATGCTTTGCGACGGCCTTGGGGGCCACCTGAACCGAGAATGCTAATGAAATGAGCACATGCATATGCATTAATTTGAGCTAGCTGAAGGGATAAGTAAGTAGTCCACACATTTTCATACGGCGCGCGCTCCCTGCTTAATGTTGAACCTAGTTAGCTAGTTTCTTACTCGCCTTTCTAGCTTGTGCTACTCGATCGAGCAAGAGATTATTTGGGAGATGAATCAGTTCAAGTTAATTTGTTGAGCCTACTCTGCAGATCGATCGCACGTACGTACTCGCTAGCTAGATAGCAGTAACTGCTATTGATCGACCACTGTTTTAAACTGGCAGTTGGAAGACCAGCCAAATTCATCGATCGATCGGCCGACCTGCGCCACGGTATGTGTTACGTTCTCAATTAGCCAGCGGTATATTCGTCCGTCAAGAAATGCATGAATGCGTATGTGATATTTATGCGTTCTTAATTTCCGTGCAGGAGCAATATGGCTGGATTGTTAGATCTGATGAAGGAATGGCTGATCCGGGCGTTAGATCTGATCAATGAATGGCGGATCCGTGTGGTGATCCTTTTGAGCTTCGCCGCGCATGTTGTCCTCGTCCTCTTCGCCGAGATCCGTCGGCGTAAAGCCCTCGGTGTGCGGAGGTTCTTCCTGTGGCTGGCGTACCAAGGGGGCGGTTGGGCCGCGAACTACGCCCTGAGCAACCTGCTCCTCGGCAGCACGTCGCGCGAGCAGCAGCTCGTCGCGTTCTGGGCGACGTTCCTCCTGCTGCATCTCGGTGGCCCGGACAACATCAGCGCCTACTCCCTCGAGGACAACAATCTCTGGGGGCGCCAGTGGCTGACTTCTCTCGCCCAGGGCGTGCTAGCCATTATTGTCCTATCCAAACATGTATTTATTGGCGGCAGCGGGACCTTGTTCTGGGCGGCCGTCATCATGTTCGCCGTGGGCGTTGCCAAGTTTTTGGAGAGGTCATTGGCGCTCTGGAAAGGCGACTTGGGCCACATCCAGAGCTCAGGCAAGACGCACAAGAAAAGAACTGATCAGCGTGAAGCCCTGCAGATTGGGTTAAGAACTGATCAACAAGCCCTGCAGATTGCTCACAGCCTGTTCTATATCAGCAAGGGTGCCTTTGCTGATTATTCGGACGACGTCAAGGAAGATCCACATCCACGTAAGCGTGAGACCCGCAGAAAACCACTCCCTTTGGAATGGAAGAATATGCGCAAGGTGGTCGAGATGGAGCTCTCCCTCATGTATGACATCCTCTACACCAAGGCAGCCGTGATCCACACTTGGCCTGGCTACATTATCCGTGTTCTTTCGCCGCCCTTCACCGCCGCGGCGTTCTTGCTTTTTTTGTTAGACAGTAAAGACGGCCAGAGGAGAGTAGATGTCGTTATCACTTACATCTTGCTGGCTGCCACCTTCCTCCTGGATATGAGATGGCTGCTCAGTGCTCTGGGGTCGACATGGACATATGCGTTCTTGGACGCTAGGCCACGGTGTTGGCTTCACCATGCATTTTTGTGCACTGGAAGATGGCACCGGCTCCGTCGTGTCGTCGTGTCTATGGATCTGGGCCGGTTACTCCTCCGCAGGGCATCAAGTAGTAGATACAGAATGTGGTCGGGTACCATTGGGCAGTACAACTTGTTGCACGAGTGCACTCATGACACGACCGGTCTATGCAGCAGACTCGCGAAGAAGGTTGGATTGGATGACGGTTGGAAGGAATACCAATACCATTACACGAGGGGCCGTGATATTTCAGAGGTCGAGAAGGAGTTTTTTGATACGATATGGGAACTATGGAAGGAACCGTACCCTGTCCCTGAGAAGAAAAAGGCCGAAGAGCTAAAGAAAAAGGCCGAAGAGCAAGTTGAGAAAACCGTACACAGGCGGGCCGAGGGGAGGCGTAGGAAGTTAGACGAAGCTCTGAACTTCGGTCCTGAATTCCAAGAGGTCATCCTTATGTGGCACATCGCCACGGACGTTTTCCTCTTGAGCAACAACCAAAATGCAGCATCGTCCACAAGCGTGAACGCGATCAAGGCGCTGTCAGATTACATGGTGTTCCTCGTCACTGTACGCCCCGACATGCTACGAGGTCTTAAGCTCAAGAGCCAGCACCGAGCAATCCGCGAAGCTTTGGATGAAATATGGCGCACAAAAGGATCTTCCAGTAGCTCGAGAATAAGTCCCGGTTCTACAACAAGAGAGAAGGAGCTTGCCAGCATCCTGCGAAAGATGGAGGAGGATAAAAGTGATCGAAACATGGAGGATAGAAGTGATCTTTACAAGAAAAGTATTATTCTCTCGGATGGAACTAAATACGCCGAGGTGCTGCAATCACTGCTATGTACTGGGCGTTGGAAATGGGATTTGGACAAAAATTCCGAGGACAAATCGAAGAAAAAATTTCGGAAAATATTTGAGGAGTTGATTCCGGTTTTGAAGGCTACGCGGGAACGGGAAAGGGAAAGATGTGAGAAAATACTAGTGTCGAAGAGTGAGGAAGGGAATATTGGAACACTGTTGGGACACATCTTAGAGTCGTGGGTGCGTTTGTTGATCTTTGTCTCCGTCCGATGCAGCAGGGATTCCCATGCCAAGCAGCTTAGCCGTGGCGGTGAGCTGACAACCATCGTGTGGATTCTAGATGAACACGTTGGCATATTTGGCATCGATAAATGATGTAGATCATTTGTCATATGAAACATATCCTATGTCCTTTTCTATTTCTCTGTTAGGATGCCTCTCATCTCTTGTGTCTGTATTCGTGTAATTCGTGTTCGCTCTGCAGTTTGGGATTAGGTGTTCTGCTAAGATTAGCAATTCTCAGGACAAGTCCTCTATATAAGGAGGCTATGGTTGTATGTTTAATTCATGCTTTTAAGAAGTATAAATAAATGTAGTAAATTCAGTAATCCTCATGGTACCTGTTAAGAAACCGGGTCTAAGCCAGCAGCCCTGGGCCTACGGTGGCCTCATCATCCATCCAGTAGCTTATATAAAGGAGAGGGAAACCCAACATTGTATTGAGTTTTCAGAAGAGCAATAAAGAGAAGATTGAAGTCGCCTCATATCTCTGTGTTCAATCTATTATTCTGTTTTTGTGTTCTTACATTGTTCTTACGATTCTGAGTTCGCCTACGAGATAATTGCTTGGAATGGACTCGCCAGCGATGGTCCCTCAACACATTCTCAGCATGATCGACTCTCCTCAGATCGAAAGGTAACCGTCGAAGAACTACATTCGTAAATTTGCAAATTCTGCAAAATACTCAATCCAGTATATTGATTAGCTAAACATGCACGTAACATGGTCTCGATCGTTGCCGCGCGTGCGAGCTAGCTAATGAAACGATGAGCACCTGATATTCATACTGGCCGCGCGTGCTAGATCTAGCGAAAGGAAGCTAGTTAGTACCATGCCACCTTCTGTTGCACTAATTTTCTTTAACAAATAACTATGGTACCTTGAGTGGTGAGTTGGTCTGAGACAAACATGTATAGAGATCACGCTCACATACATTGCGACAGCCTTGGGGACCACCTGAACCAAGAATGCTAATGAAATGAGCACATGCACATGCATATGCATTAATTTGAGCTAGCTTGGAGGGACAAGTAAGTAGTCCACACATTTTCATACGGCGCGCGCTCCCTTAATGTTGAACCTAGTTAGCTAGTTTCCTACTCGCCTTTCTAGTGTTGGAACAGCTCGAAGATGCACTCAGCCGATCGAAGACAAAATAGAGCGCTCCAGAAGCAAGACACGCTGGACGGCTTTGCTATCACGCTGCAACAACAGAACGCAAGAAGAACAGAGGCGATACAGGATTTTTGTGCTGCACTGCAGCTTTTCTGATTTATCTATTGCTTGCTCAATCTTGTGTTAAATGGCGCTAGGCCTAGCATTTATACCCCATGCATGACTCCGTATACAGACTTGACTCGGACTCCATCTACTACTCAGACTGCACGCAGCCTCAAGAAAGCAATACTAAACAAACTAAAATAGAAACTGCCTCAACAATCTAAACTTAGAAACTAATACAAAGATTACCTAACAATCACTCCCTAATCTTTGTATACTTACTTATATTTTGTGTACTGCCAGTTGGACACAACTTCAACATGGCTCCCACACACTTGGCCGAAGACGGTGGCACAACTCAAACACGTCTTGAGCTCCAAGTTGGACACAACTTCAACTTGACTCACACTTATTTGTCCAAAGACGGTAGCACAACTCGAACACGTCTTGGACTCTTACTCATTGAGGTAGTCGGTCTCAACTACGACTTGCACCCCAACTCGTACTCAGACTTCAAGTTGGCCACAACTTCAACTTGAGTAACACACAGACTTGACTCAGGACGACGACACATCTTCTCAACGTCCCTCGCCTTCGCCTTTCAATGATCAACAACAAGATACATCATCGTCTTCAACGTCTTCCACACAACTATGGCCGTCTCCTTTTCGACCAGTAGGAAGAGTGTTTCCTCCGAGATGCCTCCATAGATAACCGCCAATGCCATCTGATCCTTGCGCACATAGACGTTGCCTCGTCACCGGTGACACAACTTCCCGGTGAACGCGACATAATCTTAGGCACAAATAAAAAAAACTCAGTCTCCTTCTCGTCACGAAGCCGCATGCACCGTACAGTGCATCGGTCTCGCCGCCGCACCCGCCGTGCGCTCCTGATGCGCTGTCGGGATCCGGCGCGTGCGCACTCCCGCCGTATATGCCACCCCGGGAGTCGAGATCACCTCCTCCCGGGGTAGCAGCTAGGATTTCGAACCTAGAGCTCTGATACCAATTGTTGGAACAGCTCGAAGATGCACTCAGCCGATCGAAGACAAAATAGAGCGCTCCAGAAGCAAGACACGCTGCACGGCTTTGCTATCACGCTGCAACAACAGAACGCAAGAAGAACAGAGGCGATACAGGATTTTTGTGCTGCACTGCAGCTTTTCTGATTTATCTATTGCTTGCTCAATCTTGTGTTACATGGCGCTAGGCCTAGCATTTATACCCCATGCATGACTCCGTATACAGACTTGACTCGGACTCCATCTACTACTCAGACTGCACGCAGCCTCAAGAAAGCAATACTAAACAAACTAAAATAGAAATTGCCTCAACAATCTAAACTTAGAAACTAATACAAAGATTACCTAACATCTAGCTTGTGCTACTCGATCGAGCAAGAGATTATTTGGGAGATGAATCAGTTCAAGTTAATTCGTTGAGCCAACTCTGCAGATCGATCGCACGTACGTACTCGCTAGCTAGATAGCAGTAACTGCTATTGATCGATCACTGTTTTAAACAGCAAGTTGGAAGACCCACTAATTAATTCATCGATCGATCGGCCGACCTGCGCCACGGTATTTGTTATGTTCTCAATTAGCCAGCGGTATATTTGTCCGTCAAGAAATGCATGAATGCGTATGTGATATTTATGCGTTCTTAATTTCCGTCCAGGAGCAATATGGCTGGATTGTTAGATCTGATGAAGGAATGGCTGATCCGGGCGTTAGATCTGATCAATGAATGGCGGATCCGTGTGGTGATCCTTTTGAGCTTCGCCGCGCATGTTGTCCTCGTCCTCTTCGCCGAGATCCGTCGGCGTAAAGCCCTCGGTGTGCGGAGTGTGGGGACCCCGGAGTTATTTCCGTAAGACCGAGACTAATCAAGGTCTTAGGGACATAACCCTAGATCTCCGGTAAATGGATTCCAACTTAACTCAGTCTAAATGAGAGGCTTGACCGAAAACTAGAGCCCGACGATCATGCGCGCTGCACCTCTGCGAGCACTGCATGATTGTCGGTTCTCCAACAAGCCAAGCACTACACTTAGCGACTTAAATGGGAACCCGTGAACAGCGAGTATGACTTATATTAGCTCCCAAGATCAGCGACCAATATAACCATACTCTCATACAACGTTGATCACATCTATACAACATTCATACATACATAGTACAAAAGGCATACAACATAGTTCCAAGTTTACATCTAATACAAGTGGCCGACCGGCCAAATTGAAATGAGAGTATAAAGTAGCAGCGGAAATGAGTAAATAACCAAAAGACCAGCAGTGGTATGCCCACAACCCATCGGCAACCGACTGGGGTTAAAAGATAGCACGTTACTCATCGGTGTCGCCTAAATCGACACTGACAAGCTCGTCGGTCTCAGTATCATCCTCACCTGTAAAAGCCAGCAAACACCTGGCTGAGTACAAAAGAGTACTCGCAAGTCTTACACAAATAAAAATAGTTATGCATAAGGTCATTCAAAGGGAAGGCTCATATTGGCTTAGTTTTGCGAAAGACGCAACATTGTACAACCTACACATGCTAGTTTTTCAAGTGTCATTTTAAAATCAGATTTGAAGTAGAAGTAAAGCATGTGAATAAGTAATCAATTCCATAACAAATTTAACTAAACTAAAACAAAGTAGCTGTCCACTTTGATACAACAACAAGCATGAACGTCCCATTCATGTCGATACCAAGTTATAACCACAATTTTAATTCCAAGTCTAACAATAGTAACTCCCGAACTCAAGCGGTTGTCCATAACCGCGGACACGCTATTCGAATAGATTTATACCTGCAGGGTGTACTACTTACCCACACGACTTGATTAGCCCGTAAGCCTCCGGATGCCTCCAAAATAGCATACTTCCTATGGTATGCCGGCCGGGTAAAATCAAGATATGGTCGTTTTTAGCAAGAAAATCCTATTGAACTAAGTCCCCCAACCCATGGCTCCTAGGAAACACAAGACATTAACATCTCCATCCTATCTCGTAGGAAACACAAGACGTTAACGCCCCCATCCTATCGGCCTAAAAAGGAACACGGGATTTGCACGGTCCCGTGCCCTTACAATTTCACCACCGTGGGACTCAACCCAACAAAACCTTCCCCCTACTTAACCATACGGCTCCCAACCCGCGTGTGGTAGCACGAATGTACTTGAATCAACGACGTTACCAAAGTTCGGTCCTTAATTGTCCAGACAAGTCAACCACTTACCCAAAGCTCGTGCACGAAGCACCATCACTAACCAACACTTGTCCAGACCAAAAGCTCATTTAAAATGATAAAATTTTCACTCATAAAACAGATATGAAGATCTGAAACAAAAGAATATAATGAGAGTTGTGTTTATCCCATAATTGCCGGGTTATTCCCGACAATCAAACTACCGGTGCTAGACTTGCAAGGCTAAGAAGACTCGAGCAATATAAATTCATACATCCTATCTTAAGCATTTCAGTACGGGAATAATTCATGGATAGCCACAATGACAAGATAACAGGACGTGTCTAACTATTCATCACAAAAATAGCGACATTATCAAAATAACATGCAAGCAATTATCATTGCATCTATTCTAACAAAACTGGGATCAAATATGATGCAAAAAGAAAGTTCAAAGGATGTTTGCCTTGCAGGAAAAGTAGTTGTTCGCTCTCGGTGGCGTAGGAGTCAATATCAATAGGCTCGGTATCTAGATAAATACAATACCGTATAAACATCGAGAAATACCTCAAAAATCAAAATGCTCCAAAATGCATTATTTTTTTACAGTAGCTAAGTCATGATTTTAGATGATTTTTGGTAAAAGAATTATTTCATTTTGATTTAATATGTGAAAGTTATGGTGGTTTGAATTTCAGATTTCAATATATCTCTATTTAAGCAATTTAATTATGAAGTGAAATTTTGTAGAGTAGTGGTGAATACAAGGGTTACATGAATAAATGGGCAATATTATCACAAGTTCAAAACATTTGAGTTTGCCCCAATTGGAGTTTTCATGATTTAGTTATTGATTTATAAAGTTATCAGTATTAATAATGCAAAAATAATACCCTTATGGATCATTTTCCTCAAACTACAGTTTCTATGACAGAGGTAAGTTTGAAACCATATTTATAATTAAGTTCATTTGAAATAGAAATTACCAGAACTAATTTCACTGTTTTTGGAGTTTCCAAGAATTACTTATGAATTTTTGAAGTTATCAACCCTTTTTCTATTGTAAAAATAATAGGATTAATGACTCATTTTCCAAAATAATGCTCTCTATTACAGAGACAAGGTTGAAACCAATTTTAATATAAAGTTAATTGAATAGGAAAATTGTCAGAAGTGGTTTCACCCATTTTGGAGTTAAAATGATTTAGTTATGCATTTTCAAAGTTATACATGATTTATAGTGCACTAATAATTCGTTTTCGGATTTTTACAAAGTATCAATTACTTTTTCTACCTGCCATGCGCTAGCGCGATCGTGTGACGGGCCGAAGTCGGGGTTGACTCGTCGACCGACCCGCCGGCCAACGCTGCCGCGTGATTCGAGATGAAACGTATTCCTTTCACGAAAACGTAAAGTTGTTCTAACAATACTGGGAATACGTTTTCCGTAAGAGAAAACGTACTGCTAAGTTTTACGCATCCATTTAACCGGCATAAGGACCCACCTGTCATAGGTACTAAGCCGACCGTTTAATCAATTAAACTCGGCTTTTCCGACAAAGATCGCGTCATTAAAGCTAATCATCACGATTAAAACATAATGATGTTTCTACAGGGTTTGTCGGGCGTTCCGACAAAATGACTCAGCGCTGACCGGAGCCTCGCCGGCGATCCCGTCCACGGCGGCTCAAGCTAAGGGCACGGATGTGTTCACAATAAGCCTGCGCGCCCAACGAAAGTGTTCTCGGCGGCGGAAGTGATCTAGGCCGCCGGCTAGCCGGAGTGGAGCGGCGGTGAGCTACACGGCAAAAGCAGCTACGCGGATTTTAAAACGCTCAAAGCAAACGAGCGCATGCTTAAGCTCCTAGGGGGCAAGAGGAAGCTACCTGAGTTGACAAGAGGACCGGAGAGGCACTGGAACTCGCCGGCGGCGTGCGACCGAAAAGCAGCAATGAGAGACCCACGACGTCACGACAACCTGAGCAGGGAAAACAACCATGGGTGATTGGAATAGGTAAGGGAGGTCCATAAGATACTACCCGAGGGAGGAATCGGGAAATAACTCACCGGCCTGGCAAGACGGGCGGTGAACAGTGTTTCTGATCGAAAAGAGAAGCTATTCAATTTCACAAGATCCTGTGAAAACATTGTCGGAATTACTTGAGGGGAAAACAAGGTCATGCCTTAAGACATGATATGACGCGCAAAAGAGGGATCGATACTTACTGGAGCTCAAGTTTGCACAAGGGTGGCTTTCGGGGCGTTCTCTGGAGACCGCGAGAGCACGGCGGCGTTCCGAGAGCTACGAATCGAATCACGAGCTGAGGTTAGCCAAAATGGACACGGTGATGAATGGAGAGAAGATTGGGATCACCCGGTCGAAGCTTACCGGAGAGATGAACGGAGGAGAGCTCCTCTTTCCTCAGACCCGAGAGGAAAGATGGGGAAAAATGAGGCGCTCGGAGGGGTAATAAGCCCGGGTTTTGACGGAGATGGAGGCGGCGAGTGACGGAGGAGCTCAGGAGTGGTCACGATGGCGGTGGGTACGAGGTGACGGCTCTCAACGGCCGGAGCAGAGGCGAGGCCGCGTGTCCTTCGGCGTCTGAGCGCGCACCTGCCCAAGGAAGGGGACGAACCTGACTTGTGGGCCCCACCAGTCAGCGGCACAGGGAGATGCGGCTCAAAGCGATGGAAGGTTTCAATTGGGACCGTCAGATGGCGAATGGACGGACGAGATGAGTGGTGTTGTTTTGAACTACCCCAGCAGTGGCAAGATCCGGATCGTCAGTCTCAGATCCAAGGGTTGCATGCGATGGTGCGTTTAGGTGGTTGGGCTGAGCCGGTTCACCTGGGTCGGGCTCGAGCCCAAGGAATAGTGCGGCCGGTTAGGGTTTTGAGTTTGACTGACAATTAAATTGTTTTCCCTACTTTGACCAAGGTGTTAAAAATAGAAATAAATTCCCTAAAATCATGAAATAAATTGTGGAGGTTCCTTGGCTAACCTAGTATCCACAAAAATTATAGAACCCTACTGTTCATATATATTTCGTCAAATACAAATTCAAACTTAGGCTAGGTCTTTTAATGGTATTGGAATTTTCTTAAGGTTCAAACCAGTCTCAAAAATTTAGGAAAAATTATATTAATTCGTGATAATTAATATAGTATTTGAATAAATTATTTCCAGAGGATCTTCAGTAGCATTATTTTTGGTTTTTAGTTTGGAGTTCAAATTAAAGTGTATGTTTCAATTGTATTTTTGAGATTTTCCAAGTACAATATTGAAATAAAAAGTTTCCAAACATGATGCATGCTAATGAGATGCATAATAAGCTCTTTATTAAATTGGGGATGTGACAAACCTCCCCCCCTTACAAAAGATCTCGACCCCGAGATCGATAGAGTGGAAGTTGAATAGGAAGGTTCTAAAAGAAAACATAACATCCGTTGTCTTGATTTCCTTCAAAGATAGTGCCAAGATATCTTTGTAAGGTTACAAGGAATGACTATTACATTGTTTCTTCCTATTGCTTTGTTTAAACTTTCCTTTCTTGATTCGAAGACACTTCAAGTAGAAAGAAAAAGATCTGGATAGCTAGATCGCACTTGATCCTCACGCTCCCATGTGGCTTCATCTTCAGTATGGTTACTTCACTGAACCTTGATGAATTTGATATTGCGATTTCGCGTCTTGCGCTCCTTTTCTTCAAGAATGCGGATCGGGTGCTCCCGATAAGAAAGATCAGGTTGCAAGTCAAGTTTTTCTAGCTCAGTTGCTTCGGTTGGGACACGAAGACACTTCCTTAGTTGTGAAACATGGAAAACATCATGTACGTCGGCAAGTGAGGGTGGCAATTCTATTTGATAAGCCACCGGTCCCAACTTTGCTAAAACTCGGAAAGGTCCGATGTAGCGAGGTGCCAACTTGCCTTTGACTTGGAAACGATGTGTTCCTTTCATTGGGAAAACCTTAAGATAGACATGATCATCCACCTCAAAGCTCAACTCACGACGACGACGGTCGGCATAGGACTTCTGACGAGATTGAGTCGTCTGAAGTCATTCGCGGATGACGCGAACTTGTTCTTCAGCATCTTCTACCAAGGTTGGACCATAAAATGGCCTCTCCCCGGCTTCGGACCAGTTCAAAGGTGTCCTACAAGCTCTTCCATACAAGGCCTCGAACGATGACATTTGAATGCTTGATTGGAAGCTATTGTTGTAGGAGAACTCCGCAAACGGTAAGAATTTCTCCCAATTTTTGCTATAAGAGAGGACACATGTCCGGAGAAGGTCTTCTAAAATTTGATTCACCCTTTCAGTTTGCCCGTCTGTTTGCGGGTGGTAAGCGGAGCTGAAAGACAGATTGGTCCCCATCGCTTGGTGCAAGCACTTCCAGAAGTGAGAGGTGAACTGGGGACCTCTATCAGAAATAATCACTTTTGGTACACCATGGAGACAAACAATCTTGGAGATGTACAACTCTGCTAGCTTGACCCCGGTGTAGGTGGTCTTGACGGGAATAAAATGGGCAACCTTGGTCAGACGATCAACAATCACCCATACAGAATCAGACCCAGCTTGAGTCCTAGGAAGGCCGGTGATAAAATCCATGCCAACTTCTTCCCACTTCCACTTGGGAATGGGCAGGGGTTGTAGAGTACCTGCCGGCTTCAAATGCTCAGCCTTGACTCTTTGGCATACATCACAACCGTCCACATATTGCGCGATATGTCGCTTCATTCGGCTCCACCATAGCCGCTTCTTAAGATCTTGGTACATCTTGGTGCTTCCTGGGTGGATAGAGAATTTGGAGTCATGTGCCTCTTTGAGAATTAGCTCTCTCAAAGCGCGATCAAAAGGTACCGCCAACCGGTTTCCGAACAAAAGAGTGCCTTGCGAATCTTCTTTGAAGCATTTGGCCTTGCCTTTCTTCATTGCTTCACGGATTTGAGCTACTTCCAAGTCGGTCTTCTGGGCTTCTTTAATCTGGTCCTCAAGTGTAAAATTCACACTAAGGGCAGCAAGAGAACCTTCTTCAATTATCTCTAGGTGCAGACGTTGCATTGCAGCACACAAGCCTGCTGAAATGGGAGCTACCGATATCTGATTGACCTTTGAGACTTTTACGCTTAGGGCATCAGCTACCACATTTGCTTTTCCTGGATGATAATGGAGTCCAAAATCATAATCTTTGATCAACTCGAGCCATCTTCTTTGTCTCAAATTCAGATCGGCTTGAGTAAAGATATATTTAAGACTCTTGTGATCAGTGTAGATCTCGCAACGATTACCGATGAGGTAATGTCGCCAAATCTTTAGAGCATGAACAACGGCTGCAAGCTCTAAGTCATGTGTGGGATAATTAGCTTCATGAGGTCTCAATTGCCTCGATGCATAGGCCACTACTCGGCCCTCTTGCATAAGAACACAACCGAGCCCATGGCGAGATGCATCGCAGTAAATGTCAAAGCTCTTGTGAATGTCGGGCAGGATAAGTACTGGAGCTTTGGTCAGGCATTTCTTTAGGATCTGAAAACTCTCTTCACATTCAGATGACCATTCAAACTTCTTTTTTTTTCTTCAGAAGTTGAGTCATTGGCCTCGAAATTTTGGAGAAGTTCTGGATAAATCTGCGGTAATAACCCGCAAGTCCAAGAAAACTGCGAATATCGGTGATGTTTCTGGGTTGCCTCCAATCAAGTACATCTTGTACTTTTCTTGGATCAACAGCAATGCCACCCTTAGATAGGATATGTCCCAAGAAACTAACTTCATGAAGCCAGAACTCGCATTTGCTGAATTTGGCGTAGAGCTGATGTTGGCGAAGCTTTTCCAATACAAGCCTTAAGTGATGCTCGTGTTCTTCATCAGACTTTGAGTAGATAAGGATGTCATCAATGAAAACCACAACAAACTTATCCAAATACTCCATGAAAACTGAATTCATAAGATTCATGAAGTATGCCGGTGCATTCGTCAGACCAAAGGACATGACAGTGTACTCGTACAACCCGTAACGAGTAGAGGATGCTGTCTTCGGAATGTCTTCTGTTCGGACTTTAATCTGGTGTTAGCCCAAGCGCAAATCAATCTTGGAGAATACTTGGGCTCCACTCAATTGATCGAATAAATCATCAATCCGTGGAAGCGGATATTTATTTTTGATAGTGACTTCATTTAACGGACGGTAGTCAACACACATCCGTAAACTCTTGTCTTTCTTTTTGACAAAGATGGCCGGACATCCCCATGGTGAGGAGCTCGGCCTAATAAATCCCTTGTCTTGAAGTTCTTCGAGTTGCTTCTTCAATTCTTCCAGCTCATTAGGAGGCATCCGGTATGGTCGTTTTGAGATCGGCGCAGTACCGGGTACAATTAACTCCCCAGCAGTTATTTTTTTTCTCAACAGTTGGAGTTTCCCCGGCAATTAACTACCCTCATTGGAATGATTCCTAGCAAATTAGACACCTAGGAATATACATGCAAAATACTTAAAAAATTAATTACACCATTCAGAATAGTGAATTTAATATTTTCCTCATAGCTTACACCATTCAATCAGAATTTAGAAAACATATAATTTTCTCAATCGTACCACTTAAAAAATATCATATCAACAATCAAATACAGCTGCAACACATAAATAAAATTCAGATGATGCAATATACATAAACCTGAAATATTAAATTTCTGATAAGCACAACAGTACATGTGCAGTGCACCATACACATGCAATTTCAAAGTTCTTAATATTCTAATATAGCCACGGTCTCCTTAGCATGTACAAAACATCCACACAAAAGAAGTCGACAATACTAATCTATCCTTAACACATGTAAATACTCCAACCCCTTCTATCACAATACTAGTCTATCCTTGGCCTGTACAAAACATCTGCGCAAAAGAAATCGACAATGAAGATGCCCACATAATGAAATCATTACGCTATCACCATTTGCAAAATAAAGATGATCACTCCATCAGCAAACAATAACTTCAAAAGTCCTTATGTTTTGTACCTGAAAAAAAAATCAAAAGTCAATAATAATGACTAAAGATGTATCAAGATGAACTTGGAGTTCAAAATAATTAATGTACCATTGTGCTATCCATTGAGCAGTACTTATTGACAAAAAATGTATAACACCATGCTCACAACAGTTACTAGAAATGCCTAAAGGAATCCACATAGTCACTGGGAATTATCAATGACCCTCACTGTAGTAGTGATAGCATGGCTAAGCAGTGTGGGACAATGTTTGTCTGCCTTATGACACAAGTTTAATCCCACCAACCATAGGTTGGAGGGGTTATTTGTGTGGCTTTTCAAGGAAAAAAGTCTTTAGAATTTGTTTTCAAGTCTGGGGGCATTTTAGGAGATTAATTATTGAAATGTCTCACAAATCTCTTCAACTCTTAACGATGAAGATTACAAATAAATACTTAAAAATTATGAACAAAAGACCAGGATCTTTAGCTATTAGGAGCTTTCTGTCACGCCCACTCGGTACATGGAACCAGATGCCAGAGTAGTCTGATTGATAAAAGCTCAAGCAAAACCGTTGAATTATTTTGTTTTCAAATGGTTTGCTTATTCAATTGCATACAGGTGATTTTTCAAGACGAGATATTTTCTGTGCAAAACAATGTTCCTTTGTTGTTTATTTTTGATGATTTTTTATAGGAATAGAGAAATTTTGAGTTAACCTTCTTTTCCTAACATTACTCCGTTAAGCTATACATTGCATGTTTGTATTCAAAACCTGACCTTTCAGTGATCCACCAGTTAAATGTCAAATGCTAATTCGAAAAAAAAGGGGCAGAAGCCAGCAATGTATTTAACTGTTACACATTCAGACCTTCTCTTAAGCTACGACTAGTTTTTAAGTGAAAAATAAATGCAATGCTTCGAACTCCCCATAAACACATGGTTAAATTAATCAAAATGGAGGATGGAAAAAGTGTTTCATGGTAGCAGATCACAAAGGAACGAGTGGTCTACTACTTGACATTGATGTACAATTAAAGAAATGTGATGAAATGATGCCACTCGCACCATATGTGAAAAGGAATAGTAAAAAAACAGAACAGGATCTACGGAGCATAAACATAAATGTTAAGTGGTAATCATCTACTAACTTTGTCATGTCAGAGATGCAAGAAACGAATCTCAAATGCTTGTGAAGATTGTGAATCCTCTACTCAACATATGCTGTAGAAGGCATGAAAGATCTTAATAAGGAAGGGCCATATTTGTGCTCAACATAGGAGTCGGAGGGAAACTGAAAACTGCTATCCAGCTCAGTTGACCATATTGAAGAAAAGTCGTGATGGCTCAGGTTGCAGCTGGTGGTTCAAGGAAGAATACTTGCATGCCTACGGCTAATGCTAGTATGCTGCATGCCTTCATGAAAGATTTACTAGTGTACAAGACTCCAGGAAAAGTTTTTTTTTAAAAAAAAATGCCAAAAAGAAACAGGGAAAAGAAAAATTGTATCAAGAACAGCAAATGCACCTTGGGTCATTCCAAAAGGATGTCTTATCCAACTCGGACACTAATAAGGTCGCATTCAAATACCTTGCAATGACAACCATATCATAAATCTGATTGAACAGGTAAAAGAACACAAATGTGTAGTGTTAGATGTTACAAAGGATTATCTGACGGAAAATTAGTAAATGCCTAAATGTAGGGTTTTTCATGTTGCTTACAGCTGCTCGCATTTGGTTGAGCCCACCATTGCATGAAACCATCAAATAACCATTATTCCTATAAATTCCTAATAGTAAATGGAAACAACAAAATATTAGGCAAATCAAGAGCACCAAGAAAGTTCAATAAACAAGCATATCTAACATTTACGCTCCTTAGAGTTCGAAGTAAATGTAGAATTAACCATATCAATTGGTATCGAACTGAAATAAAGCATATCATGTGAGATAGTCTCCTACAGCACAGAGATTTCAATTTGCAGCTGAAAATGTTGTTAAAAAATGCTTCCATTGAAAACCATGAAGAGTTGCCACTCGCGAATAGTCCCAAATTTATTTGACTGGAGCTAAATGCTACCAGTCAGGAGCATGATGATCTTAAAAAGTTCTATGATGGGTTGAGGAAGAGAAGGTATCTCCTTTCTTTGAATTTTAATCATTTTGTTGGTCGATTTGCCTCCTTACATGCAATATACATTATTTCTGGTTAGATGAGTTCATGGCAGGATTCAACATAGTATCTTTGAAACTGAAGGAGATGTACCAGATAACACCAGTTTACTGCCAATTACTAGATGAATCAAACAATTGTAGTTGAAGTTAAAATTGTACTAGTTAGTACTTAGTAGTTACCAAGAGCAGAGATCCGCTGCCCAAATGACCAGAAGCAGCTCCATGGCTTATCACCTGAATGGTTCTTGGCTTGCAAACAATCGAAGGGAAAACAGCTCCATCCATTTGTTCTGCATCCCCAGTTTTTTTTTTTTTTTTTTTTTGCATTCGTATGCATCAGCTCAACATAATTAATCGAGGCATAAACAGAAACTAGCTGACACATGCATGTTAGTGTGATCTCAGGCATTTGGCCCAACGACCAAATGCCACCCTTGACCATACCGATCGGGCGTCCACCATTGGTGGTGGGCCTGTCGCGGCGCCATATAAAGAGAGGTGGGGGCCGGGCGACGCACGCTTGCGGCGAGGTTCACCGTGCCGCCACTGCACCCACCTACAAACCCTAACCGATCTGAGGGTGGCGTTGAAGCGACGGGAAGTTCCACCGCCGTCGCCATCGAACGCCGCCGCCGTTGCCGTCGTCCTTCTTCGCCGACCTTCTGCTGCAGCCATGGCGGCTCCTCCTCCTCTACCTCCGACGCGGTACACTCTCTCTCCCCTCTCTTCCCTCTCTCGGATCTAAACCCAAGTGCGAACGAGATCCCGCTTCCAACAATGGTATCAGAGCTAGAAAGGGTTTTGGGCTTACCACACGCCGCCGTCTCGGGCCTTGCCGTGCGTGCGCGTCGTCGTCGGGTCGGCGCCGTCGTCGAGCCGCCGTCGAGCCGTTCGGTGGCGCCCCTCCCCGATGGTGCTGCGGGCGGCGCGCCTCCATCGCCTTGCGCGCGAGGCCGCCTAGCGAGTGAGTCGCCGCCGCTCGCCCGCGTTGCCTTGGCTCCGGCGGCGTGGCGAAGCCCCGCCGCGCCTCGCTGGCTGGCCGCCGCCGTCGCCTAGCTCTGCGCGCGCGCCGCTGCCGCCGCCGCCTCAGCGCGAGCGCGCCGCAGAGCGCCGCCCGGTCCGGAGCCGCCGAGCCGCCGGCGTAGGTGGGGCGCCGCCGCCGCCGCTTTGCCGCCGCTCCGCACCTCCCGCGCGGGACGCCTTGGCCGCTTCCCTGCGATCGCGCGCCGCCCATCCTTTTTTCTCGGGTGGAGAGAAACCGAAAGAGCGCTAGGGTTTAATCCCAGCGCGAGTGGGAGCCGGCCGCTTGGGCCGAGTGGGCCTTGTGGGCCGGCGGTGCGCGCGTGGGAGCCGGCCGCTTGGGCCTCCGTGGGCCGGATTGATGTTTTGCACAGTAAATTTCAGAGAAATTGAAAGTTAATTATTTCAGAAGCTTTTATGAATGAATTTGATAGAATTTGATCCAAATCTCTGTAAATTTTTTGCACCAACGTGTTATTTTTCCAGAGATTAAAAGTGTACAGTATAATGCTTCTGAGTATGAATTATTTTAGAATAATTACAGTTTCCGCTGCAAAAGATAATGTTGATTGTTTTTCATTATTAAATTCGAACCAACGGGAGAATTTAATTTTGGAAAAATAGATATAATTTTCAGATAATTATGATATTGTTATTTTCTGACCAACGTTGATAATAACAGTATTATAATTTTTAATTGATGTTTTTTTGCGTTATTTCTATTTCTGTCCAACGGTGATGTAGATTTAATGCATAGATAAAATTGTTTTAAATTGTATGTCGTATTTTTGACCAACGTTGGTAATAAGACATATGATTTTAATGTTATGTTCTCACTTTATTTGAAACTTTTCAAGCGGATACAACTTAATGAGTTGTATCAGAGAGATTCCCACTCTCAAAGGAGATAATTATGGAGAGTGGAAGAAAAAGATAGACTTAGCGTTTATCTTGGTGAGGTGGATGGGTCCTCACTACAAAGACGCGTCCCCGAGGCTATGGCACCAGTGAGGATCAAATGAGGATGATCTTGCTTGGCGAGAAAAAGCAGAGGACCATGCTCCTCACGGATGTCTTATGACCTTGAGCATAAGAAATGGACCACGACCAACAAGAAATGTTTGGGTGTGATAAAGAACACGATTGAGCTCGCAATTGTGGGCTCAATCGCAGAGTGTGACATCATCACGAGTACCTTGAGAAAATAAAGAGTCGGCCATCGACTCTTCAAAGACATACCTTCACAGTGATTAAGCGACTTGTGACAAAGGTACTCTGGCGGTGGCATAAGAGAGCACATACTAAGGATGAGCAACTTGGCATCCAAGCTTAAACCAATGGATTTGGCTCTCAAGGATGAGTTCCTAATTCATTTGATTTTTGCTTCCTTGCGTAAAAGTTTGACACCTTTGTTGTCAACTACAATATGCAGCCCGAGAAATGGGACTTAGAAAGTGCATAGCTATGTGTGTGCAAGAGGAGGAAAGATTTAAATCCTCACATGGTGGTTCTATCAACTATGTGAAGGACAACAAGAAAAGAACTTCAACAAGAACTTCTCCTCAAAGAACAAGGAAAAGCCTCATCCATCGACCTCAATGAATAAGTTTGCAGTGAGACAAAGATCGGTGTCTTCATTGCAAGAAAAAGGGACATTACAAGAAAGATTGTCCCGATTTCTTGAAAATGATTATGTCAAGAAAGGTGAGGACATTATTACGTTCATAAATGAGTCCTGTATGTACAATATTCAAAATCTACTTGGTGGATTGATTCAGTGCAACTGCTCATGTTGCCAATAATATCGAGGATTCCGTTCGACGAGGAATACGCAAAGAAAAGAAAGATGCATTAAAGTCGCAAATGGAGTCCAAGTGAAGTTGAAGTGTTGGCGATCTTTCATTAGAGCTAGTGATGGCTTCACTCTCTTACTTAGAGATGTTCTTTATGTTCCTCTTACTGAGGAATTTGATTAGTGTTTCATGTTTGGACAATGATGGTTATGATTGTCATTTTGGAAATGGCAAGTGTGAAATAATGTTTAATAAAGAATGTGTTGGTCTTGCCATCTTACAAAATGAGCTTTATTTGTTATCATTATGTGATGATGTGAATGTCGTATGCGATAATGGGAACGTCGCGTGCGAGAAAGTGAATGAATCCTCGTCTACGAATGTAAACAGGAAACGAAAGAGAACTCTAGATGCGTCGTCGAAATTATGGCACTATCGTTTAGCCCATATTTCGAAGGGGAGAATAGAAAGACTAGTTAAGAATTATATTCTTCCTCCATTAGAGTTCTCAGACTTAGAACAATGCAGAGAATGCATTAAAGGAAAATATGTAAAGAAAATTAAGAAAGACGCCAAAAGAAGCACAGGAATTCTACAAATTATTCACACAGACATTTGTGGTCCTTTTCCTGTGAAAAGTGTGGATGGATATGACTCGTTCATAACATTCACGGATGATTACTCCCGTTATGGATATATTTATCCAATCAAAGAAAGAAATGAAGCCTTGGATAAATTCAAGATATTTAAGGCTGAAGTTGAAAACCAACACGATTTAAAGATTAAGATAGTCCGATCTGACCGTGGGGGGGAGTACTACGGTCGACATACCCCATATGGACAAGTTCCTGGACCTTTTGCAAGGTTTTTACAGGAAAATGGTATAGTAGCCCAGTATTCTACACCGGGCGAACCTCAGCAAAATGGAGTAGCTGAAAGACGCAACCGTACCCTGATGGATATGGTGCGAAGCATGATGAGCTATTCCACACTGCCATTGAGTCTATGGATGGAGGCGTTGAAAACCGCCATTCATATTCTCAACAGAGTGCCTAGTAAGTCGGTGCCCAAAACACCGTACGAGTTGTGGACAGGAAGAGTTCCCTCACTAAACCACTTACGTGTGTGGGGGAGTCCTGCTGAGGCTAAAGTATTTAACCCAAACCTTAGGAAACTTGATCCCAAAGCGATGAAGTTGCCATTTCATTGGCTACCACCGAAAAGTCAAAAGGTTTTCGTTTCTCTTGTCTGCACAGATATACAAAGTTTGTAGAAACGAGACACGCTGTCTTCTTAGAGGATGAAATGATGAGAGGAAGTATGGTAGCTCGTGAGATTGACCTTGAAGAGAAGCGGTGTATGCGCCACTCAGATGATTCAAGAACCATTCTTCATACTACTCTGCTGTCACAGCACCGACACAGTGCAAGACAACGTGGTGCCAAAGACTGTTATTGTTCCTCTGTGGCAACAATGAATGAGAATGAGAACCTGTTCTTCAGATCCTATAGAACCCATTGCCACAGATGAGGGGAGCAACAATGACCTCAAGCAGAAAATGTACTGAGATGAGGAGGCCCCGAGGAGGTCTCAAAGAGTAAGAAGATCAGCTATTTCTGATGATTATCAGATTTATCATACAGAGGAATTTCAAATGGAGGATGATCCCATCTCATTTGAAGAAGCCATGAGAAGCGAAAATTCCTCAAAATGGCTTGAGGCCATGGAAGAGGAGATGAGGTCCATGAAGACTAATAAAGTCTGGGACTTGGAAAATATTCCTAAAGGAGCCAAAACAGTAGGGCTGTAAATGGGTCTACAAGACAAAGCTTGACTCCCAAGGAATGTAGAAAGATACAAAGCGCGACTTGTGGCAAAAGGCTTTACGCAAAGAGAAGGGATTGATTACAATGAGACCTTTTCTCCAGTCTCATGTAAAGATTCCTTCAGAATCATAATGGCATTAGTAGCACATTATGATTTAGAGTTACATCAAATGGATGTAAAGACGGCATTTCTTAATGGGGATTTGGAGGAAAATGTTTACATGGCACAACCGAAAGGTTTTGTCATGGAAGGAAATGAAAGAATGGGATGCCGCCTAAAGAAATCGATTTATGGGTTAAAGCAAGCTTCAAGACAATGGTACTTGAAGTTTGACAGTACAATAAGAAAATTTGGGTTTAAAGAAAATGTAGAGGACAACTGTGTTTATGCAAAATTTAAAGATGGGAAGTTTATCTTCCTGATCCTGTATGTGGATGATATCCTACTAGCTAGTAGTGATGTTAGTCTGCTACTGGAGACAAAGAAGTTTTTGTCCTCAAACTTTGATATGAAAGATCTTGGTGAAGCTTCGTTCGTTCTAGGGATCGAAATTCACCGGGATAGAAACAAAGGACATTGGGACTATCATAAAAGACATACATAGAAAATCTTAAAGAAATTTGGTATGCATAAATGTAGTCCTTCACCGCACCTATAGTCAAGGGCGCTTATGATATGGGGATTTTCAATGCCGTAGGAACCAGTATGAGATCGATCAAATGAAATCGGTTCCATATGCTTGATTGTCGGAAGCTTACAAAGTATGCTCAAGTATGCACATACGACTTAGCATTTGTTACGGGTTACTTGACAGATTCCGAGCAATCTGGGAATAGAACATTGAAATTGATAAAGAAAGTCTTGCGTTATTTGCAAGGAACAAAAGGCCTCATGATGACATCGAGAAGATCGATTCACTCCATATAGTGGGGTATCTGATTTCGATTTTGCGGGAGATGATAGAAAGTCTACATCCGGATATGTGTTCACTCTATTTGAAGGAGCTATATCGTGGAAAAGCTCAAAGCAAACCGTCACTACATCGTCCACAATGTATGCTGAGTTTGTAGCATGTTATGAGGCTACTGGGCAGTGAAGCTGGCTAAAGAAGTTCATACCGGTTTAAAAGTGGTTGGCGACATCAATAGACCACTTAAGTTTATGCTGCGATAATGAACCCGCATAACGTATGCCCACAACAATAAGTCAAGTGGTGCTGCCAAACACATTGACATAAAGTACTATGTTGTGAAAGATAAAGTTCGGGATCAAATTATAAGTCTTGAGCATATAAGTACCGCAAAGATGCTAGCGGATCCGCTTACTAAAGGCTTACCACCCAACGTGTTGAGAGAACATGTAGCGGCATGGGTTTAAGGGAAAACCTATGATTCTGGACTAAAAGATGGCCCAAAGGATTAAAGTAACTATTTCAAAACAGAGAGGTGTATTGTAACTGTCAAATCTATCGGCGATTGACCGTGACGATGAGACATGTTCTATGCACTAATCTGTGATGGAATGTGTAAAGTCAAAAGTAATTAAAGATAAAGTATAGATTGAGATCAAGGGGGAGAATGTTAGTGTGATCTCAGGCATTTGGCCCAACGGCCAAATGCCACCCTTGATCAGCATACCGATCGGGGCGCCCACCCATTTGGTGGTGGGCCTGTCGCCCGACGCCATATAAAAGAGAGGTGGGGGCCGGGGCGGCACGCACGACGAGGTTCACCGTGCCGCCACCAGACCCACCTACAAACCCTAACCGATCTGAGGGTGGCGTTGAAGCGATGGGAAGTTCCACCGCCGTCGCCATCGAACGCCGCCGCCGTTGCCGTCGTCCTTCTTCGCCGACCTTCGCTGCAGCCATGGCCGGCTCCTCCTCCTCTACCTCCGACGGTACACTCTCACTCTCCCCTCTCTTCCCTCTCTCGGATCTAAACCCAAGTGCAGAACGAGATCCCCGCTTCCAACAATGCAAACAATTTAAGAAAAATGATGAACTCACCGCGTCCAGGAAGGCATCCACCAATGTGATGCTGTTCATGATGACAACAGCGCTGTCCCGCTGTGGAGGCTGCATTGAGGCCTCTTGTTGGTCTAGATGCCTGGGACTACTGCATCTACTGGAGGCTGTCCCCTGATCAGCGGTATGTGAGTGATCACTCTATGATTCATGCAACCAAAGTGTGATGATCCATTATCTCTGCGGCAATAACAATAATCACTCACACAAAATGGCAGGTTCTTGGAGATGGCAGGTTTCTGCTGCAGCAGTGAGTTGGAGGCAGAGGTCTCAGCACTCAGCATTTTATGATGTACATTGTCAGTGCACAGCAAGTGACCTAGAGGACACTATACCATCACCTAGTATGCATAGCAATTAAACTGCATAAATAACTACATATATACTTGTCATTTTCTCCCAAGTTTAATGCCATCACATGACTGTAAGTATCTAGTATCTAGGAAATTGCAAATTGGGCCATTTCCAAGTGACAAACCCTCAGTAGTGGCCCGAATAATAAATGGCAGCTGCATTACTCTAAAAAACTTTAATTGATGAAATTACGTCGTGTTCGACCAGCTTGTTGTGATGGCCCCACGACTTTCGGTCTTCTTTTATCTGCAGATTACAATAGATGCAAGTACATTAATCGAGTAAACAAATTGTAGGTGGATACAATAGATGGATGCTTACATGCTGACGTGGCCATGCAATAGATCTCCCATAAGCATCAGCCATGACACTCATATAATGGTTTCTGCTGCATTTCAGCTGAGGGTGTCAATCTGCTTAGACTTAGACTTCATATTGGCTTAAATGAAATTGGTTTCTATGGAATACTCTTTATGGCTCATGGACATTGTTTGGCAGGTAGAGATAGTGATGACAGACCTCTACCGGTTGACACTTGTCAATAGGTTCAGGAAAAGACAAAACAGAAAAATAAAGAGAGAAAACCAAGCCAAACATTGCTAAAGTTTGGCTCCAAAAATGAAGTCCAAACTGGTAGACTTTACACTATCTGACATTTGTTGTCATTTCATTCTCCATTCACTACAAATGGATGTCATCTCATGAATCGTATTATTGGACCTGATTCAGCAAAACTGACTTTGCATCATATTATTCGACCTGACCTGTTTCACTCATGGGATCATATTATTAGAAGCTGACTTGGCATCATATTATTGGAAGCCTAGAACTTTTTTCTGTCTTATTTATATAAAATTAATTTGGAGTTAGGATAGTTGCAGTAAAACCTTTGCATCATACTGAATACGCTACATACATTGCAGACATTTTAGCTTTCAAGATATGCATCAGGCACCAATCCAACCACAATTTTCCAACCACATTTTGTGGTGCCGAAGCTACCTAGAGCCACTCCAACCACAATTTCAGTATATGAGCCATCGAAATGTGCTAGGTAGCTTCGGCATCAGGCACCAATCCAACCACAATTTCATATATGAGCCATCGAAATGAAACCCTAGAAAAGAATAGACGGGATGGTGACTCACAGGCCCTCCCTCGACCAATTTTTTTTCCTCGTGTGGTTTATGGCGGTGACAAAGACAAAGTACGGACTATTGTGCATGTCCTAAGTATGACTTAAACTGCAACTACTATTCAAGTTGATTTTCCTTGTCGTGGATGTACCTCCTCTTTCCTCTCTGTCCCTTCGGATACATGCATCCGATAAAATAAGTGCTGGCCGATAGTATTATGCAAGACGCCAGGGACGAGTAGTCGAGCACAGAAATACCGAAGGCACTAGGCACAAGGATGGAAGCGGGAAACCTGCAGGCTGCAGCTTGGAACTCTGGGTTTGTTTGGTTGGTGTCTTAGATTCTATGCTTGAAAAAAAGGGTACCTGGAGGTAGTCTGAAAAGTAGATATTTTTTATCTGGTTAAGCAAACCTGAAGATAAGTTATTTAGTTGGAAGCATATGCATGAAATTAATGAATAAAAAATAGATCGTTGGATTGAAGCAATAAATAGTAGATGAAATAGCTGCCTCCCAGGCGCTCGTTTTGTCCGCCTGGGCTGGCAGCCCGCTGGCCTGGCAGCTGATCCAGGGACAACACCAAGCACCGAGCCGGTAGCGCCCAGAGAGACCCGACCAGGCAATTTGGCGTGAGGTTCGGAACCAAACAGCCTCTCTGTCTTCGGCCCTTGGTCCACATGACCTCATGGGAAGTGGAAAGTTGAATCAAGGATGTAGTGTTGATGGCTTGATGCCCTTGCGCCTAGCCCTCACGAGTCACGACTGAAGAGCAGGAGCTGCGCCTGCGCTGCAGCCGCCAGCCCAGCCTACACACCTGACGATTTTGTTTTGCCTTTGATCTTTGAGCCCCGTACAATTTTGCTCAAGCTCCGTCACTGGTATTAAGTAGAGTAGTAATGTACCTTGTCTTTTTTTTTTTTCTGTTTGTGTTAGAGTTCCACCAGAAAGCAAAGTTGCTATGTCAAGAATTTTAATGGTATCTATGAAGTTGGTAACATTTTAATTGCATCTTGTTAATGTGACACCTGTGCTACAGAGCAAACAAGAATAACGTGGGTAGTTCTCTGTGAGGGTCGACATGGCGCTTCGAGGGCGCGCGGGTGTGAATCAAAAATAGGTCATAAGCTAAAAATAGCGCCGGGAATTTTTTTAAGTAAACTAGACGAGGATACCAGATTTTGTTGGAAGCACTTGTGGAATGAATGGGATTCCAAATACTGATCAGGTTCACACTGACCGAAATATATGTAATTTATAAAGATGACCTGTGTGATCTAACTCTATTTTCACTGTCAGTTGCCAAACCATCTAACTTTCACATCTCAACTATCAAAACAGATGCAAATAACCTCTCGATACTCAATACCACCCCTGTTTTTGGTTGACGAGCTATTATTGTAGTATTCCTGACCTAAAATTAGCAAAACTTCTTTTCCTCCCTCCTCCTCCATCTCCCTTGTCTTTCTCGACTCGAGCCCTTTGCCCCAACACTGTTGTGATGCTCCTACCTATTATTGCACCTGCTATTTGCCGCCCGCTTTCTGTTGAAATTAAGGCCATGAGCTGAGGCCCACAAAGTCTATATGGGAATATTTCAAAGCATGGCTTAAGTCCTACCTTTTTCCTTGGGCAAGTGGAGAAGAGCAATTTAAAATGTAGAGCTCCTATTGTCCTTGAAACACGTGACAATGGCATGAGAGATCATAGCTAAACTCACACCCTGACACGTACTATGTGTATCCATGTTTTTTGTGTGGAAATCGGGCGACTTGTGACCACCTCTTGACTGCTTTTCTCTTTTTGTACCAGGCTAACTAAAACGAGATTGGTCAATCAGAGATGATTAAGAACTGATTAATCATGTTTGAATGCCTTTTTAATTTGGCTTAACCGCATCAGTTACTAGTGAGTAATTGCCAATGTGCCTTAAAAGGTCCTAAAGACGTCCTGGAGCAAGACCGGTGTTCTTCCTCCCTTCTCCTTCCACCTTTCTGGATAGCTTTGTGGGTGTGTTCAATTGTTGAACTTTGTCGGCTTTTCTTGGCGTACACTAGGAAAGAGGGTGAGCGATATCTCCGAACTGTTACCGCACCTCTTTGGCGTGCACTAGGAAAGAGGGTGAACGATATCTTTGAATCGTCACCGCAAAGAGCACCTATATGAGGCTGCAAAAAGGTTTCTAACCAGCACGATCTACATTACCGCTCGCTTCTTACTCAACGCCGGCTACTACCACATCACACAGCTCTACATTGATTTTGTTTCTTCATCCGACCAACTATAAGTCATTCGCACAACCTATCCTCTATTTTGTGCCTATTTTCATTTCAAAGTACAATGTTGAACTGCCTACTGTTATTTCTGGGTATATCGTTAGCCATTTGCGGTATTTGCCTTGTAGTAAAATCTAGAATTAAATTATTACCCATGTTTCCAATACTTTTGTCGCTCCTATGCCACAACATTGAACGCGTGGAACCAGAGCTATGGCAGCAGCAAAGAGCAAACGCAGGAGGTAAGTCAAAATAGAACTAGTGCTTTAGCGGCGACAAGTAGCAATAAAACAAGGAGGAGGAAGTAGGCATCTTTTAATTACGGGAGAAGATAGGGCTCGAACTTGTGAGCTCAATTACTACAACCAAGTTCTTTACCACCGTGGTACACAGTTTTTCCCGTCTGGTTTTGATAGTTAATATATCAGTTTTGTCCTTGAGAGAGTGAAAATTGGACCTTCTTCATTGTTGAATGCGGGAAATGGACCCGTAGAATATGTCTTTTGAATGGAAAAGGAAGAAGAATAAGAAAGACTACATGGATTGGTAACTGTACAAGGCAATACAAGGTATACATGTGATTCGTTAATCAACCAAATAAATCAAGTATACATTCCTATCTATACCGTGATCTCTGGGATATGTGTACAACATATAATTGAGAAGGTGCTCACAAGTGTTGATGCTGACTTTTGAATTGCAAGGCCTACACTAGGAGTATTCTTCAGGTATCTAAAGAATGTGTTTGAGTACTGTCCAGTGTACTGTTGTTGGAGATTGTAAGTACTGACACACCTTGTTTGCTGAGAATGCTATATCTGGTCTTGTGGGAGTCAGATATTGCAATGCTCCAACAATGCTCATGTACTTGGAAACTTCAGAATCTGAAAGTGTGTATCACCTTGATCTCTTGATAGTTTCTCTTATGTACTCAGTTGTCATCGGCTTGCAATCATGTATATTCACACGTTGTAGAAGTTCCCTGGTATATTTTTGTTGTGTAAGAACAATGCCATTCTTGATGGGGTTCACCTCAATTCCCATAAAATAATGCAGTGTTCCCAAATCTTTTACTGCAAATTCTCTGTGTAGCTGCTGTAACAAACTTTCCATGGCATGATCTAAAGAACTTGTCACTACAATATCATCAACATAGACGAACTTGTCACTGCAATATCATCAACATAGACAGATAAGTGACAATACCATTTCTTCTAAACACAAACAATGAAGAGTCCGCCTTGGATGTTGTAAAACCAATCTCATGCAATTTGGAACTGAATCCAGAGTGCCATGCGCGTGGGACTTGTTTTAAACCATAAAGTGCCTTGTCTAGCTTGCAAATGTAGTTGGGACACTGTTAGACCCCAAATTTAAAAATTGGAATTTTTTATGTTCACAACACTAGTCCCTAAATCAGTAGCTAGTGGCTACAGTTACATCATTGAATGTCAATCACATATCACGAATATGTAAAGATATTGCATAATAATAAACAAAGCATACATATACCTTACGAACTACTATAGAAAAGATCTTCACAAACGGTTCAAAAACGTCATCACATACGGTTTCGTGAGCCGTCTGAGTTTATAAGTCAGTAATGATACGAGGTCATCACAGATGGTTTTTAAACCGTATGTGAAAAAGTTATCACAGACGGTTCAAAACTGTTTGTGATAGTTCAGAACCGTCTGTGAAAATAGACTATAAACAAGAACCGTCTGTAATAATAGACTATCACAGACGGTTTTTTAGTAAAAACCATCTGTGGTAGTTTTTTTCTATTACATCAAAATTCAAATTTTGATCAATTGCTGGATAGTAGTTTCCATATGTTGTTTCAATAGTTTGCAAGAAGATAATTAAAAGATTATATCTCTCTCTCAATCAATGGCTCACTCTCTGACGAGGTCGAGTAGAGGCATCCATCTCAAACCAAATCGGCCTCCCATGTCGACCATAGATGGGGGTTCTCACTGAGAACGAAATCTGACAAGATGGAGGGGACGAAATTAAAGAAGGAAACCTGGATGGGGATTTGGGGCAAAACTTTGTGCTCACCTGAGGCCAAGATAGGGGGCAGCTAGATCTGGCGGCCTCCTGCGACAGACATAGAGCTCCTGCGCATCCCTCCTCCTCCTCCTCCTCCTCCTCCTCCTCCTCCTCCTCATCGGCTGGGTCTTCTCACCGAACCGCACCAGGGAATCGAGGGCGGTCGCTGAAGCTCACTATGGGGAGGGGAGAGGGAGAGACTGATGAAAAATAAGGCGACAGTGGGTATAATATATAAGGACAGTGCCAAAACATTTCGCCTCCCACACATGTGTTCAAAAATTTCTATGAATCACAGACGATTTCAAACAAAAACCATCTGTGATGAGCTAATACCACAGACGATTCATATTAAAAACTGTCTATGACTTGAAATGCCTAACTCTGTCATGGTAAAATCACATAGTTCATTTCATGTCATGGTAAAATCAGGGAGTTAGGCATTTAAAGTCATGATAAAATCATAGTTAGACATTTCAAGTCATAGAGTTAGGTAAAATCGGGAGATACTTATCACAGACAGTTTTTAATACAAACCGTCTATAATAAGATACTTATCATAGACGGTTTGTATTAAGAACCGTCTGTGAAGTATTACAGACGGTTCGTGATATGAACCGTCTGTGATATTAGCTCATCACAGACGGTTTTTAGCGTATCTAGTAATAGAAACAGTCACGCTGGTAAAACCGTCTGTGATTACAATTAACACTGATGGTTTTAGAAAATCGTCTATGATGAGACGTACAGTATTAGTCTTTTTGTAGTAGTGATGACTTTTGACTTGTAGAATGGCCAAGCAAGCCCAATACCTTTCAAAGAACAACAGCGGAAGCAGAATAAAAAAATATACCATGCAGAACCCTAATGATATACCCACAGGTAATCGACTGTGGCACGTGACCTAGTTCTTGGCCTTCTTAATCTTCAGTCTTGACAAATGCTCATAAGTTCTTACATAGCCTTCTTCTCTTACACTTACTGAATAATAATATTGAGTGAGTATGAGTACACAACTGTACTTGCGAGCCAACACACATAATGCAGTTGTATAATACGCAAAGCCAATCAAAGGAGTGGCTTGTGGTTCTTTTGTTTGCATAAAGCAATTTATTGAAATAGATTAAGTAGTAGCAAATCATGAGACTGTCATTTTTAACTAATACAGGTTTTAACAAAGTTGGGTTTTGTTATAAAATACTAGTGGAGGCTCCAACCTTCTATACCATCGAGTGACTCCATCCACCCAATGCTCATATTCTTTTTCGGGTCAAATCCCATACTTCTCACTGGTTCTCAACCAAGCCATCTCACATCTCTGGGCTCCAACCCATCTTTTTCATCCCACCTAAAAATGATTTTATAAAAATGAAAGCTACATCAAGCGAGTTCTCGGCACTGTCGATGACCGTGGCCATGGCTATCCGATAGTTTTCTCACTCTATAGAGTTCACACACTTTACCCACAAGAGACACTCAACTTATAATGCCCGTAACACACTTCCATAGGTGTGCAACTAAGATAATTATCATAAGGCCTTTACAATACCTCACCTCAACTAACCCTACCCGCTAGGTATCACCTCCTTGGGCCGCGCCCTGAGAGGTCTCCCACTTGCGTCGTGTAGTTTCCTGTGGCTCCTACACATACCCATGCCACACACCCACCAATGGTGAAGTTGCGAGGAAGCGAACAAATTAGTTAGCCAAGTCGTACCCAATATAGACTTGTGGTTGCATTGTTTTTACACAAGAGATCATCACAAGATTCGGTACTTAATTTACTTGGGCGGTACTTCTCCATACTCACTCTATAGTGCTCTTTCCAGCACCTGCCATGCTTTTTAGCCGCCCAAGTCGAAATCTGTTTTTGGTTTTCTTTTGTTTCGAAATACTTTTATAGTCAACGTACCAGCTAGGCTCCAACCTTAACTGCCCAAATCTAGTTTTAAATTTTAAATGATGTCGAGGTAAATCATTACCCGCATACTAATGTACCTAAGCAAGGCTAAGCATGACACTTATGTACGGCTTAGTAGCTAGTGTGTATACCATTAGTCTAGGGTGACAAAGGATAGTGTTCAAAGTTCAAGGATTGGAAGTTTATGTGCAATTATCATTAAGGTTGTAGCTATGAGCTAAATCAAAATATTTATATAAATCATAGCAATGCAATTTCATAATTTAAAATAATATAATTATTATTTAAAAGTAGGTGCAACATGACCAAAGTATTGACTCACCTTGCTTAATGTTTTGATAATTGTCTTGCTCAATGTTTTGATAGTCTTGGTCTCAACCTTGTTCTTATTGGGACCACTCTTCCATCATGGCTTCATATTCTAACTATGCAGAATACGATTGAGTGGAGCAACCACACCGAAGATGAAGCTACGTGGGAACGAGAAGATTGCCTTAGAGCCAAATTCTCCTACTTCTTTACTGATTCCTTTGAATCTCAGGGACGATATTCTTTGTAAGTGGGGTAGGTCTGTAACATCCCAAAATCTGTATTTTGGGGATACGAATTATAAATGCATTAGAAAAAAAATACTTTGGTCATTTTGCATATGAAAATCTACCCATGTTTGAATTTTGGACCTTTGTTTAAAAACAAATATTGAAATACAAACAAACATGTACTCAAAAGAAATTAGTTAAAACAAAGTAAAAATATTAACTAAGAGAATTATTTTTGGTATAATCTCCCAGGAATAATTCACCAAACAACTCGTGTGAAAACTTGTTAAGAAAAACAAATACAAACACACAAGAACAAAAATGTGTATGAATTTTAGAGAAATTCACAGAAGAGATAAACTTCTGAGAAATTTACCAAAGAAACTATCTTAGGTTAGGTGCTCTCACAAAAAGTTTCATAAAAATCCGAGGTTAGTATAAAAATTCATCAAACAAATCAACCGAAATTCAAAACCTAAATCTCTCTCTCTCCTACTCTTGTTGGCAAGTGGGCCCCGCGAGCAGGGGCCTTCGTCCACCTCTACTCACCTTACCGGAGCGCCTGCGGTTTCACCTCACCGCCCCTAGTCTTTCCACCGCCCGACCACCCCCGTCAACTCCCCGGTCACCTCCGCACCCATGCCTGCCCCGGCTGCGACCCATCCCTGCCCATACACCTGAGAATGTTGCCGCCTTTTCCCGTCGGTGCCCGAGCTCTCCCTCGCTCAACTCCACCCCTCAACCTATAAAAAGCTACCCAGAGCTCCCTCTCATCTTTTCCTTGTTGTTCCACTCATTCCACTCCCTTATCTCCTCCTCATTCGAGCTCAAACACCTGAGAGCTCCGAGCTCCATTTCGATCGTGAGCCACCACTGCCATTTTCATCGCCCCGAAGGGTTCCTCTTCACTCTACTCGTGTCATATCATGTTCCAGAGCACCTTGATCCTTTTCCCTCACTCAATTCCCTCGTTAATCCACAGGAGACGCGGAATTGGAGCCTCTTCACATCTCCGCCCAATAGCATCGCCTGCATCGCCATCTCCTCCTCGGTGAACCCTTTGACAATTGGCTGCATCAGCAGCATCGCTAGGATTCCGTCAACCTTCTTCAATCATCCCCAAGCTACCCCATCGGCTATAGTGCCTTCTCCACGTAGAGCACCTCGCTGCCACCTCGGTTCACCGTCGTTAAGCCATCTCCGGCCTTCTCCTTCACTCTGCGTCGTTCTGGTATACTCCTAGTACCTCGTAGATGCTTATGTGCACCTTCTTTAGTTGGAAGCATTGCTCGTTTGCACATTGGTTTGAAGCCGTAGCTTCACCGCCACTCCTCTCTGGTGCGCCACCGCTATGAGCCACCGTGGGCCTCGCCGTCGACACCATCAGGTGCGCATGCCACTGCACCAGCGATGAGTGCGGCTGCGAGCACCCAACACTACTACAAAAATGCTAATACTGTACGCGTGATCACAGACGATTGACCGAAACTGTCTATATTAAACACAATAATAGACGTTTTTTATTTAGTGACTATCTGTGTTATTTTTTGCGCTAAAGTCCTTTTGTGAATAGGTAATATCACATACGGTTCATGTTGAAAACTGTCTGTGATATTACCAAATATCACAGACGGTTTTCAACAAAAAACCGTCTATGATACTTTATTTACTGTTTTCAATAATAACCGTCTATGATATTACTATATATTACAGATGGTTTTTGTTGAAAACTGTCCAAAATAACTAACTCATCATAGACGGTGCTCCATTTTGCTCGCTTACTGATCATCAGGTGCAGTGTAGCTCCTCAATAGAGTCTTCTTCTCCATCTCTAGCGCTACAGTAGCCGCGGGTGATCTCCAAGCCCGATGAGTCCATCGCCACTCTGTGCCCAGTTTGAGTATCACCTCACCTCACTAAGCCCGCTCGTGTGGTCCATTTCAACTATTATCGCCCACGCTGAGCTATCACCATGGATCTCTCTGTCACTACCTCCGCCATCGACGCCAACTCTTCACTGGTGAGTCCTCGACCCCACCAAGGTCGATTTCCCCACCTATATGTCCCCCTAAAGTTGTGCATGTGCTTCGTTTCAGTTTATTTCCACCGAGAAAACCTGTCACCCAATTTGAGCTTCAAATCCTACTGTTTTTAATCATTTAGTTAATAAACTAACGAGTCTATGACATGTGGGACCGCTATAGATTTTATAAATAAAACCATGAAATAAAAAATGAGTCACTGACAAGTAGGGCCTACATGTAAGTTAATAAAATCTGAAAAAATATAAAAATGAGAAAAACCACCTTTAGTTTAGAGAAAAATACGCTTTCTCTATTGGAAAGCGTAAGCCTAAAAAAATACGCTTTTTAAGTCACCCTTTTATTTATTTCCAAGGTTTTCAATACGAACCGTATGATGGACCTAAGCTAGATGTACACTGGCAACCGTGTGAGTGAAGAATACAGTAATGACGTGTTTGCTTTTACAAGAATTGTCGTAGAGGATATGTTGAATAAGGGGGTGAAATATATGTACTGTCTATGCATTGACTGCGAGAATCTAAAGATATTTAAGAACCGAGCGCAGATCGAAGCACACTTAATTCGAAGGGGTTTCAAAAAGGGTTATACACGTTGGACCAGTCACGGTGAAGAGCAGATTATACAAGAAGTTAGTAATAACGACATCGCCAACGAAGTCAACGATATGCCGCCAAAGATATCACAAACGGTTCCTTAGTAAAAACCGTCTATGATACATCATATATCACAGACAATTATTTATTAGAATCATCTGTGATATTATTTATCACAGACGGTTCTACTTTAAAACCATCTGTGATGTCTATCCCTATTTATATTCGGACTCTAGGGTTTGCCTGCGCCTCCCGCTCAAACGATTAAGTTTCTCAACTCCTCCCTCTTCCCCCTAGCCCGTCGCCGCCATCCTCGATGCTACCTCCTCCTCGAGCCCGGTGTGCCTCCTTCCCCAAGCCCGTGGCCGCCTCCTCCTCGAGCCTGGCGGGCCTCCTTCCCTGAGCCCATCGACGTCGCCTCCTCCTCGAGCTCGGCGTGCCTCCTCCCCCGAGCACGTGTCACCACCTCCTCCCCTGAGCCTGACGTGCTCCCCTTCGACGCCGCCCTACTGCTCTGGTACTGCTCCCTGCTCATCCTTCTCCTTGATGCCCAAAGGTAACCAATGCAGAGTTGTCGACTCCGACGCCCCTTTCCCTCACTTTTTCTATCAACAATCTGTCATGCTGTCATGGTCCTCGTGGACTCATGATAATTGCGCTGGTATCTGGTTCAAACAGTGAGTAGTATGAGGTGTTGTACTTGTTTTAGGAATTTGTATTTGTTCTAGTCAATGATTCATATGGTATTTGTTTTGATACTACTACTGGAATATATTGCAATGTGGTGTGGTGGGCTTGAGATGAATGCTCTGTGATGATAATAGTCTTGTATTGTTTTGATAATCACATTTGAATTTGAGCTCTAATTGGAATGCTTACTCTACATCTGAGAGCAATATCAAAATGTTAAATCTTAGCTTTATGCTGATTTCATTTATTCACATGATGTTTGTGTTGAGCATATTATTCCTTTTAAATGACTTAGAGGATTTACATGTTTATATGTCCATTATGTCATTGTATTGGTTCTAATTTTTTTCCCCACATATCTCAATTATTATTAATTAGTGTGCATACCCATATACATAGAGATCGAATCTTATGATAATATATTCATGCGTGTCAGAACTTCTATTTCTTTTGAAGATGTCTTCTGCTCATTCTTCATCATCGTCGCCTCATGTGTCTCATACGCCATCCTTTGGAATATCCAAGCACGGTAGAAGAAGAGGAATGTTCGTGTAACATCGATAAATGTTATATATAACTCTTTGCTTTTGTGTGTGTGTGTATACATGATTTCTGAAGCCGAATTAAGGAATTCACCGGTAGGTTTCCTCGACCCACACTTAGTCTCTGAGCAAACCATCAAGGAGAATACAAAATTCATCAAGGATTACATGACGGACTCATTGCTGGATCACTGCAACAAGAAATTCATACTTTTGCCCTACAACTAGGAGTTAGTGTTGCACTAGTAGCTATACTTGATGATTTGTACTTTATAAGCAACACGAACTTAGGTTTAATGACCATGGTGACATACCTGTGTAGGTTCCACTGGATTCTAATTGTAATTATACCAAAACAGAATAGGGTAATATACCTAGATTCCCTAAAGAGGGCCGCACACGACTTCACAATTGTCCGATAATTAATCGACTGGTAAACATATTTTCTCCATAGATAACTCTATTGTAGTCTTTCATTCCTTTGCAATGGCTAAGGCTAACTTCTTGGAATCACATAGGTCATTCGCCGTGTACTTTGCTAAATGAGGGAATTGCAAGGGAAGGATTCTGCGACATGATCTAAATTTTGCGGTATTCACTACTACACATTAATCCTATATAACACTTTGTAGTAACGCCTCTTGAACTAACTAATTCTATTTTTGCAGTGCCACCAGCAGCTGCCGACCTGCAACATCTGTGGATACTATGTTTGCCACAACATGGAACTACTCGTCGGTTCTGCGATGACCAATGATCCTCAGGTTTGTCAATCTTGTAATAATTATTTTACTTATCAATTTATATATGCATAAATTTAATCTTCCTAGCGACAGGTTGCGAGCATCGATACAATTTCATTGGAACAGGGCTAGCTCATAAACATTAGAGGACAGTTTGCAGCATTCTTGAACCGTGAGGTCACAAATCTAGATGAAAAATTCCACAATGTAGATTGAACTTGATTGGGATAAAATTAAATTTAATGGTACGTGTGTAAATGTACATGAATGGTTAATTTTAGTTAATTGATTTGTGAATTGGATGTGCTTGTTTCTAAAATAAATGCGAATTGTATGTGCTTGTTTCTGAAATTAATGTGAATTGGATGTGTATAACTTGTTGTGTTTTAGTTTGTTTCAGAGGGTATGGCTAGTATTTCCTGAGGCTAGCCAATAAACATAAATAGATTTAGTAATATAAAATAATATCACAGACGATTCATTAGGACATACCATCTGTGATACATCATCTCTCACAGACGGTTTCATTTACAAACCGTCTGTGATACATCATCTATCACAGACAGCTTAATCTATAAACCGTCTGTGATAGTCAACTATCACAAACGGTTTTGAGTTAATAACCGTCTGTGATAGTACATATCACAGTCGGTTTGAAAACTATCTGTTATGACCTCATGTCATTACTAACCCATAAACTCAGATGGCTCACGAAACCATCTGTGATGACGTTTTTGAACCGTCAGTGAAGACCTTTTCTGTAGTAGTGCGAGCAATGCTCTACGCTGTCTGAACGACAAGCACTGTAGCTCGGCCATTAATGTGCGTAATCACGATCGTTAAGACAAATCTAGGTTTAAATGATTGATTAATTAATGCCTGAGTCACTGACATGTGGGACTGAGCCAAAAGTTTAAAGAAAATCTTATTCAAAACGTTTTGCTAAATGAGTCAATGACATGCAGGTCCCACAACTTAAGTGCACAGTGAACGCCTCAATGAACCTGTGCGCTGCACTCGTAGACCTCTGGTCTATGCTCTGTTGCTTGGACCAAGTCACTGACAAGTGGACCCCACTTGTCGAGTTAAATGAAAATCATAAGAAAATAGAAAAAACGCTTTTAGTTTTGAGGAAATATGCTTTCTCGATTTGGAAAGCATAAACCTCAATAAGTCCAGAGGAGAATACGCTTTCCTTACTGGAAAGCGTAAATCTCAATAGAACATGCGCGAGAATACCCTTTCTCTGTTGGAAAGCGTATTTTTCATTTTCTCTGAAATTTCTAAACCGAACCAAATTGAAACCCTAATAACTTTCGCATAAAAACTCTAAATTAAATGATTTTTCTTTCTAAAATCATAACCTACCAAAATATGTAAAAATATTTTTTTATCACTGTTGAATTTATTTGGTGTTATTTCATTCGTTTTCGGCTTTTTTTAATTAGACATCGATTGCTCGAGTGATTATTTCGACGACCAACCAACCATATATTCAGAATAGCAAGAGCAAGCCAAGCATCTCCTTTGGCCATGTTGATCCCAGTATTTTACTTATTGTACTTTGTTTTGTAAAATCTATTATGCATACATGTTTGTTTGATATGAAAATGCTATATTTGGGAAGTCAGTAGTTGTAAATCCTATTTGTTGCATATATCTCCTTGAAATATTGATCCCTCACTGTTGTAGCCATTTGATTATGGGTTAGACAATATGTAATGTCATTTGGGAGTTTTTGAGTATGATTATCAGACAACTGCTTATTAGAGCGATGGATTTTCCTAAAAATGTATTTAAGGACAATATGATAAATGTGATTTTGGGATATTTTAGAAAGATGTCTAGAGGGGTGTACCTCTGTTATTTTGGATGAAAATAAATGAAAAACCTAGTTTTGGACGCGAATGAGTTATATCTTATTCTTAGAAGAGTGAGGGGTGTACCTCACTAGTAGATAGAGGAAGATTCTCACCCGGGTCAATTAAGGACTGAATGCTAGCAACTCTAATCTAAGACCTAACGTACAACCGTATGTGCTAGTATAAGATAGCCATAGCTTATTAAGTCATTGAAAACTAGCCTTGCACGTAGGTAGGCTTTAGTAGTGCGGGCATGACCGAATATACTGGTATGTCCAAAGGGGCTCCCTTTACCACGGTGTTGAGCACAAAGTTTGCTAACACAACTGCAAATGCCTCACTGAGAAAGGGGCATAATGATGTAAAGGCTGTGTCACATGCTTTAGACTTCTTATCTACGGTAGTGAGCTGTGCCATTGATGGATACCGAATAAACTAGAGAATTCTAGACAAACTGGAATATTCGTGTACTATAGGTAAAGTTGTACACCTCTGTAGATTGTAAATCTATTTAAATAGACGTGCTCGCGGTCATAAGCATTCTTAGTGCGGACGGTATGACTGTAGTGTTGATTTTCAAAAATTGTTTTATTGGAAAAACATGGGGTAATGACTTGTGGGTTTTTATTTGAGTTATTTGCCTCGTCATGGCCGAGTATGACATGTGGCTCGAAACCGAGGAGGGTTGCGAGTTGCTGTTAAAAGAGTTGTTGCTCGTAACTAAGGAGGGTTACGAGTGGTTATCTTTATTCTTTTTGTTGCTCGTAACTGAGAAGGGTTACGAGTGGTTGTTTTATTCATTCAATTCTTTACTTACTGTCATATCCTTATTTAAATTGCTTTTAAAAATTATGTTGTAAAGTACTACTTATTGATATTGCAAATAAAAATAGCTTTAAGCAAAATAACTTGTATAGTAGAGCCTCATCCTTTGATAGCCTTGTATGTATATAAATTTTATGATATACTACAAGTCTTGAGTATGCATTGTACTCAATTTTTCTAATATTGTTGTTTGAAGATCGAAGATGAGCCGACACTTAACGATACGTTCTTCGCACCTGACACCAGAGGGTTTGGTAACGGGTCTACCTAAATCTTGTTACTTGTTGGTTGCCTGAGGGTTGGATGGTCACTACTTTTATTACTTCTTCCGCTGCTACTTCTACTCTATTGATACTGCTTTTATTTGGCCAGTCGACTGTTGATGTAATAACTTGTAAACACTTAAGTACCCATTTTCTTTACTTTATATGTGTATTAGTTCAATGCCTGTGCATTGCTACGAAAAAACAAGAGAAATCCTTGGCAACAAAGAATACCAAATAATACCTACTTGATCAACGAGATGTCGGTGTTATGATAACGCAAGCCAAGACAGGGGAGCTCCGCTCAATGAGGCCGCAACCACAAGCAAACTTCCGAACCATTGAATAAGGCAATGCTCTTCTAGTTCTGTACCAGTACTTAGACATCATGACAATACAGAAAAGGAAATATTATACATTTAACATGGAAGTTGGCTTAAGCTTTGAAATAACCATTAATGTGAAATAGCACAGCTGTAAACTTTTCAAAGGAAAGTTAGTATCTAAAACCAAATGTTCCAAAACAGTCGAGTTCTTTCCCAGATGATATGTTAGTCTCACAGCGGACACGCTTTCCAGCATCCTTGAACATCCTATCAATGTTCTTTCCTAAGCCTCCACTGTTTTGCCCACTGCTGACAATTTGTTTAACTTGAGCGAGTTTGTCCTTCTCCAAGAACCAAAGAGTCAAGCCCAGTGATACTCGAATAGATGGCATGTAGCATCAACTGTCACGCAACATGAGCAGTGCTCCTAAGCTCAGCGGGGATTCCACTTTTACGCAAAAACACAACGATCACAGGCATTCTGACTTCTTTGCCAACCATTTCATCAAAGATTCTTACCTTTGACATCCAGTCTACTACTTCTCTAATACCAAGGTTCCATAATAAAGCCACCACATAAATTTCCATTCTATTGCAGGTACTAAGAACAACGGCCTCTTCAATATGATTCAAATTGGTGAGCTCGAAATAGCAGGGCCATAGTTCCTCTACAACGGCAAGTTTTTCACGCATCTCCACTGGTGCTGTGTACACTGAGGCCGATTACAGCTATGCTACTCCTTTCCTTCATGTACCCTGATTGTGAAAATAAAACATTGTCAAATCCTGCGAAGAGACAAAACAATTTGTGCTGAAAGAATAGAACTGAATTTGACTGCACATCAGCATAAAGCTTTCTCAATTTAGTTATCACACAATTACATGCAAATATTTCTTCCTTAAAGCAATTTCATGTTTACACTGGGGGAATAGCACATATATACATTACAAGTCTGTAATGAATGCAAATTTGGAATTGGTAATTTTTAGTATTAACAGCCCAAATTCCAGAACAAAACAACAAGAAAACAAAAGAGAACCCAACTTTTTCCTGTGCCATATGTTTGGGCAATATCTGATACCAAAAGCATGCGACAACTACTGTCCGTTCTTATCATCATATGTGTTCTGTACGTATATGAATATTTGGCATCTTTATCACATTAAATGTGTCCTTTGTGAAGCCTGCGATACTAATAACACAGTTTTGTTAAGCTACGTATATAAAAAGTTCCTTTGGTAGAAATAAGAAAGACAACCGCTATTCCAACACCAACAAACATACGTATATGCACATATGCTCTGCCAATTCGTGAAGCACATGGCTTTAAAATCAGTTACCACTGCACCTAACCCGCAAAAGTGAGTTACCATTTGCTATCTTGCCGCAACTCACCGCAGCAAGCAAACCAATCTAACAGACTGATTTTCCATACATATTTCATATTTCATAACTGCTTCAATAAGATCAGTGAAGGATATGACATGCATATTTCATATTTCATATTCCATACATATTTCATAACAACTTGCCATAAATGACAGGAGCCTTGTGAGAATGTTGCAGCACAAAGGCATATGTCAGATCAGTGAAGGAAAAAAGCACAAAAGCATTGTCTTGCAAAATACAACCACAAATTGACAATAAAAGATCACTTGTGTCATTGGAACAGTGAAACTACACTTTGCTGTTGTTGCAAGTTCCCCTGTCTCATTGTTAAATAAAAAGTTCTATTGGCTTCCATGGAATCACAAAAGCATCAAGCATGGTTCATGCATGCTCGTATAGAATAATAATAATATTTACAACGGAACATGGTGTCATGATCCTAATGAGGAACCAAAGGAATCGAGACAATTCACGTGATTTGGATTCGAATGTGGAAGGCAGAGAAGAACTCCGAGAAAGGAAGAGAGAGGAGTTGGGGAATTTTCTTCTCTTTTCATTGATACCTCTCTCAGAAGCAACCGAATGCTTTACATACTCGCAGCGAAACACTGCAGTCAAAACGACAAAACCAACTATCCTGTTCACAGTTTAACCCACACACAGAAACTCAGCCCATTAGGCCCAAGTCTCAGTTACTATTCATCTTCCCTTTGTAGCTCCGCGCCATATGCTCTGGAATGATGCATCGTCCTGACATTCCCCTCAGCTTGAGAAACAGCTTGACCCCAAGCTGGTGCAGATGGAAACCTGTTACGTAATGCATGAAGGTTTTCCCAAGTTGACCATTGTGGCGGTGAATGCGACCATCGAATCAAGCCTTGCGAAATGACTTTGTGGCCTAAGCGACTGAATCGTCTCAGAGTTATCTTCGCAGGACAGAGAAAATGATCAGCATAAATCAAATTGAGTGATGCATCAGGACTCACCGATTCCGGAGCTTTGATGGCCTTCTTCAACTGGGAAACGTGAATCACAGGATGAATCAGACTGCCTGGCGGTAATTCCATCTTGTATGCCATCTTGCCTATGCGCTGAAGGATCTTGTAAGGACCAAAGTATCTGAACCCGAGTTTCTGAGATGCTCGGCGAATAACCGAAAGCTAGACATACGGCTGCAACTTGAGATATACAAGATCTCCCACTGCAAATTCACGGACCGATCGTTTTTTGTCGGCTTGGTCCTTCATCTTCTGCTGCGCACGATGTAAGTTGTCTTGAATTAACTTGATCATGACCTCCCGGTCCTGCAGCCACTGCTCTAATTCTGGCACAGAACTACTATCCCCACTTAAAATGCCAAAATGACGTGGTGGATGACCGTATAATACTTCAAATGGTGTCTTGCCAAGAGCTGAATGGTAGGTGGTCTTGTACCAAAACTCCGCTTGAGGTAACCACTGTGACCATTTATTTGGGCAAGCCTGTACCATACAGCGAAGATAGGTTTCCAAGCACTGATTGAGATGTTCGGTTTGGCCGTCAGTTTGGAGGTGATACGCTGAGCTCATATTCAATTTGGTGTCCGTTAACTTGAACAATTCTTGCCATAACGCACTTGTGAATACCTTGTCACGGTCTGATATGATCACTTGCGGTAGACCATGCAGCTTGTAGATGTTGTTGATGAACAATTGAGCGACTGTCCAAGCAGTGAAAGGATGAGCTAAAGGTAGAAAGTGACCATACTTGGATAATTTGTCCACAACCACAACAATGGTATCAAAACCTTTGGATTTGGGCAAACCTTCAATGAAATCAAGACTGATGGTTGTCCAAGCTTGTGTACGAATGGGTAATGGAGATAGCAAACTTGGTAGCTTGATATGCTCTGATTTAGCTTGTTGACAAATAGAACAAGCAGACACAAACCGATAAATGTCCTTTTTCATACCCGGCCATGCAAACAATGCTTTGATCTTGTGATAAGTGGCAGTGATTCCACTATGTCCTCCTACCCCACTATCATGTAATGCCAATAATACTGCCTGGTGTGCCTCAGCATGCTTGCCCAACCAAATACGACCATTATATTTGATGATGCCATCCTGCAGACAAAACCCCTCAGAATTGGATCCAGTGAGTGCCAGTTCTGCCAGCAAGGCCTTTGTGTCATGGTCCTTCTGATAACCTTCTACCACAATTTCTATATAACTACCGTGGTCGGCTGCTAGAGATTGCTAGTAGTTATGTCATGTGTTCTTTGCGGGATAATGCATCAGCGGCTTTATTCTCCAATCCTTTCTTAAAGACTAACTTGTATTGCAGACCCAATAGTTTCAAAAAGGCTTTGTGCTGCATACCTTGGGTAATCCTTTGTTCTCCCAAGTGTAACAAGCTTTTGTGGTCTGTAGCTATAGTGAACTCACCATGTTGCAAATAAGGCTTCCATTTCTCAACTGCCATAATGATTGCCAAGCATTCTTTCTCATAGGTAGATAAGCCATTGGCCTTGTGTCCTAATGCTTTGCTGAGATATGCTATGGGGTGACCTTGTTGCATAAAAACAGCACCAATGCCCATATCACTAGCATCGGTTTCCAAAACAAATTCCTTGGTGAAGTCCGGCAATGCCAACACCGGGGCTTGCACAAGCGCTTGTTTAACGGCTGCAAAGGCTGCTTGTTCCCTGTCGGTCCATGTATACACGACCCCTTTCTTCAAAAGTTCAGTTAAGACTTTACTGATAATTCCGTAATGTCGGATGAATTTCCTGTAGTATCCCGACAACCCAAGAAATCCTCGGAGTTGTTTAAAATTGCGAGGAGGTGGCCAATCCTGTACTGCCTGAATCTTGGATGGATCCGTGGCCACGCCCTGAGCACTGATAATATGCCCCAAGTATTCCAATTGGGGCTGAGCAAATGAACACTTGGACTGCTTAATGAATAACTTATTTTCAGTGAGAATGTGGAATACTTGTTGTAGGTGTTGTACATGTTCATCCAATGTCCTACTATATACCAAGATATCATCAACAAAAACCAATACAAATTTTCTGATTATCTGTGCAAATATGGTATTCATGGCTGCTTGGAACGTAGTTGGTGCATTCGTGAGACCAAAAGGCATGACCCGGAATTCCCAATGTCCGTTGTGAGATCTGAAGGTTGTCTTGTATTCATCCTTTTCTAGCAGTCGGATTTGGTGGTAACCGGCCCTCAAGTCCAACTTAGTAAACCACTGAGCACCACTCAATTCATCCAACAATTCATCAATCACCGGCAAGGGATACTTGTTTTTAACTATAACTGCATTTAGTTGTCTATAATCCACACAAAAGCGCCACGTTCCATCTTTTTTCTTTACTAGCAATACTGGAGAAGCAAATGGGCTAGCACTAGGCTGAATAACCCCCTTTTCTAGCATTTCAGTGATCTGCCTTCCGATTTCATCCTTTTGTTTTGGAGCATATCTGTAGGGTCTAATCTGAACAGGATTGACCCCCCGGTAGCAAAGGAATTGAGTGGTCAAAGGTACTGTGAGGAGGCAATTCATTTGGTTCCTGGAATAATTGAGTATTGTTCTGTAATAGAGTCTGTATTTCTGTTGGCATTCTCCCCATCATGCCTTCAGGACTCACTGACATCAATTGAATCAATTGAGCCAAACCCCCACTTCTGACCAACCCTTGCAGTTTCTTGGCAGAAATCGGTTGACATGTATTAGTACTATCCTTCACACCGTGTAAGGTGATTTGCCGTCCTGCACGAACAAACTTCAGTTTCTTTTGGCTCCAGTGAATCCACATGGGCCCTTGTTCTTCTAACTAGTCCATACCCAAAATTATGTCATAATATCCCAACTTAAGTAATCTGACATCTGTGGCAAAAGTATATCCCTGAGTCCACCATCTGAGTCCTTTGATTTGTTGACAACTACACATCTTCTCCCCATCAGCCAATGCTACTTGAACAGGTACGGCGGAATGGGTGGAGAGTTGCAACTTCTGCACCAGTGTTTGACTGATAAAGTTTCCCGAACTACCGGAGTCAATTAGCAACAAAATTTCTTGATTATCAATGTACCCTTGCAGCCTGATTGTCCTTTTGCCTTGAACTCCCACCGCGGCACATTGAGAAATACTCATCAATACTTCTTCTTCGCTGTTCTTACTATCTCCATCACTACTCTCATTGCCTTCACCTTCTAACTATAACACTTCCAACAATTCCTCTAGCACATGCAGCGATACATGTCATGGACATTTGTGCCCAGCTCCCCACTTCTCCCCACATTTCATACACAAACCTTGAGCTCGGCGCAATAATCTCAGGTTCTCATACTTCTCTTCCATCTTAACCTTGTTTTCAGTTTTGTGCTCCACAGGTGCAGCCCCCAGAATTCCCTTGCCATTATAAGTTTGTGACCTGTGATTGAACTTCGTATAGTCCCTGTAGTCCTGCCGACTCATGTATCTCTTAGCTGCTATAGCCAATTCCTCTTCCTGTAACAAGGCTAGCGAAAATGCAGTATCCACTGTTTTAGGTTTATGCAAAACAATGGCTGTTTTGATTTCCCCCTTTAAGCCCTCAACAAACTTGTTGACCAGAAATACATCATCATAGTTCCTATTGTGAGCTAGCACCTTGTGTGCCACATTTTGAAACTGATCATAATAATCTTGTACTCCTCCCAGCTGTTTGATGTTTAACAGAGTTTTCATGTAATTGTGATACAAGTCCTTGCCAAATCTATTCTCCACTGCTACACACAGCTCAACCCAATTATCCACCTTGTGTTGTGCCTCGAATGTTTGCAGCCACAGAGATGCATTGCCGTGAAAATGCATTGAGGCATATTGAGCCCAACATTGAATTGGTACATGGAACATACATAAATATTTCTCACATTTATCCTTCCAAACTCTAGGATGTTCTCCATCGAATCGAGGAAATTCTGCTTTAGGCATGTAAAACTCTCTTTGCTGTTGATTGTGATTTCCTGGGATCCCGAACAGTCCCTTACCCCCATGAACTCCCAATTTGCAAGCCGCTGAAGAGTTATGGTAAGGAAACTCACTTGTAACCATATTTTGTCCAGATGCAATGGCCATCCCATGAACTTCTCCCTGATAATGCTTCTCCTCTCGGCACACTTCAGGTTGCAGCGCTGTCGAGTACGGAGGATTGTGCTGACCTCCCTCCAGTTGCGACACTCTCATTCGGAGATCGTCAGTCGCTTGTCGCAGCCCCGCAAGCGAGCAATCCACGGTTGGTCTCCATGTTTCTGCTTGTTTCATCCGATCATCCATGCCCGTAACCATACTTAGGATGGCCTTCACTTATCGTCCAGTGTAGATACTTTTCCTTCCGCCGCCTCCATCCTCACGGTAAGCGTAGGCTTCGATTCTTTCTTCTTTGCCACCGTTGCTTGTTGGATCGAAGAGCTCTGATACCAATCTGTCACGATCCTAATGAGGAACCAAAGGAATCGAGACAATTCACGTGATTTGGATTCGAATGTGGAAGGCAGAGAAGAACTCCGAGAAAGGAAGAGAGAGGAGTTGGGGAATTTTCTTCTCTTTTCATTGATACCTCTCTCGAAACAACGAATGCTTTACATACTGCGTGAAACACTGCAGTCAAAACGACAAAACCAACTATCCTGTTCACAGTTTAACCCACACACAGATACTCGGCCCATTAGGCCCAAGTCTCAGTTACTATTCATCTTCCCTTTGTAGCTCCGCGCCATATGCTTTGGAATGATGCATCGTCCCGACACATGGATTTGAATACCAGCAATTAAACACTCGAAACTGTAAAGCAGCTGAAAATGAAAATCATCTTATGTTACAAGTCCATGTTCAGACTTACGAGCTGAGAAGACGTGGATCAGTTTAGATACCCCAAAAGATTTAAAGAAAGCTCAGCTAAAAAATTCCGAAGGGAGATCAATGAGAAAGCACATTACACTCATATATTGAGCAAGTTATCAATGTGCACATACCTTGCTACAGACCCCATTGGATTCCAAGATTCTGGATGTACTGCAAAAACATAGTAATGATAAGAATTATTTCAAACCTAATCGGATACAAAAGCAATTAAGATCTGATTAGCGATTACAGTATGACACTTATAGTCACTCATTGATAGGCATATTCTTTTGTGAGGTGCAAACCTGCTGCTGCTGGGGGTTGTCATGATGAATAACAAAACAAATTAGAAGTAGAAACCAAAGTTTTAAAGTGTTCATTGATTCTATATCTGTAAAATCTTCTAATTGAGGTTTCCCCTTGTTACATCCTAATAAGAAGAAACGGCGTATCATCAAAACACAACCCTTGCGCAAATATTGATATTACTGACATAGAATGCTTCAGTACCTGATACTTGGAGGTTAAAAGGATAATCAGGTGGAAACTTGAGTTTCCCGTAGTAATATCCACCTTCAGGTAAAACAAATCAAATGTGAAAATTTGTTAAAGATTAAGTAATTGAGTAAAATACTGACTGAAGTAGAATAGAATGCAAAAGATAATGGTTTAGAAATGTATCATGTTTACCTTCGAAGGGTGTGCCTGCACTTCCTTCAAGTACAAAATCTGGCAGACAAAGAAAATACACATAAATAGGTACCTGATACAAGCTTAAAAGAAAGCAAAAAGATAGGCATAACATTAAAATAAGCATGTCAATGACGCATATGACATGGCATCATGGCATTCAAGTGGCCACAATACAAAACCAGGGATATTTTGTTGCCACTGATAGGTGTGTCGCTTATTAAAATAAGCAAAGCTAAATTTGGATAAGTATGGAAGTTTAAAACTTTCCATAGAAAAATATTGAACAAATCAACAAACACATACTTTTACTCTGCACAAGTTTACCTAATGCATAAAAGGTCTAAATTTCTAACTAAAAACGACACTTCAACACCAGTTGTGGCATCACGCAAGTTGCTGTGTTGGAGCATTAATCAATTGTGCTGTACCAAAACACGATTTTCCATTTCAATAAAATTTTCCAAGAACAAGCGATACGTATTGGCCTATTAGGCATGTTGATCCATAAAATTAGAAGGAGGCCTCAGCATGTATGGAACAATCGAAACCTTTCATGAGCTAAACAAAAAGGTTGAGCTTATCCAACTCAGAAGCCAAAGCTCGAGCACAGTTTCCACAAAATTATCAGAACAATACATAACCTCTACAAAAACAATGGATGGTCATGCTCAACACATCACACAGATTAAGTCCCACAGTTCAAAGCTTACATTCTATGCTACACAGAGCAAACATAAGCGTGGGAATAACTAAATCAAGCACAGCCGCTGTAACACCCCGATTCCCAGAATCCGGATGTTAATATTTAATTTGGCGATATATTAAATTTTTGACTATGTTTTAGAAATTTTTCCAGTGTTTAATCAAAACATTACCTTAAAAATCAAATTGAATCAATTAAAAGGTTTATATATATATATATATACAAAAAATTATTTTGATTTCTTGTTTTGCATGCATCAGAAAAAAATCATGTCATCATGCATGCCTTAGTATTTTCGCTTCTTTTCAGTTCGGTCATTGCAGAGCGTTTACTTTGCGTGTTCTTGTTTTCCCTAACTTCTCTCCTCGCAATCACAACCGAGAATTAAGAATCCGACGACGCATGTTATACCGCTGCGATCGTCATCGTGAGAGTTTTCCAGTTTAGCGGTTAGTTCGGACATGCGAGGTCATTTGGGTGAGTTGGAGAAAAGGAGGAGAAATACCTTGCTAAGTAATTTCATTGCCCATTTCTTTTCTCCCAACCGAAGAGCTTCTTCATGTCACCTTTCTTTGTTGTTTATTATCCCCAATAGAGCACTACACAACCACACACTGCCATCTATCATTTCTTTATTTTGCTCTCAATGCCATAGCCCTATCCTGCCAACTTTTGCCTCCAACATGCAGTAACCCAAGCCTTTGCCTTGTGCCGGTAGAGAGAGCAACCACACGCCCATTTTCTACTTCCACCAAACCACTCTCCCCTCTGTCACTTTCTTTCAACCAACCGAGCACGCTGCCACCTTTCCTCATCTAGTACCATTCTCAACCACGACTTAACTCCTCACCGCCATTTTCCCCACCTAGCAAAGCACCAATGCCATCACCAAGCCACCTCCCATTTCTCTTTTTCTTGCCCAATGAAACCTCCTCCATCCCTTCACTTTGCCCACTCCATTATTTCTATCTCCCACGCCACCTCTCTTTTCCCCAATGAACCTCCATTCTTTCTCTAAAACAAGCTCCTCTATACTTCTGTCTTCCAAATCAATCCCAAGAACACAAAATCAATTAATGCATGTCATTCCTTTGTGTTCTTCTTCACCTAAGCATCTCATTTATCCAATTAGATTTCGCATGCAAGTTCTTTTAAGCTGTTTAGAGAGGAGAAAGTAGGGCATTGGCTATTTTGTGCGGGAGGAATGGCGACAGCGGCCGTGGCTTGATGGCTCGGCGAGGTGGTTCGGAGGAGGTGGTCGCTAGCAGCAACCCTGGTGGCAGTTGCGGCCCAACGCGCAAGGGAGCACTTGCAGAGTGGTGAATACATGTTGTGATTTGGGAGCCGAGAAGCATGGTCAGCAGCCCTGAAGCGTGGAGAAGCCAGCATCGACGAGTCGGCGACGCCAAGGCAGTGGAGCAGCAGCCCAGGAGCCGTGGTGCCATGGCGAGCACGGCCAGGCGGTGGTCATTGCGGACAAGCCCAGGGCGGCGCGGGCCAAGCTGGTACCGGCGCCGGCGAGGCTGTGGCGCGCTGGTAGCCTAGTGGCATGGTGCGGCTTATGGAGCGCAGGACGTCGTCGGTTGGCAGCAAGGCGGCCTGGAGCACAGCGGCAGCAGCGACACGACGACGGCTTGGCTCTCGCTGCGGCCACGGCCGGAGCCGTGCATGCAGAAGCAACCCTGGCGTGGCGCATGCATGTACCAGCATGGCTATGAGGAGCCGAGAAATGCGGCGCGCGCAGAAGATGGTCGAGGAGGAAATATCAGCTCGACATCTTGGCGATTGTCGAGCAAAGCGTCGAGGCATCAGCAGCACGATGGTACGATTACGTGGTTGATAGTTTAACTTCATTCTTGTACTTTGCTTGGGCTTCACATGCTGCACTTTGCTTAGTCTTGATCTGTTTGGTTCGCATGTAATAGTTGCATGTAGTCTATCACGATTTATGCATATAGGTATGTTCGAAGGTCCCGAGTTCTTTGGAGCGATTCATCTAGATCAGGCAATGGTCTTGAGGGAGTTTTGGGCCCTCACTTGCATGTAACTAACATGCATGTAGTCAGCGTGAATAAAAGGAATCTAAACCGAAAAGCTGCAATTAGTTGCTGCGCAGCACAAACCGTAAGTCTAACTCTGTTTTCTCTGAACTTCTCTGTTTTTGGGTTACTGTAGCTGGTCTGAAACAAACCAGTAGACGTTCAGAACCTCTGTGTTTCACTGAAGTTTAGTAAATTTCTAGCAGAGCCGGGCAAAGGCGTGATGTTGCGGCAGCGCCAATGCGGAGCGGGACACGGACGAGGGAGTGGCAACGACTACGGCGGACGCGAACGAGTGCCGTGGAGACAACGTCCAGCGATATTTCGCACACTTAGTGCCGCGGTAAAAATCTTTAGCATCAAATCGTGTTTACGATATTTACTTGTGCATGTTGCATATTAGTCATGAGCATGGCATCTTTTCATGCATGTTTAATTGTAAAAAATTGTTTGATAGCTTAGACTGGTGCGACTCTCCAGTTAAGTCTTATTTATGCGTTGGCATGATCATGTATTGATATATTGGTGAATACGAATAATTAGATTATTGTGGCGAAAAATGCGTGTGTTATTGTTCGGTAGATGCTAGATTAAATGTATGATTGGATTATTTTATCGGATGATATTATTTTGAAGTGGCATGGATATTAGTAGTGATCTTAGATGATAAATTAATTGGAGGGTATCCTCTCGTTGGATTAGAAATTTTTGGAGTTAGGATGCATAAGGATTTTACGATCTATTACTTGATGGATAGCTTTTGTGATGATATGTATTGAGATATGGAGATTGAATCGGGGATTTATTCGATCATGAGCAAATGGATCAGATGATTTTAGCATTAGTGTGTGAGTCTTTTGTGCTAGAATTTGGAGATGGTAGGAATGGATTATTCGATTTTAGATAACTAATTGGATTGCCATGTAATTAGTATATAAATCCTATGTGCCGAGTCGATGCAATTGTACTCTCTTTTGGATTAGTAGCTAAATGATTATTAGCCGATCGTAGAGACGCATATGTGATTGGATTGGTAGATGTCGTTCACAACTAAGTTCGGTGGTATGGATATAAGTTGATCGATTAGTGAGCAATTAGATGTTGGATGTGTTCTTAAATTGTAAAGATCATTAGGTATCGATTTGTCAATTAAACCTTGATCGGTGGTGAATTGAGCGTATGCGATTGTGATTTGCCGAGGCGAGACTAGTAGAGCTAGATAGTTAGCATTAGCTTAAATAGTATATCGGAGAACGATCGATGGATTCAATCATGGTCATATGCCCATGAGTCGGTGGATTTCGTGTAATTATCGGATAGGTTGTATATTTGGAAGATCGTGAGTTCGGGCATCACTCGATGGATTGAATACCTTGATAATGTCCTAGTGGAGGTTAGTATGGGATTTAGATCAAGATATGAGAATATGATTGGAGAGTGTATGCAGGTGATTGGATTCAACACCAGAGAATTGGTTAAGTATATGATTGTGAGAAGATTATATTTGTCGGGAGATGTTTTCCTTTTGGAAATATATGAAAAGAAAAGAATATATGTAGGCCCCACTTGTCATGGTAGAGGCTAGGTCAGCCTACGTATAAAAACTATTTATTGCGATAGAAATTTCAGAAAAGAATAATTTTTACACTAGAAATTCATTTAACTTCAAAAATTCATAGAAAATTCAATTGAACTCCAAATGGGATGAATCCAATTGGGTTGTCCATAAAATATTATTCTATATCTAACCATGTAGTTTTTATCTCCACTAGAATTCTGCAAATTTTACAACATAATTAAATTTGGGTGAGCGATGAAATGAACCACCATTTTTCAGCATTTTCTAGAAATCTGATTTTCAAACTACTATAACTCTCTCATATAAACTCCAAATGGAATAATTTTTGTACCTAAATTCATCTAAAATCATAATCTAGCTACTGTATAAATTTCATACATTTTTGAGCAATTTGAGTTTTTGGCTATTTCTCGATGTTTATTCGATATCGCCTTTCTTTAGATTCCGAGTTGCCGGAAGTATGAGAGTAAGTAACCGAGAGTGAGCAAGTGAACTACCAGCAAGGCAAGCATCATTTGAACTTTCTTTTGCATCATATTTGATCCCAGTTTTGGTTAAGATAGTGCAATGATAATTGCTTGCATGCTATTTTGATTATGTCAATATTTTTGTGATGTGTAGTTTAGTTATGTCCTATGCTTGAGGTTAATCTTGAATTATGCCAACTCCTATATGCTTAAGATAGGATGTGTGAATTATGGGTTATAGAATTGCTTAGCCATGCAAGTCTAGATACGGTAGTTCGATCGTCGGGAATAACCTGACGGTTTTGGGATAAACACAACTCTCATTTTTATGATTTATACTTCAGATCTTGTAGCTGTTTTATGAGTTAAATTTTGTCACCTTTAAATGAGCTTTTGGTCTGGACAAGTGTTGGTTAGTGATGGTGCTTTGTGCACGAGCATTGGGTAAGTGGAAGGACTTGTCTGGACAATTAAGGACCGAACTTTGGGTACCGCTGTTCAAGCAACACTCGTCTTTGCCACACGCGTATATGGGTGCCGTATGGTTAAGTAGGGGGGGTTTATTGTGTTAAGTCCTTGGTGGTGTAAGGGGCATAGCGACCGTGAAATCCTATGTTCCTTAGGAGCCGATGTAATCCTTTATAGTGTGCAAGAGAGCACCAATTTTATTTGTTTTGATTGCATCGGTATGTCCAATATAACTTGTGAGCCCCTAGCAAGTGCTATCGACGCTTGTACTAGGCAGAACCATCTCACAAGGGGACTTAGCTCAATAGGGCTTTCTTGCTGAAAATGACTATATCTTGATTTACCCGGCCGGCATACCATAGGAAGTATGCTATTTTCGGAGGCATCTGGAGGCTTACGGGCTAATCAACTCGTGTGGGCAAAGTAGTACACCCCTGCAGGGTATAATCTATTCGAATAGCCGTGTCCACGGTTATGGACGACCGCTTGAAATTTGTGGCTGCTTATTGTTAGACTTTTAATTAAAATTGTGGTTGAACTTGGTATTCGTCATGAACGGGATGTTCATGTGTTTAGTACATCAAAGTGGGCTGCCACTTTGGTCCTTGTATGATTAAATTGTTTATTACAGAAATGCTTTACTATATGCTTTACTTCTACTCCAAATCTGATTTTTAAAATGGGCAAATGAAAAACTAGTATGTGTAGGATGTTAATTGTTGCGTCTCTTTCGCAAAACTAAACCAATATGAGCCATCCTTTGAATGACCCTTATGCATAACTAATTTTATTTGTGTAAGACTTGCAGTACACTTGTGTCGATCGGATGTTTCTTTGGCCTTTTCAGGTGAGGAAGATTATGAGTATGACGATCTCGCTAGTGTTGACTTGGGTGACACTAATGAGTAGCGTGCTATCATTTAACCCCCAGTCGGTTGCCGATGGGTGATGGGCATACCACTGTTGGTCTTTTGCTTTATCTATTTACTTCCGCTGCTACTTGATACTTTACTTGAATTTGGCCGGTCGGCCGTATGTAATAAACTGTAAACTTAACTACTATGCAGTATGTCTTATTATCTCTTGTTGTATGCGTTGTATGGATGTAACCAACGTTGGATGAGGGTATGAGTATATTGGTCGTTGATCTTGGGAGCCAATATAAGTTATACTCGTTGTTAATGGATCCCCATTTAACTCACTAAGTGTAGTGCTTCGAATCGGAAGAGAATCGACAATCATGTAGCGTTCGCAAAGGAGCAGCGCGCATGATCGTTGAGGCTCTAGTATTCGGCTAAGCCTCTCACTTGGATAGAGTTAAATTGGAATTCATTATCGGAGACTCGTAATTATGTCCCTAAGACCTTGTCTAATCTCGGTCTTATGGAGATAATTACCGGGTCTACAGCGTTAGTATCGAGCCATCTTGATGTAGGTTAGAGATAGCACTGGTGTTAGTGTTAGTAGGCCATTTTTGTCAAATTATTTTGAAGTTATCAAATTAATTTTAGAAAGTTTAAGTTAGTAATATCTTTTATTCCTCATCCATCTTAGTATCATTCCTTACCTCATTCTGGTTTTGGTTTGCAAAACTAACTTACCTTGCCATTCTAGTCCTTTAGATGAACCCTCAATACCTTGTCCGTGAGACTCAAAGTGAAGATGTGGACGGATATCCGGCGTTTCTAGAGATATAATGTGAAGAGCAAACTTCGCTTATCAACACCAATACTCCATCTACCATCGGGATCAAGGACTAGGGATGGAGGAGTATTTGGTAGTGATCAATATCGTTGCCAGACGCGTGACAAGGAGTATCCATACGGATTCCAGACTCGTGGCACCTCTGAGGCCACGACATTGTAGGAAGTGGCTCGTGTGGCACTAAGCCATCTTCGTCATGACTTGACGAAGTTAGCTCAGCCTCCATACTACCACCTTCCTATGCAAGCACGTGGCGTAGAAGTGAACACTATTGCCAGGATCCAGTCTGGGAAAGACACTCAAGTACGACAGCTGGCAAGATTGATACACATCGAGGGTCAAATCTATAATTGCTCTGTGCATGAGTTATGGAAGACACAACTTCGTCTCACCGTGGATCAAGAGCATCTACAACCCATACGCAACATGGGACTTGTGGACCGGCATGTGCTTTATGGGGAGAACGAGGTCTCCCCATATGCGTCTGCACCACAGAGTATCGTCTTCCCGAAGTGGGAGGGCAAGTACTCAATCTTGGACCAAGACGTCAAGCTCGTATGTTTGTAGGTTTCTCTCGTGTCCAGAGCATCAGCGAAAGGACAAGAAGACGATGCCTTGCTACGGTATTAGAGTTAAATTAGGGTTTATTCTTAGATTATATATGCCCTAATAATATTATTACTTAGCTGGTAGACGCTGGATTTTGTGGTGATCATTTGCTCTCTTTTCCAAGTAGTTGTGCATCGCCTACGGGCGGGTTGTATCACAACTATGTCGGAAAACTAACCGTGTTTTGTTTGTATCTTGTGCCGTCCCTAGTGCTTTTATTTTTCATTTATTTCAAGTTGGCTCTTGTGATTGGAATGCTTAACATCTCCAAGTTAAATTAAGGACCTTACCCCTGTTGTTTCCCCTACCTTATGCTTTTCCCTCTCATCTCTTTAATGGAAGTCGCATGTTGATTAAGAGATTGATAGCGGAATCGGTAAAGAGAACGATATGATTGAATAACTGATATTTTATCTTTAATTAGATCTTTTATGTTTGGTTGATGTCGGTGGTTTTCCATTGTCAAAGTGATAGTTGATAATTGAGAAATTGAATTATTACTCATGATCCCTGAATATGATCTTAGAAGAGTTAATTAGATTTTTGAATCGTGAGATATTAACCTTTGTGAGATCAATTGTGGATTATGGTAGATGTTATCATCAGAGGTTATGATATGAGTATAAGTGGAACCATTGTAGTGAGGTGTCAACTTGCCAACGGGTGATGTTGGATTTATATCAGAGGAATATGCAGGTATAACTCATGGAATAGAATACATGAATAGAATTGAATAACTAATTTTAGTAGTCCACTTGTGGATTTAGAGTTTAGATATGTCTTAGATGATATATCGATAACATTGTGAGTCAGATTCGGGTCTAGCGTGATAAAGTTAGAATTTGAAACTGCAATGAGATTATAAATTTTGCTTATGATGATCATTTGGGACTTTTAAAGTTATATTTGAGTATATAATCGGATCTTAATACTTCTAAAGATGGAGAAAGATTAGGTGATTGAGTGGTCATACAGTGGATGACTATGAGGATTGAATATGAGATTTATCTTTATGGGAGTAGTTGCTCCCAGAATGATATAACTAGATTAATTAGGGATGATTAAAGGTGATGGTTGAATTTAGATAATGTTTGAGGGTAAGTAGACTCTGGAAGACATCGAGTTAATATCGCTGAATTGACCTAAGATAATTATTGTGGATAACTTGATTTGGACAAAGTTGTTGATTCAAATTATTTGGATTATAGTCGAATTACAAATTCACCTTGGGTGGATGGTCTTTTGATAATTTGATTTATTTGGGTCGGAGTTGACTATGGATAAAGGAGGTATATCTATAACCTTGGATAATTGTAATAATTTTGGAGATCAATTAGATCCTAGAGTAGGGATGAGTGGATTATACCTTAAGAGACTAATTGGTGTATTCAGTGGATTGGTTATTGCAAGTGGATTGTTCATGCTAACAAAAGGTTTGAGGAGCAAAAATATATAGACATTGCCTAAAGATTCAATTTGATCTATGCATAGATATACCCTGTTTTAAGAATTGAAATTATTGTGAGAAAAATTACTGGAAACAACAAATCATTGATGGATGGTTGATAGTATATGTCAATTGGTGAATCATAGGAATTGAAATACGAATATTTAGTGCTCATGATTTGAGAGTTCTATTGGAGATACCCAATGATAGAAATTTATAAAGCAAGTGTAATGGAATATGTGAACATTATGGTGGTTCATTTAGGATTATTAGTGTACCTGAGAATGTGATTGAGATTGGAATTAAACCATGCTTTATACTGTGAGAAGGGATTGATAGATGTTTGTGCTCACTTATGCTTTGTTAAAATTTAGAAGTAAATCAGTGTCCTTTTTGGAAATAAAACCAAACCTAGTTATGGTGGTTTGGAAGATTATATCAAAGCAAGCGATTTCGGAGATTAATGTGTAAATTGTGGAACAATACATTGGAGTGTGCTCTTAATAGACTAAATATGTTCGATGGATTTTAATTGGATGAACACAAACTAGAGGTTGACAAACCAAAGATTTGAGATATTGGTGGTCGTGGATCGCGATCGAGTCATTCAATATTTGAAAAGAAGATCGAATTTTAACAAAGCGACCAAGTCTTTCTACACCCTTTTCTTTTCCATCCAAATCTCGGGGACGAGATTCTTTCTAAGGGGGGAGGTTTGTAACACCCCGATTCCCAGAATCCGGATGTTAATATTTAATTTGGCGATATATTAAAATTTTGACTATGTTTTAGAAAATTTTCCAGTGTTTAATCAAAACATTGCCTTAAAAATCAAATTGAATCAATTAAAAGGTTTATATATATATATATACAATAAATTATTTTGATTTCTTGTTTTGCATGCATCAGAAAAAAATCATGTCATCATGCATGCCTTAGTATTTTCGCTTCTTTTCTGGTTCGGTCGACTGCAGACGTTTCGCGTGCGTGTTCTTGTTTTCCCCTAACTTCTCTCCTCGCAATCACAACCGAGAATTAAGAATCCGACGACGCATGTTATACCGTTGCGATCGTCATCGTGAGAGTTTTCGGTTTAGCGGTTAGTTCGGACATGCGAGGTCATTTGGGTGAGTTGGAGAAAAGGAGGAGAAATACACCGCTAAGTAATTTCATTGCCCATTTCTTTTCTCCCACCAAGAGCTTCTTCTTGTCACCTTTCTTTGTTCTTTATTATCCCCAATAGAGCACTACACAACCACACACTGCCATCTATCATTTCTTTATTTCGCTCTCAATGCCATAGCCCTATCCCCTGCCAACTTTTGCCTCCAACATGCAGAACCCAAGCCACTGCCTTGTGCCAGCCGAGAGAGAGCAACCACACTGCCCATTTTCTACTTCCAGCCAAACCACTCTCCCCTCCTGTCACTTTCTTTCAACCAACTGAGCACTGCTGCCACCTTTCCTCATCTAGTACCATTCTCAACCACAGCTTAACTCCTCACTGCCATTTTCCCCACCTAGCAAAGCACCAATGCCATCACCAAGCCACCTCCCATTTCTCTTTTTCTTGCCCAGCCGAAACCTCCTCCATCCCTTCACTGCCCACTCCATTATTTCTATCTCCCCACGCCACCTCTCTTTTCCCCCAACAGAACCTCCATTCTTTCTCTAAAACAAGCTCCTCTATACTTCTGTCTTCCAAATCAATCCCAAGAACACAAAATCAATTAATGCATGTCATTCCTTTGTGTTCTTCTTCACCTAAGCATCTCATTTATCCAATTAGATTTCGCATGCAAGTTCTTTTAAGTGTTTAGAGAGAGAGAAAGTAGGGCATTGGCTATTTTGTGCGGGAGGAATGGCGCAGCGGCCGTGGCTTGACGGCTCGGCGAGGTGGTTCGGAGGAGGTGGTCGCTAGCAGCAACCCTGGGGGCAGTTGCGGCCCAACGCGCAAGGGAGCACTTGCAGAGTGGAGAATACATGTTGTGATTTGGGAGCCGAGAAGCATGGTCAGCAGCCCTGAAGCGTGGAGAAGCCAGCATCGGCGAGTCGGCGACGCCAAGGCAGTGGAACAGCAGCCAAGGAGCCGTGGTGCCATGGCGAGCACGGCCAGGCGGTGGTCATTGCGGACAAGCCCAGGGCGGCGCGGGCCAAGCTGGTACCGGCGCCGGCGAGGCTGTGGCGCGCTGGTAGCCTAGTGGCGTGGTGCGGCTTATGGAGCGGAGGACGCCGTCGGTTGGCGGCAAGGCGGCCTGGAGCACAGCGGCAGCAGCGACACGACGACGGCTTGGCTCTCGCTGCGGCCACGGCCGGAGCCGTGCATGCAGAAGCAACCCCGGCGTGGCGCATGCATGTACCAGCGCGGGCGCTGAGGAGCTGAGGAATGCAGCGGCCAGTGCAGAGAAGATGGCTGAGGGAGGAAATATCAGCTCGACATCTTGGCGACTGTCGAGCAAAGCGTCGAGGGCATCAGCAGCACAGTGGCACGGTTCTGTGGTTGATAGTTTAACTTCATTCTTGTACTTTGCTTAGGCTTCACATGCTGCACTTTGCTTAGTCTTCAGTCTGTTTGGTTCTGCATGTAATAGTTGCATGTAGTCTATCCCGATTTATGCATATAGGTATGTTCAAGGTCCCGAGTTCTTTGGAGCGATTCATCTAGATCGAGCAATGGTCTTGAGGAGTTTTGGGCCTCACTTGCATGTAACTAACATGCATGTAGTCAGCGTGAATAAAGGAATCTAAACCGAAAAGTCGCAATTAGTTGTCTGCAAAGACAAACCGTAAGTCTAACTCTGTTTTCTCGAACTTCTCTGTTTTTGGGTTCTTGTAGCTGGTCTAAAACAAACCAAGAGACGTTCGAGAACCTCGTGTTTCACTGAAGTTTAGTAAATTTCTAGCAGAGCCGCAAAGGCGTGATGTTGCGCGGCGTAATGCGGAGCGGGACACGACGAGGAGTGGCAACGACTACGGCGGACGCGAACGAGTGCCGTGGAGACAACGTCCAGCGATATTTCGCACACTTAGTGCCGCGGTAAAAATCTTTAGCATCAAATCGTGTTTACGATATTTACTTGTGCATGTTGCATATTAGTCATGAGCATGACATCTTTTCATGCATGTTTAATTGTAAAAAATTGTTTGATAGCTTAGGCTGGTGCGACTCTCGCTTAAGTCTTATTTATGCGTTGGCATGATCATGTATTGATATATTGGTGAATACGAATAATTAGATTATTGTGGCGAAAAATGCGTGTGTTATTGTTCGGTAGATGCTAGATTAAATGTATGATTGGATTATTTTATCGGATGATATTATTTTGAAGTGGCATGGATATTAGTAGTGATCTTAGATGATAAATTAATTGGAGGGTATCCTCTCGTTGGATTAGAAATTTTTGGAGTTAGGATGCATAAGGATTTTACGATCTATTACTTGATGGATAGCTTTTGTGATGATATGTATTGAGATATGGAGATTGAATCGGGGATTTATTCGATCATGAGCAAATGGATCAGATGATTTTAGCATTAGTGTGTGAGTCTTTTGTGCTAGAATTTGGAGATGGTAGGAATGGATTATTCGATTTTAGATAACTAATTGGATTGCCATGTAATTAGTATATAAATCCTATGTCTTGAGTCGATGCAATTGTACTCTCTTTTGGATTAGTAGCTAAATGATTATTAGCCGATCGTAGAGGCATATGTGATTGGATTGGTAGATGTCGTTCACAACTAAGTTCGTGGTATGGATATAAGTTGATCGATTAGTGAGCAATTAGATGTTGGATGTGTTCTTAAATTGTAAAGATCATTAGGTATCGATTTGTCAATTAAACCTTGATCGGTGGTGAATTGAGCGTATGCGATTGTGATTCTGAGGCGAGACTAGTAGAGCTAGATAGTTAGCATTAGCTTAAATAGTATATCGGAGAACGATCGATGGATTCAATCATGGTCATATGCCCATGAGTCGGTGGATTTCGTGTAATTATCGGATAGGTTGTATATTTGGAAGATCGTGAGTTCGGGCATCACTCGATGGATTGAATACCTTGATAATGTCCTAGTGGAGGTTAGTATGGGATTTAGATCAAGATATGAGAATATGATTGGAGAGTGTATGCGGTGATTGGATTCAACAGGAGAATTGGTTAAGTATATGATTGTGAGAAGATTATATTTGTCGGGAGATGTTTTCCTTTTGGAAATATATGAAAAAGAAAAGAATATATGTAGGCCCCACTTGTCATGGTAGAGGCTAGGTCAGCCTACGTATAAAAACTATTTATTGCGATAGAAATTTCAGAAAAGAATAATTTTTACACTAGAAATTCATTTAACTTCAAAAATTCATAGAAAATTCAATTGAACTCCAAATGGGATGAATCCAATTGGGTTGTCCATAAAATATTATTCTATATCTAACCATGTAGTTTTTATCTCCACTAGAATTCTGCAAATTTTACAACATAATTAAATTTGGGTGAGCGAAGAAATGAACCACCATTTTTCAAAGATTTTCTAGAAATCTGATTTTCAAACTACTATAACTCTCTCATATAAACTCCAAATGGAATAATTTTTGTACCTAAATTCATCTAAAATCATAATCTAGCTACTGTATAAATTTCATACATTTTTGAGCAATTTGAGTTTTTGGCTATTTCTCGATGTTTATTCGATATCGCCTTTCTTTAGATTCGAGTTGCGGAAGTATGAGAGTAAGTAACCGAGAGTGAGCAAGTGAACTACCAGCAAGGCAAGCATCATTTGAACTTTCTTTTGCATCATATTTGATCCCAGTTTTGGTTAAGATAGTGCAATGATAATTGCTTGCATGCTATTTTGATTATGTCAATATTTTTGTGATGTGTAGTTTAGTTATGTCCTATGCTTGAGGTTAATCTTGAATTATGCCAACTCCTATATGCTTAAGATAGGATGTGTGAATTATGGGTTATAGAATTGCTTAGCCATGCAAGTCTAGATCACGGTAGTTCGATCGTTGGAATAACTTGACGGTTTTGGGATAAACACAACTCTCATTTTATGATTTATACTTCAGATCTTGTAGCTGTTTTATGAGTTAAATTTTGTCACCTTTAAATGAGCTTTTGGTCTGGACAAGTGTTGGTTAGTGATGGTGCTTTGTGCACGAGCATTGGGTAAGTGGAAGGACTTGTCTGGACAATTAAGGACCGAACTTTGGGTACCTGCTGTTCAAGCAACACTCGTGCTGCCACACGCGGTATATGGGTGCCGTATGGTTAAGTAGGGGGGGTTTATTGTGTTAAGTCCTTGGTGGTGTAAGGGGCATAGCGACCGTGAAATCCTATGTTCCTTAGGAGCCGATGTAATCCTTTATAGTGTGCAAGAGAGCACCAATTTTATTTGTTTTGATTGCATCGGTATGTCCAATATAACTTGTGAGCCCCCTAGCAAGTGCTATCAGACGCTTGTACTAGGCCAGGAACCATCTCACAAGGGGGACTTAGCTCAATAGGGATTTCTTGCTGAAAATGACTATATCTTGATTTACCCGGCCGGCATACCATAGGAAGTATGCTATTTTCGGAGGCATCTGGAGGCTTACGGGCTAATCAAGTCGTGTGGGTAAAGTAGTACACCCCTGCAGGGTATAATCTATTCGAATAGCCGTGTCCACGGTTATGGACGACCGCTTGAAATTTGTGGCTGCTTATTGTTAGACTTTTAATTAAAATTGTGGTTGAACTTGGTATTCGTCATGAACGGGATGTTCATGTGTTTAGTACATCAAAGTGGGCTGCCACTTTGGTCCTTGTATGATTAAATTGTTTATTACTGAAATGCTTTACCATATGCTTTACTTCTACTTCAAATCTGATTTTTAAAATGGGCACATGAAAAACTAGTATGTGTAGGATGTTAATTGTTGCGTCTCTTTCGCAAAACTAAACCAATATGAGCCATCCTTTGAATGACCCTTATGCATAACTAATTTTATTTGTGTAAGACTTGCGAGTACACTTGTACTCGATCGGATGTTCTTGGCCTTTTCAGTGAGGAAGATTATGAGTACGACGATCTCGCTAGTGTTGACTTGGGTGACACTAATGAGTAGCGTGCTATCATTTAACCCCATCGGTTGTCGATGGGTGATGGGCATACCACGTTGGTCTTTTGCTTTATCTATTTACTTCCGCTGCTACTTGATACTTTACTTGAATTTGGCCGGTCGGCCGTATGTAATAAACTGTAAACTTAACTACTATGCAGTATGTCTTATTATCTCTTGTTGTATGCGTTGTATGGATGTAACCAACGTTGGATGAGGGTATGAGTATATTGGTCGTTGATCTTGGGAGCCAATATAAGTCATACTCGTTGTTAATGGATCCCCATTTAACTCACTAAGTGTAGTGCTTGAATCGGAAGAGAATCGGCAATCATGTAGCGTTCGCAAAGAGAGCAGCGCATGATCGTTGAGGCTCTAGTATTCGGCTAAGCCTCTCACTTGGATAGAGTTAAATTGGAATTCATTTACCGGAGACTCGTAATTATGTCCCTAAGACCTTGTCTAATCTCGGTCTTATGGAGATAATTACCGGGGTCCCCACAGCCGCAGTGCTCAAACTTCATAGATTACGCAACATAACCACATCCACATCACATACATCAAAGATTAACACAACACCAAGCACAATCATCCATTCACTTGAAACATCAACTAATTGCTTAAAAGATGGTAATCTACTGGTGCGGTCAGTGGAAGCTACTTACGCCACTCCAATATGTTGTTGGGCAGCGGGCAGGCCACGATCTGCGGCGGGGGCTCCTGCAACCCAACCAAAAACAAAACCAACAACCCGAATCGCATCAGAACCCAAACCAATCCGACGTAACCGCGTCAATCAGTTCCAATCGAATCGAACCGAGCTCACCTTGCGAGCGCGTGGTACTCCTTCCGAGGCGCTTCAGCGACCCTTGTCGACCATGGCAAAACCTAGGCAGCCGCGGGAGGGGAGAAGCGAAGCCACCGAACCTAGCTCTCAATCCCCCGCGCGCCGCTCGGTAGGGTATCCACTCTGGCGGGATCCGAATCGATCGGCCGCGGGAGGGGGGTTTGGGGATCGAATTGGGGGTGAATCTGGGGAGATTTTTGGACGAATTGGGGATTCAGGCAGTGCTGGGCTGGATCGGGCGGCGGGGTGGACACGTGCGCCATACGAGAGCGCCAGAATGGACGCGGAGCGCGCGAGGGTCCTCCCCTCCCGCCGCGGCCGCGACCCATGCGCCGGGCGCACGGCCAACCGAAGACTCCGCCCTCCGCTACTGCCGCTGCTGCTACTACGGCGGTGCGACAGCGAGGAGGGCCCCACCGGAGACCGCCCTAACCGGACACCGGCGAGCCGCGATCGGCCCTTCTTCCTCTCCGGCATCTGGTTCGAACTTCGAAGTCCCTTCGCGATCGGACCTTTCTTCCTCTGACCTCTGCGGCTGTGCTAGCGCGCGTGTCGAGTTTGGGGATGGGTGGGGTCGTGGGGAGTCTGGTGGTGTCGTCGGGCGCAACGTTTACTCTCGCTTCGCCTTTGGATGGCGGCTCGGACTGGGAGGGAAGGAGTTGGGAGGGGGAAACGACGGGGCGAGGACTGAGGGGGGGGGGGGCAGGGAGTGGAGATTGTGCGGCGGCGCGTGGGGAGAGGAAGCGGCGGGTGGGAGGAGGCGGGTGGCGATGGTGTTCGGTTGGGGGGTGGGGGAAGAAAAGGAGGAATGATGAGATCGATGGACGTGGTTGATAGTTGGAGGACGGATCCTCACTATCAATTGCTTCTTCTAAGCAGTACAGATGTGTAAATGTGAATGTTAAATATTGTGAATGTGTGTATTAGCCACTGATTATGTAAGTAATACGATACAAACATAAGATCTTTGGTTATTTCACACTCTGGGGATCCGACATGCTACATCAAGGTAGCATTTGTAATTACTGATGTGAGTAGCTCGTTGCCATATTTTTGTGTGCACTCAGTTGTAATATGATCCAAATTTTGGTGGTCCAAGCGCCAAAGGCACTGAACCCACGTAGCCTAGGTTTTCAAATGCACATTCATCCCATGCTTGTAATTATCCTTGTACAGTGATTTTCACTTTTGTGCGTATGTGATTTTTTTCCGCAATGATTTTCAAGTTAAATTTGTGTCCTGTCTCTAGATTTCTTTCTGTTATTTCATAACAAGCAGGATCAGTGCCATGTTTCGAGAATTGAATTTGAGTTGAAACATTTCAAATTATCAAGTTAAAAAGTGAAATTCCCGAGTTGAAAATTGTGAATTTTAGTTCAAAAGGGAAAATTTTCGAGTCGAAAGTTGTTCAGCTCTAGAATTTAGACCGATTAAAAGCTTTGGAGAGGAGGTGAAGCCATTATTTGCCGTAGGACAATCGCCCACTAGTTGTTCCCCTGGTGTTAAGAGGACTTTAATTTTCGGTGGCTGAGTGACCCATATCAATATACTATATATTGTTAGATGTGTTCATCCCACTTTCCTCCAAATTTGTGTATGCTTTGCCAGTTGGCGCTGTTCTCAGCGAAAACAATTTTATTTTGAAATTTATTTAAGAGGGTAACGAAATGAACGAAATTTCAGAATTTTGGTTATAATTTCGGTGAGTTTTCGAACAAGCGCTTGAAATTTGGATGAAATTTGACTGAGATTTGTCCAAATTCAAATGCTTCCAATTTGTTTTGAACGAATCATATTCATTTCAGAGGGTAACGAAATTACCCAAATTTCCACAATTTTGGCAAAATTGTGAACCCTCGCTGTTGTCCTCCTTGGTGGCCCGGACATCAGTACATCACTGCCCTATTCTGTAGGGGACAACCGCCGAGTTAATCTGCTACTAACCAAAATGATATTTAAAGATTGCCTCGGTAATCACTGCCACTTAAAATATTTCTTTCGCAAAACCAGCCAAGTCTTTCTTTATATTCATTACTTATCATATTGTTCCCCCTTGGGCCAGCTGGAGCCATTTTGAGGCGAACATGCCATCAAAGTGTCATACAAGGCACTAGCTTAAACTTGAGAAGATACTACTATTATTTTCTGAAGTGCCATTCCATTAGGAAGAGATCGAGCTCAAAGTATCATTACAACCTAAATGACCCGAAGGACTAGTAAACTATCAAGTCCACTGTCCACACTAGAGCTTATCTAATGAGCTGATGCAGCGGCTAGCAGTAGCTAGACATACACCAGCTACTCATCCTCTCGGCTGTTTCAGTTCCTGCTGCAAGTCTCCATTGTTGGAGTAAGCCAATCGGCGGCGGCCCCCTCTGTTATTGGGCTCTTTCCATAAACACCAGCCGCGGTGTGAGTATCATCTTTCTTCCCTCCCTGCTCCCTCTCCCCTGGCTTCATACCACCATTGTTGTAATTTGTTATCCGGGTGTGGGGGTGTGTGTTGGGGGGTGGGGGGGTTGGAGCAAATTGTTGAGCGTGTTCTAGCAGCAGTAACTGTTGTTCGTCTGGATAGAAGGTTTTATTCTACCCAGTCTCCTGTGGCCCAATTCCACCCTCCTGTTTTCTCTCTCCTGCCAGATTTTGTTCCTCGATTAAATGATATCAGAAGCACTACTACTCTCATGCATGTCCTATTGTTTACTTAATGATATGTTCATTTCCTTATTATTTTTCAAGAAAGGTTGTCAGAATCTCGATTCGAGTCTTAAAGTCTTGCAATCCTACAACCTTAGAATTTATTGAACCGATTCAATCCTAGGTAGGATTTTAATTTGGTAGAAACTTAAAATTTGGTTACAGATGTCCTTTCAATTGTAAAGTTGCACCTTTTATTTACATGCAATCCTAGCCGATTCTACTCTAGATTTGTGTGTGACTACCAGATTCTACCTATCCTAGTAATTAATTATAAATAAAATTACTTGCAGATGTCCTTTCATTTATAAAGTTTCACCTTTTATTCATTCATATCCACTATTATTTGTATATACAACAACAGATTGTTCATTTCGACTATAATTTTGTAAGTAGAAATGCTTATGCAGTATAATTAAAAAAAATGTATCTTTGTTGAAATACATGGTAGATTTAAAACAATATATATTTCGTTGATTCGATTTGTTTCAAGATCCCGACCGTGACAATCTTGCTGTAAAAGGAACAGCACGTTAAGCGAGCTGATTCCGGGGGTTTAAGGTCTTGCACGTTGAGCGTGCTGGCTTGAGAGTAAAAACAGGATGGGTGATCGCTTGGGAATGTACTGTAGCTGGGGTACCATAGATGATGCTCTAGCTGTGTACTGTAGATGATACTACGGCTGGTTTCACTAATTGAAATCAAGGGAGATAAACACCCCTTTAATAAAAAAAGAAGAAGAAGAGAACCATGTAAAGTTACTGATCGTGATGAGCTATTATCTAACATTTTAATGTATGCATTTCAGCGGAGCAATAATGGCAATGGCTGGAGGAATGGTGGTGCACCTGTGGAGAGAATGGGGGATCGAAATATTGGTCCTTGTCAGCTTCATGCTGCAAGTTTTCCTCCTCGTCTTTGCCGGGATCCGTCGGCGCAATCCCTCAGCTGCACTGAGGATCCTGCTCTGGTTGGCGTACCTGTTGGCTGACAACGTCGCGGTGTACGCCCTTGGCCACATGTCCCTCAACAGCAGGCTGCACGAGGACCGGCTCGTCGCATTCTGGGCGCCATTCTTTCTGCTGCACCTCGGTGGCCAGGACACTATCACTGCCTACTCTCTAGAGGACAACCAGCTCTGGAAGCGCCACCTGTTGACTCTCTTTGTGCAGGTGACAGCAGCCGCTTATGTCCTCTACCTCTATATTGCCGGTACCCGGACCTTGGTCCCAGCCACTATATTGATGCTCATGGTGGGTGTTGTCAAGTATGGGGAGAGGGTTTGGGCGCTCAAGTGCGCCAACATTGCAAATCTCGGCACCTCTCTCGACATACCGGAAGGGGAATATGGCAGGCTGGACAGAAGAGGGAACTTGGATGCAGAGGAAGAGGTTCTGCTGGGAGCTCATTACTTGTTCAGTTTGTGCAGGAGCGAATTTGTCGATCGTAAGCCCACGGTCGCGGCATACAAAGCTGCTGCAGCTATTAAGCAAGGCAGGCAGTTCAATGGTGGCATGTACATGTACGACCTGGCTGAGGTGGAGCTCTCCCTCATGTACGACTTCTTATACACCAAGGCTCCAGTGATCCACACTTGGCACGGCTGCTGCATCCGTGTTGTTTCGCCGCTCGCAACGGTGGCCACGTTTTTGCTGTTTCGGTTCGGTCGTAAAGATGCTTACAGCGGAGTCGATGTCGCCATCACTTATGTTCTGTTGGTTGGCGCCGTCATCCTGGAGATCTCATCGCTGTTGAGGGCACTAGGTTCAACATGGACATGCGCATCCTTGCATGCTCGGAAATGGGATCGGCTTTATGCTCTTGTTATGTTCATTCGCCGGCTTGTCAAGGCAGGAAGCAACAGAAGGTGGTTGCACTCTGTTGGGCAACATAATTTGTTGGATTTCTGCACCCGTGACAAGACCAAGCTAAGAGACAGAATCGCCAAGGCAATAGGACTCGGGGATTGGTGGAACAAATTGCATTACTCGAGCACCATTGCGATTTCAACGGAGGTCAAAGAGCTGGTGATGACACAGATCGTGAAAACGATGCGCGACTGGAGCAAATGGAACATCAGGTATACACGGGGCAGAGCTGCGCTTACCGACTGCGGAATCTTCGATGATATCGGCTGGAGTGTTGACGGCCGCAACTTGGACGAGTGCATCCTTGTCTGGCATATTGCTACTGACATTTACCTTTGCTGCTGCAACGACAAAGGAAGGGTCAACAATGGAGGGGCGCCCCTTGTAAAGGCAATTAAGCTACTTTCCGACTACATGGGTTACCTCCTCTTGGTACGCCCATACTTAGTGCCCGGCGGTGTTCGCCGCAGCCTTCACCGTGACAATTGCCCTGCTTTGGAGGAACTGTGGCGTAAGCTCTCTACTGGAGAGGTAGAAGTGGTAGATGGGAGTGGCCACTCTACAGAAGAGGTGGTAGAGAGTAGCAGGCATTCTATTGGAGATGTCGATGCCAGGAGCAGGATGTCTACCGGAGAGGTGGAAGATGTGATTAGAATCTCTACAGGACAGGAGGAAGATAGAAGTAGGCTCTCAATTGGAGAGAGGGAAGATAGGAGCACGCAAACTACTGGAGAGGAGAAAGATAGGATTAGGATCTCAGCCGGAGAGGAGCAAGACAGGATTAGGATATCAAATGGAGAGGAGGAAGATACAAGCAAGCAGTCTACTGGAGAGGTGGAAGACAATACTAGGATCTCTATTATAGAGGGAGAAGATAGGAACAACTCTGTGCTCCCACAAAGCGAGAAACTCGCCAAGTTTCTGCTGCAGAGGTACAGCGACAACACTTACCTCACTGCTTACTACAGAGGTGCTCATCTTGCTAGTAAGCTGCTTGGCAACGAGTGGAACTTGCCCGACATGCTGGACCTCATCTTTGCGGTGTGGGTGGAGTTCCTGTGCTATACTGCGGAGAACTGCACCGATGTTTCCCATTGCAAGCAGCTCGGCAGTGGCGGCGACTTCCTGACTGTTATCCGGCTTGTCCTAGATCACATCGAGTTGTTTGGAATCAATCGGTGAAGGCAAATAAGTGGTTTCGGTCACACATCCGTCAAGGTGTAGTTGTTGTCTTTGATTTTTCTGTTCATTTACCTTAACCCCCACCCCCACCCAAACAAACCCCCCCCCCTCACTACTAGAAATCCCTATTTTTCCTAATGAATAATATACTAGGGAACATGTCCAAAACTATAGGGAATTGGTTTCCCTAATGGTATTCGTAGGGAACGACTACTAAGGGAAAGAATGTGGGGAAAGAAAATGTTTCCTACGATTTTTTTGGAAAAACCAAAGGAAAGAATCGGTCCCTAAGATTTTAAACGGTAGGAAAATCTCGTCCACGTGTCATTGTCATCTGACGTGAAAAATTTATTTTCCTACGTTCCTTTTCTACCAGCCTAGGGAAAGAAATTAACAAATTCTCTACGTTATTTCTTGTATACCCTAGGGAATATTTTTATATAAATATTATTTTCCTATTGCTAATTCAAAATTTATCCCCTACTATTTAGCATGAACACTAGGGGTACTGAATTTATTGTTTTTTTCTTCTAAATATACATACATTATTCAAATACTTATTTATATTCAAAGACGCTAAATTCACATTATCGCTCAAAACAAAGTTTATGCAAGAGATAAACATAACAATATCATGTATTTCCAATAGACCATCAAGTACTATTTGAGGCACATTTGCACCAATATATACAAGTGTAAACATCACACTACCAAAAAGTCCAAAAAAACAACACCCACACTTGCACCACAAGTGCACAACACACATGCATACTGAAGTACAAATGACCAGCAAGGTTTCAGACATCAAAATGCAACCCTTACATGTTAGTAATTCCATAAAAGAAGGCAACAAGCACCACTTGCAACAAAAATATGCTTCCACATGTAAATAGACCATGGCTGACATTAAAATAGTGCAAGATCATCATCCAGCGGAGAAGAGTAGTTCCCATCAGCACTGACAGATGCGTTAACATAACCTCCAAACATTCCTCGAGCAATCCTATTCAATGTATCATCCGGGTTCTCTACTCCAATAGCTGAACCGCTGGTATGAGGCTATACAACAAAAAATAGTTCGAAGATCAGTAAAAAAAATATGGACTTGGAGCATATTTAGGTGTGTGCAACCAGTATTGGCGTATCCAGAATATATACATACAAAGAACATCTACAGAACATGCAAATAAGCTCTTATAAAGTAGGCATCACGTAAGCTTTGATCACATAGATATCCAGTGTACCAAGAGGCCATCGACTCCTAGATACATGAATTAGAAGAAGCCTTTTCCATTTTACTTTGGAAACTTGAAACTTGACAGCATGCGTATAATAGTAAGCAGAATATATCTGTCGGACCCGGATTTTCTAATCCAGAATCCTTTGTGAAACACTGTGCTATTCCCTTGATCAGTAGCTAGCACTCACAGATACATCACTGAATCCATTCATACATGGCGTAAAACCATACCATTCATTAATTAACACAACAGAGTTTACATAGACCGCGTCGGGTCGAGTTTTACAATAGGGCCGAACAGGCCAAATTGATTACATTACAAAAGCGGAAGCGACAACGGAAGCAAAAGGGGTGAGAGCACATCTCTCCACAGGCAAGCGACTGGGGAAACTCGTGTGCGTCCGATATTACCTAAATACTCAGATAATATAATATGCACGCAAGAACCAACGGAGTCAGCTGGACTGGGGCAAGACTAGAACAGCTAATGACTACACTACGCTTCATTATCTCCGGGTCCTCCGACTTCTGGATCCTCGTAATAGTTGTAATCTCCAGGGTTTCCTGCTTCTGAGGTTTTGGGGGAAAGAGCGGGGATGAGCACAACTTCCGTGCTCGCGAGCCAATACACAATGCAATAATATACATGAAAGGCTTAACAAGGATGGCTCAGGTTCTTTTATTTGCTAAAGCGATGTTTTCAATTATCATAAATACAAAGTCCTATCACTTAGCATTGTTAACAAATTGCATTTCTATAAGGAGAGTAATTGTGCAATATTTAATCACAGCAGAGGTTCCCTCCGTCGGAAACTGTACCAATGCTTAATTTGATTGGGATTACCCCCATATATTAACATCACTGAGTTTGCAAACCCAGGGAAAAATCCAACCCAGGGCTAGGTGAGCCCACCACATTTTCATACCACCCACAAAGGTTTTTGAAATAGAACTAACTCAAGTTAAGTTCCCATGTCCGCCTTTGACCGTAGGCGCGGCTGTTTAAACAGTTTATTACACTCTGCAGAGGTTGTACACTTTACCCACAAGAGATAATCGTCTTGATATATACACACGTTTCCGTAGACATGTGAATCAAGGGGAGATCATCACAAGGCCTTTACAATGCATCTATCAGTATTAGTTACACTTCGCTAAGGTTTCGTCCACGAAGGGTTACGCTCTTTTAGACCCGTCAACCCTTACTCGGACCCCCTCTTGCGCCATCCAACGACTTACGTCGTGCACCCCGACACCCCTCGTCACAAAGGCTCACGGCGTCGCGGATCATCTATCTGATGCAACTCGTACTGATGGATACAAATTATTTAGCCAGGTTGTACTTTACAGACTTGTTGTAACATCCCAAAGTTCTGTTACCAAAATAAAATGAATAAATATATTATTGGATTTTCTAGTTGTCAAATAATTTTATTGATTTTCTGTAATTTAAAACGAGTTTTCTTTGTTAAAAGAAAACAAAAATCAATTATTCAATTTCGTGGTCTCAAAGCCAAAAAGAAAATTTATTGAGTTTTTGGGATTTTATTGGATTTAAAGTGACAAATAATATTTTAATTAATTTCTACAATTTTCTGGTATTAAAAAAGGGTTTTCCTTATTTTCCAGAACATAAAAATAATTATTGTACAAAAATAAAAACTAACTTTAAATTGGAATTATTTTTATTAAGTCAAAAATAATTCAAGGTATTTTTGTGAATTTTTCTAGAATTTTTGGACTCTATTTACTAATTTCTAAAAATCTATTTGATATATTGCTTCTGTTTAAATTCGAAAATCAAAGAAATTATCGGGCTGTGAACAGTGTTTTGTGCTGTTTGGATTTTGAATAGTAGCATATGAACAGTAATTTCGGGAAAAAAAGATATATAAAAAAAACCAACTTCCTGTTCAGTCAACCATCCATGCGCTGCTCCAGGCTGAGCACACTTAACAAGCGAAGCTCTAATACATATGCTGGCAATCTTCCTTTTTCATTCAATTGGTTACACACTCCCCTTTTATTTCTTTATTGCCTCGACTCTCTCTCTCTCTCCTATTCATCTTATTCACGAAGCTTTTTCTTCTCTGTTGAATATTTCTTCCCAGCAGCAGCATCCATGGCCATCAATGGAGCGCCGCCTCTTCCCTTGCTCCCACCTAGCCCGGCCACCACCGCCGACCGCGCCGCCCCTCCCCCGGCCACCCACGTCGCCTCTCCTCCCCTCCTCCTTCCCTCACTGCCAAGGTGGAGCTCCAACCTCTATTAATGGCAGACCACCACTTCTTTCCTCTTTTCTCCCCACTCAATGCATTAAATTTGATTCCGTCTGAAGCGAAACGTCCGCACTAACTTCACGCACATTACCATCCCATCAATCGGACGTTTCCTCCTTTGCATGCAATCAATTTGGCCATTTCAATAATTCTTCAATTGCACCCGAAACTGTAGCATCATCTCAGGCGATTTCCCAGTGATTGAAGCACCTCCTCCCCTATATAAAGGGAGCACCAGGAGCTACTCTCCATCCTCAACCCACTCCCAAAACCTCTCCTCCCATCTCCCCCTATCTTGGCCAAATTTCGGAGTTGAAGTTCGTTGGCCGAACGCCGTTCATCGGCCAATTGTACCTCCTACGGTGGAGCTCCGGCATCATCGACCACACCACTAGCTGCGTCTCGCGACGTTCTATGCCGTGCTCACCCTCTCGTCGCCGGAGAATCCCCGGAACATCCACGCCACCGTGAGCCACGCCGCGCCGACGTCGTCATCCTCGTCTCCGGCAATCCGTACACGTTCCACCACCACCGAGGTGAGCACCGGCATCCCCGTCCTCCCCTCTCTCCATTCCATCCCTCACCGGCCGCCGGAACGCCGTCGTTCGCCGGCAACGCCGCCATCTAAACCATAGACCGAAGCTTCTTCTTTTGTGAATTGCGTCGCCGTCGAGCTAGCGCCGGCCACATAGTCTCCACCCCTGGCTTCGCATCGTCGTGCTCTCCGTGATGCTTCCCTCCCCTCGTCGTTGCCGCTATCCGGGCACCAACGACACCATGTTCAAACCGCCGGCCATACTTGTTGCGTTCTGTTCGGATGCATGAAGATGTACAGTAAAAATTATCTAGTCGCTTCATCCTTTGTACATACTCATGTTTATTCTTCCAAAAATTTGTTCTTTCACATACAAGCTCCAAATCCGTTGATTCTTCCTCCTAAATTCATCTAAATTCATATACTATTTTCAGTATTTATTTTGTAATTTTTAGATTTAATTTAATTTCTGTTAATTATTCGGTCCATTTTTGCGCGTCGCCACCTTTCTCCTCACCACCGGCCGACCGTACGTGCTCCACCCCAACTAAAGAGAGCGTTGCGTTCCCCGCGGCCCCCCCTTCAAATTGCCACAAACTTCACCCGCTAACTCCTCTCCGTTTGCCCGGAACGGCGATGTCAACCCGAAGGTCGTCTCCGTCACGTTCCGCCACCATCCGATGTCTCCCGGTCGAACCGTCTGCGGCGTTGGGATCGCCTCGACATGTCCTACGTCGTATTTTCTCGCCATGTCCATAAAAATCTCTCCTTATTCCCAGTCAATTCGAAACACAATTTCTAGTGAATAGTATTTTCAGAATTCTATCATTTCATGTGATTTTCAACCTTCCGGAATTTCGTTCTCCCTCATACAAACTCCGATTTCGTCGATTCAAATTCCTATTTTCATATAAAGTCGATACCTTCCTCCTAGTATTTATTTAATATTTATTTGGATTTTATTTGAATGTTATTTGAATTCGGATAGTTTACGCGTATAGATTTCGACGACTTCGTTTGAGAGCAGCGAGTAATCAAGCAAGGCAAGTTATACCCTTGATCATATCGATCCCATTATTTCAAATTATTTATATTCCGTTTTAAATTATTACTGCATGCTTATTTATATCAGTAATTTAAATTCCTGTTTTAAATATATAGTTATGCCTAAAATCCTTTGTATGGCCAATTTTGATAAATTGAAGCAAACATATTGTCACCATAGGTAAAACCTAGTTGATACGATAGTATGAACTAGAACATTTTGAGAAAAATCATGCTTAGCCATGCTTATAGACTAAACATGTTTCTTTTGGGGAATTTCAGTCAGAAACCAATTGTGGTTTAAATTGTATCCATGACGTCGGTATGTTGTGGAAGTTTATGCCTTTGAAAAATGAAATAAACGAAAATGGTTTGGACTTGGGCATAATGGATGTTTGGTGGGTGCAAGTTTATGCACGGGCTCAATCGGGTATGGTTGAGACCCATGGGTTTTGTTGGAAAGTTGCCCAGGTCAGTTAAGGACCGGTCTTCGCGTGTATGAAGCTATGCCATACCGTACCACCACATGTCCCAAGTATGGGTCGGGACCTGGCTAAATAATTTGCAATGTTCCACCGTGGCCGTTCCCTATAGATGCAATGGGTAGTCATGTTACGACTTATGTTAGTCCCACCTAGCGCAAGAGGGGGCCCGAACCCGGAGGTCTTTATTCCAAAGGGGGTGGCGAAACCTTAGCGAGGGGTAACTACGGTGGAAAGGCGCTTTGTAAAGGCCTTGGCACGTGCTCTAGACCGCTTACCAAAGGTAGTGAGCGGTGGCATAGATATATGCCGGACAAACTAGAGAAGTCTTGTCATGTGGGTAAAGTTGTACAACCTCTGCAGAGTGTAAAACTATTCGAATAGCCGTGTCCGCGGTTATGGACATGCTGGCCGAACTGCTCAAAGTTAGATTGTTTGAAAATAAACTTCTTCAAAACTGGTTTATCTAGATGGGAATTGGGCAGGGAGCCATGTGATAGGAGGGTATCCTTCACCATTCATGTGTGAATGTTATCTGACTATAAAAGTGAGAATTTATAAAATGATTTGTAGTTATAGAATAACTGCTTTAGAACTTAGTACAAGTATTTAAAGAAAATGCTGCTTTATGCAAATCAACCAATAAGTCATCCTTTGTTACATCCATATATGCATGTCATTCTGTTATTTGACGGGTGTAACTTGCGAGCACGGAAGTTGTGCTCATCCTTGCTTCTTGCAAATAAAATTTCAGAGGAGAAGGACTTTGCTACCGATGTGGACCTCGACGACTAGGCCGCTTCCCCAGTCGATTGCCTGTGGCAGATTAACTGGACCGTACTACTTCTTCGTCTTCCGCTGTGTTTATTTTATTGTTGGCCTGTAAGCCTCCTTTGTAATCAACTCTGTTGATATTTATTAATAAAGCTACGATATGAATTTGTTACCATATTTGTTTACTGTGTGAACTAGCGACTGATCATGGGACTAGTTCAGTTATGCACAGGGGATCTGGGATGTTAATCCCGGGTTCTGACACTTGTGGTTGCACTTGTTTTACACGGGAGGTCATGACAAGATTAAGTCCTTAGGGTTGTCTGGGCGGTTCATTCCACATTCCGATCCACAACACAACAGTCCTTGGGCTACATTAGCACCCATGTCATACCATCCATCTTACCGTCCACCCAGACGGGGTAATAGCAATTTTAGGGTTTTGAGGAGTAAAACCAGATTACCACCTTTGTCTCAGTCATGGACCACCAATGACTGCCCAAAATATTTTCATGTTTGAAGAGATGATGATTGGAATATTTTAATGTCCCGGTACTTAAGTAAGACTAGCATGTCGCTTAAGTACAACCTATAACTAGTATTATCACATAGTTACTAGGGTGACAATGGTTAAGAGATTCAAGTGATCAAGGATGGCGTAATAATTAATTAATCATCAAATGGGTATTTAACTACCTTAAGCTTTAACATATATTTGATTAAAGAATTAAAGCATGCAATTTTCTACTTTAAAAGAATATAATTTGCATAAAATGTAGGCTCAATATGATCAAAGTATTGACTCGCCTTGGGTATAGACAAGAGGATCTTGATAATCTTGTGCTCGCTCAACTTGAAAGTCGTCCGCGTCTTCAAATCCTAATCGGGCGATTGTACCGGAAAAAGGCACAGACAAGCAAAAAGAGCAATTAAATACAAATGAACAACAAATGAACTCCAAATTGAACAAGACCTATGCCATTAGCAAGATCTTGAATTAACAAATTTTTGAAAATTTACTTTATAATTTTTGGAGTTAAAATGGGGGAGATACTAATTTTTTAAGTCTCACTTTTGAATTAAAATAGAAAAAGAAAAATAAAATCAACAAAAATTGAAAAACCGACGTAGCCCACAAACACAAATCGGCCCGGCCCACGGCCTTGAGCCAAAACCGATGCGCGTGCGTGGGCAAGGCCCACGGCACGGCACGGCCACGGCGGCGCGAAAAGGGGCGGCTCGGCTCGGCCGAAAGCGGGAGGGGAGATGAGGCGGCGGTGGCGCACGGGGGAGGAGGGGAATGGAGGCCCAGGGGCGTGCTGCGGCGGTCTCGGCCGGCGGTGGGTAGTGGCCGGGGATGAAGAGGGCGGCTTCGACGGCTCGGGCGCGGCAAAAAGGCGGAGCGGCGCGGGAGACGAGGGGTTCCCGAGGCGCGCGGCGGCGGCAACGACGGGGCTCACTGAGCGGCGGCGGCGACCGGGTAAGGCTTCGGCCTCTTCTCCTTCTTCCTTTTTCTTGCTCTTGTTCTTCTTCCTCTCTTGGGGATGAAAAGGGGCGGGGTGGAAGAGGACAGGAAGGGGAAGAGAGGGCACCAGGGTTTTTAAAGCCGAGGGGAGGAGCGAGGAGCCGTTGGAGGGGTCGGCGGCGTGCGGCAGAGGGGGCACACGGGCGGCGGGGACTGGCAGGGCAGCGGGCACGCGAGAGTGGCGAGGGCGACGTGCGTGCGGCGCGGGCGTGCACGGGGCGGGGCAGGGCACCGGCGGGCGCGGGTCGAGCGGGGCACGGAGGTGCACAAGGGGGGGGGTCCGGGCGGGGCACGGAGGCGTGCAAGGGGGTGTCTGGCGGGGAAGAACCAAGGGAAAAAAAAGGGGTGTTACAATATCAATAGGACATTATCAAAAGACAAACAAGTAAACAAGTGTTGGGACACTAAAACTAGTTCAAATATCATAGAGAAGCTTATTGTGCATAATATAGCCTATAGAAAGTAAGTTAGCTAACTAGCATATACTTTAGTGAACATTAGGGAGAAAATATCTAAAAGAACAGAACATCAACATGCTTAGCAGGAGTGCAGGACAAATGGGAATTTTTGCATATGTTTAGTATTCTTCTTTATATCTCTATGGAAAAGGTGTTATGTAATATTCTATACTCTATAGTTATGCAAATGGGCATGCAATTTGACTGTCAGGTGGCTGGAGCTACAGCTGCTGCATGTGAAGGAAACATCGATATTTTAGAAATGCTTCTGTAGGCTGGAGGCACCCAGGAGACTTGTGAAGATGTGCACTATCCGAAGCTAGTCTCTTCAGAGATGCTAGGGCCTGAAGCTGCAGCACATGCATTGGTGACTGCTTCTTCAAGAGGCTTTGATGATACTGTTGTTAATTTGTTATATTACTCCAGGTGCAATCAAATGTTACCAGCTCTGTGTTGTTTGTTACCAGCTCAAATGATGCTGAAAAAAAGTAGTTTATCTATAAGTGTCCATCATCCCTGTGACCTGTGTTGTTTGTTACCATTCCAGCCATTTTTTGTAGATAAAAAATAGCCACATATAAGACAAGTGGGAAAGTGTTATGTTTTGAATCTAAAGTAGTGCTAATTGTTCTGCTATGTGCTAAAGACACTAAATATTTACAAATTACTACTGCAGTGAAACTTACAATTAGTTACAAGAGTTTTTTTGAAAATGCACAGATTTGATGGTTTACGAACCACAGTAGATATCTTTTAGCCATGCTCCATGCACAATGACTTTATTCCTGTGTGGCTGACTAGGTACATGTTGTACATAAGTCTTGACAACAATACCACTAAATATTGCATGCCCTTCCTATTTGATGCTAGATGTTCATAAGTCCAAGGCTTGGTGAACATCTGAACAACAGATTTTTGGCCTAAAATGACTACATTTATATTAAAAAAAAACAAGAAAGTTTGCGCTCAGCTCATATCTGAATAGTTTGTATGGAGCTAAGCAATCAGATGTGCCTATATGCATTTCAGATCAAAGTCCAGGGAAGCCCAGACTACCAAAATAACATGCTTTTATAATAGTTATGGAAGTGAGTCTGAAATTCTGAGCTCGATGTGGTGATACTGATAGCTGGGGGTTTGACATCTTGAATCCGCCCATGGTGATGTTGGAACTTCCACCTTGTACTGGTCCAAGAAAGACCACAAGATCTTATGCTCAGGGAGGTCGAATATCATACATAAATAGGCTAGAAGACTGAATATTGTCATCTTGCTATCCTGGATGTAGACACTGTGTGACCCCTAAAAATATTTAATTCAACTCCTACCGACTCAAACATTAATATCCGAGATCCTGAGGTTGAGGAAGTTCCGTTGGATGGGAATATCCAAACAGTCCATCCAGAGATGATGTGAGATTGTGAGAAATTGGCACCAGCTGATGGCTGCTGTCAATCAATTGGCAATTTCAGGCAAAAGTGCAGGAGTTTTAATAGGAAGGAATACAAGAGGAGACAAGGAAGCAGAGAGGGGATAGCTGAGAAGGGAGGTGGAAAGAAGGGGTAAGGTTGGGCCCAGTTATGGGTATTGTCACATCCCCAAGTTAATAAAAAGGAGTATTATGCAATTCATTAGCATGCATCATGTTTTGAAACTTTTTCAATAAATATTGTACTTGAAAAATCTCAAAAAACTATATGATACATACACCTTGAGTTGAACTCCAATCCTAAAACTGAAATAAATGCTACTAAAGATCCTCTAAAAATAATTTATTCAAATACTATATTAATTATCATGAATTAATATAATTTTTCCCAAATTTTTGGGACTGATTTGAACCCTATGAAAATCCAAACACAATTTAAAGACCAACATTATGTTTGAATTTAAATTATACACTATATGTCCTGAACAGTAGGGTTAAATAATTTTTATGGACACTAGACCTACCCAGGAACCCCTGTGATTTATTTCACATTTTTAGGAAATTTATTTCTAATTTTAAGCACCTGGTCAAAGTAGAGGAGTTAATTTAAATCCCAGTCAAACCCTAAACCCTAACCGGCTGCTACTGTTCCTTGGGCTCGAGCCCGACCCAGGCGAACTGACTCAGCCCGACCGCCTAAATGCACCTTCACATGTGGACCATCGGATCTAGGATCAACGGTCCAGGTCACGTACCCCTTCGGCCCGTTGCGATCGCCTCTCTCTAATCCTGGCCGTCCAGCCCAGATCCAGCGGTCCCCGCCAACCCACTTACCGGGACTCATGCGCGTGCAGGAGAAACGCTGACGCCATGGGCCCGCGCTGTCAGGGTCGTCTCCCACCTCTCGCTGCCGTCTTCAGGCATCCTGTGCCACGCGGCCGCAGCAGTCTGCTCCAAGCCGTTGAGGGATTCCGACGCCGTCAATCCACCGCTGCCGTTGGCCACTCCAGAGCGTTCCCCTCGTAACGCCGCCTCGACTGCATCTTCTTCCCAGGCATAACACCCCTTGCACCCCCTCCTTCTCCCTCACTTCTCCTCTGTTGACTGAGGAGAGGGGGGCTTGTTCTCGCTCTTTTCACGGGTGAGTTTCCTCCGCGTGATTCCTTCCTACTCTGTGATTCATCCCGTTTCCATTTTTGCTAATCTCGGCTTCTCTCGTTGCTTGTAGCACCTGGACCATCGTGGTGCCATTGCGAGCTCCAGAGCACACTCCCGAGGACATCATCTTGGGGATCTTCGTCTCCGGTGAGGTACTCGAACCTTCTTTCGCGTCATATCGTGCATTATAGCATGGTTGTGAAAAACCCTAAACTTATTTCGCCAATGCACGACAGGGCTTCGTAGATTCGAAGAAATTGGGTTTTCGGCCGAGGAACCAACCCTTCATCTCCCACTTTGATTTGGTAAGACTTATGTTGATTCTTTGCTCTTCTAGCATCCTCATAGGGTGCTTAAGCTATTCCGACCATTCATTTGTCACCTTTTTGCTCCAGTCGCTTCCTCCTCGTGAAGCCGTGTTGCCGCCATGTTTCTTCTCCGGCGCCGACGCAGCCCCAGCAGCTCCGAGCCTCCTCGAGCACCCTCTTTTACTCAGGTAGCTTCTATTTAGCCCCTAGAACCTCAGGCACCGCTTGTATGTCGCTGCGGAGCTCTCCTTTGCTTTATGCACTTTTGCCGTAGAACCGCCGCCGCTCAACTCCGGCTAGCCGCCGATGCAGGGCGGCTCAGTTGTCGAGACTACTCTCAGTAGGAGCGCCATACTATTGTGCACCCGTACATGCCCTTGGCTGGCGCTGCTGTGGCCGGAATCGCCGGCGAGCCGCCGGGCAAGCGAGCGGGAGCGTGTCGGGCCGTCCGGCACACTGTAGCAAGGTCATTAGGACCATGATTCGATCTTTAATTAGCTAATGATGAGTTAGTCATTAAATGATGTCTTAGCCGGACTGATGTTTCACTTACACACGGGCCCCACACACAGTAACGGGAACGTTGAGTTTAAAGCCACAGTGGCTGACAAGTGGGACCAGCGGCGTAAGTGCCGTGCGCCGTGTGCTTGTGTGCGTGGACCAAGTCCCGTGGACCGTGTCGCTGACAGCGGGACCCACTGGTCAGAATGCGATTTAAATCTGAGTTAAAATGAAAAATGCACTATTCACCAGGCCCGCTGGTCAGTGACCTCGGCTAGCGCGTGACTCGGTGAGAAAAGGTTAGAATGACATATAAAATTCGAAATCCATTTATTTGTAAGCTGAAAAATATGTATAACTTTGAAAATGCACAACTAAATCATTTTTACTCCAAACTGAGTGAAACCACTTTTGATAATTTTCATTTTTGAGGAACTTTATATTAAAATTGTTTTCAAACTTGTCTCTGCAGCAGAGAGTATTATTTTGGAGATTGATCCTTTAACACTATTATTTGTACAATAGAAAAAGGCTGATAACTTTAAAAATTCATAAGTAATTCTTGGAAACTCCAAAAACAGTGAAATCAGTTTTGATAATTTCTATTTCAAATGAACTTAATTATAAAAGTGGTTTCAAACTTACTTCTGTCCTAGAAACTATAGTTTGGGGAAAATGATCTTAAAGGGCATTATTTTTACACTATTAATGCTGATAACTTTAGAAATTAATAACTAAATCATGAAAACTCCAATTGAAGCAAACTCAACTGTTTTGAACTTGTAATAATATTGCCGATTTATCCATGTAATCCATGTACTCACCACTGCTCTACAAAATTTGACCTCATAATTAAATTACATAAAGGGAGGCATATTGAAATCTGAAATTCAAACCACCATAACTTTCACATACTAAATCAAAATGAAATAATTATTTCACCAAAAATCATCTAAAATCATGACTTAGCTACTGTAGAAAAATCATGCATTTTTTAGCATCTTGATTTTTGGAGTATTTCTCGATGTTTATTCGGTATTGTATTTATATAGATTCTGAGCTCATTGATATTGACTCTTACGCTACTGAGGGAGAGCAATTAGCCTACCAGCAAGGCAAGCATCATTTGAACTTTCTTTTGCATCATATTTGATCCTAGTTTTTGTTAAGTTAGCGCAATGATAATTGCTTGCATGCTATTTTGATAATGTCGCTATTTTTGTGATGAATAGTTAGACACATCCTATTATCTTGTCATTGTGGCTATCCATGAATTATTCCAGTACTGAAATGCTTATGATAGGATGTGTGAAATTATTGTTCAGGTTTTACTTAGCCATGCAAGTCTAGAAAACAGTAGTCTGATTGTCGGGAATAACCCGACAATTATGGGATAAACACAACTCTCATTATATACTTTTGTTTCAGACCTTTGTATTTGTTTTATGAGTTAAATTTTGTCACTTTAAATGAGCTTTTGGTCTGGACAAGTGTTGGTTAGTGATGGTGCTTTGTGCACGAGAATTGGGTATGTGGTTTGACTTGTCTGGACAATTAAGGACCGAACTTTGGGTTGTTGCAATTCAAGTAAAACTCGTGCTATCACATGCGGTATATGGGTGCCGTATGGTTAAGTAGGGGGAAGGTTCTGTTGTGTTGAGTCTCACGGTGGTGAAATTGTAAGGGCACAGGACCGAGAAATCCTGTGTTCCTTTTGGGCCGATAGGATGGAGACGTTAACATCTTGTGTTTCCTAGGAGCCCTGGGTTGAGGGACTTAACTAATGGGATCTTCTTGCTAAAAATGATCATATTTTGATTTACCCGGCCGGCATACCATAGGAAGTATGCTATATTCGGAGGCATCTAGAGGCTTACGGGCTAATCAAATCGTGTGGGTAAAGTAGTACACCCCTGCAGGGTATAAATCTATTCGAATAGCCGTGTCCACGGTTATGGACGATCGCTTGAAATTCGTGGCTGCTTATTGTTAGACTTGGTATTAAAATTGTGGGCAAACTCGGTATCGTGATGAATGGGCTATTCATGTTTGGTGGTGTATCAAAGTGGACAGTCACTTTGCCATTTGTATGATTTATTTGTTATTGAATTCATTACTTATTCACATATTTTACTTCTACTTCAAATCTAAATTTGAAATGGCACTTGAAAAACTAGTATGTGTAGGTTGTTCAGTGTTGCGTCTCTTTCGCAAAACTAAGCCAATATGAGCATTTCCTTTGAATGACCTTATGCATAACTATTTTTATTTGTGTAAGACTTGCGAGTACTCTTTTGTACTCAGCCAGATGTTTGCTGACTTTTACAGGTGAGGAAGATATTGAGACCGATGAGCTTGTCGGTGTCGATGTAGGCGACACCGATGAGTAGTGTGCTATCTTTAGCTCCCAGTCGGTTGCTGATGGGTTATGTGGCATACCACTGCAGGCATTTTGGTTTATTTACTTGCTTCCGCTATAAACTTGTTTAATTTGGCCGGTCGACCACTTATGTAGTTGTAAACTTGAAACTGTGATGTATAACTTTTGTACTATTTATATATGAGTGTTGTATGGATGTGATCGACGTTGTAATCAGAGTATGAATATATTGGTCACTGATCTTGAGAGCCAATATAGGTCATGCTCGTTGTTCATGGCTTCCTATTTAACTCGCTAAGTGTAGTGCTTGACTGGTTGGAGAACCGACAATCATGTAGTGCTCGCAGAGGAGCAGCGTGCATGATCGTCGGGGCTCTAGATTTTAGTTAAGCCTCTCATTTGGACTGAGTTAAGTTGGAATCCATTTACTGGAGATCTAGAGTTATGTCCCTAAGACCTTGATTAGTCTTGGTTTTACGGAGATAACTCCAGGGTCCCCACAGGTATGTTGGCCCCACTAGAATTCTCCAATGTCAAACCAGGATATAGAAATTTCACACACACCACCATAACGCCGAGAATAAAATTCGGTGGAAATTGCAGTATACAAAAAAGTGAACCATCTAGTATGTAAGTGTTTGAAATATACCGATCTGAGAGAGATTTTCAGACTAGTCGGAGAAGCCTTCCTCAACGATTGAATTGCAGCAGTAACCCATCCATCAGCCACATTTGGAGCTTCTTGTTCCTGACATGATAGTTATCAAATTTAACAGGAGAAAACAACAACAAAAAAGTTTCCCGAGAAATCAAAATAAATCCTTACAATATACGGCCTTAATTACAAGCAACCTGGATTTCGACTAGTATCAAAGATGGGCCTTAAGGACCAGATTAAGAAGCAATAGAAAAAGCATGTTACAACGATCAATTCAGGTTCTCATGCATTGTTATCTTACATCAATTGGAACAACAGATTCTTAAGGATTATGGACAGGTAAATACGAAAAGTTACAAGAAGAAAATAAAGCTAACAAACTAGTGGAGTATAGCCATCTTTTCAGTCTATTGACAAGGAAAAAATTGACAAGCAAATGACGAGCAGAACATTGAAAGTAGAAAACTAACATGTTGGGGGCACAAAGAGACAGAGGAGATCTTCCTAGAACAAGCCGTATAGCTGATAGAATTAGAAACTCTGAGTTTGTAGCTAACTTAAAATTATGGATTAATTAGCCTGACTGGCTGGTTGTAACAAAATAAAACATAGTTTTCTACGAGAATTGTCACAAGACACGATTCATGATATGAAGCTGCAACAACCACATGTTAGCATCAAAATATGTCCAGGATATCTCATGTTTACAAGGGACAGAGCTGAGCTAGAATAAGTTTTCTTTTCATTATTAAGATAGACTCCACATGCACGAATAGATAATGTCAATATAATTGCACTCTTACCTATTCAGAGTATTGTTTTCTTTTGGTGATGGCTGTTGAGAAAATTGATCGATAATTCCACATATAGCAAAGTGATCAGAAGTGTCCACGTTTTTAAGTGATTCTTCAAGCAACGGCAACCTCTGGGAAAAAAGTATATACTATGAATTATAGAGCAATATTAACACATACTTAACCTCAAGATGTTAGATCAACAAGGCTAGAATGCATGTAGCATGCTATAGCAAATCTTGACCACAAATTTAACAACGAAAGCCATAACTGGAAGCAAAAGTTGAAGGCCTAAGAGAAAAGATACATTGATAAACTTCCAAGGACGTAAAAAACAAGTACATGGTGATGCGCTGAGCATAAAACAGATCAATCAGAAATCCAAACGAACAAGAAGGCAGCAGAAGTCTCTTAACCTTGTGCATCGGCACCACTCCAGGGTGAACCATATCCATCAACTGGCATTGCACCGCCCCCGACGCCGCCTGCAGGGGAACAAGAGCAAAGTCTCAAAATTAACACAAAATTTCGGACCAAGCCACACTCGCAGAAAATTCAGAACAAGAGAAAAGCTCGGGGAAGGAGGAGGAGGCTAGCGGCAGCGGCGACGTCGGGAGAAGAGGGGCGGCTCGGGGCCGGTGGAAGCGGCGGCGTCGGGGGAGCAGCTGCAGTGTCGGGGCCGGCGGCGACGGCTCGGGGGAGGAGGAGAAGGGGAGCGGGGCGGCGGCGGCTCGGGGGAGGAGGAGAAGGGGAGCGGGGCAGCAGCGGCGGCGTCGGGAGAAGAGGGGCGGCTCGGGGCCAGTGGCGGCGGCGGCGTCGAGAGAAGAGGGGCGACTCGTGGCCGATGGCAGCGGCGGCGTCGGGGGAGCAGCTACAGCACCGGGGCCAGTGGCGGCGGCGTCAGGGGAGCAGCTGCAGCGTCGAGGCCGGCGGCGACGGCTCAGGGGAGGAGGAGGAGAAAGGGAGCGGGGCGCCGGCTCGGGGGAGGAGGAGGAAGGGGGGGTGGCACCGCTCGGGGGATTTCGGCGGTGCTTGGGTGGCAGCCTGTGAGCGGGTTTGGGGAATTAGGGTAGTCACGTTGTGTGAACGAAGGAAGTAGAGAGCGGCCAAAACAAACTGGCGCGGCCAGCAAAAAAATGGAGGCAAAAACTAAAAATACATTCCCTACGATTTTGTCTATCCGAGTAGGGAAAGTTGTCACTATGACGCTGACATGGCATAGTCCATTTCTCTCTCCATAGTCTTTCCTTAGTAATTTATGTAAACAGTAGGGAACGATTCCGTTCCCTAGGTTTTTTTTACCTCACCCTAGGATAGATACTTTCCTTTGGATTATAATTCCACTACTAGGGAACGTTTTAAACTGTAGAGAAAGCGGGGATTTCTAGTAGTGCCTACCTGTTTATGTAAACAACTCTCTTCTTTTTTAGATAATGAAAGAGCAAAAACTCTCACGATCTCTGCATCCAAGATACACACAGCCTAATTAATTGAATGATTAAAGTGCTAAAAGTACTAAAGATAGTTAACATTGGTCTAAAGCCTTACAACCAAAGGACAATTGAAAATTAATCTCAATCATTACTAATCCTGTGACTAAACCGCTACCAATGAAAGTTTAAAATTTGCTTTGCCAAAAACTCCAACCTGACGCTCCTAGCCAACATAGCCTCCTTCTGGGCTAATTTCTACAGATTTGCAGGTACACAACCAGTGTCCACTCGAGAAGAGCACCTGCAAGGGATTAGTGATAATATTTTTGTCAAAAACAACCCCATTCCGACATAGCCAAATAGACCATCATAAGGCACTAGCTCCCACTAGGAGTTGTAACTTTAAAATTTTTGGAATACCAACTAGCCAATTCCTAAACATGTTTGCTATACTCGTAGGAGGAGTTAAATAAAACACACATTGAATAGCCCACCACGCAAGGCATGCAAAGGGGCCGTCAATAAACAGATGCTGGATTATTTCTTCTATAATACAAAAACAACACTTTTTAATTCTACTCCAATTTGTTTTGAACAGGTTATTTTTAGTTAATAAAACCCCTCTCTTGAGATACCAAAGAAAAATTTCCACTTTTAATGGAATTTTAATGCACCAAAAGAAATCCCTAATGGTAACTCGAGTATTTCTAATACGAAATGTCTATGAATTATCACAAATGGTTTGTATAAAGAACCGTCTGTGATAAGTGCGATTATCACAGATGGTTCTTATTAAGAACCGTCTGTAAATTATCACAGACGATTCTTGTTATAACCGTCTGTGATGATGAGACGTTTTGTATAACCTGTTTTGTAGTAGTGTGTAATTTTTTTACCCATCTAATAAATAATGGCGTTGTGGCTCTCTAAATTAAAGAGAAGGAAAAAAAAGAGAACATGACACAGAACAACGCCTGTAATCAATATGAGCACTTATCTGGATATAGATCAAGCAACTATCATCTAGAACGAGACGATGGCCTGTTTCAAGCATGGAGGTGCGCGTTCGTCTTATTTGTTTGATTCTCACCCAATAGGGAGTTGTTTACATGGGTCTTATTTTTATTTGTTTCAAGCATGGAGCTGTTGGTGGACGAGTAGTTCTTATTAACTTGGTACTCAGCAGTCTGCCAATGTTTATGTTATCTTTTTTTAAGGTTTCTAGAGAGGTTCTCAAAAGACTAGATTATTATTGATCTAGATTTTACTGGCAGAATGACAGTCATAAACGAAAATATAGGCTTGCTAAATGGAGTGTAGTGTGCACGCCTAAAGAGCTTGGTGGTTTAGGCATTCAAAACTTAGACGTTAAAAACAAACATTTACTAGGAAAATGGTTGTTTAAGCTACTTAATGAAGAAGGGGTATGGCAATCTTTACTAATAAGAAGATATATGGGTGAGAAGAGTCTTTCGTAGGTGGTTAACAAACCCGGGACTTCCCAGTTCTGGTTGGGTCTAATGAAACTTAAAGATAAATTTCTTCGCTTTGGTTTATTCCAGGTTAAAACCGGAATGCAAACCAGGTTTTAGGAAGATATTTGGTTAAGCGAGTCTCCACTGAAAAGTCAATATTCTACTCTTTATAATGCAGTGAGAAGAAAGAATGATATAGTGGCAACAATTCTGGGATCAAATGCTTTACATATTTCTTTTCAAAGACCTATTATTGGACCTAAGTTACATGCTTGTAATGAGTTAATTTTGCGAATCTCAAATTTGCAATTGAACTCTCAAAAAGATGTTTTCAGGTGGAATTTGAATAAGTTTGGATTTTTTTCGCTCAAGCCAGGACGGCTCAGGTGATGAGGACATCAACCCTCTGGATACAACTGCTACTCCACGTCATCGCACAAGGAAGGTCCCCACGTCACTTTTTGTCCAAGCCAAGCAAGAGTTCGAGCTGGACATGTTCTGGAATCCAATTCGACCTCTGGAGATAGCATCGACTTCAAACGTGCATAGAATTAGCATACAGACTCCAATTTCGGTGATCTTATGCTTGTTAGAAAGATTATATCATCGTATTTACAACGGATCTGTCCCCACCTCCAAATTCCTTCTGTGTGTGCACCAATCGCCAAAACAATCCAGCATAGTTTTTTAGTATGAGACAGAAGGGTGCTGCGCCACCTCCACTTGGGCCCATGGGCTTTGGAACCCTAGGGGCGTGCGTCCACCCCCTGGCCGCCACCCCCTGGCAATCATCTCCTTCATATATACTCTTGTGTGCTACACTTTAGGGTTCGGGTTTTGTTAGAATGAAGTTTAGCTTTGCTACTTTATACGTTGTCCTCTTGTTCGATGAGATCAACAGCGACATTGTTCTTCAGAACCCCACTTTTCAATACAATCTTAATTCCTATTCGCAATTTCAGATTGCTTATTACCTTGTTCTTGCTTGTTCTTCGATTGCATGCAGGAATAGACCTTAAGACGATAATGCCTCGCAACTTAGAGCAATCGCCTCCAAGAAGGGGGACTCTGGGTTATAACCGTCTCCAATCAAAGGTGAGCCTTACGATGGTACGATCGAATTCGCAAGAAAAGCAGGCTCGGCCACACACCTCGTGGGGGTAACTGAAGGGTGATGATCACTAGATGCTGGTTAAGTCCCGGAATGATGGATTCCAAGATTTGTTGTGCCAGATCGGACTGCCTTAGACGAATTCGAACACTTGGAGAGGGAACCCTCACTATACTGAGTAGCTATCTTGGTGCAGTCCTGATCATGGTTGGACGGACTCTTGCCCTCTAAAGAATCTGGTTCCTCACTTGGACGTAATGTTGTGGTGGAAAATGATCCCTCATCAGCCTTGTCTATGGCATGATCTCCTGGGTTTAGCGAAATGTTAGGACCCAGGATTAACACTCTCAAATCCTCTGTGTATTACTGAACTAGTCCCATGATCAGTGGCTAATTTACACAGTAAAAAAGTATAGTAACATCCATAAATCGCAAAACTTTATTAATAAATAACAGAGTTTAAACTACCAGAAAGGCTTACGAGCCAACAACAAAGAACACAATGGAAGACGAAGAGCAAGTAGTAGAGCCTAGCTAATCTGCCACACGCAATTGACTGGGGAAGTGGCCTAGTCATCGAGATCTTTAGCATATGCAAAGCCCTTCTCCTCTGAATAACATTTTATTAAGCAAGAGTGAGCACAAACAACCGTGCCCCGTAAGTTACACCCAATAACAGAATTATAATGGATGTCCATGGTCGTGGACATGGCTATTCCGGATAGTTTTACACTCTGTAGAGGTTGTACAGCTTTACCCACAAGAGATAATCAACTTATATTATCCGCTCACACACTTTCGTAGGTGTGCGACTAAGTGATTATCACATGGCCTTTACAATACGCCATCCCACCGTAGTCCCGCCTCACTAAGGTTTCACTTCCTTTGGATAGAAACCCGCCGGACTTAAGCCCCCTCCTGCGTCATGTGGGAATACATAAAAGTAGGTCATAAAGACACCCACGCAACCGGATGGTACAACCACGGTGGAATGTTGCAAATTAGTTAGCCAAGTCCTGCCCATTCACAACATGTGGTAGTACGATGTGACTTAGCAAGGTGCGGCTTCATGACCGTTCCTTAATTGACTTGGGTGACTTTCCAAAAGAACCCATAAGCCTCGATCATAGAAATGACTCAATCCCGTGCATGAACATGCACCCATCCAAACATCCATTTTGCCCAAGTCCACACCAATTCTCGTTATATTTACCAAGTCAAAACATTTTATAAATTTCTATGGTAAGGACAATACCATAGTATCATTTTAAATCATAGTCAAACTTTTAGCTAAATTTTCCAAATTAAACACTTTCGGTCTAAGTTTTGTCTAAGCATACTGTTTTTCAACAAGTTACTAATGTATAAACTAGATTTTAACTAACGTATCAAGGAAGGACTAATTTAATAGCAAAGTTTGGCTATACAAGGAATTGGGAATAACAATAAAGCTTAAAACATGAGTTTAAATTAATTCAATTTAAATAGCATGCAATAATAATTTAAAACATAATTTAAATAATTTGAAATACTGGGTTTCAATATGATCAAAGGTGTAACTTGTCTTGCTTATTTAGTTGTTGTTCTTAATCGGCGTCGAAATGCAGAGAAGCGTCGGAATCTGATTCTCCGAAGTCATCGTAATCTATACGCGAAAAACGAGCCGAATAAAGATAAATCCAAATAAACTCCAAAAATAATAAAATCAGTACCAAAAGAGATACCGCCTTTAGAGGAATTTAGGAACAAGAATCGACGGAATCAGACTTCGTATGAAGGAGAACGAATATCCGAAAGTTTGCGCTCACATGGTCGGGAGGAGGTTTGACTACAGATGGTCGAAACGAGGTTCGACTACCTGGTCGGAAGAAAGTTCGACTATAGGTGATCGGAAGGAGATTCGACTACCTGGTCAGAAGGAGGTTCGACTACAGGTGGTCAGAAGGAGAATCGACTACCTGATCGGAAGGAGGTTCGACTACACGACGTGGTCGGAAGGTTGTAACCGGCGGTGATGAAGAGAGCAGCGGCGAGATGGCTGGCGGCGAGGGCACCAATGGAGAGAGGGAGGCGAGGCGAACTCGAGGCTCACGATGGCAGCGGCGAGACTCGGTGCAGCGGCCGGAGGCGAGAGGAGAAAGCAGCAGCGGTCAAAGATAGCGTGGGCGCTCTAGTAGAGAAGAAGCTTCAGCAGAGCATGGTTGCCGACTAAATCCGGGCAAACGGGAAGGAGTTAGAGAGAGGGATTGGTAGCGATTCGAAGAGGGGGGTTGGGAGCACGCGGTGCTCACTTATATACGCGAAGGCGCCACACTGTTCGACAAGAAATGCGAGCGGGGTTCACAGCAGCGTACGCGGTTGGTCGCACACGGGACTCCGGCGAATTGGCGGTGCTATAAAGAAAAGGAAAGGAGCACGGCGAATCGAGGGCGAGAGAGAGAGAGGGAGAGTTGAGAGGAATGCAAGAGGAGGGCAAGGGCTCCCTGGTGCTCCATTTAGAGAGGAAGGAGGAGGACCAGGTGACAAGATGGAGCAGCGGGATTCGCGGCGGTGCTATGGAGACGATAGCATTTAATGCGCACGTCGCAGCGGAGACAGCGATATTTAATGCGCACGTCGCTGAGAAAAAAGAGGGAGGAAAGAGAAGGTGAGCAGGGGGCTGACAAGCAGGGCTGGTTGAAACCAAGAGGGTGGTCAAAACCGAAAGGGTGTCAAAACCAAGAGGATGGTCGCAACCGAGAGGCTGGTCGCAACCGAGTGGCACTGGTCGAAATCGAAAGGGTTGTCGAAACCGAAAGGGTGGTCTAAACCAACAAGATGGTCGCAACCGAGTGGCACTGGTCGAAATCAAAAGGGTGGTCAAAACCGAAAGGTTGGTCAGGGAAAGGAACGGGCCGACGGAAAATCAGAACAAACAGAGAAAGGGAATCTTTAAAGTTTTTCGAATTACAAAAATTGAGAAAAAGGAAATAGGTTTTTAGGAAATAGCACATAAAGTCCAAATATTCTAGAAAAATACACAGAAATTTTTTGAATTGATTTAACCTTAATAAAATTATTTACAACTTAAAGTTGCCTTTTACTTTTGCAAATAAATTATTCTTAGATTTTTGAAAAAAAGAAAAACATTTTTAAAATTAAAAAAAACCAAGAAATTACTTAAAATAATTTTTTTGACTTTAAATACCAGAAAACCCAAATAAATCCAATTTTTTATTAGTTGGGGTTTGATTTAGTCACATTAAATTGTTTTTAATTTCTAAAATTTCAAGTTAAGCTTTGAAAATTCAACAAAACCAAATGGTTATTTTTATTTTGAAAATTTTCAAAAACTTTCAAAAATTGGGACATTACACGAAAGATCCCTGGAGGCTACATAGCCATCGGACGAAACAATGCTATGCTCGTAGCAAGCATCCATGTCGAGATCTGCGTAGTCGGCCAAATTGAACCAGTTCTCTCCATTCCACTCTCCTGCTATGAAAGCATCAGAGTTAAACTAATAAAAAATATTTTTTTTTGGAAAGGAATCATCGGAAGATCCTCACGAACGACGCCAACTGTTGATGATTTAGTATCGATCTTACGAATAAAAATTCAGGGGTCTCCTAGAATTAGAACCACGCAGGGAATGACATAGGGATTTAGATAAGGTCAGGCCTTCTTCGAAGAGAATAGAAACCCTACTCATGTGTTGCTATATTGATAGTGATGATTACAATCAGACAGGAAGCTCAAGCCAATGCCCCTCCTAATCTTTTGCCCCCATTTTCACTGACTTGTGCCTTTATATAGCGCATGAAGGGATAGTCGTTTCTCCAGGCTAAGAGGCGCCTCAACGTTTCATATAATGAGCACATTGATGGGAGTTACTGGTGGAGAGTTATCATCTCCACATCGCCTGGCAGTTATCATCAGAGATAGGGGCATATTATGCACGGTTATTCTAGAGAATAACAGAGCATGTTAATTGCTCTGTGTATTAAACACAGTGCACAAAAGTCCTTAATCGATTGGGCCCACATGTATGTAAGCTTTGTCGATTACAGGGTGGTCGTTGGTGACCTGGTCGTAGAATGTCTTACGACCACAAGGTGGTCGTAGACAGGCTTACGACTATACAGTGGTCATAGAAGGGCCTACGACCGTGGGGTGGTTGTAGAATGGCTTACGACCACCTAGCTAAGTTTCTACCTTATGAACGTTAAGGGGTATACTTAGGAACCAGATGATGATATTATTATCCATAATAAGAATTACAGATAAATAATTAAATGAGGATTATTAGATCCTCATCAAGGCTCACCAAGCGAGGCGCGACGGTGGAATGGGCGGTTTTGACCGGAGTTGGGGAAGAAGAGAGCTCCGGTGTGTTCCTGTGGACCAAAGGGGAAATTAGTAGGGGGAAATGATCCTCGTTCTCCGGAACGCGCGGTGACGCGGGTGGTGAGGTGGGGAGTTCATCGGAGCGGTGGGGAAGTGATGGAGACACGGCGGCCCGAAGTGGCGCTTGCGCCCTCCGCACTTGCGCTTGGTGGAGGAGGGATGGAAGGAGGGAAATGGCAGGAGGGGCGAAGGGGGCTCTGAGTGCCCCTTTATTGGCGAGAAGAAGACCGAGGAGCTGGTGGAGGGGTGTGGGCGATGGGATGGCTCAGCGTCAAAGCGGCGTGGGAGCAAGGGTAGGCAGCGAAGTGATGGTGCGGTGACATGCTGACGTGAGGAGCAGGTGTGAGGACGATGGATGGTCGTCTTCGTGCAACTCTAGTGGAGTAGGCGCGAGGTGGGGGCGGCGAGGACGGTTAGGTGCGGGTGCATGCATGGTGAAGAAAGAGAGAAAAAGAAGAAATTAAGGGAGGGGCGCTGGGTCAAGGTGGGCCAAGCAAGAAGCTAGGCCGTGTGGGGGCAATGGGCCGAAACCGGTTCAGCTAGCAGGAAAAACGGAGTGAAAAGAAAGGAGGGGAGGAAAGAAGAAAAGAAATGGGGAAAAATATTTAGGTCTCAATTTTCTTTAGTGTATGTTCTCACTTTAGACTTTTACTTCAGGAATTCTCATCGGATTCACTTGCATACAAACTTCGATTAGTTTTACTTTTAAATTTCCGGTTTTAGGGTTTTAGTTTTTTCATCACCCGCGCTAGAGAGAAGAGAAGAAAAAAATGCAGTTAAAACAACTCCCAAAAGGCATGCAAATAGGATGGCAACAAATAACACAATTTTTTTTTTAAATCCCGTATTTTTGTCTTTGAGAATTTTTGGGGTGTTACACTTGAAATGTGGACATTATGGTTGATACTTTCATTCTCATTATAGAAAGCACAATTTATAGTTTTGGCAATGCTTCTCTTAACGAGATTGTCCTTTGTCATCAACTTAACTTGCTATGAGAAGGCGGCGGCGGTTTCGGCTGGGGATGAGGGGACGAGGAAGATGAAGTCCCCGGCAAGCTGCGGATGAGGAAATCCCAAATTAGTTGAGGGAAACGTAGAGGGTGTTTGGGAACATGTTTTGACGCGAAAGGACGGGGAAGATGTGCACCGGAGAGGGCACTGCGCACAGGAAGCACTCATGGCCAGCGAACAGCGGCAGCTCTCCGAGCTTGAATCGAGCTTGAGGAGGAAGAAGATGGAGTGGGGTGTTAAGGCTTTTGTAGAGGAGAGGGAAGCGAGCGAGATGACGCGCTATAAATAGAGAGGAGAAGTGCAGGAGGGAGTGGCAACGTACGTTGCGGTAGGAGGCACTTGTTGGCGGCCTCGTCACCCATGACTCCGTGAGCGAGCAGGGGGGAGAGAGAGGAGGTGTACTAGGGAAGATGAACAGGAGGGCTGACCGGTGGGTGCGGGCCCAATGGTCAGTGGCTACGGCATGTGAGTAGAGAGGTGGCAGTTAGGCTGGTGGTTGTTTGTTGAGCCAAAGCTGGGCCAAAGGGAAGAAGAGGGAAGGAAGGAGGGAGATGGGCCGGTGCTCATGGGTTTCGACCCAAGAATTAGTTTCAAAAAATAAGGCTTCACAATTAATTTTTTATTGGAAATAGCTTGTGTTTGATTATTTAGAGGTCTTTGACTCAATTGATTTCAAACACCTTTTGGAGTAAACCATTTTCATCTCGGGGTTTTTCATAGTGTGGGATACTTTTCAAGTTATACAGAATTATTAATTTGGGAAGTTCGTGTAAATTTGGTTTTTGGATCGTACGAAATTGTTTCATGTTTGAATTTTAACTAAAGGTTTTTTATAACTCTCGGAAGATTTTTTAAAAAAAAAAAATCATGAAAATTATGCATTTTAAAATGAAAGTGAAAATCAAGATGTTTCGGCTTTGTGGTGCAAAGTCGCACTTCAGCTGCTCTGCCCAATCTCGTCTAGGGGTGAAAACGGATCAGATAGTTTCCAACCGATTCGAACGGAAACGGATTCGAATTGTCTCGGATCGGAAACGAATACGGATTTTTTTAGAAACAAATACGAATATAGTAGCCCTGTTATCCGTCGAATACAGATTATCCAGATTTCGGCCTAAAAGAGAAAAGGAGATTTTAATTGATTTTCGAATTTCAGAAAATGCAACAAATCAAAAAGCCTTTTAGAAAATAGCAAATAGAGTTCAAAAAATCTAGAAAAAATCACAAAAATTCCTTGAATTATTTTTAACTTAATAAATTAATTCCAACTTAAAGTTGAATTTTATTTTTGCATATAAATTATTTTTAATTTCTGAAAAATAGGGAAAACCTTTTTAAAATCCAGAAAATTTCAAGAAATTAATTAAATTTTCTTTTCACTTTAAATCCAATTAAATCCCAGAAAACTCAATAAATTTTATTTTTGATATTAAAAACAAGAAAAATAAATAATTGACTTTATTTTACTTTTTTCTGTTTTAACCAAGAAAACTCTTTTAAATCTCAGAAAATCTAATAAAATAATAACTTTATTAATATTATTTTTGGTAACATACTTTGGGATGTTACAGTTATTTGTGTATAGATTAACCATCCAGCCTGATCGATGTTAGTGTGAACTAAGTTTTATGTATGTGGTGAACTAAGTATGAATGCGTGATGACTTGTGACTTTGTGAGTTATGATTTATGAGCTAAGTAAACTAAGTATTATGTTTATGATGAACTAGTCAATACAACTTGCTAGTGCCAATGTTATGTGTGGTTGCTGAAAATATGAACAATTCATGAATATTTGCATCAAATAAACTAGTTATATGTTTTCGTTAATTTCTGAAATACAATTTAAGGAGTTTTCATGTTCCGAAAAATATCCACGGCCGTATTTGTTTTGATTCGTATTCACTCCGTATTCGTATTCGATATTATTCGTATCTATATCCGGGGTATTCATATTCATATCCGAATTCGGGAAAAAAAATAATACAAATATGACAGATCCGTTATCCATACGTATCGAATCCATTTTCACCCCTAATCTCGTCTCACTTGAGCTGCTCTGCCAGGGTCTAGTTGGTCGATCTTTGCGGCATCGACGCCAGACACCTCAAACGTCTCAAGGAAGTCACGGCTCACCAAACAAGACAAGATTGGGAACGAGCAGTGAAGAGGCCAGAGACTTTTGCTGCTCAAAGGTGTGGATCCGTTGGAAAGCGAGAGGCCCGTGCGGGAGAATGTTGAGAATAAGTGCATTTTTCGAATTACTTTAATCGAGAAATATAGTAGATAAAACATGATGAATATTCTAGCCACTTTCACAAAGCAAGTAAGCAAGAACACTATAGACATACTAATATCCAGAAGAACAGAAACTAGCATATCTATCACAGTGTTCAAGGTAACAACTAGTAATATTACTAACCAAGAAATACATATGAAATAGACATACCCGGATCCAGTGGAAGGAGCAGCAGTAGTGGAAGAAGCGGCAGCTGGAGTCTTTGTGATATCGTCGTTTGTCATGGCGTAGTGGTAAGTAGTCGTGCAGTGGACGTCGCGGTAGTAGTCGTACGGTTGTAGGCGTAGCAGAGAGTCGAATGGAGAGGAAGCGCGGCGATCGCGCGCAACGCTCCCAAAAACCTTATTCGCCCTTGCTCGTGCAAGCCTTCAGGGCGAGGGTTCGGAGGCTCGCTCTTCCGGTGCGATCGACACGCCGCCTTGCCGGATGGAGATCGCCGAGACAAAGCAACAAAGAAGCGTGGTGTCTTTCGTGGAGAGAATTGAGAGCATGACTCTGTTCGGATAATGACTATATATAACAACGGATCGAAACGACCACCATCACTCACTAGTAACGGCGGCCGTTCGCCTAGTCAAGAGGCGGCGGTCACCATTATTCACTAGTAACAAAGAATTCTCGCCTAGTCAAGAGGCGGCGGTCGCCATTACTCACTAGTAACGACAACCGTTCTCGCTACCATTATTTGAATCGCATCGTTCTTTCAATTTGCAAAAAATGAAGAGACCAGAAACAGTCGCAATTATTGCCAACCGTTTATTGCGAGTCGGTGCGTTTCGATTTTCGAATAGATAAAGAAAAACGCGCACGCACCCGACACGCCTGTGTACGCGCGCACACGCACACGCACGCACCCGCACCCGCACCGCACCGCACGGCTCGGCTCGGCTCGGCTCGGCACGGCTCGGCGAGGCGAGGCGAGCGCGCGCGCGCGTGTATTGGCTCTCTCCAATTCCACAAGAGGACTCCCACGTTCCACCTTATAAATTGGTGTAACTCCCCTTTAACTCTCCATGTGGGACTAAAAAGGTTTAGCACATGCACATGGGCCTTTGGGATTTTCCAGGATTTAATTAGAATTAAAGTTGGGCCTAGCCCATATTAAATCCAACAATCCCCCACCAGATCCCAAGGGCACATGTCAAATTCCTTGATCCACAGTATTGTTTTAATATATCAGTGTTTCGATGGAGACCGGTTAAGGTTGAACATCCATCTAGAACAGAAGCTACACTTATCCACAACTGCACAATGAACTAAGCCTTGAATTGGCAGTTTTGTGTGAATAAGTTTCACTTAAGTCCTTAACTGATACTAGGCTGCCAAGCATCCCCGCGGGTTGGAGCATATAAGTCATACTCCTGGCCTATTCATGAGCTTCCTAGAGATTACCCTATCTCATAGGCGTGACTAGATCGGGCTCATATAGGTGTGTTCTTTCAAGCTGCTCTGAGGACAGCATCTTTGCTTAAATAAGCCACAGAACACATTAAGATAAAATCAACCTACCATCTGATTTAGGAGAGAATTGCATCTCCAATGGGTGGGTCTATAAAGGTACTCTCCTCCCGATTAACCAAAAGCTTGTTTCGCTAATCCTACTTCACGGGATCTCCGATCATATAGGATGGGTTACCACTATGGTATAACTCACGTGGGTCTCAAACCCATCTCCTTGATGCATTGTCTATCACATTCCGTGATAAACCCTTTGTGAAGGGATCGCGATTCTTAGTTGTTTGGATATAATCCAAAGCTATTACTCGGAGTTTCTCATTTTCTGATGAGACTTGATCTTCTCTTCACATGTCTTGATGATTTCATATTATCCTTAGAACTGTTCACCTTGACGATCACGATCGATTGTCACATTCATCGAATAGCGATGCGGTTTATCAACCACCGGCAGTCCATCAAGAGCTCACGAAGCCATTCGGCTTCAACGATGGCGATATCTAATGCCGTGAGTTACGCTTCCATTGTTGACCTCGTTAAGATGGTGCGCTTGCAAGACTTCCATGAAACAGCGCCACCTCCAAGTGTGAAGACATATCCACTTGTGGCCTTAATCTCATCGACATCGATATCGGTTTGAATCACTATAACCCTCTAGTACCCTAGGGTACCCGGTATAGTGAATGCCATAACTCATATTACCCTTTAGATAGCGCATTACCCTCTCAAGAGCATGCCAATGATCATCTCCCGGATTAGAAACAAACCGGCTTAGTTTGCTCACAGCAAACGAGATGTCAGGCCTGGTACCGCTAGCTAAATACATAAGTGAACCAATTATCTGAGAATATCTCAATTGGTCTCTGGCTATTCTCCGATTCTTCCTAAGCAACACGCTAGGATCATAAGGTGTTGGAGAAGGTTTGCAGTCGCTATAACCAAAACGACTCAGAACCTTTTCCACATAATGAGATTGCAACAATGTAATCCCACCATCATCACCTCTCAACAGCTTGATGTTCAAGATAACATCAGCTACTCCCAGATCTTTCATCTCAAAATTCTGAGACAAGAAATCCTTGACCTCCTTAATCACATTAAGGTTGGTCCCAAAGATCAGTATGTCATCAACATACAGACATAGAATGACTCCCTCGCCCCCACCATGGCGATAATACACACATCTGTCAGCTTCATTTACAATAAAGCCTGCAGATGTTAAGGTTCTGTCGAATTTTTCATGCCCTTTGCTTAGGTGCTTGTTTAAGACCATACAAAGATTTCAACAACTTGCACACCTTTCCTTCTTGACCATTTACTACAAATCCATCTGGCTGTTCCATGTAAATTTCCTCGTCCAACTCTCCATTTAGAAAAGCCGTCTTAACATCCATCTGATGAATGAGAAGACCGTGTGAGGCAGCCAGAGATAGTAGTACTCGAATAGTGGTCAATCTAGCCACAGGTGAATAAGTATCAAAGAAATCTTCGCCTTCCTTTTGGGTATAACCCTTGGCCACAAGCCGTGCCTTATACTTCTCGATAGTACCATCAGGCCTAAGCTTCTTTTTGAACACCCACTTACATCCTACTGAGTTTACAACCATAAGGACTTCGGTGATCTCCCAAGTTCCATTAGAGATAATGGAATCCATTTCACTCTGGACTGCTTCCTTCCAGTATTCCGCATCTGGAGAAGCATATGCTTCAGAAATGGTACTTGGAGTATCATCCACAAGGTACACAATGAAATCAGAACCAAAAGACTTTGCAGTCCTTTGTCTTTTACTCTTCCTCAGAGTTTCATTGTCTTCCTCCTCGGGAATTTGATCAGGGGTTTGCTCAAAATATTCCATTGGAATGGCAGGTTCAGGAGTTGTATCAGGCTCCTGACTCGATAAACTAGGCATATCTTTCATCGGAAAAATATCCTCAAAGAAAGTAGCATCTCTGGACTCCATAATTGTACCGACATGCACGTCAGGTACTCCAGATTTCACCACTAAAAATCTATATCCAACGCTATGGTGAGCATAGCCTAAAAAGACGCAATCCACGGTTTTGGTCCAAGCTTACGCTTTTGGAGATTGGCACGTTGACTTTCGCCAAACAACCCCAAGTGCGCAAGTATGAAAGTGATAGTCTTTTCTTCTCCCATTGTTCAAATGGAGTTATCTCTTTATTCTTTGTGGGAACCCTATTTAGGACATGACATGAAGTCAATATAGCCTCCCCCCACCATGCCTTGGAAAGACCCGATGTGTCTAACATGGCGTTAACCAAATCAGTTAGAGTACGGTTCTTTCTTTCGGCAATCCCATTTGACTGGGGTGAATAGGGAGGCGTCCTCTCATGGATTATACCATGTTCCTCAGAATAAATTGAACTCATTAGAAAAGTACTCGCCGCCACGATCAGACCTAACCCTTTTGATTTTCTTTTCAAGTTGGTTCTCAGCTTCCGCCTTATAGATTTTAAAGTAGTGAAAAGCTTCATCTTTAGTTTTTAAAAGATACACATAGCAGAACCTAGTGGAATCATCAATCAAAGTCATGAAATATCTCTTACCACCTTTTGTCAACACACCATTCATCTCACCCAGATCTGAATGTATGAGTTCTAATGGTGCCAAGTTTCTTACCTCCGCGGCCTTGTGAGGCTTACGAGGTCGCTTTGATTGCACACAAACTTGACATTTAGAACCTTTGGCAAAGGTGAATTTCGGGATTAACTCTAAACTAGCTAACCGCGTCATGCAACCAAAATTTATGTGACAAAGTCGTGAATGCCAAATAGTAGTCTCATTACCACTGAAAATATGATTCACAACATTATTACACAAATCTGAAAGAGATAGGCGAACAAGCCTCGCACACATAGCCTTTACCAACAAATTGTCCACATTTGGACATTACAAATTTATTGGACTCAAATACGGTCTAAAGCCATCTCTACACGTAAGAGATCCGCTCACGAGATTCTTATTGATGGATGGCACATGATGCACGTTCTTGATTGCACAATCTTTCAAGTAAACTTGGATCGACCGTGCCAACACCATGAGCAGTGGCATGTGACCCGTTCCCCATTAGAACTACTGAATCGAGTGACACGTAAGAAGAAAACAATGAAATATCAGCACACACATGTATATTAGCACAGTGTCTATCCACCAATCGGTAGATTGACATACGGAAAAAGCGATGAGGTAAATTACCATACCACAAGTTCCGTCTCATGGTACCAACAACAATATTGGCGGACTTGGAATTCGCCTTGCGATTCTTCACACCCTTGCGTTGACTGCAATCCTTGGCCCAATGACCAGATTCGCCACACACAAAGCAAAGACCATCCTTTGTGTTCTTCTTCTTCTTTTTAAAGCTTGTTGTTTGTGCAGTCTTGTTTTTGCCTTTGAACTTTTGAGCTTGGCCATTCTTTTACGCACCACATTGGCACTAGAATGTCCTCATTTCCTCTAGTGTGTGTATCTTTTGCCTTGCCTTTTCTTCAACATCAAGAGACCCAATGAGATTTTCAATGAAAACTCTTGTCTCTTGTGTTTGAGAAGTAGCAAAATTCCTCCACGAAGGAGGAAGCTTGGCAATAATGCCTCCCGCGACAAACTTGTCCGGTAACACACACTTGAAATGCTCAAGTTCTTTGGCCATGGATTGTATCTCATGAGCCTGCTCAACTACAGAACGGCCATCAACCATTCTATAGTCATGGTATTGCTCCATGAGATACAGTTCACTGCCTGCATCCGAAACCCCAAACTTGGCCTCGAGTGCATCCCACATATCTTTCCCATTTGTAATCACCATGTATGCATCAACTAACTTCTCACCAAGAACGCTGATCACGGCACCTTTAAAAGGTTATCGTGACCTCAACGCTTGCTCTGTTCAGAGTAAGTGTTCCTTCGAGCTTGCCTTTGCCACATGAAAAACGTTCATGGCAGTTAGCCAAAGCACCATCTTGGTGCGCCACCTCTTATAATTCGCACCATCGAATTGAGAGGGCTTAAGCGCAGCAGCAAAGCCAGTTGTTGAAAAATGCCTATTACAATAAGGTTTTTGGATTGTTGAGAATAAGTGCATTTTTCGAATTACTTTAATCCAGAAATATAGTAGATAAAACATGATGAATATTCTAGCCACTTTCACAAAGCAAGTAAGCAAGAACACTATAGACATACTAATATCCAGAAGAATAGAAACTAGCATATCTATCACAGTGTTCAAGGTAACAACTAGTAATATTACTAACCAAGAAATACATATGAAATAGACATACCCGGATCCAGTGGAAGGAGCAGCAGTAGTGGAAGAAGCGGCAGCTGGAGTCTTTGTGATATCGTCGTTTGTCATGGCGTAGTGGTAAGTAGTCGTGCAGTGGACGTCGCGGTAGTAGTCGTACGGTTGTAGGCGTAGCAGAGAGTCGAATGGAGAGGAAGCGTGGCGATCGCGCGAACGCTCCCAAAACCTTATTCGCCCTTGCTCGTGCAAGCCTTCAGGACGAGGGTTCGGAGGCCTGCACTCCCGTGCGATCGTACACGCGCCTTGCCGGATGGAGATCGCGGAGCGACAACAAAGAACCGTGGTGTCTTTCGTGGAGAGAATTGAGAGCATGACTCATTCCGGATAATGACTATATATGACAACGGACGAAACGACCACCATCACTCACTAGTAATGCGGCCGTATTCTCGCCTAGTCAAGAGGCGTAAGCGGTCGCCATTACTCACTAGTAACAGCAACCGTTACTGCCAGCCATTATTTGAATCAGTGCACTGTTCTTTCAATTTGCAAAAAATGAAGAGACCAGAAACAGTCGCAATTATTGCCAACCGTTTATTGCGAGTCGGTGCGTTTCGATTTTCGAATAGATAAAGAAAACGCGACGCGCCGACACGCGTGTGTGTATGCACGCACGCACGTGCGCGCGCGCACGCGACGCGCGCGGCACGGCGCGGCGACGCGCGACGGCGGCTCGGCGAGGCGAGGCGGCGGCGCGCGCGTGTATTGGCTCTCTCCAATTCCACAAGAGGACTCCCACGTTCCACCTTATAAATTGGTGTAACTCCCCTTTAACTCTCCATGTGGGACTAAAAAGGTTTAGCACATGCACATGGGCCTTTGGGATTTTCCAGGATTTAATTAGAATTAAAGTTGGGCCTAGCCCATATTAAATCCAACAGAGAAGAGGAAAATCTGTGTACTCCCATGCTGAAGTCCTATAATGGAGAATGAGATGCTCTTTGCACAATTTCAAAACAAAAGGAAAATTAAGCATTAAGGTTGATAGATAGACACATATAGCTGTCAAATCTCTTCGTTTCTTCTTCCTACAGTACGACATCATGTTGCCTACCTCTTATCTGATTGAAATAAACCACATGGTAGGCCACGAATGCGACCCTAAACTTTTTAATAGTACCATTTAAGTGCAAAGCTTTCTTAATTATACCAACTAGGTCCATGCCACTATTTCCCACGGTGACCTACGAGTTGCAATCGAAAACAAATAGAGCATCTAAGCAGGTAGGAGTGGTATTTAAGCAAGAACTGAAGGTTAATTAGGGATTAAATAACATACTTGCACATATGTTTTGAGGACCTACGAAACAATCTTCTTACTCTTCTTGACAAACATCCCCAGATTCTTGGGCCTATTTGGATAAACCGGAAGCGAAACAGCTTTACTTTTTGGAGAAGGGAGAAGATAGACCAAGTACCGCGGGAGATGGAGGCTGCTACAACAGCGTGGCGTCGATCAACGGAGACAACAAGCTGGCGCAAGCACTTTATAACCTTTATTTCCTTTTAAGCTTTGAGCTTCACTGTATTGAGCGAAGAAGAGATAAGAACAGAGTGGAGCGCCTTCCTACTGCTGCTTCCTACACACCACGTTGCTTCTTTATATTTCACATCTTTTGTGGTTGTGTCGGATCCGGATTTCGTAATCCAGAATCCTCTGTGAAAATACTGCGCTATTCTCTGGATCAGTAGATAACGCTCACAGAATACATTGCTGAATCATTTCATGCATTGCGTAGACCGAACCATTCATTAATACAAGCATCAGAGTTCAAATAAACCACGTCGGGTCGAGTTTACAATAGGGCCGACCAGGCCAAATGAGTTCATTACAAAACATCGAGTACGATAGCAGAAGCAAAAGGGTAGAGCAAGTCTCTCCACAGGCAAGCGACTGGGGTACCATGTGTACGACCGATATTAGCCAATGGCTTGGATAGTATAGGATGTACACGAGTACCAACGGAGCCAACTAGGCGAGCGAGACCGGACTAAGAACTATGCTACTCTTCTTCATTTCCTTGCTCCTTGGCGCCCCGGTCCTCGTAGTAAGTGTAATCTCCATGATCTGCGGGTTACGAGGGTTGGGGAAAGAGCAAGGATGAGCACAACTCCGTGCTCATGAGCCAACACACACAGTATGCAATAATATACATGTAAGGCTTAACAAGGATGGCTCGGGTTCTTTTATTTGCATAAAGTAATATTTTTAAATACCAATATTAGAAAGTCCTATCACTTAGCATTTCAATCAAATTGCATTTTATTAAAGAGATTATTTGTGCAATATTTATAACATGAGAGGCTACCTCCACCTCATGCTTATTTTCTTTGGTGGTTACATCCACCTATTAACAACACCGGGTACAACTACCCGGGAAAAACCAAATCCATGGTCTGTGACCCATCACACTTTTATCCCACCCACAAAGGTTTTATAAATAGAACTAACTCATACAAGTTCCCATGTCCGCCCTTGACCGTGGGCACGGCTATTCGAGCAGTTTATTACACTCTGCAGAGGTTGTATACTTTACCCTGGCGACAATCATCTTGACATGTACACATGTTTCCGTAGGCATGTGAGTCAAGCAGAGATCGTCACAAGACCTTTACAATGCATCCCCCAGTATTTGTTACACCCGCTAAGGTTTCGCCTGAGAAGGGTTACGCTCACATAGACCCGTCAACCCTTACCCAGATCCCCTCTTGCGCCACACGGCTTACGCTCACATAGACCCGTAAGTCGTACACCCCAACTGATGAGGACATGACCTCTATGGATACAACTATATTTGCTATGTTTACTGTTCTAAGTACAAAAGCTCATACACTTCACTTAAATTATCAGGTGAGCTTGTTTTTAGGAGTGTATTTATATTATATGAACTATATGATTCTACCTAGTGATAATATATATATATATATATATATATATATATATATATATATATATATATATATATATATGTGTGTGTGTGTGTGTGTGTGTGTGTGTGTGCAGCACCATGTTACTTTTGGTCCAAGACAAGCAAGCGATTGAAATGGACTGTTTTGGAATCCAATTCGACCTCGGAATCAACCTGACAACACCAACTTAAAACAGGCATAACATTCACATAAGGAGTCCGTTGGAGGTCCACGAGTACTTGATTGAAAGCTTATTTCATCATCTTTCCAACGGATCTGGCCTCACCTCCAAATTCCTTCTGGAATGATCGCAATCATCAAAAGAAGACATCATATCACTTGTTTAGGCCAATCTGGGCTTTGTAATCATACTGAACTTGGCCCATCTGCCGGCGGCCCACCTGGGGGCGTGATCACTGTTCACGTAAACAGTAACTACGAGTTTTAGTCCCACCCCACTATTTTTTTTAGATTTGTGGATCTTCCTCCCCTATATAAGGAGGCCACACCCCCTCTAGTTTTCTTAGATTTTGTTTAGTTAAAAGTTAGCCTTATTGCAACTTCGTGTATTGGCTTGTGTCGACTAGACCAACCATAATACCGCTTCAAAATCCCAACTCAATTCAATATTTCAATTCATATTTGCAATTTCAGATTGCTTTATCTTTTTCTTGCGTGCTTCTTCGGTGTATGCAGGAATCGACCTTTGTGGTCAGGTCATCCGGGTATTCGTGCACGGTTGATAACGACCTATCAATCAGTTCATCGATTGCGTGGTTTTGAGCCTTGCGTGTTCGTAGCCAGGATCGTGAGAGTTGAGCGACGCCTACCGGACTTATCGTTCTCATCGAAAGATCGGGCCAACAATCGGACCTTCGGGTTCATCAGGTGGTATCAGAGCTACAGTTCTTCGGTGAGAAATCAGTACCCTTAGTAGTAGATTTTTTTTTCATACCTACAGTCCAGAAAATTGCCCCAAATTTTTTTGCATCTATCATCCATACCAAACCCCTTTGAGCTATTGTAATTTTCTTTTCGGTATTTTGCTTGTTGAATCGTTGGTTGCATCGTCATGTCTAGTTCTTGATTTCTAGTTCTAGTTATTGTCTAGTTAGTCTTTGTCTAGTTGCATCTCGTGTTTCCTTTGCGTCGCTTGATCGTTCTTTTAGGGTTCTTAGTTTTGCATCTAAAACAGAAAATTCGTGGGTTAGAACTCCTCTAATCCGCACCAAAAATAGAAAATTCGTATTGTTGTTAATCCAAAAAAAAAAGAGAGGATTTCTGTGATCTTTTGGGAGAGTTGATGTTATTTGCGACTTGTGGCAAATCCTAGGGTCGACCAAATAGTAGAAGGAGAAAGAGGCAACGCAAAAACAAAAGCATGGTAGAAAAAAAAAAGAAGAAAAATGAAAGCGAAGCGAAAAGTGCATAAAAATTAGTGGAGACATTCTACATATAGCCACAAGCTTTCATAAAAACATTCAGCAAGTTTGGCCCACGGAATCAAAAGATATAGTCATTTCAACATTGAACACGAGTCGGTTTCGAGTCCGAGTAGGATTCCGTTTCCAAGACACCTTCAGTAAAACGGGCATAACTTTTGCATACAGTGTCCGTTTTTGACGTTCTTGTGCTCGTTTAGAAGCTAATGACGAGTCGCATCTCTTCTATCTAAGCCACTAGTTGACCTCCAGGTACCCCAAAATCAGTCATCTTCAACCCCGAATTCGCGTCGCAAGTTTTCGGTTTCTGTTTTTGCCGTTTCCTTTGATCTTCCTTTCGGAATTTGGAGTTCGCCTCAACTGGAAAGTTGTAGATATCGTCAAAACCTTTCAAACAAGCATATATAAGACATATAAAACTTTGTTTTTTCATCATTTGATACTAGCTATTATTTCTACTCAATCTAGAGGGCTGTTTGCATTGCACCGATATTGCTGTCTTTTGTGCTCCACGTCGTGCGAACAATCTTGTGCCCTTTACAAAAGTTTGAGTAATTGGCTATCATATCTCCTAGCACTTGTTGTGAGGTTTTCCCTTGCTTGCATCAAGTCACATTGATCGTTGCGTGTGCGTACATACACTTCTCTACATAGAGCTTTGATTAGCTAGCTTTGATTAGGCTAGGATCAACAACATTGGCTAGTACTTTGAACAATCTTTCAACTTGCATTAATTGATTTGATTATTGATGATCCTTGCTATCATATTGAAGCCTTCCAAGCTCCACTTCATACTAACTCAGCAGGTGTCATTCCTCACAATCGTTGGGCTAATTGCAAGTGAGAGTATCACGAACCAGCCACCGGTTGTACCACTTCCTTGCGGCATTGGTAAGAACTTGTAAGAACTTGGTATAAACTTGAGTGTGAGTGACTTGTTTTGAGCCTCCAGATCCTAGTAGTTGATAGGAACACATACTTGTGATTTGTTCCTTGTTTTCTACTAACAATGACAGGTTGGTTGAATTTGGTAGATTACGATGTCATCGCAGGCAGATTTGAGCTCAAAGGAAAACAATTACCTGCATACATATTGCCACTCACTGCTGAGAGTACGTCATTGGACTACTTTCTATGGGTTACTATGTTGGAAAGCTATTTTGAAAGACAGGACCTTGATCCTTATGAGAAGATGACCATTGCAAGGATGGCACTAATCGGTGATGTTCAACATTGGTGGTCGAATCTGGAGTACCACTTCATGTACACATGGGAGCAGATGAAGAAGAAATTGCAACGTCGATTTGTACCTCCACCAACCACAGTCACAAGCGAGGTGCGACCTAAGGTAACTGAAAATGCTAATATTGTTTTGGCTCCTACTCCATCTCTAGATACCGCCGAGACGTTTGAAGAGATGAATGATGATCTAGCGCATCTTATGCCATTAGAGGAGAAGCAGGTACCTACATTAGCTGATGAGGACGATAATGACAAAGGTACTGATTTGGTGCTACAGCAAGACTTAGAGCAACTTTGTGAGTATATACCTGTTGTAGTGCAATCTTTTGATATTCCTTGTGTTGACTTGAATGAACCATGTGCTGATCTGAATTCTCATAATTTTACACATGTCGAATTAATTACACATAAGGAAGTACTTGATAGAATATCCCTTACTGATGCTTTGTGCTATATCATACTTAATGATCCAATTAGTATGGAATATGCTATGGAGAAGGTTTCTGAATTTTCATCTCTAAATTCTCTTTCTAGCACGTACACCTGCTATTTTAAATTAATTGGAGATTATGGTGTACACAATCAATTTCTGGTATATTGAATATGTATAACTTGTGATCACATGGATGAATTGAAGCTTACTGTTTTGGACAACAATTCTTGTGTGCTGAATCTTGTTCAATATGAGAGTCAAATAAAATTTAGTGCCCATCCCATGCCTATGTGTTCACCTTTTATTGCACCATCTAGTAAGGACAATCTGAATGAAGATGTTGAATTATGGAAGAACTTACAAATCTTTTCACCATTGCTAGATGAATTTGCTATTGCTCGTTTGACATATGATTATATGGGTGAATTTTGTTTGATTCCAAAAGTTGTAGATTTGCCCATATATGCCACCACTGCAAGTTTACAACTTCAGAGATTTGAATTGCATAAACGCTACACTTACATTTGCAAAACTAGTTGCAATAATTGTTGTGTGAGAACTTTTGTTTTGATCATTCACATATATGATTGTTGTTGTCTTCTAACATTAATTGTGCAACAACGAAGAACTGTTAAAACAAATGACATATGCATATATCATGCATACACTTTGGCTTCTTTGTTACCCTATTTTCAGCTTATCAAAAGCCGAGGACGGCTTTGTTTTCAAGAAAATGAGGATGATGAGGACATGACCTCTATGGATACAACCATATTTGCTATGTTTACTGTTCTAAGTACAAGAGCTCGTACGCTTCACTTAAATTATCAGGTGAGCTTGTTTTTAGGAGTGTCTTTACATTATATGAACTATATGATGCTACCTAATGATGATATATATATATATATATGTGTGTGTGTGTGTGTGTGTGTGTGTGTGTGTGTGTGTGTGCAGCACCATGTCACTTTTGGTCCAAGACAAATAAGCAGTTCGAGCTGAACCTGTTTTGGAATCCAGTTCGGCCTCTGGAATCAGCCTGACAACACCAACTTAAAACAGGCATAACATTCACATAAGGAGTCCGTTGGAGGTCCCCGAGTACTTGATTGAAAGCTTATTTTATCCTATTTCCAACTGATCCGGCCTCACCTCCAAATTCCTTCTAGACTGATCGCAATCATCAAAAGAAGACATCATATCACTTGTTTGGGCCAATCTGGGCTTTGTAATCATACTGAACTTGGCCCATCTGCCGGCGGCCCACCTGGGGGCGTGGTTACTGTTCATGTGAACAGTAACCACGAGTTTTAGTCCCACCCCACTATTTCTTTTAGATTTGTGGCTCTTCCTCCCCTATATAAGGAGGCCACACCCCCTCTAGTTTTCTTGGATTTTGTTTAGTTAAAAGTTAGCCTTGTTGCAACTTCGTGTATTGGCTTGTGTCGACTAGACCAACCATAATACCGCTTCAAAATCCCAACTCAATTCAATATTTCAATTCCTATTTGCAATTTCAGATTGCTTTATCTTTTCTTGCGTGCTTCTTGGTGTATGCGAGAATCGACCTTCGTGGTCGGGTCATCCGGTATTCGTGCACGGTTGATAACGACTTGTCAATCAGTTCAGCGATTGCGTGGTTTTGAGCCTTGCGTGTTCGTAGCCAGGATCGTGAGAGTTGAGCGACGCCTACCGGACCTATCGTTCTCATCGAAAGATCGGGCCAACAATAGGACCTTCGGGTTCATCACCAACCCATAACCACGAAGGCTTATGGCGTAGCGAGTCATCTACCTGGTGCAACTCATACTAATGGATACAAATTATTTAGCCAGGTCGACACCATTATATACATGTGGTTGTACTGTTTTACATTAGGAGGTCATCACAGGATTAAGTCTTTAGGGGCTATCTGGGCGGTTCATACCACATACCATCCACAACAAATATTCCTTGGGCTGCATTAGTGCCCACTAACATACCATCCATCATGTCATCTGCCCAGATGTGATAAGCAATTTTAGGGTTTTTAAGAGGTAGCAAAATACATCAACACAACCATCTCAGTCATTTACACCCAATGACTGCCCAAAATCATGTTCATTTTTAAAAGATGATGAATGGGGTAGATAATACCCCGATACTTAAGTAAAACTAGCATGACGCTTAAGTATAGCCTATAACTAGTATGGTTACCATATAATTACTAAGGTGACAAGGATTTAAGGCAAATCAATTATCAAAGGATGGTGTAGTAGTAATTAAACATCAAATTGGCATTTAACTACCTTAGGGTTTTTAACATACATTTTCATAAGGAAATTAAAGCATGCAAGTTGATATTTTAAAAGAACATAATTTGCATAAAATGTAGGTTCAATATGATCAAAGTGTTGACTACTTTGGGTCTAGGGCTAGGTGATCTAGATACTCCTGAGCTTGATCGAGTGGGGGTCTCTGGCTTCTCCGAACTCTACACGAACGATCGTACCGGAAAAGAAACATACGAGCAAACAAAAACAAATAAGCGACAATAATCATCAAATGAACTCCAAAATAAACCAAACTAGCACCAACAGCAATAACTTGATTTTAGAAATTTTTAGAAACAAACTTCAAAATTTTTGGAGTTAAAATGAGGGAGAAAAGGAATTTTAAAGCCTCTCTTTTGAAACCAAATAGAAAAAGAAAAAGAAAGGAAAAAGAAAAAGGTTGGCGGCGGCCCAAGGCATCAACGCTTCGGCCCGACGCCAAATGGGCCAAGGCGCGCGCGGCCCGTGGAAGCCGGCGGCCACAAGAAAAGAAGGGGGGTGTTCGGCCCGAGACAGAAGAGAGAGGGGGAGACGGAGGGACGGCGCCGCACGGGGAGAAGAAGGCTCGGGGCGCGCGTCGACGAAGTGGAAGCGGTGAGGCGGTGGCGGTGGCGGCGCACGGGGAGAAGAAGGGCTCGGGGGCGCGCAGCGGGCTTCCGAAGGTGAGTCCCTCGGACCTCTTTTGCTCGGTTTTCTTGCTCGGGAGGAAAGGGGTGAGTGAGGGGGATTCGGCCGGAGGGGGGAGCTCGGTGCTTCAGCTTCTAGACTATGCAGCTTGTAGACGATCTCTGATCAATCGGACTTTCTCTTCCTCTTGCTTGAGGGTATCTGGTCCGAAGATATAACCTTCTCCTGATTCTGACCAATGCAAGGGAGTTCTGCATTTTCTCCCATAGAGTGCTTCAAATGGGGACATCTTCAGACTGGATTGGTAACTATTGTTGTAGGCGAATTCTACATACGGTAGACATCTCTGCCAGTCTACGGTAAACTCTAAAGCAGAAGCTCGAAGCATATCTTCTAGAATCTGATTTACTCTTTCTGTCTGTCCATCAGTGTGTGGGTGATATGTTGTGCTAAAGTTTAAGTGGGTTCCAACTGCATCATGTAGACTAGCCCTGAATGCGAGGTGGCGGGAACCTCGATCCGAGACTATCCTCTTGGGTACTCCATGCAGACATACGATACGAGCCATATATAACTCGGCTAATTTATCTCCCTTGTAGGTGGTCTTCACAGGGATAAAATGGGCAACTTTGGTTAATCTGTCAATTATGACCCATACGGAATCATATCCAGTCTTGGTTCTCGGCGGACCGAAGAATGAAATCCATTCCAATTTCTTCCCACTTCCACCGAGGGATTTGCGGTGGTTGCGGCAATCTGCAGGTCTCGGTGTTCGCTTTGATTCGTTGGCACACATCGTAACAAGCTACGAACTCAGCGATGTCTCTCTTCATTCGCTGCCACCAATATAGACTCTTCATATCCTGATACCTCTTGGTGCTGCCTGGGTGTAGGGTGTACGCTGAGCTATGGACTTCTCTTAGAATCAATTCTTTGAGCTCCTTTTGGTGGGGAACAAAGAGACGTTTCCCATACCATAGGATTCCTTGTTGGTCTTCAACCATCTTTGAGGCCTTTCCTTTGGCCATGAGATGTTTAAATTTCTGAACTCCAGGGTGTCCTTTCTGAGCGGTCTTGATTTGTTCTTCTAAGGTTGGTTGAACTTCCATAACTGCTAAAGTGCCTTGTTCTACTAACTCGAGGTTAAGGGCCTCTAATTCCTTGTAAAGCTCAGGTTGATACTCTTTAACCATAACATTATTGCAGAGGACTTACGGCTTAATGCATCGGCCACTACATTAGCCTTTCCAAGATGGTAATGAACATCAAGTTGTAATCCTTAATCAGTTCTAACCATCTTCTTTGTCGGAGGTTGAGGTCTGTTTGGGTGAAAATATACTTAAGACTCTTGTGGTCCGTATAGATATTACAATGATTTCTAATCAAGTAATGCCGCTAAATCTTTAGGGCATGCACTACCGCTAACTCCAAATCATGAGTTGGATAGTTGTCTTCATGTGGGTGGAGTTGTTTGGAGGCATATGCTACGACTTTTCCTCCTTGCATAAGTACACACCAAGACCTTGGCGAAGCATCACAATAGACTTCAAAGTCCTTGTGTATGTCCGGCAAGACTAACACCGTGCGATGGTTAACTTCTTCATTAACTCTTGGAAACTCTTTTCACAAGCTTCTGTCCATTCATACTTCTTTTCTTTCTTGAGCGGTGGGTCATTGGTGCGGATAGTTTGGAGAATCCTTCAATGAAGCGTCTGTAGTATCCGCCAATCCAGAAAACTACGCGCCGTTCATCGAGGTTGGTTGTTTCCATTCCAACACCGCTTCTACTTTGGATGGGTCAATCGCGACTCCTCCGGCGGATACAATATGTTCGAGGCGATCTCTTGAAGCCAAAATTCACACTTACTGTACTTGACATACAGCTGATGTTCTTTAAGCTTCTCCAGTACCAAATGTAGATGTTCAGCATGTTCCTCATTAGTCTTGGAGTAGATTAAGATGTCGTCTATGAACACAACAACAAACTTATCCAGGTATTCCATGAATACTTTGTTCATAAGGTTCATGAAGTAGGCTGGTGCATTTGTCAAGCCAAACGACATAACCATAAACTCATTGAAGCCATACCGGGTGGTAAAAGCTGTTTTAGGGATGTCCTCAGCCCTGATCTTAAGCTGATGGTATCCTGACCTTAGGTCTATCTTGGAGAACACTGCTGCTCCTGACAGATGATCGAATAGATCATCAATGCGGGGCAAGGGATACTTATTCTTAATGGTCACCTCATTAAGGGCTTGGTAATCCACACATAATATGGCGGTGCCATCCTTTTTCTTTACAAAAAGTACTGGCGAACCCTAGGGGGATGAGCTAGGTCTAATGAATCCTTTTTCCTGTAATTCTTCCATCTGTGTCTTAAGCTCTTCAAGCTCATCGACGGCCATCCTATATGGTCTCTTGGCAATTGGGGATGTTCCTGGCTTTAGGTTGATCACAAATTCGATGTCTCTGTCTGGTGGCATGCTAGGCAATTCTTCTGAAGAAAAACCTCCGGGTAATCTTGAACTACAGGTGTTGTCTCCAGAGATACCTTCTCGAGGTTATGGATCGTACGATCCAAACCTGAGGAGCGGTCTACATTAACCTTTATTGTGATGCCTGGGTCTTTGGTGAGTACCACATTTCTATTGACACAATCTATCATACCTTGGTATCGGGCCAACCAATCCATCCCTAAGATGATGTCCAGTGTTTGGGACTAAAGCACTAAGAGGTTTGCTAGGAATTCGGAATTTTCCATAGCAATCTCTACTCGGGGACTTACTGAGATAGCAAATAAGGGTCTCCCGGGTGAACTAAGTACCGCGGGTTTTCTTTAATTTAAAGGTTGGCAATTTCAGCCGTACAACCGACTTCTTTGATACAAAAGGGTGTGAAGCTCTAGCATAACATGCACTGGTACTGATTTAACAGGAACATAATCATTAGTATTCTGGACACTTCTGTGTAGTCTAGCTACCCACCTTAAAAGGAAGGGTGCTCGGTGCTAGTTGCCTTTGCCAACTTCGTTCATAATGAGTCTCACGGCGGCTTGAGAACTTGTCCTTTGGAACTCGGCTGCCTTGGTTAGTAACAGGCGTAGGGAGCAGTCCTTGGGGCAGTGATCTTGTCCTTCGTAGAGAAAACATGTAAATTTACTCATCGGGCATTCACCTAGCTGGTGATCCTCCTCGCGGTTGGGGCAGTTTACGTGGCATTGGTTTGCCTGATGTCCTTTTTCTCCACAATGCGTGCATGCTACTTGGTTCATGGGACAGTTGTCTGGCTGATGGTGTTCCTTACATGAGGATGGTAGGGAATCGAATGTGTAGGAACAGTGTCGGTTTGTCCACATGTGAAGCACGCTCTTCTTACGACTTGTCGTATTGGAGGATATAATTGGGAGACATGTCCTAGTTTGCCACATTCCAGGCATAAGGCATTTGGCAAAGCTTCTGGGTCTGGTTAGGAAACTTCGGTATGCACTGCTTGCTCCTTACTGGGGCTCTTGATAAATTCTTCTTCGCTGAGGCAGAGATTGGTGGTTATGGCTTTTCTTGTTGGTCCTTCAAGATTTCGTTGGGGACATCTGTTCATATGGTGTCCTAAGTTGTTGCAACGGAAACATTTAATTTCCTTGCCTTGCTTCCTCTGGGGGTATCTGTTGGCGTAGTGTCCAGTATTTCTGCAATAGAAGCAAGTGATAGCCTTTTTGGGTTCTTCAGGTGTAGTGGCATGGGTGTCTTCATTGTGACGGTTTTTCTTGGGTGATCCTCTAGGTTGTGGTGGCAAAGTCCACTTTGTCATCCTCCTTTATCGTGCAAGACGAAACCTCTTCTCCGTATCGTGATGCCAATCCTCAACTTCTAAAGGTTCTCTTGTGGATGAGAAGGTTGGAGGTCTTGTTCTGAGAAAAACTGCCAACTCAGGGTTGCAACTTGCTGCTCCATCCTGCTGACTAGCTAGCATAGTTTGGAGAATCGAATCACCGGTGGACCACGGGCAGTGCGATGGCGGTGGGGAAGGTAGATCCTAACCACGACCACAACCACGGTCATGACCACGGCCTGCTGCAAAGGCACCACGGCTTGGGGCGGCGGCTCTCTTGGGTGCCCTCTGAAGAACAACCTAGGCTTAGGTCTAGAGGAGATATATGAGGGTTACTAGCCCTCTAAGGCACACAGAAGAACTTAAACCAAATGAGAAAAACAAATCAAGTGCAATACAAAGCCTGCAACGGCTGCAATTATATTAAGGGGGTTAAGTGTTACATGACTCCTGAAACATAGCATATAGGCTATGCCGAGCCACGACACAGGATACAAACACAACGTCTACAAAAAGACAAAGCGCATGCAACCAAAAGACTACCTAGCAAGCACTACTAGCTAACCTACACTAAGCCTGACTACACCAACACGACGACGAAGATCTCGGTGTCGAATTCTCCTTCCTGGAGAGGCAGAACGTAGTGGAAGGGCGATTCCAGCAGAAGATCCTCGTGCATCTGGCTCAGACGGGTGCAGGCGAAACGTGCTGCGTCTTGGACTGCTTCAGAACAGCTGCTCTAGGGGATCGCGGGTCTGAAGGTGTGAGCGATGAACTCACCCTCTCTGGCATAGAGGAAAACCTCCATGGTCCAGGACTCTCGGTCTAAGATCTGAGTCTTCTGACCCCTGAAGATGGGCTGGCGGTGGTAATCCAGGTGCTGCATCAGCTGGCGAAGAATCTCCACGAACTCTCCGAAGTCTTCTCCTATGAGAGAAAAAGTCACACGGGCCAGTGGACAACGGTGTGGCCATCTAACATTTTGAAAATAGGAGAGTCAGCAACAGAGTAAAAGCTCAAGTGAAGTAGAGATGAGTAAAGAACTAAGAGTGATAAGTAAGAGCAGTAGATACGCTATATTTTGAGCAAAACTTTTCTTAGGTTTTGAAAATAGGACTCAAGACCTTAGGCAACGACCAATCTAACTAAGGCTCCTACAGTCGTATGCTCTGATACCAGCTCTGTCAGACCCGGATGTCATAATCCAGAATCCTCTGTGAAAATACTGCGCTATTCCCTGGATTAGTAGATAGCGCTCACATGATACATTGCTGAATCATTTCATACATTGTGTAGACCGAACCATTCATTAATACAAGCATCAGAGTTCAAATAGACCACGTCGGGTCGAGTTTACAATAGGGTCGACCAGGCCAAATGAGTTCATTACAAAACATCGAGTATGATAGCGGAAGCAAAAGGGTAGAGCAAGTCTCTCCACAGGCAAACGACTGGGGTACCATGTGTACGACCGATATTAGCCAAGGGCTTGGATAATATAGGATGTACACGAGTACCAACGGAGCCAACTAGACTAAGGCGAGACCCAGACTAAAGAACTATACTACTCTTCTTCATTTCCTTGCTCCTCGGCATCCAGGTCCTCGTAGTAAGTGTAATCTCCATGATCTGCGGGTTCTGAGGGTTGGGGGAAAGAGTGAGGATGAGCACAACTTCCGTGCTCGCGAGCCAACACACACAATATGCAATAATATACATGCAAGGCTTAACAAGGATGGCTCGGGTTCTTTTATTTGCGCAAAGTAATATTTTTAAATACCAATATTAGAAAGTCCTATCACTTACAATTTCAATCAAATTGCATTTTGTTAAAGAGATTATTTGTGCAATATTTATAACAGTAGAGGCTACCTCCACCTCATGCTTATTTTTGCTGGTGGCTACATCCACCTATTAACAACACTGGGTACGACTACCCAGGAAAAACCAAATCCATGGTCACAACGACCCTCACACTTTTATCCCACCCACAAAGGTTTTATAAATAGAACTAACTCATGCAAGTTCCCATGCCGCCCTTGACCGTGGACACGGCTATTCGAACAGTTTATTACACTCTGCAGAGGTTGTACACTTTACCCACAAGAGACAATCATCTTGACATGTACACATGTTTCCGTAGACATGTGAGTCAAGGGGAGATCGTCACAAGGCCTTTACAATGCATCCCCCAGTATTTGTTACACCCGGTAAGGTTTCGTCTGAGAAGGGTTACGCTCACATAGACCCGTCAACCCTTACCCAGACCCCCTCTTGCGCCACACGGCTTACGCTCACATAGACCCGTAAGTCGTACACCCTAACCCATAACCACGAAAGCTTATGGCGTAGCAGGTCATCTGCCTGGTGCAACTCATACTAACGGATACAAATTATTTAGCCAGGTCAACACCATTATAGACATGTGGTTGTACTGTTTTACATTAGGAGGTCATCACAGGATTAAGTCCTTAGGGGCTATCTGGGCGGTTCATACCACATACCATCCACAACCAACATTCCTTAGGCTGCATTAGCGCCCACCAACATACCATCCATCATGCCATCCGCCCAGATGTGATAAGCAATTTTTAGGGTTTTTGAGAGGTAGGAAAATACATCAACACAACCATCTCAGTCATTTACACCCAATAACTGCCCAAAATCATGTTCATTTTTTAAAGATGATGAATGGGGTAGATAATACCCCGATACTTAAGTAAGACTAGCATGACTTTTAAGTATAGCCTATAACTAGTATGGTTACCATATAATTACTAAGGTGACAAGGATTTAAGGCAAATCAATTATCAAAGGATGGTGTAGTAGTAATTAAATATCAAATTGATATTTAACTACCTTAGGATTTTTAACATACATTTGCATAAGGAAATTAAAGCATGCAAGTTGATATTTTAAAAGAACATAATTTGCATAAAATGTAGGTTCAATATGATCAAAGTGTTGACTACTTTGGGTCTAGGCTAGGTGATCTAGATACTCTGAGCTTGATCGAAGTGGGGTCTCTGGTTTCTCCGAACTCTACGTGAACGATCGTATCGGAAAAGAAACATACGAGCAAACAAAAACAAATAAGCGACAATAATCATCAAATGAACTCCAAAATGAACCAAACTAGCACCAACAGCAATAACTTTATTTTAGACATTTTTATAAACAAACTTCAAAATATTTGGAGTTAAAATGTGGGAGAAAAGAAATTTTAAAGCCTCTCTTTTGAAACCAAATAGAAAAAGAAAAAGAAAGGAAAAAGAAAAGGTTGGCGGCCCGGGCATCAACGCTCGCCCGCGCCAAATGGGCCAATGCGCGCGCCCGTGGAAGCCAGGCCACAAGAAAAGAAGGGGGTGTTCGGCCCGAGACGAGAGAGAGGGGAGACGGAGGGACGGCGCCGCACGGGGAGAAGAAGGCTCGGGGCGCGCGGCGACGGAGTGGAAGCGGCGAGGCGGCGCACGGGGAGAAGAAGTGCTCGGGGGCGCGCGGCGGCGGCGGCGCACGGGGAGAAGAAGTGCTCGGGGGCGCGCGGCGGCAAGACGGGAGAAGAAGTGCTCTGGCGCGCGGCGGGTGATGGCTTCAGAAGGTGAGTCCTCGGACCTCTTTTGCTCGGTTTTCTTGCTCGGGAGGAAAGGGGTGAGTGAGGGGATTCGGCGAGGAGGGGGCTCGGTGCTTGAGCTTCTTGGTGACCGGGCAGGGGCAAGGGGAGCTCATCTCTTCTTATAGCCGAAGGGGAGGGCTTTGGAGTCGGGGAGGATGGGGTGGCCGTTGACATCGGCGCGGCGCAAGAGCCGAGGTTGCGCGGCGTGGGTGCGAGGGTCGAGGCGAAAAAGAGGATGGGGCGGACGAGGCACGGCCGCCGGGCGGCCCGACGCGGCAGCGCGGGTCTTGGCCGAAAGCGAGATGGTGGGTGCGGCGCGCTGCCGGGAAAATAACGTCGGCGCGCTGGCGCCGAGCGGCGCAGCGGCTGCAGACCCGTGGAGAGGGAGAGGGAGGCGACGGGGAGAGGGCACGGTTGCCGGGGCGCTGACACGGCCGGCGAGGGCGGATGAGCATGGTATGGCGGTGCCAGGACTAGGGAGGTAGGGAGGAAGGGCTAGGTGTGTTAGATAATCTTTGTTTAGAAAGTTGAGTCTGTTTCTGTTTTCTTGTCGTATCCGAGTAGCAAACAAAGTAGAAATCGACTTAGATTATCAGTCCGTATACTGGTTAGTAATTGAGCCTTTATAAGGGCAGGCAAGCAATGTAAGCTATGGAGTTGAGAATAAAATACAAAAGAAAAAGAGGAGCAGCAGCTCCCGGAAAGAAACGATTGTCCCGGCATCTTTGATTTTGGTTTGTTCGCTTCTAGTCTACAAGAATATTAGGCGAAGTGTTGTCCTGTGCTTGCATCCATGTGAAGACAGAGAGGCGCAGGGGCGCTACGACACCAGGAAGGAGCAGCATTGTCCCAGGCGTTGTAGCACGTGAAGTCAAGAAGAAGCAAAGGTGCTGGCGGCTAGCATCACGTTAAAACAGCAGGAAGCAGAGACGTGCGCTGCTACAAGCGGTTGTTTCGAGCGGGTCGCCTCCAGGCGGGTCACGTCAAAGGCAGAAGAACCAGCGGGTCCAGGGAGAAAGCGACGATGTCTGGACGATGAAGATAGAGCAAAGACCAGGTTTGTTCTAACAAGGTGGACTTGGGGTTGAATTTCTGAGCAAATTGGGAAATTTTTGGGGTTTGAACACCTTGAACTGATGAAAAACTTGCAACCGGAAATTTGGGTGTTACAGGTTGCGACCGATCGAGAGATCCTTTCTGCGAAACATCTCGGCGATATTGAGCGAAGATTTTGTTGAGATCAAGTGCAGCGGTGAAATGATAGATCTCTTGGAGAGCTTCAAGTTGAGGTATGCTACGGCCTTTTATCGAGTTCATCTTTGGTAACGCGATTTCCTTTGGGGTCAATTCCAACTTGCGAATCTTTTGGCTGTAGGGTGAGATTGAAAGCTAGATGATCATTCCATTCACATGGGCATGGCATAATCAGTCAGAAGACAGCACCTCACGATCGATCCACCGCGTCTAGCAACCAACCGAGCCATGGAGGTGGTGACGGGTGCCATGGGCAACCTGCTCCCCAAGCTGGGCGAGCTGCTCAAGGAGGAGTACAAGCTGCAGAAGGGTGTGAGGGAGCAAGTCGAGTCTCTCGGGAGAGAGCTTGAGAGCATGCACGCGGCTCTCCGCAAGGTGGCCGAGGTGCCACGGGACCAGCTCGACGAGCAGGACAAGCTCTGGGCACGCGATGTCAGGGAGCTCTCCTACGACATGGAGGACGTTGTCGACACCTTCCTTGTGCGTGTGGAGGACGGCCGTGAGGTCACCAGCCAGCACTGGCTCAAACGTCTCCTGGAGAAGATGGGCAGAATGTTCAGCGAAGGCAAGACTCGTCGTCAGATCGCTGACACGATCGAAGACATCAACAAGCAAGCCCAGGAGGTGGCCAACAGGCGTGGCAGGTACACGATCGACAGCATTGTGGCTAAGCCTGCCGCAACGTCGACTATTGATCCTCGCCTCTTCGCTATGTACAAAAATGCGGCACAGCTCGTCGGCGTTGATGGGCCGAGGGATGCGCTCATAAAGATGTTGTCTGAGCGGGATGATGTGTCCAAGAAGAAGATGAAGATTGTCTCCGTTGTCGGATTTGGAGGATTGGGCAAGACCACTCTTGCAACAACAGTGTATCACAAGCTTAAAGCGGGCTTCAATTGCCATGCTTTTGTTCCGGTCGGTCAAAATCCTGACATAAAGAAAGTTTTAAAGGACATTCTCATTGGTCTTGACAAGCAAAAGTACACGAATTTAAATATGACAATATTGGATGAAAGGCAGCTCATCGATGAACTCCGAGAATTCCTTGAGAACAAGAGGTACGTGCGCATTACCCACATAGTGCTAGTCATCAGCTTAAAGTTAACTGTCATCAGCTTAAAGTTACTTGTGTTACATTCCAGGCTTTAATACCAGTACCTTCTTTTGTGTCACCTATGACCGATTACTTCGTTCTATGTATTTGTATTTTACGATCATACATATTCGTCCAATTGTCTCTCAAATATTTTTTCATTGCTCATACCATTTCCAAAATTCCAGTGGCAACCATTTGCCAATATATCTTATACTTTCAGTTCTGGAACATGCTATAGGAGAGCTCCTGATAGGATACCGATGACTAGTAATTAGCTGATTACGAGCATATATAAAAGAGTATAATATCAGGTAGCTAGCAAGCAAAATTTCTGACAAGCATAACCTTTGGAAGCCTCTGCATCCTCCACAAATTGAGAATGGAGGCCATGTTTACGGTTATGGTTCAGGTGCATGTCAAGCAATAGCAGCGACTTCTAGTAGGATGCTTAATTTAGTGGATACACATGACATGTAGGGGTTCGTGTGGGTGGACTAGTAACCGGACCCCACCCTTTAGTTCACGAACAAAACCCTGCATCTCCCTCTTTGGTGCAAGTTTCTCTCTCCTAGTTTTTCACCTCCTTACGTTTTGTTCCTTTATAACTTCATTGTTTCTTGGAGCACCTTGCTTTTTTAGATTCTTTACATGGTTTTACTAACTCATGGCTCTTGCGTTGTCATGCTGATGTATAGGTATTTCATTGTTATTGATGACATATGGGATAATATGTCTAACTGTATTTCCGGAAGATTATTTCATTCGTAAATATGCTTATTTATGCAAAATGCTTGTTGTATCTAACTGTATTTCCGGAAGATTATTTCATTCGTAAAGATCTTTTGATAAGGAAGTGGATAGCTGAAGGTTTCGTCCATGAGGAACAAGGGATAGGATTATTAGAGGTTGGAGAGAGATACTTTAATGAGCTCATAAATAGAAGCATGATCCAGCCGGTGGAGACGAAATATATAGGGCACGTATATGGTTGCCGTGTTCATGATATGGTGCTTGATCTTGTCCGTTCCTTGTCAAGAGAAGAAAACTTTGTTGTTATATTGGACAATGAGCAACGAACATTTCCACAAAGCAATAAAGCTCGTAGGTTAGCTCTTCAACATAGAATGGAAGAGCACAGTCCTCAGGCTAATATGGACATGCAACATGTGAGGTCATTTATTGCCAGTAAGTGTCGGGCTAGTGTGACATCCACAAGCTTTCGAGTTTACGTGTACTAGCTATAGAAGATTGTGGTGTTATGGGAGGTTATTACATTCTCAGGCATCTTGGGAAGTTACTTCACTTGAGGTACCTCGGACTAACAGGTACACCTGTTTGTGAGCTCCCAAAAGAAGTAGGAAATCTAAAGTTTCTGCAGGCACTGGACTTGAAGGGAACTGGCATAGAAGAATTGCCGTCAAGCGTCGGGCTGCTAACACAATTGGTGTTCCTACATGCTGATCGGAAGACAAGAGTGCCGGACTGGATTGGGAATCTGACGTCCCTGCAAGAGCTGTGGATATGGCCAGCTGCCGACAGGTGTGCAAGATTTGTGAAGGAGTTGGGCAACCTGAGGGAACTGAGGGTGCTCGCTACTGAGATTGATGTAGTGGATGAGAGCATGGAGAGAGCTTTGGTGGAGTCTCTAGGCAATCTGCACAGGATCCAGATTGTGAATATTAGGGGCAAATCGTTGGGGAAGGGGGCCATGTGGGAATCAGGATTTGTCTCCCCTGGACAACTCCGCTACCTGGATTTAGCATGCTTGGAGTTCTCTAGACTGCCGGTGTGGATTAATTCATCGCATCTTTCGAACCTCTGCTTCTTACACGTGGAAATGGATGTTGTGCAAGAGCAGGACATGGAAACCCTTGGGAGGTTACCACAGCTCCGTGCCCTCGAACTGTGGTCAAGGAACACCCCAGTAGTAAGCATGGCTATCGGTGGGGATGGGCACCTGTTCCACAAGTTGAGATACTTCTGGACGAACAGTGTATCGGTCCTCCGGTTTGCGCATGGCGAGTGTAGCGTAGCACCTATTATGCCAAGCCTTGAAGCCCTCAAGTTTACTGTCCATGTGCGGTTCATGAAGGACGCTGACCTTGGTTTTGACAAGCTTGGCTTGGAGAACCTCACTTCGCTTCGAAAAGTCTCTGCTCACATTGACTGTAAGTATGCCCGTGCTGCGGAGGTGGAGGAAGCAGAGGCGGCGTTGAGCCACGCAACCACCGTCCATCCCAACCATCCCACCCTCCGAACGAGAAGGGAATGTGAAGATCACATGCTTTCATCAGAGCAAGACCAAGTGGTAAGTACTCACATTGCTAGCTAGCTCCAATTAATGTTCCAGTAATTAGTTCCCATCCCATATATTATTATGTACTAGTACCCGGTCGATCCTTAGCTACTCCTACTTTTCTTTTTTATTTTCTTTAATCATCGTTGCCTCCGTTCTTTTTATAGTTGATGTTCTACAAGTTGAAAAATATATTTTTAAAAAAATCTACAGGATTTTGAAGGAGGGATATTGCTATTTAAAGATTTAGTAAGGTACACAGGTTTAATAATACGTGCATGCGATCATCTTAGTGCCTTTTTCTAAATACATGTACTAGAAAATCTAAAACATCAAATAAGTGAGATGACACGCGTGACATACTTTTAGCTTTACTACTTAGAGTATGTACAATAGGTTTATGTCAGCTATCTATAGCCCTGCTACGTAGAATTTTTACTGACGTGGATGAAAGAGAATGAAGAGAGAGAAAGATGATGCTTACAATCATGTAGTCGACTGTAGCACCAGAAACAAGAAAATCATTAAAAGATTGTGTGTTATCTACAATCTTGTAGCCGACTATATCACCACAATCATTGTATGAGCTGTCTTTCATGTTGTCTACAGGTAATATAAAAAATTGCTATAGACAGCAGGTGTCTGTACCATTGTACATGCCCCTTAATTCTTAGTTCCCTCACGTCACGTTCTGATTCCTCTTTCTTTCTCATTATTTCTCAGCCTGCCTTCCGAAGTGATAAAGTCGTTGACCACAGTGTCAATGTGCGGGAGGAGAAGGACAAGGAGCGTTATTTTAACTTGTGTGAGTTGTTGGGGAATCCTTGCGTGGAGAAATTAAACGTTTCCATCAACTGCGAGGATGCTAGGCCTGGGGAGGTGGAGGAAGCGGAAGCGGCTACGAGGTACGCAGTGGACCTCCGTCCCAACCATCCCACACTTAAGATGACGAGATACGCTGAAGATAAAATGATGCTGTTATCCGACCAACACCAACAGGTCTCCCTCTCATCTCTTTCTAATCCTTGCTGGATTGACAATCTCCATTCCCATCCCTTGCTACGTACATGTACTACTGCTACTCATCATGCTGGTTACCGAGTTCTAATTGCTAGTTTTCTTTTATTTCAATCCTGTCCGGATCTAGTGCTCGCTCTTGATTCGATTCATTCAATCCTGTCCGGCCTGCATGCAGGTACAATAATAGAAACTAGCCTAATCGTATTTATTTACTACCACACATAGCTGATACTTGCTGTTATTTTTTTTTTTTTGCGAATCACCCGGTACAACACATAGACGTCCACACGAACGCACACCACCACACGTACGCACTCACACACACGACGCCTACTGAAGACTGGACGAGCGGAGTTTGACGAAGAAATGACGAAGTCACTTGCTGTGAAGTTCGATGTATGTATGTATGCACCTAGTTCAAACTAAATATGCTTCCCCGTGAACAATTAAATTGGTCAGTTGATTCCTTTTAGGAGGCGGTCACTCATATCCAAAACTAAAGCTGGATGAACTCTGTTTCTGGGCACCACTCAACTCTGTTTCTGGATGATCTCAAACAAGAAAAAGGTCCCCTGTTTCTGGATGTCTGGAATAGCCACTATAGTACTTGTTAAAGTAACTCCGAGTTTTGGCAATTTTGGAGAATTATGAATTTCAACATTTTTAATTACCATTTCTAGAATGGAAATTAGCAATTTGAATAAAAATTGATAGCTTCATATTTTATTATTCTAATATATTATCTTAATGAAATAGTTAAAAGAAGCCATCACGTTTGGATCTCAAGGGCTATAAAATTTTATAGGTTATATTATGCAATATCACACTATACCGCTCAATTACACGGGCCAATCAGCTAGTTCATGTGTATCTGCAGTCTGGAACTCTGGATCGATGGTTGCATAAGCTCCTTCTCAATTCAATTCACATCCATGCATGCATGAACTATGTTTTCCGGTTCCATTTGAACTAAGCCATATATATGTGTATGTCCTTCCAGATGCCATTGCAGCCATACAAGCGGATCAGGAGGTAGTTTGGTCGGCATCGATCGTGCAAGCCTCCATGCATCTTCCCATTTGCCTCCAATAAGCCAGGAAGTCAAGATCAGCACTGCACTCAGGGAAATTAATTTCGCCTCAGGAGGTAGTTTGGTCGGCATCGATCGTGCAAGCCTCCATGCATCTTCCCATTTGCCTCCAATAAGCCAGGAAGTCAAGATCAGCACTGCACTCAGGGAAATTAATTTCGCCGAAATTTCGGTAATTTCGCCCTCCTCTGAAATATTTTCAATTCGTTTAAAAATTTTCGGAAATATTTGAATTTGGATAAATTACATCCTAAATTTTATTTTGGACAAAATTTGGTCAAATTTCGTCCAGTTTGAAACCCACCGAAATTTTGTTCCGAAATTTCGTTCAATTCGCTCCCCTTCGAAAATTTTTTCAAAACGAATTTGTTTTCCCTGACTGCACTTGCCATGCCGTTTAATAAATTTCCTTCTTGTAACATCCTGTTTTCAGACCATGAGCAGTAACTGAAGTTGTCACCTGAATTCAAAGCACCAATTCAAAATTTCAAGTTTCAACTTCAAATCCCGATTTGAACTTCGGTTTCGAATTTCTCCTTGGACTCAGCCCATTTCTCCTCTCCCTTGGGCCTGGCCCTTTTCCTCCTTTGGCCCAGGCCAGCCCGAGCCCCCCTGTCACCTCCTACCAGCCGCGTTGCTCCAGAGCACGCTCCTGCGACCTCGACGTGAACACGAGCGCCTGCAGCCACCTGCTCGCCTGCCCGCTCCGTCCCATCGCCGAGCCACTCCCCTGCAGCCCCTCACCTGCCCTTGACTCCAGCGTGTCCTCACTGCGCCCGGTCCGCGCGCTGCGCCGCGCAAGTGCGCGCGTCTGCGCTGCCCGTGCTGCTCACTTCACCGCCTGCGCTCGGCCCCCTTGGTCTTTGCCGTGACGACAGCGACCACCCTCGTCAACAAGCCCCTCGCTCTGTCGCCTCCCCATCGCTCCCCCAACTGCTCCCGTCGACGCCCATGCTGCCAGCTCTGCGCAACCGTCAGCGCCTCAACGGCTGTCTTCCCCCTCTCGGCTATTTAAGCTAATGTCAGCACCTCCCAGAGCTCCCCTCGCCTCTGCCCCTCTCAATCGACCTCCCGTCGCTTTCTTCGTCCCTGAGCGCCACCGGAGCCCATTCTCCTTCGCTTCTGGCCGGTTGTCGCCCATCATCGCCGATCGAGCCTCGAGGCGCCTCAGTCAAATTGCCGCCGCTTGGAGCACTACACCATCATCCCAAAGACACCCCAAGCCTTGCTGGCCTTCTTCTCCCTCCCCGTCGAGCCCCCCACAGCGCCTCCACCGCGCCACCGTCGGACCGTCTCGGTCGTCCTCTGCCCACACAGTCTGCTCCCCTAGGTTCCTCTCACTCCCCGGAAGCCCGTGCGTGCGCCTCCATATCGACGCCACCACACCACCAGCGCCGCATGCCGCCCGTGCGCCCACTGCCGCCCTTGGCCTCGCCACCGCCGCGCCCATCCCTCTCCGGCGCCGCCGCCCATGGGGTCCCCATCCTCGTGAGAACCCATTTCGCCGGGTTTGCCTGCCACCTCGTCGGCGCCGCCGCTCTTCCCTACGCTCCGCCTTCCCTCTGTTTCTTCTCTGTGAAGCCCTTGTTGACTGTTCCTCGTCTCTATGACATGGGTGGCCCACTGTCATATGCACTGAGTCATTCCTTCCTTTCCCTCTTTGTCTCTCTTCCAGGTGGGCCCACAATGTCTTGCCCTCAATGGCATTGTGGTAAAATACCAAAGCAGTGTTTTCAGAATGGTGCATTTTCTGATTTTCATCATTTCTTGTAAAAAAATCAAATTTTCGATTGTTCGTTCTCTCTCATACGAACTCCGATTTCATTGGTTCTTGTTTCTAAATTTTTCTAAATTCAAGATATTGCTAATGGCAATAGTCTTGTTTAATTTAGAGTCTATTTGTTATTTATTGTGTACTTATTTGTTTTCTTTCCTTATTTATCCTTTTTCCGGTACGTTCGTCCAATAGAGTTTGAAGAAGCGGGAGATTTTCAACTTGATCAACCTCAAGATTATCAAGACTCTCTTACCTTTAACCCAGACGAGTCAATACTTTCATCATATTGAATCTATATTTTATAAAATTATATTCTTTTAAAATAGCAAATTGCATGCCTTAATTCTTTATGCCATCCTTTGATGATTGAATCCTGATTGAATCCTTGTCACCCTAGTAATTATATGATAACTATACTAGCTATAGGTTATATTTAAGCGAAATACTAGTCTTGCTTAAATACTAGGGTATTAAATACCCTAATCATCATCTTTCAATCATAAAAATTGTTTTGGGCAGTCATTGGATGGAAATGACTGAAATAATTGAGTTATATTGGTTTTACTTCCCAAAATCCTAAATTGTTATTATCCCATCTGAACGGATGATATGATGGATGGTATGATAATGGTGCTAACGTAGCCTAATGAATGTAGGTTTGTGGAAGGTATGTGAAATGAACCGCGCAGATAACCCTAAGGACTTAATTCGGTGATGACTTTCTATTGTAAAACAGTGCAACCATAATGCGCCAAATCCGGATCGCCATGTCCGAAAATGAGCTGGCAAAGAAGGGCCCCAGATCCAACCCCAATGAAAGTTCACACCGTTGGAAATCGGAGGACAGCGCCGTGCATCAGGCGATGCGATCGGCGCCACTACGAGAAGAAACCCTCCCACGCCGTCGGCGCGTGGCAAGCGCGATGGCGGACGAGGAGGAAGGGAGGAGGAGAGGGGGGGCTTGTTTGGTGGTGGCTAGGGTTTTTAGGAGGAGGAAGAGGAGGGCTAGAAACCGCCATTTTCTATCAGTTGGAACTCGTGGAGAAACTCAACTCTTTATCGATGGAGAAATCAGAGCTCGTTTCATTGCCATGTTGTCGCCACCGAACATCGACGCCTATGTAGCTTGAGTGTAGCAATGCCATATTGCCATGCATGCATGGCGGTGCATTGATTCCGACCGGCGGCGACATGCACTACGGACTCATCACTTTGCCGAGTGCCTCCAAGACTAGGCAAAGGCCCCTTGCACTCGGCAAAGGCTTTGCCGAGCGCGACACTCGGCAAAGAGCACTCGGAAAAAATTAATCGGCAAACATCCTTTGCCGAGTGTATTTTTTCGCACTTCGTAAAGGCTTTACCGAGTGTCGAGTCAAGACTCGGCAAAGAAAAGGCCCGATACTACGCCGCCCCCGTTGATTTGCCGCTTTACCGAGTGCCAACCCGAGGCACTCGGCAAAGATTTTTTTTTTGAAATGTCTTTGCCGAGTGTCTAATTATGGCACTCGGCAAAGTTTTGGAAAAAATTGAAAATCCTTGCCGAGTGCCTTGGCCATGGCACTCGGCAAAGTTTAAATTTTTTTGAAAATCCTTTGCCGAGTGTCATGGTCATGGCACTCGGCAAAGTTTTAATTTTTTAAAAAATTCTTTGCCGAAAGCGATGGTCTTGCACTCGCAAACTTGTTAAAAATTTTTGAAACTTCTTTGCCGAGTGCCGCAGGCTCCGCACTCGGCAAAGTTTTAGTTTTTTTAAAATTCTTTGCCGAGTGCCATGGTCATGGCACTCGGCAAAGCCGGAAAATCGGGATTTTGAGGTGCCCACATTCAGCTTTTGCCGAGTGCCATGACCATGGCACTCGGCAAGGACCTATTTGCCGTGTGTTGCACTCGGCAAAGTGACCTAAAACTGCGTTTTTATTTGTTTTTACATTCCATCACGACAAACAAATCCATCCAAACATATATCGATCCAACACATATATATCACATCCATCACATATATATCTCATCCATCACATATATATCACATCCATCACATATATATCTCATCCATCACATATTTATCACATCCATCACATATATAACAATAAGTGCTCAAGTCCATCCAAACAAATCCACAAGTTCATAACAATGACAAGTGCATCATAAGTATATCACAAGTCCATCACCAAGTGAACAACAAATGAAAATACAACTACCATTCATCTCGAAGGTGGCCATCATGCGATCGTGGTGAAGGAAAAGCTCCATCATTCGGAGGCGCATGAGGTGGATTATTCAACCCGCCGATTGAGGTGCACAAAGGAGAAGAGATTGCATGTGAGACAAGATTACATTAGATACCTAATCTAGGAAGGTAGAGGTCATACAAGCAAAGCACAAGCGAAAGCAAATAACTTTCATACTCACAGAGTAGCCGCAATGCAGGACGCCGAGGCGAGGTTGAGCCAATGACCCACCGCATAGCGGCCCGTATGTTGCCCAAGACCTTGTAGGAACTCCATCATGTCCGCCACCTCTGCGTCTGGGCTCGCGCCGCCCGCTTCGGTCTCGGTGGCCGACATCCTCTCGCCGCCGGCCCGACTCCCGACGTTGCCTCATTTCTTGTTCCGGTGGGCCGCAATATTTTACTCCAATGTTTCGATAATGCAAAGCTAATAAAGGTGTGTAAAGATCAATGTACGACGAGTAAAACATGAATAACCTCGAGTGCGCCGACCGGTCGTTGTCGGCGTGCTGCCGTGGGCGTATGGTCGCTCTCGCCGTGCTCGTGTTCGGATCCGGGAGAGATGGAGTAGAGGCCGTGTCGATGAGGCCGCCGCCAAGCCGTAACCGCCATGCTTCTTGCCTTGTCCCACCTCATGACGATCTCTCCATCAAAGTCCGGGTGCTCGGATCATGGTCCGCCCATGGACCGACCTTGCCGCCGACGTGTACTCACCGACGCGGTGTGGACGCTGGTTCGTGTACGCCTCGGCGGGTCCTCGAGTTGAAGGAGACGCGGACGCCGCCTTGCCCTTGTGGGCCATACACCATGCCCGAAGTCCGAGCAAGGCGGGCACTATGTGACGCCGATCGCGAGAAAGACAGCAAGATAATTAGAAATCGAGCACTGAGCGTCACAATAGATAAATGAATTCGTACCCATGCTTGTTTGTATGCGGAGAGGTCATACGCTTTGATGGTGTTTGGACCTTGCATCATCAAACGACGGTCCCCGCATCACGTGCATCCGAGATACTCCTCCGTGAACCACTTGTCCACGATCATCGCCAAAGACTCGGGATACGATTGGCACCACCAGGAATCATCTACACGCCATCAAGTATTTGACATATAAGAAGATCAAATTAAACGTACTTAATCTCAAAACGAATCAATATTAATGTTCTTCATCTACCTCAAGGTACCGCTCCCGTCAACGCCATGTTTCTTGCGCTTTCTTGGTGACCTTCTCTCCAAGCTTCGACCCGTGGTAGGTTACGATGGTTTGATGCGCACTCGTGATGCATGTCGGTGATGAGTTTTTACGAGCTTTGTAGCCACCGTCCGCCCGGCCTCAAATCCTCATCGCATCTCAAATAAGTCCGCATACAAACGCGATGTATCCATTCATTATTTCAAGAAAAGTCCAATGAATGCGATGTATTGAGCAATGTTGTGCGAGGAGACTTACCCAAAACTCCGCCTTCACCGCGCGCCTTGTTGGGGTACTCCGATCGGGGCCGACGACGAGTGGTCAAACGAGTAGGCCGGCTCCGCCTTCCCGCCAGACGTGACAATGCCGGGTAGTGTTGCTCGCATGAAGACCCAGATGCCATTGGGGAGCGTGCGCCACCACCGACACAACCACCCGCCTCGCACAAGTGATTAAGAAAATTATTAGTTTCTCTTTTTTCAACATATCATATGAAGTAGTGGTGACAACATCTAAAGTTACTTACTTTTGCCCTTCGGGCGAATCACCAAGGCGTCGGTGGGATGCGAGAACTCGAGGAGGCTCGCGGGACCTCGCAAGTAGACACCAAGAGGCAGAGGAGGAAGCGGAACCCGTGCCTACCGCCTCGTCGTCGCCGCCCCGCCCGCCTCCTCCCGCCTGTCGCCGAACCAGCCTCGCCCAACTCGCCCACGGGCGCCACCTCCTCCTCCTCCTCCAAACTCCTCACGCGGCATGGGAGGAGACGGCCCTCTCGCGGCCGGCGGTCCTCTTCCTCCTCCTCCGTCCGACCCTCCGCCTCCTCCGCAGCTGGCGTGGTCTCGTGCAGCGAGGACACGCACGACTGTTCTCGCCATCTTTGTTCACTCACCTGCAATTAAAAAGAATAAGCAAGACGTAATTAGAAATAGATGCAAAATGAACATAACATAATTACAAAAACATAGTAATACATGTATTAGAAATAGATGCAAAATGAACAAAACATAATTACAAAAACACAAGATACATGTATTAGAAATAATCTTCATGATTGGGATTAGTGGATCATAGGTCTCGCCATCACTATCAACATTGTCCAAATCATCAACACTATCCAAGGAGGAATGTTGTCTTCATTGTCATTGCCTAAACGTAATCGCCAAGCATTTGTAAGTCCTTCACATTTCGCACTCGTCTCAAAGCGCCCTCGTCATCAACCCTTTCATTGTCTACTTCCATTCCTATCGCGGTTAAGTCTATCTCAAACCTCCTTGTAGCCCCTCTTCTTGAAAGAACTCTCCATCATATGTGTTTGGGTTGAAGTTGTAATCTTCATCGCTTGGGACAGTAGTTTACTCGTGTGGCGATACCTTGTGCACAATAGCCCAACCCTTAAGATGCTCTTTGTCTTGGCACGTATGGCGATAATAAACCCGACGGCCTGCTGAGCCACAATGTAGACATCTTTTCTCGATAGACGGAATCTGCCGAATCTCGACTAGCCCAAGATTAGGGTTCGCCTCGTTACTCCGTGATCAAACCCAAAGATTTGAATATGACAGATTAAGAGGTTTGGAACCATAGAATGGAAGTTCGAGATTTCTTCAATTCTTCCATAATAGTCGAGGCCATCGCGTCGCGCGTAAAAACTCCATTGTTTGTGCTTTTTGATTGGGCCGACTCGCTCGTAGCTTGGTCGTGTGAAAACGATATCCATTCACGCCATAACTTGTAAATGACTTGACCCTAACGATACGTACCGCTTGCAACCCGCCTCAACTCGTCACTTATAGACGATCGGTTTGGGCTCGCAAGCTCAGCGCAGATAGATCATTATATTATTCAAACGCACGATCAACTTGGAATGTCGAACTAAGTACGAGCTAAATTGGACAAGACCTTCTGCTTGAACCAAGAAATGAAATCGGCTCCTCGGTCCCGCACTCGTGAAAGAAGGGTATCGGTTTTCATGGGTAGGATCCCTTGATTCATGCCAGATTGACGAAGAAATTCTGTACCAACGAAACAAGGGGGTTGATGAAGAAACAAGGAGTGACGGCGATTGAAACAAGTTCATTGAGAACTTACGCAATGAACTACCGCACCTCGACAAGGTTGGTCAACACATATAGCATGATATCGCGCCACTCTTCATTTTTCAATTGCTTAGTGGTCGATGCACTTGCGCCCGAGTTGCCCTTGGAAAGGCCGAGGTTCGATTCATTTTCGCCAAAGATTGTAACGAGGGGTGGATTATGAACGCTAGGAAGGTTCTCGCAGTAGTATTTCTCGTGAAGTTTGACACCTCCTCCGAATGTATGCCTCGCAATGGAAGCCTCAATTTTGGCTTTATTTCTACATTTTTGCGTAAGAGTCTTGAGACATCTCTCAATTGATAGCACCAACGGCTCGCACGGCCCCCATACGTGCCTCATACGGAGGTGCACAATCAAATGCCGATCGCCAAGAAAAAGCCGGTGGAAAGATCTTCTCCAACTTACGAGCAACACGGGTGTCACTTTTTCCAAGTCATCAATGACGGTCCGAGATAGCTCCTTGGCACAAAGTCGCGGAAGAAATAGCTCAACTCGCCAAGACTTGCCGACATGCTCGTGGACATAGCCTCAACCATCGCCGTAGAAGCCGCCAATCCATATGTGGTAGTCATGACTCTTCATCCCGCTGATTCGCAGAGTGCCTAAGTTCACTCCCTCTTCGATTCACAGATACCCATCGGGAACATTAGCGTCTGGATCCATTCAAGTACTTCCTCCTTTGGTCCTTTTTCAAGACAAAATCGGCCTTAGGCCTTCTCCATGTCTCTGCCGCGACTAGGAGGTCGATCTCTTGATTTGGTCTATCGCATAACGCTGCAGTCCACTCTAGCCTTAGGGTTGTCCTTAGACTTTTCAAAGGTCCATGAGTGTTGCCCAAAGTGCCTCGGCGACATTCTTTCAAGGTGCATTACATCAATGTTATGTGGCGTAAGAAGGTCATCGAAATAGGGAGCCTCGTCAAGCCCGACTTATGAGTCCACATATGTTGCTCACCATATCCCACAAAACCACCTTCTTGATTGGGCACGAGAGCATCTATGTGAGCATGAACCTCGGCACTACCATAATCCGCGATCAGTGGTCCGCTACCACGACACCTTTCGTAAAGTTCTTGATGTCTTGTCGAATGGATGGTCAAGAGGAGGAATTGACGATGTCTGTTTAACGATGAGTACTTGCCACCCTTGTGCAACCAATGGAACCTCACACCTTCCTTGCATACTGGCATGGGAACTTCCGTGAACACACCAGCGCAGAATAACCCATACGCCGAAGTCATGCAGGAGTAGTGGTACCAAACGTGCATTTTGAAGCTTGTCTTTGTAGCTCGGCCGTATGTCCATACCCCTTCGCCCCAAGCACGGACCAATTCATCAAACACGGCTCCATGAACACACCTATATTACCCGGGTGTCCAGGAATTATCAACGACAAGAATACGTTATGTCGCTGAAAGGAGACGCCGGGAAGATTGAGGGGATAACGAACACGCCAACATGTGTATGGGGCAGCCATCATTCCATAAGGATTGAACCCATCCGCTGCCGGGCGACACGCACATTGCGAGCCTCATCCGCTTCTCACGATGTTGGTCATCAAAGCGGGTCCATGCTTCACCATCGGATGGATGTACCATCTTGTCGATTGTACCGCTTGCCATTTTTGTGCCATGTCATCTGTTTCGCGGATTCCTCGGTCATGTATAGCCGTTGGATCCTCGGTAGGAACGGAAGGTACCGTAGGATTTTCACGGATCGTAAGTCGCCTCTTCCGCCATCACTGAGTCTACCTCGTGTACGGAGGATTTACACTCTGACAAGACTTTGCATCCTTGTGTTCTTTCCTAAATAGGACGCACCCTTCAACAAGCATGTATCCGCTCATACGGCATCTTAAGTGCACGAAGGAGTTTCGTGACTCGCACATGCTCTTTGGCGAATGTGGCCCTCCGGAAGCAGTGGTGCCAATCACGGTCAACATCTTATCGAAGCCTTCTCGACTCAAGTTTAACTCGACTTCAACCCCATTAAGCGCCCAATGGCATCCACTTGAGACACCGTTGACCGATCGTGAAGGGGTTTCGTGCCGAGTCCATCATGTCGTAGAACGCCCAGGCGGTCGCTCCATCTCCTCCTTCTCACGCCCTCATCGAACCGTCCTTGGTGAAAGTCATCTAACATGTCGCTACCCCGCATCAAGATCATAAGCCTCGACGCGTGGTCTCACCACCTCCTCTCTCATACGATGGGCTTCACCATGGTGGACCCACCGGTGTAGTCCGGCGTAAATCCATTCTTCAAAAGATGTTTACCCATGTCCACCTTGTTTACCCTTCTCCTGTTTCCACATTTGCTGCAGGACACAAAACTAGACAATGTCCTTTATGACCTTGCCAAATGCACAGTTCAAGAAAGCATCGGTCTTGTTCATCCATTCCGTGGTGTAATCACTCGACTTCTCCGGCGTGTACATCCAATGACGGTCATCCATCCTCCGACATATGTATCACGAGTAATGTAACCATCAATTGCATCTACGTGATCTACGACCATGATACTAAAAGAGGGGTTATACCTAGGTGGCGGTGGAGTCAGCTGAAGGGTCGTGGCGGGTCGGTGCGCATGGCAGGCGACACTGCGCAGGAGACCGCACGGCGCCGAACTCCGACTCGGCTCCGACGGGCTCTTCTCGCAAAATGGAACAAAATATCGTCATTTAAAAAAATCGTGAACCTCGCACGGTGAGGTTTCAAAACTCAAAAACAACGCACGATGGCCGACAACCACATATACAACCACAACCACAACTACACCGTAATCGCATTAATTATCCATCGATTATTCTTGCACACATAATGACTAGCCTACACACACACACACAAATATATGAATTATTATGGACGGAAATTCAGAAAAATAATAATTGGATCTAAAAAGATCAGAATCGATTAATGGTGGTTTCGATCCTTTATCTCGCACAGAATATATGTGCACGTGCACACTGAGATGGCGATAAGTAATAAGCAAGAAAGTGAAATGCAACTCTCTCTCACTCTCGATCGTGTCATTTTTCCGATGTTGAATGCATGCGGGCTAGTTTGCATATAAATAAAACGATCATGATCATTTCAATTGATACTTAACGTGAGAAGAAACAGATTCACTCACATCGCCTAGCTACCCAACCGAACGGGTGAGATCGATCTTGTTACACACTTAATTGGTAAAATGGTCGCATGACCAATCGATCCATCGATCACGTGACGTCTGTAGATAAGCTATACCTACTTCATCTATAAATACCACCTACCAAAAGAATCTTAAGCTTAACTACCTACGGCTAGCTCACACAACAAAGCTAGCCACCCAAGGACAAAACCAATAAATCATGGCCAAGCTCCCACTGTCCTCGCCGCCAAGCTCCCCACAAATCCCTCCAGGGCCGTGAGTGACCAAGCTCACTCAAATTAACCATGCATATACAAATGTTCATTTCATTTCTGTTCGTCGTCGATATCCACGCAACGACATTTTTGTAAACCTTGCCGTACGTCGTCGTTGGTATAACATGGCATAACAACCACTGATCGGAATGCATGCATGTATGAGCGTGCAGCTCTGAGGGTGAACGGGCCGGTACCCTTGCAAGCGGGAGATGAACGTGACGGTAGAGGACTTCTTCTTCGGCGGCCGGAGGGAGGGGAGATGAAGGGGAGGGGAGCATGAGCATTAGGAAGGGGGAAGAATGCTCACCGAGTGGTCCGTGGAGGCGGAGGAGCTCCAGAGAAGGCCGACGGCGTGGGGCTGGGGCAGCGCAGGAAGGCTCGCGGTGGCGGCGGCCTAGGGTGGCAGGGGGCGGGCGCAGGGGCGAAGCGGCGGCGGGCGGCGGCGGCGCGGCGCGGGGCGGGCGCGGCGGCGGGGCGCGCGGCGCAGGGGGCGCTGGCGCGGCGCGCGGGCGGGCGGCGCGGCGGCGGCGGCGGCGGGCGGCGGCGGCGCGGCAGGGCGCGGCGGCGCGCGGCGCGGCGGCGGCGGCGCGGCGGCGCAGCGGCGGGCGCGGGCGCGCGGCGCGGCGGCGCGGCGGCGGCGCGGCGGCGGCGGCGCGGCGCGCGCGGCGCGCGGCGGCGCGGCGGCGGCGGTGCGCGCAGCGGTGATTTTGGTGTGTGCGTGTGTGTGTGTGCGTGCGTGCGTGCCAACAAAATCGGCAGGTCGAAGGTTTGCCGAGTGCCCGAGATCCGCACTCGGCAAACATTTTTTAATTTATTTTTTTTTTTTTTGCCGAGTGCCCTAGATCCGCACTCTGAAAGAGTTTTTTTATTTTTTTAATTATTTTATTTTTTTTGAAAATTTTCTTTGCCGAGTGCCCCTGATATGGCACTCGGCAAAGAGGGTTTTTATTTTTTTAATTGTTTTTTAATTATTTTTATTTTTCTTTGCCGAGTGCATTTATGGCACTTGGCAAAGAGGAATTTTTCACATTTTTTTAAATTTTTTCCTCTCCAATTTTTTTAAAACAACAGGACCTTCTCGTCTTTGCCGAAAGTGTCACTGTGTGTGACACTCGGCAAAGACCCACTTTGCCGAGTGTCGTGATCGCACTCTAAGAAAGAATTTTTTATTTTTATTTTGGCCTCCAAATTTTTTTGCATTTACTCTGATGTCGGTACTCTATGTTAGATTTGGTACATTTTTGTGGCTCTTTGTTATACTTAGTTAATTTATTTCATTTACTAGAATTATTTGGAAAATGCAAATTTGAAGATGCGCATCGAATAATGGAATTTTATGATTCAAAAATGATAGTCATGTTATTGATCGAGTGTGAGGTCGTATCAGAACGGACCGAAATTTGGACATCTTGTTGTGAAACATGATAGTGAACATCGGGCGAAGTGTTTTAAATTATATAAAAGCAAACAACGCCCAAAATTATGAAACTCGTGGAGATGTCATGATATCATATGTGGAGGCTGTGATAAAAATTTGAGACGGTTTCGCGCACGTTGTCACGCACGATGCTTTCAAACCGTGACATCTCGAGATACAATGCATATATCCCACCGAGATGTCCTCGTTTGAAAGCATCGCACGTGACAACGCGTACGAAACCGTCTCAAATTTTTATCACAGCTCCACATATGATATCATGACATCTCCACGAAGTTTCATAATTTTCTGACGTTGTTTGCTTTTATATAATTTAAAAACACTTCGCCCGCAAGTTCACTGGTCATGTTTCACAACAAGATGTCCAAATTTCGGGTCCGCTCTCGATACGGCCCTCACACTACATACCAATAACATGACTATCATTTTTTGAATCATAAAATTCCATTATTCGATGCATCGCAGATTCAAATTTGCATTTTCCAAATAATTTAGTAAATGAAATAAATTAACTAAGTATAACAAAGAGCCACAAAAATGTACCAAATCCTAACATAGAGTACCTGACATCGTAGTAGGGCTGCAAAAATTTGGAGGCCAAAATAAAAATAAAAATTCTTTGCCGAAAGTAACACACGCACTCGCAGTGGGTCTTTGCCGAGTGTCGATGTGTGACACTCGGCAAAGATTTATTTTGCCGAGTGCCAAACGGCCGCGCCGCAAAATTTGACGTCGGCGGAACCGTTACCTCGCATCGCTTTGCCGAGTGCCCCTCTTTGCCGAGTGCCCGCACTCGGCAAAGGTTGAATGTACCGAGTGTTAATCTTTGCCGAGTGCATGACACTCGGCAAAGAGGGCTTTGCCGAGTGTAGTTCTTTGTCGAGTGTCGACTCGGCAAAATAGCTCTTGCCGAGTGCCCGATATTTGGCACTCGGCAAAGATTTTTGCACTCGGCAAAGGGGCTGTGTCCGGTAGTGATGGGACCCTGTGGCCGGTGCTGTAGCACCGGTTCAGCCCATCCTCCGCGGTCTGTCATCCTCTCTCATCCTGGTACTCACCACGTCTACTATAGCATCCCCTTGCTCTATATCTGGTCCGCCACTGCCCATGCCCATGATCGCAATTTGGGAGGAAGTAATGGCGTCTTAACTGAACTTGATTGAGCGCACACACTGGCACACATGGCACTATGACAGAGACTCCTGCCTGCTTTGGGGTTAATTACTACTGCAGTGCAGTGGTGGCAGTACAGTGTAGTACATTGCCTTGTGCCCCCATAACACATGCAAGTGACTACATGGGGTACAGTAGTATGTGTCGCCATAGATGCAAACTGCAGGACGACGGCAGGAGCACAAAGGCGCGCGCTATCTGCGGATCGAGCGAGCGGCATCCTCGCGAGATTGCTGCTTCCTTGCAGTCGCCGCCGTGTTCGTTGGGCTCGCGCATTGGCATTTGTGCCAGTGCTCGTCTGTGGTGTGGAGATCTAGCCCGCCGTCCTCGCTGCTTGGTTCCTTCTCTTCTTAATTCGTCGATCCTGAGGGGTCTTCTTAATTCGGCACTGGAAGACGACTCGCGATCGATATATCGTCCCTGATTATCGATCAGCGTCATTGATTGATTATGCGTCGTGCTCGTATGAATTAAAATGCTCGACACGACGCATGATCTAGCCATATGCCCATATGGTATGGAGTAGCGGTGAGGCTTGGAGAGGATTTCGTAATGCAGATGGGATTCACATGCTGTCGAAAGTAACAAGTTCAAAGTTATGGAAACCTTCATTTTCAGGTTGTACATAGAGGCGTTTGTAGTCCAACAGTTGGGATAATTGCCTTCCAAGCAATAGACCCGGTTTCGACTCCCGAGAGACGCAGCTATTTGAATTTCCTTTAACCTTGATGCCCTTTTCTGTTTTTTCCCTCTTTTACTTTGAATGAATTTTTCTCCTTTTTATTTGATGAAATGAACAAATCTTGCGTTGGTTTTGATAGGACAAAAATCATCACAACTTTTTGAAAGAGAAAGAATACCATGCATATCATCATTTCAGAATGAACCATACTAACGAGTTCTGATTAGTTTGGGGTCTTCGATCTTCCAAGGGACAGGTAATATATCTAAACTGCCCAAATGTTCTCTTTACAAGTCTTTGTTGACAATCTTTAATAGAAATAGGGGAGATAAGCACCCTTCAATCAAAAGAAAAAAAAAACTCGTCGTTAACGACGTCGAAAGGAATAAATCCACATCGATCAGTAGCCTTCTCGGTATATCTTCCTCCAAGAATTAAGGTACACAAGTCCAAATCGCCCAAATGTCCATTTTCTCTTTTGATATGTCACAGGTGAGTAGGTGACTCACCATTAAAGAATGAGCTTTCCTCTATTTAAGAGCTCCATATGTCCAGGTTTTTTTTTTGTCGGATCTGGATTTCGCAAATCCAAATTCTCTGTGAAAACACTACGCTATTGTTTAGATCAGTAGATAGCGCTTACAGAATATATCACTGAATCAAATCATAAACGATGTAAACTAAACCATTCAATATATTACAAACATCATAGTCACATAGACCGCGTCGGGTCAAGTTTTACAATAAGGGCCGAACATGCCAAATAGTTACATTACAAAAGTAGTGGAAACGATAGCAGAAGCAAAAAGGGTAGAGCACATCTCTCCACAGGCAAGCGACTGGGGGTAGCTCGTGTACGATCGATATTACCCAATGATTCGAATAATATTGGTTGTACGCAAGTACCAATATAATCAGTTAGACTGGGGCGAGACTAGACTACTAGAAACTAGACTACTCTTTATCATTGCCTTGTCCATCGACTTCTGGATCCTCGTAGTATACATAATATCCCTAATCCACAGGTTCTGAAGGGTTTGGGGGAAAGAGCAAAGATGAGCACAACTTCAGTGTTCGCGAGCCAACACATAAGTTGTAATAATATACATACAAGGCATAACAAGGATTGGCTCGGGTTCTTTTATTTGCTAAAGTAATGTTTTCAATTATCAATATTAGTAATCACTACTATAGAAAAGGTCTTCACAAACAGTTAAAAAACGTCATCACAAACGGTTTCGTGAGCCGTCTGAATTTATGGGTCAGTAATGTTATGGGGTCATCACAGACGGTTCAAATTTATGGGTCAGTAATGTTATGGGGTCATCACAGACGATTTTTGAACCGTCTGTGGTAGTCTATTTTCACAAACAGTTCTGAACAAGAACCGTCTGTGATAACAGAACCGTTCGTGATAGCTTTTTCTATTACAAAAAAAAATATCAAATTTTGAGCCAAACTAATCAATTGTTGGACAATAGTTTTCACATGTAATCTCTAGCAAGACAACTAAAATCTAATTGAAATTCTGATGACAAACATATTATAGGAAAGGGAAACCACAAGGGTTTCACAGCGTCCCCTCCGAATGGAAAAAAAAAGAATAAAATTACAAAATTAAACTAGCTAGAAACTATTTATGCCTCCAAGCTCCTAAAGAACTCATCGACTTCTTGGATTGGTATTGTGAGCTTCTCTCTGTACCTCAATAACATATCACAAGCTGTTCTTACATGTCGTTCGAGTTCAACTCAAGCTCGTCGGCAAGAAGAGACGGCTGAAAAACTCCAATGACGCTCCGACCTTAGGTAACACAAAATCAAGATTGTTTTTTTTACAACAAACAGCCAACAAATTATGTATATTTTGGGATGTACACGTACCTTCCGGCAGTCTATCTCCTGTGGCAGACAAAGAGCTCCTCCGCATCCCTCGTCCTCGTTGTCGTCGGCTGTGTCTCCTCGCCGAACCGCAATGGGGAATGGGGAGGGGAGAGTGAGAGATTGATACTCCACAGACGGTTTTTGATATGAACCATTGTGATAAGTCCAAGCCCTACCGCGGTAAGCCGTCACCCTGCCAAACCCTACCGCGGCAGAGGATTAGGTGCTATGGCAGAGAATTGGTATTTCAAGCCATGGTAAAATCAGAGTGTTAGTAATTTCAAGCCATGGTAAAATCATAAAGTTAAGGTTTTTTTTTAATACAAATCGTTTGTGATGAGAACGAGAAGTCATAGACAGTTTGTGTTGAAAACCGTCTGTGAAGTATAACATAAGGTTCTCAACAAGAACCATCTATGATAGAACCGTCTATGATACTTTACAGACGGTTTTCAATATGAACTGTCTGTGATATTACTTCTTTACAGACGGTTTTTAGCACAGTCAGTAACACAAATGGTCGTTAAACCAAAACCGTGTGTGATTGTATTTAATACAGGCAGTTTTGGTCAACCATCTGTGATGAGGCGTCCAGTATTAGTATTTTTGTAGTAGTGAATTCCTATCACTTAGTATTTTAACCAAATTGCATTCTATTAAAGAGAATAACTATGCAATATTAAATACAGCGAAGATTATCTCCACCTATGCTTATTTTTTACTGTGGTTACATTCACCTATTAACAAATACTGGATACGACCATCCAGGACAAACCAAACTTAGGGTTACTGTAACATCCCAATTTTGGGCTTGTGTTTCAAATGTAAGAAAATGAGTAGAAATTAAAACTTTTTCTTACATCATGTATTTCCTGTATGTACTAAGCAAATATTGTACAAGAGTTATGGAAATACATAGTCACAAGTCTTTGATCCAAATCTTGATCCTTCAAAAACATTCTTGTTCCATCTTGTGCTAGTCTCCTGGAAATATTTTTCCTAAATTCTTGGGTTGGTAGGTGACCCCTTTGAAAAATTTCACAATTTTTAGAAATTGTTTGAATACTTTTGGAGGTCAGTCAAACCTACTCAAATTCTGGTCAAACTGGGGACCAGCACCTTGTGGAATTTTTGGAGGAAAATGTATAGCACAAAAACCTCTGGGAATTTTACACAAGGTCAATCACTCAGCTAGCAAGCTCCTGTAAAAATTTTATAATTTTTGGAGTGAGTTTGCTATCTCAATCAAATCCTCAAACTCCAAATCATCTTGAAAACTCAGTTTAGGTCTCGAGTGGGACTCGGCTCGAGTCGCCCGAGTCCGACCCAGCCTTTGGTCTCGGCCGAGCCACCGCTTAGACCTCCTCGGGCTCGCGCCACTCGGCGTCGGCCGTGGGTGGTCCAGCCGTTGGATTCTCATCCAATGCTCCCGACCTCCCGCCGCTTCATCGAGCACTCGAGCACCTCACCGAGAGATGCGATCTCGCGGTCTAGACCTCCCTGGACCTCCTCTCCGCTAAGACCTCCTCTGCCTCGGGAGATTTGGAACGTCTAGGACCACCCCATGCCAATCGGGATTGTCCAGGACCTCCCCTCAGCCCTGTGTTTCTTCTCCACGACTTCCTCGAGTTCGGGTCGTCATGATTTTCATGCACCTACACGTGTGTCAGGACCAGAGCAGTTGGGGGTAGTGAGATGTCACTTTTTTGCTTCTTGTCAACGGCTCTTTTTGCTGCCATGCATTTAATGCCGCTACTTTAACCTCCAAAGTCTCCACCCCGCTCGCCTCTACCTACCATGCGTGCTTTTAAGTGGGCATGGACATTGTTCACAAAGTGAACTTGCCCATGCCATTGCCAAGCTTCTGTGCTATGAATAGCCCGAGACCTCCTTTCTCCCTTTCCTTCTCCGCTCTTTGTGGTGCTTGAGCTCCCTCGCTGAGCTGGTTCCCAAACTCAAACACCTAAGAACACCACCTCTCTCGCCACCATTGTCGGCTTTGGAGCTCTTTGAAGGCCTCGAGCTCCAGTGGTCCCATCGTAGTTCTTGGCTGCCAAATTGTCATCTTGATCACCTTAAGCCCTCTCTAACCTCGCTGTGGTTACTCATCACGTGGGTGAGCGAGCCTGAGAGCCGCTGTGGTGGGATCACCTTCTTCTTCGCCTCCCGCGAAGTCCCCGGCCACCGGAGCGCCTCCTTCGGTTTCCTCCTCTCCTCCGAGCTCCCAAAGACCTCATCTTGGCCCCGTAAGTTCACTCTAGTCTCCTAGAGCTCGAGCACTTGTCTAGTTAGGTCGATCAAGCTCGTTCTTGTTTTCGGTTTTTCCAAAACTTGCGCTCCTAGCCTATCTCGCCTCGGCGGCGTTCAAGGCCGCGCGCGTTTGTCGGAGCACGTTCTTTAGGTTCTTGGCGTTATTTAGAACTCAGCCATGTCCTTGGTTCCGCCCGCGAGCTCCCATCGCCGGCGGTGAGCTCGTGTTAGCACTCGGGCTTTTGTCGCGTAAGATTCGGACAACCCAGAGCCAATGATTGGTGTCGGAATCTTTGAGGAGCTCTCGCGCGAGTGGGCCTCCTCCTCCCGTTGTCGTGACGGCAAAACCCCGCCTGCACCTCCCGCCGACCTCCCGGTGTTGATCGGCCGTTAAAGACCTCTCGTGGTAAATCTTAGCCAGAGGACCACTTCTCGCACGTCCGCAAAGACCTCCTCCTCGGGACCTCCCTAGTGTCGATCCCAGCCGCCTAGGACCACCCGGTTAAATCTAGCCGCTTAGATCTTTTCCCCGCGCAAAGACCTCCTTGGTCATTTTGCAAAGACCTCCCTTCTCAGGACCTCTTAGGCTCAATCCTAGCCGTTCACGACCTCCTCGGATTTAGATCTGAGCGTTAGATCTCCTTTGTAAAATCCTTAGTCTCAGGACCTCCCTCCGCGTTGATCTGGACCGCTCAGACCTCCCTAGGTCTAATCTGAGCCGTCCGCATCTCCTCCGATTAAAACCCTATCGCTAGGACCTCCCGAGTAGATCTTGGCCATCCAAGACCTCCTCGTGTTAATCCCACCGATCAAGACTTCCTTTGGAGATCTTGACCGCCTAGGACCTCATCCTTTAGATCCGTAGCTTTAGGGCCTCCTCCTGCGGTCTAAACCATTAGATTTAGATCTAACTGCCAGACCTCCTTCCTCGGATTTAAAGCCTTAGGACCTCCCCTAGTGCTCGGGACCGCCAGATCTCGATCCGACGGCCACGACCTCCGTTAAGCGCGAGGACCTCCTTTGCGTGCGCTCAGGCATGCACCGTCGGGCCGTTGGATCAGATCTCAACGGTCCGCACCTCCCCAAGGCGGAGGAGGTCTTTGTGCGCTGTGCTTGAGGTCCGTGGCCATGCGATGAAGGATCGACGCCCACGACCTCTCCTTTGTCTTTCGGTTCATTTGGACCTCCCGAGCTCGAGTTTTCTAAGTCTTTATTGTTTCAAATTTCAAAAGTGCATAACTTTGTCATTTTAGCTTCTTTTGAATGATTCCAGTTGTTGTAGCTCATTAGAGTATGAACTTTAATCTGAGAATGAATTTAGGCACTGTTATGCAGCAGAAAATGGTTTTAACTGCATGATCTTGTTTAGTGAATAATGGTGTCTAGAAATTCATTGAAAATTTGTTAAATGCATAACTTATTCTCTGTTATTCCAAACTGAGCAAACTAAGTTTTGTTAAAACCCACTAGGAATGTACTGTAATCTAGAATAGGTCTTCATATGATCCTTGCCACTGAAATTAATGATCCACTAATTTTAGAACTTAGAAAAATCATAATTAATTCAATTTAACTCCAAATTGTGCAAACTCAGTTTTGCTGTTATTAAGATCACCATACCTGCCTACCATAAAAAAATTTCAAGTTCCAGATCATTCTAGAAATTTTCGTCATGAACAGTAACCGAAATTAATTTAATTATGATTTTTCAGGCTGAGAGAACTTAGATTAGCCATAACTTTTCCATGCTAAGTCCAAATGAAGTGATTCTTGTTTCTAAAATTGTCTAAAATCAACCCCTAGCTGCTGTAGAAATTTCATGGGTTTTGGATGTTCTTTGCTGTTGAGTTCCTTTTGGTGTTCTTCGTTCTTATCGGTTTTTATCGCCTTTTCGCGTAGGGTTCAAGAAAACTTTGAACCTGAGCACTCCTCTCGCAGCAAGACCAATCCCAGCAAGGCAAGCAGTTTGATCATGTTAATCCCAGTATTTTAAGTATTTATGTTGATTACAACTTCTATGTATGCATTGCTACTTTGTGTTAAACTATTGTCGTTAGTTGGCCTAGTAGATGCATTTCCTTAGCAAATGATTATCCTCTACTACCATGAGCCTAGGCATTGCTGTGATTTAGAGTTCGTGGATGAGCTCTTGTCACTTAGTAGTTTGCGGATTAATTGTTTAGCCATGCTTAGCTTCGGTAGAAATGGGCGGTTATCGACTTGTCGATAACCCTGATCACATAAAACTTATTATGATTATGATTTCCACCTTATGCCATGTCTACTTATGAAAACTAAAACTAAAAATAAAATGATTTAGACTTGGGCACAATGGTATGATTGGTGTGCTTTTGGGTGTGACTGGAATGGTGCCCGGGTCAATTAAGGACCGAACATCTTGTGAGTACCTGTTATCCGAGCAATTTGTGCGTGCTAACCACACTAGAGGGTATGAGACCTCTCTTGACTTAGTACTTTGGCGTGTATTGGCTTCGGGTCGCAGGAGGGATGGTGTTGGGAGCATTGTAGTGTCCGAAAGACTTCACCCGTGATGGGATTTATTGTCTTTCGGCTTGCAATGTAAGCGTATGGGTTTCTACCCATACGAGCGGCTCGTAGTCAATACACAATATTGGAAAGCGTCTCGTAGGACTTAGCCGTGCCGGCATACCTTCGAAGTGTGTTTTGTGGCTTAAAGCGGTCCAAGTGTGGGTACATTGGTACACCCTGCAGGTTAAAACTATTCGAATAGCCTCGCCCTAGGTTATGGACACGCTGGGTAAGCTTTCAAGAGTTAGACTACAACCTTTTAATTAAAACTTGATGGGTGGTACTAATCGGGATTCGTGCTATGTTGTGGTGGCTATTGGGATAGTCACTTCCTGTGGTTACTTGTATGTATCTTTATTTCATTGTTATTTTAATAACAAAACAGATTTGCAAACTTGCTTTTAAATGTATTACATTATTGCAAATAAAGTTGGCTTTATGCAAAATGAGACATCAACCTCCACCTAAATAAGCTTGCATGTAGTTTATGAATAGGTCTTCTATTCCACACGTTAGTCTTGCGAGTACCTTTGTGTACTCAATTATCTTACTTAAATGTAATTGTTGCAGAGGAAGAAGGTGAGCTCGAGGGGCCTCACTTCTGTGAGTTGTGCTGTGGTAGCTTGCGAGGCGTCTAGCTTGGCGGCCCGGTCGGTTGCCTTGTGGGTGGTGTGGCTAACCGGTCGACTTTTGTTCTAGCCATCTTATGGCACCGTTTGCTTCCGCTCTCTTTCTTGTATATTGTTCTATTTGGCCGGTCGGCTCTTTTGTAATAACTTTACTTTATGTATGTCGTTGTTGAACTTAGTGGTGTATGTTATATGGAAATGATGTGTAATTTTGTGATGATACGCATATGCTGCAATTCTGAGAAGCATATGTCCATCGAGGCTTAGAATGTTTAATTAGTAACGCTAGAACCATTTGGAGGTTAAGTGTTACTAGTTAAATATTCCGGGTCCTCACAGTTACATTAGCCCAACAAGTTTTTATCCCATCACAAATATTTTTGAAATAGAACTAACTCTAGTAAGTCCTATGTCTGCCTTTGATCGTAGGCACGGCTGTTTAAACAGTTTATACTCTACAGAGATTGTACACTTTACCCATAAAAGACAATCAACTCATTGCTCCATATGATTCCTTATTCATGTAGTTGAGAGATCATCACAATAACTTTTCAAATTATCTCGTCCCTTCCATCATCTCACCTATATGGGCTACTCCCACTTGCGGTAGGTCCCATAAGTTGTGCCAGATATTTATCACAACGACTAGCACAGTTGGATTACAATTTCCACAACGTCTAGTGTAGCTGACAACTTCACCTTGCTTGGTGTCTCATTCAAGCCAGGACGTATCCCATACTTGCACTACCTTATTTCCCCTCCAACGAGATGACTTCTAGAGTCCAATAAATTTACTAAGTCAAGTTGTACTTTATAGACTTGCAGTTGTACTTGTTTTACAATGGGATGTCATCACAGGATTAAGTTCTTATGGTCATCTGGGCGGTTCATACCATATTCCACACATTCTCATGCTACATCAGTACCCATCATCATACTATCCACCCAGATGTGATAATAACAGTTTAATAGGGTTTTTGGGAAGCAAAAATATATTATGTCAACATTCCAGTCATTTATGCACAATGACTGTCCAAAACCACTTTCATGATTAAAGATGATGATTAGGGTATTTAATGCCTCGGTACTTAAGCAAGAGTAGCATGTCACTTACGTACAACCTATAACTAGTAATTATCACTTTAATATCTAGGGTGATGGTATAATAATTATTTAATTACCAAGTAGGCATGTAACTAACTCTTACATATTTAATATACATTTGCATAATGAATTAAGCATACAATTTGCTAATTTAAAAGAATATAATTTACGTAAAATATAGACTCAAAATGATCAAAGTATTGACTCACTTGGATTAAAGGCAAGAGAGTCTTGGAAGTCTTGTGCTTGATCGAAATAGAGATCTCCTACTTCTTTGAACTCTACGCGGACGAAAGTGTCAGAAAAAGAACAAATAAATACACAAGAAATAGTAAATGAACTTCAAATTAAATAAGACCACTGCCATTAGCAAGATCTTGAAATTAGATAAATTTAGAAACAAATTTCACTTAAATTGGAGTTATAACGAAGTGTCATTTTTGAATTAAATCGAAAAAAGAAAAAAGTAGAGAGAAAATGTCTCAATGAACAGAGGTCAATATGAACTGTGTATAGTCCACGGAGCATACGGTACACTGGGCCCACTTGTCATCGGGTTGCAAAGAATCAATTCATTAATGGACCTCATTAACTATTCAAAGGGGCCCACGAGGCAATGACTCAGTGAAGAATTAAACAGGACAATGATTAACACCTAAACCCTTAAGACAAGGGTTCACTAAATAATGACAGAAGAAAAGTGTCGGTCCAAAAACCGACTACACATGAAGGGCTCTCGGGCACTTGCGGCTCTGGCTTTCCACCGGCGGAGGAAGGAATGGCGGCGCCGGGCAAGGGCAGGGTCGGCACCGGGGAGGCGAGGAGGTCCCAGGGGAGTTGGCGACACGGCCAGCGGGGCACCGGAGAGGCGGCGCGGCGGAGGCATACGGCGGCGGCGCCACGGGAATGCGGTGAACCGGAGGTGGGGCGGCGCGGAGAAAAAGAGGGAGGGAGCACCAGCTAGACCACGGCAAGGCGAACTCACCGAGACCAAGAAGAGAGCAAGGGGTGGTCGGAGGACGAAGAACTGCGGAGAAGACGGATGCGACCGGAGCTGAGGAAGAAGGCCGAATGCGGGCGCGACGGTGGACCAAAACCAAATCCCCTTGGGGGATAGCTTCCTGGGCTTCGGGAGCACGTGATGACGGTGGTGGAGCGGCGGGGAACTCACCGGAACGGTAAATTGACTGCGAGGTGGCGCGGTCGAGAAGGAGCGCGGGCGTTTTTGGGGGAATCTTACCGGGAGCGAGAGGGATGAGGGGAGGCAAAGGGAGGCTCCGGGGGGCTCTTATAGCCGAATGAGGGGAGGGCAGACCCGTTGGGGGCTCTGGCGAAGGGCACGCGGTCCTGAGGCGGCCGACATGGGCGTGCTCTGGCGAGGACGCGACAGGGCGGGGTGCTAGTTGACGCGGGCGGTTGCTGGCGTCACGGCGAAGACCAAGAGGGCCGGGCGCAGGCGGTGACGTGAGTAGCACGGGCGCACGCAGCGCGCGGGTAGATCGCGGACCGGGCGGCTCAGTGCACGGCGCTGGCACGTCGGGGACGCGACGCTGGCAGGTGCGGCGAGGTGCTTTTGGTGACAAGACCAGGCGATGGAGGGCGCCGGAGTCAAGGCAGGTGGGCTGGAGCAGGTGGCGACAGAGGGCGCCGGGTGTGCGCAGCACGCACGCGGTGCGGTTAGAGCGGCGTGGGCGCGTCCAGAGTGCGCTCTGGCGTGGCAGGCAGCTCGGGGCTGGAGAAAAGGGGTGTAACAGCCCCAAATTAGGATTGTATTTTAAATGTATAAAAGATTAAAATTTTAAAAACTTTTGGTTGTATCTTTTGATCATGCTCATGATTTCCAAAATCTTTTGCACAATTTTAAAAATTTGGAGATTGTATCAAAGTTTGTGTTGAAATTTTAAACTTTTAAACTTAAATTCCATTTCTATTTGAATTCAGAAAATATGTGAATGAAAGTTTCAAAAATAATTTATTAAAATACTATATTATTTATCTTGATTTATAGTTATTTTTACCAAATTTTTAGAAGTCATTTTACCTTCACTAAAATTCAAATGAAATCCCAAATGCAGATTTGAAAACAATTTAATTCTAACAAATTTTAATATAGAAAGTGTTTGAAATTATTTTTCCTAAGTCCCTTGTGAATCTCAGAGTGTCCACAAAAATTTTCAGGATTTTTAGAATTTTATTTCTACCTCAATCGGCTAGTCAAACTTGTACATTTTTCGGCCAACAATGAAATCCTAAATCCTAACTTACCTCACCGCTGCGGGTGGGCCCCACCCGACGTGGTTCTTCCTCCACCGCGCTTCTTCGCGCAAAGAGCTCGCTTGGGACACGCGCTTCTGCGCGCTGCCTCCTCGCGACGCCATCAAACCGCGCGTTTCGTGTGCATCGCCTCGGCCTTGCCCTCGTGGCCTCGCCTCACCGCCGTCACCTCCACGTCGCCGCCATACGAGCATTGGTGCCATGTCAAGTTTGCCTGCTGCGTGCCGGCTCAAACAACGCCACCGAGCACAACGTTCTCTTGTGCTCTCCGCCGCTGCTTCTATAAAGGAGGCACTGAGCTCGCTGACCTTCCTTTGCTCGACCTCCCTTCGCCGGTCTCCTCTCCATCCCACCCTATCTCTTCTCCAGAGCTTGAACCAAGTTCGAATGTCACCGCACCGCCGAGCTCCCTAGCCACTCCGTGAGCTTCAACCGCTTAAACCGTGTCACGGCGCGCCCCACCTCCCCAAGAGACAAACCCTCAAGAGATTTCAGATTTTATCACCCGAGGACCCACGCGCGTGGTTTCTTCTCCGACTCGGCTCCACCGCCTCCACCGCCGCCATGCCACCGCCAGCGAGCTCTAGCTCAATTCCTCCCTCTGTGAGCATCTCCTAGGCTCCTTCTTCCTTCCCCGATCAGCTCCTTCTTCCTTCCCCGATCATTCACTCGCCGCTTGCTACACAGGGGACCCTCCACGGTGAACCACCCCGCGCCACCGCCGGCTCGCCGCCGCCTCTCCGGCCACTCTCCGTCATCGCCGACCACCTGTGCCGTTCTGTACCTCACTAGTGCTCATGCTCCTCCATTTTGATCTCAATCCACCCGAGCTCTGCGGCCACGTTTCACCTCCACGGCCGCCGCCGTGCTCCTTCACAAGGCCGCCACACCGCACTCCGCCACCCCGAGACCACCTTTAGCATCCACGAGCCTCCTTGACCCATTTTGGCCATCACCGGGTCTCCCGCCACTCCAACCGCCGCGATTTGCCGCCCCAAAGTCCAGCCCGAGCCTCCCTGTTTTTCAGCCATGTCTTCCTCTGTCTCACTGAAAAGTGGGGCCCACTCCCTAAGCAAAAATCTTGTGCTGCTAATAAATCTTGTGAATGTCTATTAGTTCACTCACATGCATTAGCAAATTTGGAGTTGAGTTTGAAAGAAGTTCGTATATGAATTCTCTGAAAATTTTTCTCTGTTGTCAGTAAGACTGAAAATCAGGTTGTAGGAGAAATGCATTAGCAGAGAAGAAAGTGAGTAGGAAGGAAACTTGTTTTGGTCAGTAGAACTCCCTTGTTAATCAAGTCATCTTCTACTAACAAATGTTGTGGCTGCCACTTAGGTCACTAAATGGATTAGCAAACTTTGAAGTGCAGATCCGTCGGAATTTTAGAAAGTTCAGATCTCGGTTTTCTAACAGATATGGCGGTGGTGTCCACACCGACTAGATTAGTGTCTAGCTATTCAGGAGTTAGTGGTAGTAGTATGTTGAGGCTAAGTGAAGATAGCTTCAAATCTGGTAGAAGTTTAAATAGGAATCATCTTGAGTTGATTAACCATTAGCACTTACTCTAAAAATAAGTAAAAACTAATTAGAGGTCTAGAGTTAGACGCTATAATTATTAAAATGACAAGAACCTTATGGCATGATATGATAGTAGCGATAGTAGTGCAGTGTGATAAGTAAAAGGATTAGCAGGAGTTTGGGGGTCAGTTATCAATGAACCATAAGCTAACAAGCATAAGCTAGTGCTTCATTAGAGTATGACTGCCAGTAGACCAACACAAGTCCAATGATTATTTAGAAGACAGGTAGCGGTGTTATATGATAATGGGTCATAGGATATTAACCCTCTTTAAGTGCTTTCAGTGAAAGGTACAATAGCTATGGCAATCAGCTTAGATAGTTAAAGGCTAAGATGATATAGGAGAGGTCAGACATATGCTAAGTCAAACCGTAGGTAGTAAGCAGTTAAGTGTTAGTTAAAGTCATTCATTGACCAAATGGTATTAGGGGTAGTAGTATGGCATTAACTATCTTTGTAAGGGAGTAAGGTTAACTAGAGTAATAATATAACAAGTACAGGTTGCATAAATTAGCTAGTTAATTAAAATGTGGTAATTTGCTGCTCAGTTAATAGATGTGCACACAATCACCATCAAAGTCTATCGAAAGAGGAAAATATATAAGAGGTTTGATTTTAACTGTATGATTATCGTAGAAAATAAGTAAGTTTGGAAAGACCATTCAGAAGAAATCTTAACGAATTTAAATAATCTCCGTAGCAACTAATTTGTTGTTCCTAAATTCATAATCTGTCTTCTGTGTTTTTTTTTTGGATACCTTTTGGCATGCTGGTGTTTATTCGCTGTTTTTCGCGTTGGCAGTTTTTATCGTTAGATGGCGTCGATTATCGAGAGTGATCCTCTGCAGCAAGTCGAATATCTCAAATAAAGCAAAGGCAAGCAGTTTGATCATATCCACTCAATCCTATTACTTTTAAAATCTAATATTTTGTTTTACTCGTACGTATGCATGCTTTTGTGTCAATGATTAATTTTGTCGATTAGAGGTAGTTAATCCCATTGCATTGTTGCCCTGAAAATTGTTCACCCCTGCCACTACCTTAGGAATATTATTCTCACTGGTGAATTAGAGCCCGGTGAATGATTTAGTGCCTTTTATTTGTATTTACGATATGATGCTTAGCCATGCTTAGATACCGGTAGAATTGGGCGGTTATCGACTTAGTCGGTAACCTTGATCACACAAAATTATTATAACTTTATATTTCAGCATTTTTGCTATGTTTAATTGTGAAAACTAAAAACTGAAAATAAAATGATTTCGACTTGGGCACAATGGTAAGATGGTGTGTTTTTGGGTGTGACTGGAAGGGTGCCCGAGTCAACAAGGACCGAACATCTTGTTACACTAAACCAAACATTCTTGCGTGCTAACCACACTAGAGTATATGGGACCTCTCTTGACTTAGTACTTTGGCGTGTATTGGCTCCGGGTCGCAGGAGGTCGCAGGAGGGATGGTGTTGGGAGCATGGTAGTTGTCCGAAAAGCTTCACCTGTGATGGGATTTGTTGTCTTTTCGGCTTTACCATGTAAGCGTATGGATTTCTATCCATACGAGCGACTCGTAATTGATACACAATATTGGAAAACGTCATGTTAGGCTTAGCCGTGCCTGCATACCAAAGGAAGTATGCTAACCGTGGCTGGTGGAAAGGCGGTCTAAAGTGTGGGTACATTGGTACACCCCTGCAGGGTTAAAACTATTCGAATAGCCTCGTCCTAGGTTATGGACACGCTTGGCAAGGTCTTCCAAGAGTTAGACTACAACCTTTTAATTAAAACTTGACATAGTTGGTATGAACGGGTGTTCATACTATTATTGTGATGGCCAATGGGTTGGTCATCTCCAGGATGTCTTTTTGTCACTACTTACTGTATCGCTGTTATTTCTGCAAATAAAATTTGAATTGTTAAACCGCCTTCAAACTATTACATTATTGCAAAAGAAAACTTGCTTTTCGCTAAAAGTAAGTCCAGCCCTCCACTTAAACAAAGCTTGCATGTAGTTAAATTATAGTTCTCATACCCTTACACGTCGGTCTTGCAGTACAAAAACAATTTTTGTACTCGGATGCTTTGCTTAATGTTTTGTTGCAGAGGAAGAAGGTGAGCCCCAAGGGCTTCCTTTTGTGAGATGCGCCGGGTTTGACGACTAGCTTGGCGCCCGGTTGGTTGCCTTGTGGGTAAAGGCACACTAATTGGCTCTTTATTTATTGCCATCTTATGGCGCTTTTGCTTCCGCTGTGTAGTTTGTTCTTTATCTTGTAAGTTCAATCTGTTGTATATTATGAAGTTTTATTATTGTAACCTCTCGTGTATGGATTTGATGCATAATTTTGTAACGGGGTGTGTATACTGCATTTCTGGGAAGTATACATATCCTGAGGCTTGGTTTATTTGAATTGTGATGCTAGGGTCAATGGAAGGCTAAGCATTACAAGTCAAATAAATTGGGGTCCTCACAAGGGGCAGGAGTGGGAGCTGGGCCAGAGGGAGGATGGGCCGGGGTGAGTAGTCTAAGCCCAGGAGGGAGGAGTTGGGCTGAGCCCAAGAAAAGAAGAGGGATTTGAAAAGAGGTTCAAATTGGGATTTGAATCCAAAATTTGAATTGAGGTTGAAGATGAGAATTTTGAAAATACACACTAATTTGAATTACGGTTGAAAACCAAATGGCAAATTGAGAATTACTATTCACTATCTGAAAAACAGAATGTTACCTTTGCAGCCTGCTACGACACTGTAGAGCCTACGAGTACTGTAGCGACTACGAGTACTGTGGCGCTTATGAGTACTGTAGCTCCACGACCACTGCAGCTTCTACTCGAAGCTGCGACCGCGCACATGTTGCAGCCCTTTGCTCGTTGCAGATATTGGCGCCTCTGTCCGACCGCATCTCACGGTTCAGCATGCACTCCGGTTACATATCACACGTATTGTCGTGCGCTTCTTCTGGTGCCACACACTACTATTATGCAAAGACCTGTACAACATGATCACTGCATGCAAAGGACCAAAGTAAATATGCAGATACAAGGTTTGTCAAGATTATTTTCAACATTTTGCCCCCTAATCTTGACTGACCACACTTTACAAGTCTTCACATAAGAGCTGGCTCATCATCACTCTGAACTTCACAGAGTAACGCTTTCTCCTCTTTTCCTTTCTCTGGACACTCGTATGCGAAGTGACCAAGCTCTTGGCAGTTATAGCACATCATCTTGGTTTTGTCGAACTTTCTTCGACCACCACTGCTAGTGCTGCCAGAGCCCTTGCCTTCTCGCTTCGACGACCGAGTCTCCCACTTGGCCTTGGTGAGAAGCAGATGCTCCTCGTCCCCATTCTCGCGCTTGTGTATCCGCTCCTCGTATGCTTTGAGGTGGCCAATCGCCTCCTCGAATGGCATGGTATCCACATCAAAGAATTGCTCAATTGTTGCAACAACCTGCAAAAACTTGTCAGGAACCGCATCGAGCGAGTGTTGCATCTTGTAGGGTGGCACCAAGACCACTGAACTTGCTCGCTAGCCCACTGATCTGGCCAGCAAACTCGTCGATGGAGTCGCTTTGCTTCATGCGCAGGGCCTTGAATTCACTTTTCAAGGTCTGCACCCGCGCCTTCTTCAGTCGATCGACGCCGAGATACCTCGTCTTCAAGCTCTCCCACGCCTCCTTGGCTGTCTTCTTCTTGGCAACCTGGTGGAGCACGTCTTTGAGAATGGCCTAAAAAATGCAAGCAAGTGCCATCTTGTCCTTCCTCCTTTCCACGACCACTTTGGTCGCGGGTTCGATTGTCTCCCAGATGTCCTGCGCCTCCATGCAAGCCTCCATCTTGATCACCCAGGTGGAGTAGTTGGTGGAGGTGATCATCGGGTACTGGAGAGAGACGTCTCCCTCCCTTGTCGACCACGCCGCCATTGCCGTCGTTGCCGCTGTTTGCTCAGTGGTGGACATCGCGAAGGTACTTAGGCATACACCGAACCGAGAACTCAGGCTCTAATACCAAGTGTTGGGATTGAATAACTCAATCCTCTCTCTCGTTGGGATTGAATCACACAATCCTCTCTCGTCTCTCTGGATACACACACAGGGAGACAAGCACTCACAGAGAAGAAATTCTTGAGATTGAATCACTCAATCTCTATTACTTCAACTGCTTACTTCTAACTTAACAGGAATTACACGGCTTGCCTCATGCAGATAATTAAGGTCACACGATTGACCTCCATGCACCCACTAACTCTCCACTAGGACCTATTCTGACGCCATGTCCTCCTGGAATCTCTCCACGATCCAAAAGACTCGGCCAAATTATTGACTCAGACTTCCGCTTCATTCGGGTGCAGCCGCTACGACCACTGCAGCGCTACGACCACTCCAGCCGCTACGACCACGTAGCCCGTTGTGACCACTGTAGAGCCTATGAGTACTGTAGCTCCACGACCACCGCAGCTTCTACTTGAAGCTGCGACCACACTCATGTTGTAGCCCTTTGCTCGTTGCAGATATTGGCATCTCCGTCCAACTGCATCTCACGGTTCAGCATGCACTCCGGCTACGTATCACATATATTGCCGTGCACTTCTTCTGATGCCACACATTACTATTATGCAAAGACCTATACAACACGATCACTACATGCAAAGAACCAAAGTAAATATGCAGATACAAGGTTTGTCAAGATTATTTTCAGCATGACCGGCCGAGGCTATACGACACGGCGCGCACTCGTCGTTCAGCCGCCACCGACACGCATATCGGGTCGATGAGCGCGATGGTTGCACACGAACAGCCGCCGCGACCATGGCGCCGGCGCCAGCAGTCGGGCGCCTCGCCCTGAGCCGCCAAGACATGCCGGGATGGGCGTGGAGTACCTATACGGTACTGTAAGTGCGACGGCGAGACGGGCGGCGCCGAGGGGACGCCCAAGGGGAGGAACATGAACACGGCGAGCACGTAGCCGGCTGTGGGCCGGAACGCGAGTCGGCCGTCGTGGAACACCATGGGCTTGGGGTACTTGCCCCTCGGCAGCGCCTGCCACTTGTCCTTGTCCTCCTGTGTCACGAGGTACATCTCCTGCATGTACGTACCCAACATAAACGGTCAAAAAAAAAAGCTGCCAATTAATTTGATTCTGTACGTAGCAGCACTGCTTCTGTAGTACTTGCACATGAGAAAAAAAAAAAAAAACTTGGACGGTCCGTCGTCACGTGAGGATATAATCCACAGCCGTCTGATCGTACCATACTGCTTGAGCGGACAGTTTAGATTGCATCCTAGCAGGACCGAGTCCATGAAAAACAGTTCCCGTGCATGCATATACAGTTGCATGTACAAGAGGGAACATTTTGATGAGGACAGAGGGTAAGCTCGTGATGACCAAGTGGTACAGTTACAAGAGATTCTTTTTCAACACCCATGTCCTTTCGCCGTACTTGACAACACCGACGGCGAACATCAAGACGGGTGCCATGAAGACAAAGGTCCCCGCTCCCAAATTAAGACAGAGCCGAATGTCATCCAGTGAATTGGCGGTGACGTTGTCCGGGCCACCGAGGTGCAGCAGTAAGAACGGGGCCCAGAACGCAACCAGCCGGTGCTCCCGTGGCCTGCTGCTGAGGGAGAGGTGGCCGATGGCGTATATGGCGGTGGAGTCGGCCAGCAGGTATGCAAGCCAGAGGACGATCCTCAGCACAGCGGAGGCTTCGCGCCGACGGTTCCTGGAGAAGGCGAGGAGGACGACTTGCAATGCGAAGCTGAGGAGTACCAGTACTTGTATCTCCCATTCATTCCAGAGGTTCATCAGTCCTCCTGCCATTGCACGCTAGCTATGCACACAGAGACGACAACAAGACGGCGTGTTATTAATCATGAAATGTCAAAGTCGAACGCCTGATCATGGGTTTTACTGGGGCTACCTTTGATACGGAAACAATTGGGATTTCTTTTTCCACTGCCTTGGTCGTCACTTTAGAATTTTCCATTTTAACTGTTTGCTTTTTTTAAAAAAAAGTTAATGGTGTGTTTTGAGGATTTGCCATTGTGTTCGAGGAAATAGTCAACTTTTGCCGCTATCTATGCATTCAACCTTTTTACATTTTCTTAAATCAAAATGGCAGAGTGAACGGTCCAAAATGCCCCTTTCCACAAAGATGAACTTGGCTGGGAACCGAATTTTGCTAGAGCTGGGCTGATAGACGAGCTATATACTGTGTTGTGTTGTGCGCTTGTGCGTTCATGAGATTTACCTATTTCTAGTGTGTAGTGGACGTGCAAGCGTGTGTGTGTCCGTATGTGTCCGTGAGTGGGGTGTGCACTTTGTAGTGTGCATCCTCGTTGTACTCAACTAAAATTCGAGTGATCTAAGGCCAGTCTCAGTGCAAAGTTTTATTCCACCGTTTTCAAGACGTGACATCATTGGTAACTGTGAATGAAACAGACTCTCTCAGTGCACACTTTCATTTCACTATTTCATAGGGTACTTGCAACATTTAATTCTTGTAAGATGCTGCGATCAATTGGGTCACATGAACTATAAACAGCTGGCCACATGCCAAAGCAGATCGCAAGAAACGAAAGGAGCGGCTCAGTGCAAGTTTCGTGCGTTTTCCAAAACGTGGGAAACAACGCTGGCTCGTTTCATGGCCATGAAACTCCAATCATCTCTCTCTTTCTCGATACATGCAAAACAATACTTTTTGCTGACATGTCACTCTATTCAATGCCCATGAAACTCCCATGACATCCCCATTGAGACTGGCCTAACAGTTCTATATTTCGTAGTTGATTATGTCCCCATGACAGGGAGAAAATAAAGTACGGAGTAGTAAGTACGCACTATACAGTCACTATTTGGGAAGTCAATCACTGCATGCACAATATAACCAACTAAGGCAAAATACTGATATATTCATTCATACATACATAAGAAAAAAAAATGCACACGCTGAGCCAAATAAGGCAGCCCAGCACCCTGGTGCAACCGTCCCAGCCAAGTTCAGCTTTGGGGCAAGGGGCATTTTTGACGTTTCACTCTGCAATTTCGATTTTAAAAATATGAAAATGGAATAATAAATAGATAACAGCAAAAGAGGACTAATTCTGTAAACACAGTGGCACATCCTCAAAGCCAATGATAAAAGTGGCAAATCCTAAAGTGGTGACAAAGGGAATGGCGAAAATTCAATTTTTCATTTAATACTGGTTAGGTTCAGCTTTAAATTTTGAATGTTAAATGGCAATAACAATCGGCATACTCAAGTTTTGATAGATATGTGTAGAGAAAAAAAATATATCAACTCATACTTCACATAGCAGTATAGACTAATCAAAATCAGATGCCTTAAAAAATAATCAAAATCAGATGGACCCAGTCCAACAAAATAATCATTGCTACGAACTCTGGTATGGACCTTGGTAGGGTTGGGCAGGGTTCCAAGACTAGGGTAGGGCACTCGCCTTTAGTCGGCTGGCATTCCATGAGGCTTGATCGAAAAAGAGAGGAACATACTGCTTTTATTCATTGCTTGCCTCAATGATAAAACCGGCTGCCTCTTAATTAGGCGCCTCTTATTGAGCAACAGAGCAAATATTCCCTCTGTTTCGCTATATTTGTTTACAGCACACCATGTGTACAGACCAATGATACATTAAATATAAGAAATACTTAAAAAAACATACGTACCACTATTAAATGACATGCCACAATCACTTAACCTCTTCCGAAGCATTTAGGTTGGGACAGAGAGAGGAATTGGACTGAGACTCACTGGGCTTCGAGGTAGATTGAAAATAGCGGCGGTGGTTGTGAGAGATGGTTGTGAGAGAGAAAGATGATGGTAAAGCTCGGATTCCTGGCGATCTTGCCTGCATTGAGTGAGGGGAATGCATAAAAGAGGTATGGAACACGTGATGGCGTGATCAGAAGAGGTCCAAACCTTCTAGAACAATAAGGACGCATCATCTCAAATCGGGTGCACGCGCTGGAGTTGGGGGTGACGATGGTGTTTCGTAGCTACACAGCCCCTGAAACTGCATTGAGCAAATGGAAAGGATGAGTAGGGTGGGAAGCACATGATGACACGCGTGTTGTGGGCAAGGAAGCTCACCCAAGGCTACGGTGATGGGAAGCTTGCTCATCGGCATCGAGAACGACACACTCGTTCTCGATGATTCAGAGATCTAGAAGCTCGGAGAAAGTGCGAGATGGAGCGAGGGGTGAGCTAGAGAGATGGTGACGCGCTTGGAGGCTTAAATAGCAGCGAGTAGCGCGTGAGATTCACGGCGAGAAAATCGCGGGCACACTCTGTTCTCTCCGTCCGTATCACAACCCCAATTTCATTAAGTTGTATTAGGTGCATCTCATGAGCATGCATGTTAATCTTGGGAGCATTGCACAAATTATTACATTTGAATAATTTACATCAAAGTAAAACTTACTACTTAAAATGAAACTCCAAACAACAACAACAACAACAACAAAGCCTTTGATCCCAAACAAGTTAGGGTAGACTCCAAAAGAAAGTTAAAATAAATGCTTGTAAAAATCTTTGGAAAATATTTTTTTAAAATACTGGAATAATTATCATGGATAAATATAATTTTTCTAAAATTTTTAGAGTTTAACTTGACCTTGAGAAAAATTCAAATTCAATATACAAATAGTTTATGTAAAGGAATTTAAAATCAGCAATTCAATTATCAAAAGTGTTGTTAGAAAAATTATATGAGTTATATGTCATCACAGTAACCTCCTTGAAAAATTTCAGATTTTTCTAAATTTATTTGCTATTTTATTTAACTCGGTCAAAGTAGAAGATTTTGAAATCAACTCAGTCAACTGTTTAGACTCAAACCGAACCACCTTGACTCAGTCTGATTCCAACCCAAATGACTTGACTGGACTCAACCCATTCACTGAGCCACACTCGAACTCGCGCCGCTTTGCCGTGCCACGGGCGGGCGGGACCCACCCATCAGTTCCTTCTGCTCCGCGCGTCGCTAAGACCGTTCTAGAGCGCAGCATTAGCTGGCGTTGCGCCCTTGCTCCTCCGTCCATGCAATGCCACTTCATCTCGCCTCCATCTATGCCGTCTAGTACTATGACACCTCGAAGAGATGCTGTTGATCTTCCGTTGCTAGAGCTCCTTAAAATCTCACTCTTTATCTCCCAGCCGAGTAGATACATTCGATCATTCTCCCTCGTCTCTGAGGCATTTCCTCTCGTTCTTGGTTATCCTTATCCTTATCTTATGCCATGTTCATTTTGCTAATTTGAGCGCTTGTCTTTCCTCATAGCTCTGGGAACACCAGAGTGTCTTTTGCTTGTCCAAAGCACACCCTAAACGCTGTTGTCGTGCCATTCGTGTCTCTGGTGAGTTCCTTCCTTTTCCTTGCGCGTCATATTATGTTCTAGAGTATAAGAAGTGTTTCCCCTCAATCAATTTGATCAATCGTCCTCAGGAGCTCGTGGATTTTGGATTTGTTTCAGCTTCGATCGAAATCGCCCTTTCTTCCTCATCTCCGGTTGGGTAAGCCAATTGTCGATTCCTTTCTCTCAGAGCATCTACAAGCCATACCTAAGCTTCTCCGACCATTCATTTCCTTAATGAATCCTCAGGTTGTCTCCTCCACGTTAACCTCATCATCGCTGCCACGGTTAACATCGTCGGAGTTCCACGGTGCTTCTCTAGCTCTCCTCTTCGTGCTCGTAGGGTCACTGGACCTCCTTGTCGCTTATGCGTGCAATAGATAGCTTAATGCACTGCCGAGTTGATGTAACCACTTGAGCCGTAGCTCCACCGCCGCCTCTCACCATCACGCCGCCACTAGAGTTCACCGCCGGCCATGCTCCGTCCATCGGTAGGACTGCAAGGTTGCAAGGTTTCCATTTTTGGCTTTAGGTCGCGCCGCCATGGACCACATCGCCGGCAATAAGTCGGACAAAATCGCGCTGAAATGCTCCTTAGTTCCGACCGACTGTAGCCCAATGATTCAAGGAAATCACTATCAGATTAGAGTTAAAGCATTGTTTAAGTTCGTGTAATGATTGCTACGTTTCGCTGACCAGTGGGGCCATGAACAGAAAGCGAGGAAGTTAAATGGAATTGGATTGATTTAGTGTCGCTGACATGCGGGCCTAGGATCCTTAAGTGCACAGTGCACGTGGCGGTGAACCGGGGAACTGTGCTGTGGACCATGGTCCATGCACTGTTTCGTGCACCGAAGTCGATGACATGTGGGCTCCACATGTTTGTAGGTTTAATTCACGATTTAAATGAAAAAGAAAAACACTGTACACTGGACCCCACATGTAAGTGACTGAGGCTAGATCTATTTGGGTGTCAAAAGTATTTGATACATTTAGAAATGCTGAAATGGATTACTTTTACACTAAAAATTGGTTTAAACTTCAAAATGGAGTTAAATTCCAAATGGAGTTAAATTAATTTTGTTAGTTTTAATTTTTACTATGATTAAATTTGTATTTTTACTATGATTAAATTTGGAATAAGTTTGAAACATGTCTCAGTTACAGAAAATTTTGATAATTGAATTAATTGTACACTAATAACATTAACTTTGTAAAATTCATAAAAAATCCTAATGAACTCCATTTAAACTAAACTTTTCACCTAAATTCATAAAAAATCATAATCTCATCACTGTGTGTAATTTCATGCATGTTTGAGTATTTTGAATTTTTGAGACTTTCTTGGTGTTTATTCGATATCGTTATTTATAGATTCTAAATTGCCTGAAGTGAGTGATTATGTGCCTGAGATTCTTGAGGTGGAACAAGTGGAATATGAGTAAGGCAAGCATACTCTTGCATCATCTTGATCACAGATTTTGGTTAATGTAGTATTTTCAATTACGAATGATAATTACCTGCATGCTATTTTGATATATCAATACTTTTTGAGTTTAGTTAGTTATGTCCTATCTCTTGCAATTATCCTTGATTTTTTCCATACAGCTATGCTTAAGTTAGTTGTCATGTGTTTTTCTTTACTCTTTTTATTAATGCTTAGCCATGCAAGTCAATAGATACGTTAGTTCGGTTGATGGAATTAACCTGTCAATTGTGGGAGACACTGAACATTTTATCATTATGCTTTTGTCCAGATTCTTGAATTTGGTTTTTTAGTCTAAATTTTGCATATTAAAAACTGGTTTTGATCTAGACAAGTGGCTAGTAGGGCGGGTGCCTTCGTGCACGGGAATCGGGTACCATGGAAAGACTTGTCTAGATCGCTAAGGACCAAACTTTGGTTGTCATTCCAAGTACCATACGTACTTGCACATGCTGAATTGGGGCGGGTTTGATCAAGTAAGGGGAAGATTTTATTGGGTTGAGTCACAGGTGGTACGAGGACATATGTGTTTGATCATATGTTCATAGGACCCGATACAATTTTTATAATGTGCAAGGGAGCGTTGTTTTTCATTTCTGTACATTGTTTTGTTGTTTCCAACATAACTTGCATGTCTGCTTAGCAAGCTTTATCAGTAGCTTGTACTAAGTTGGGAGTCATCTCGCAAGGGTGGTTCAACTCAATAGGGTTTTCTTGCTAGAAAGTACCGAAACTCGATTTACTCGGCCGGCATACCTTAGGAAGTGTGTCATTATTCAGAGGCTTACGGGCTAATCGAGTCATGTAGGTAAAGATATACACCCCTGCAGGGTTATAACCTATTCGAATAGCCGTGTCCACGGTGACATCATCATTAGACTACTCTTAATTTAAAACTTGACATGGGCAACAACTTGGCATCGGCATGACCGGTTTGTTATGCATTTTAGTTTATCAAAGTGGGCTACCACTTTGGTATTTATTAATCTATGTCTATATCAATATCACTTAAATTCTTTTGTCAAAGTTGTGATTGATAAATGGCATTTACAAACTTAGTATGTATAGGACTAAAAATTGGCTTTTATGCAAAATCTATGCCACTAGAGCCTTTCTTTGGACAACCACTAACATTTATACCTTCCACTCCTTTGAACAATCTCTAGAGCACTAAATTTATTTTATTTTTGTTTAAGACTTGCGAGTACCTTCTGTACTCAACCGGATTGTCCACTTGTTTTAGGTGAGGAAGATTACATTATCGATCAATTCGTTAGGGTCGACTTTGGCTCTAGGAGTTGGGCACACTTTGATGAAACTTTTGTTGTATTATATTTGTTTTCCGCTACGTACTTCTTATTGATGTTTAAATTTTGGTCGTTTGGTCACTGATGTAAATTATGGACATGAGTCCTAGTCATGTATGTCACCTTTTAATAATAATGTATGACTTGTGTATGTTTGTGTACAATGTTGTTCAGTATATGTGCGTGTTAGCCATTGATCTTGGGAGCTAATGCGAGACACATATCCGAGAAATTGAAATCGTGCTTGTTTCCTGTTAAGAGTTATGCCTCTGGTGTAATCTCTTGGCTTGAAACGGATTCGATTTCGGGGTCTCACAGTTCGCGCGGGAAAAGGGAGTGTCAGCAGGTCACTAGCATGGGAATGGAGCAGGCGGAGATGACAGGGGCAGGTGAACATCGAAACTATGGGCAGGGATCGAATTCCACAGGCAAGCGACGGAGCACGTGAGGCATGCTACCGCGCGGAGGCGAACGCGAGGTGGATGAAGTGTCACAGCCCCAACAATTAAAATGGATTAATATGTATTTCATTAGCGTGCATTATTGAATTCAAACCATTTCCTAATATATTGCACTTGGATAATCTGTTAAAAAAATGAACATACCCTTCAAAGTTTGAAATTCAATTCAAATCAGAAATAAAAAGTTTTGATCATCATCTGGAAACAATTTATTCAAATACTACATTAATTATTGAGAATAAATATAATTTTTCCAGAATTTTTGGAATTAGGTTGAACCTAATGAAAATTCAAACCAACTTAATAGACATACAACATGTTTGAATTTGAATATCACAAAATATATTATGAACAGTGGGGTTTCATAATTTTTATGGGAACTATATACTCCCAAGAACCCCCACAAATTATTTCATGATTTTAGGAGATTTCTTTCTAATTATAAACCCCGGTCAAAGTTGCTAGACAGATTTTAAATCACAGTCAAACCTAAAACCCTAGACATCGCAAAGACCGATCGAGTCCGATTGCGACGCGGTTAAGCCCAACCCACTAGTTGCACCGCACTGACCGCCCGATGAAAGATCAACGGCCCGAGTGCGCATCGCTTCACCCCTTGGCTCCTTAAACCCGACCACCCGATATGCATCCAACGCCCACGTTGGTCCACGTTCTCTTTTGCGCGCAAGTTAGAGACACCGACCGGTGGGCCTCGATGTCGTTCGTTGTCTACCACTACCGGCGCTCAGAATCTGTACACGCGGCCGAGCGACGGCGACGCGGCGCCGAACGGCTCCATCACGCCGTGACTCCACCGCCGCATGCAACCAATCCCGAGAATCTCCACTTGACGCCGCCTCCATCGCCGTCATCACCCCAAAGATAATACCCCCTCCTGCTCCTCCATTTCGCTCTTCTTCTCCTACCGACGAGAAGAGGGAAGCTCACCGCGTTTCTCTCGGGTAAGCTTCACCGAGTGGTGCTCCTCCACTCCCGATCCTTGATGTTCCATTTTTGCTCACGCGAGGTCTTGTTTTTGCTTGTAGCACCGGTTCATCCTCGTGCTCTAACCCACCTCCGGAGCACGCCCTGAGTGGCATCCGTAGGTATTTTCTTGTCTCCAGGAGGTATGGTCCTCGCTCCCTCGTGTCACTTTGTGCGCCTTAGCTCTCTAGTCCAAACCCCTCACTTGATTTTGTTAATGCACAACAGCCGCTCGTGTATTTGAGGATTGGAGTGATTTCGGCCTAAGAGCACCCCTTCACCTCCCACCTTGTTCGGGTAAGTTTCATGTTGATTCCTCGCTTCCACAGCTTCCTAGCACAACCTCCGAGCTAGCCCGAGCATTCACACTTGTTTGCTTTGCTCAGTTCTCCTTGTCCACGTGAAGCCGTGTTGACCGCCTTTGTCTTCCACAGCTCCGACAGCACTCCAGTCAACCCCCAGCCTCCCCAAGCTCCTCACAGTTTCAGGTAACTTTGCTAGACCTTAAGGTAGCATAAGCACTCGCTACTTTGCACTGAGGAGCTCGAGTTAGCCATTTTCATTTTTGCCGCATGAACCGCGCGGTGCATCTCCGGCCAGCCGCAGACGGTCCACCTCGCACTCGCCACCACTTCTATTAGGTGCACAAGGCTATTGCGGCTAATGCAACAAGTGGCTAGCTCCGCAGTGGCGGCGTAGCGCCGCGAGCCGCCGTGCAAACCACCGAACGCGCGTTGCCGTGGTCGCACGCCGACAGCAATCGTAGCTCGGCGATTAACGTTAACGGCAATAATTAGTCTTCAATGCTTGTCTTAGTCGCCCTAATGTGTCGCTACGGTGGGACCATGCACGTAAATCAAGCACACCGAAGTTCAACGCCACGTAGATTGACGTGTGGGCCCAAAAATTTAAACACGCATGCGATGTATTGGCGCTCTTCCTTGCTCTTGGATCGTTGTGGACCGTCCGATGCGATATCGACGGTCCAGATTGGTGGCTTTCGAACTTCCGACACGCTACGATCATGGGCCGTCGATCCGAATCTACGATCCGATTCGTTGAGACATTCGGACCGTCCTATTGCACTTCGATCGGGACCGTTGGATCTTGATCCAACGGCTCGCGATCCTAGCTTTGAGTGGTGCGTGATCGCGCCGCCGTGTCACGACGACGAGCGGCCCGCTGGTCCGATGGATCGCGCTAGTGCTGCACTTGGTGAGAAAAGTATAAAACGCTTTATGAAATCCGAAATCGGTTAATTTACACACCGAGAAATTGTTTTAACTTCTAAAATGCATAACTATTTCTTAATAACTCCAAATCACATGAAACCATACGGAAAATTTCACTTTTAGTAGACTTTATATTAAAATTAGTTTCAAACTTGTCTCTGTAACAGAGAGTATTAATTGGAGGTTGATCCATTAAAACCATTATTTGTACAATAGAAAAATGACTGATAACTTCAAAAATGCATAAATAATTATTGGAAGCTCCAAAAACAGTGAGACCACTTTTGGTAATTTTCATTTTCGGTAAACTTAATTCTAAAAATGGTCTCCACATTACCTCTGTCACAGAAACTATTTTTGGGAGAATATACTCCTTAACTCCATTATTTGTATACTATAAAAGGCTGATAACTTGGAAAATCAATAACTAAATCATAAGAACTCCAAATGGGACAAACTCAACTATTCTGAACTTGTATTAATATTACCTATTTACCTATGTAATCCTTTACCCCACCACTGTTCTACAAAATTTCACCCCATAATTAAATTACATAAATGACGGCTTATTGAAATCTGAAATTCAAACCATTATAACTTTCACATGCTAAATCAAAATAAAATAATTCTTTCACCTAAAATCCTTTAAAATCATGACCTGACTACTGTAGAAAAACCATGCATTTTTGAGCATTTTGGTTTTTGAGTTGTTTTCTCGGTATTTATTTGATGTTATAATTATATAGATCCCGAGCATATTGACATCGACACTTACGCTACTGAGAGCGAGCAGCTACTGTACCAGCAAGGCAAGCATCATTTGAACTTTCTTTTGCATCATATTTGATCCCAGTTTTGGTTAAGATAGTGCAATGATAATTGCTTGCATGCTATTTTGATTATGTCAATATCTTTGTGGTGTGTAGTTTAGTTATGTCCTATGCTTGAGGTTAATCTTGAATTATGCCAACCCCTATATGCTTAAGATAGGATGTGTGAATTGTGGATTATAGAATTGCTTAGCCATGCAAGTCTAGATACGGTAGTTCGATCGTCGGGAATAACCCGGCGGTTTTGGGATACACACAACCCTTACCTTATGTTTTTACTTCAGATCTTTGTAGCTGTTTTATGAGTAAAACTTTGTCATTTTTAAATGAGATTTGGTCCGACAAGTGTTGGTTAGTGATGGTGTCTTTGTGCACGAGAATTGGGTATGTGGAATGACTTGTCCGACAATTGAGGACCGAACTTTGTAACGTCGTTAATTCAAGTACACTCGTCCGCCACACGCGGTGTATGGGTGCCGTATGGTTAAGTAGGGGAGGGTTTTAGTGCGTTAAGTCCTTGGTGGTGTAAGGGCATAGCGACCGTGAAATCCTATGTTCTTTGAGGAGCCGATGTAATCCTTTATAGTGTGCAAGGAGCACCAATTCTTTTGTTTTGATTGCGTCGGTATTTCCAATATAACTTGTGAGCCCCCTAGCAAGTGCTATCAGACGCTTGTACTAGGCAAGGAACCATCTCACAAGGGGGACTTAGCTCAATAGGGCTTTCTTGCTGAAAATGACTATATCTTAATTTACCCGGCCGGCATACCATCGGAAGTGTGCTATTTCAGGGGCCTCTGGAGGCTTACGGGCTAATCAAGTCGTGTGGGTAAAGTAGTACACCGCAGGTATAAATCTATTTGAATAGCCGTGTCCACGGTTATGGACAACCGCTTGAGTTCGGGAGTTACTATTGTTAGACTTTTAATTAAAATTGTGGTTGAACTTGGTATTCGTCATGAACGGGATGTTCATGTGTTTAGTACATCAAGGTGGGCTGCCACCTTGGTCTTTGTATGATTCAATTGTTTATTACTCAAATGCTTTACTACATGTTTTTACTTCTACTTCAAATCTGATTTTAAATGGGCACATGAAAACTAGTATGTGTAGGATGTTAATGGTTGCGCTTTTTCGCAAAACTAAACCAATATGAGCCATCCTTTGAATGACCCTTATGCATATCTATTTTATTTGTGTAAGACTTATGAGTACACTTGTACTCACCGGATGCTTGCTGGCCTTTTCGGTGAGGAAGGTTATGATTATGATGATCTCACTAGTGTTGACTTGGCGACACTAATGAGTAATGTGCTACCATTTAACTCCAATCGGTTGTCGATGGGTGATGGGCATACCACGTTGGTCTTTTGCTTTATCTACTTAATTCACTGCTACTTGATACTCTACTTTAAATTTGGTCGGTCGCCGTTTGTAATAAGTCAGAGACCTTAACTATCGTGCAAGATGTCTTTTATCTTTTGTTGTATGCGTTGTATGGATGTAATCAACGTTGGATGAAAGCATGAGTATATTGGTCGTTGATCTTGGGAGCCAATATATATCATACTCGTTGTTGATGAATTCCCATTTGACTCACCAAGGGTAGTGCTTCAATCGAGGAGAATCGACAATCATGTAGCGCTCGCAAGGGAGCAGCGCGTATGATCGTTGAGGCTCCAATATTCGGCTAAGTCTCCCACTTGGATAGAGTTAAATTGGAATTCATTTACCGGAGACCCGTAATTATATCCCTAAGACCTTGTCTAATCTCGGTCTTATGGAGATAATTACCGGGTTCCCCACATGAAGAGTGCTGACGGGTGGGGCTAGCATGTCAGCAAGAGGGTGAGAGTGAGGCTAGCACGGGTTGTTGCGCTGCGCAAGGGAATTGGGCCGGGCAGATTCGGCCCATCGGCGCGCGAAAAATTCAAATGGAATTTGGAATTTCTAGAAAAAGGCTGAGAATTTGCCAAATTTTTAAACCTATCAAACAGGCTCTAAAATTTATGAAATTTTTTGTGATGGCTTGTAACATGGTATATTTTCTTGTATAAGTTTTTTAGGATTTTATATGCTCTGTGATTTTCTAAAAAATTCCTCCAAATTGCTGTTTTCATATAGGTTCAATAGTCGTTTTGATGCAAATTTTCAAAACATGCTCAAATGAATTTTTCCACAAAGAAATATGCTTAAATTTTATTTCCTCACTTATTTTTATTACACTTGCCCAAAATGTGATTTTTGGGATGTTGGCCTTATTGTTTTCAATCCATATAGTAATCTTTGCAATTTCACACTATACATGTTGTGATTCTCAATTGCGCTCATGCGTGAGAGTTTTAATCCCTCTAGAATCATCATGTAGATTTCAGAATCAAGTGACCCATATAGATATATAGTCACAACATCCATGAGTTTCATACTTAGATTCTTGTAGCCATAGTTATCAAATAGCGGAATATTATGCCATACATTACAGGAGGGTAAGTTTTGTCATAATCGATCTCGCTTTATACCTCACAACTTCATTGTTTCCATTCTTTTTTCTTATGAACATCCATCTGTGTCCAACGAGAATGATATCATGAGGTGTCTTGACCACAAGTCCAAATACTTTTCTCTTGGTTAGCGAGTTTAGTTCGGTTTCAATTTCATCCTTCCACTTTTCTCAATTGATGTGAGTTTTGCATTCAGGAGGAGAACTGTAATACCCTGTTTATTTAAAGAGAATATAAGGAGGTTGGGAGATTCCATTTTGCCTCGTCAAAAAATGGGACATAATCTGTCCATTATTTTGCAGCGTGATTTTCGCCACTAGAACGGTTTCAAATGGAAAAAAAAACTACAAAGTTGTCGATCTCTTTGTATAGTCTAATTTAGAGTTCTCATTGACCTAATCAGGAATTCTGACGTGTGAGATATGGGGTCTGCAAGGCAGACTACATAGAGAATTAGAGTTAACTTCCAACACAAATTTGGCAACGAAGGTGGTATCTTCAGAAAACTTCCACAAATCCAAAGTTGAAGAACTGTGAGTTAGCTAAACGTGAAAAAAAAAGAATCACCCAATTCCGAGTTCAAGAGAGAAAGTTATGACCTCTGGAATATTAGCTGCACAGAAGAAAAACGGTAACCGACTCGAATCAAAGTGTATTTTGAATCAAATTCAATGTCGATTGTTTCCAACCCTACCACATTCAAACCACAACCCTCCAGACTATTGCCCTTTAAATAGGACCCTTGGGGGTGCCCCCGTTGTGCTCCCCTTCCCCTGGCCACCACCCCCTAGCGCTTGCTGCCCCTGTGCCTCCCTCCCTCCAAGATGTTGCCCAAGGGAAGCAAGGAGGACGAACCAAGGAGGCCCAGCAAGGAAGGAGAGGAAGGAAAGATGTTGACACCGATTTTGTAGAATTTATAGTAGGAATAAATAATAATAAATTAATTAATCACTCTGACGGCAAAAAGCCGTTACAACATAAAACGACGAAAAGTTGTGAACTATTTTTCTTAAGTGAAAATCGCCATAGCATACATGGGCAAGGAAATAGTCCAATGAGCAATATTCCGCCGACAATAAGATACCGGTGTACGTACCTAAATATTGAAAGCACTTGATTGGACCCATCTGCCAGCCAAAGAACGCATGGCACTCTTCAGTGCACGTCCTGCATGCATACATGTGCAGCAGCCAAGGTCAAAGAAAATACCACAGTTAGTGCATGTTTACAGTAATTAAAGAAAGGAAACTGGAAAAGAAACCCACTAACCCCATGCATGGGTCCATTATTTAATATACTTTTAATTATTATTGATTAACCCATTAACTCAGCAGTTGATTAACTGATTAACCCATCAATTAATTAAGTGATTAATCCATCATCAAAGCTGAATTTTTTTCCCCCACCTCCTGGCTGTTCTTTCCGGATTGCATGCATGCATGAAGTTTCCAATGCTGCAATAACTGCCCACTAACAAGAGAAAAGGATTATTAACTTTTTTTCCCACGTCTTGGCTGCTCTTTCTGGACTGCATGCATGCTATTAGCATATATTTAGAGCCGGTACAATACATGTATTTAAAGGGGAGTTTAGCAAAGAAAAACTATTTTTTTCTCGCTACGAAGGACAGATAAGAACTTTAGAAGCAAAGCAGCTGCTATTAGCATATATTTGTCTCAAGTATACTTATTCCGTTTCCACATAATTTATGGTGAATTCTTTATCCAATTCGAACAGAAATTTATTCAAATCAATGATGCCCCGACATATTTGCACGCACGCTGGTAGGTACATCAGGATTAAGTGTCGCAAAATTACCTGGAGGCCACGTCACATACTTGCACGCACGCTGGTGGGAAAGACATGCTCGGTGGCGACGTGGATGGCCCACGGCCGCCGGCACGACCGTCAGGATTATTTTTTTTTTAAAAAAAATGGAAGTACAACTTCCGGTACGACCGTCAGGATTTAGCGACGCAAAAGAATCTGGAGGCCGTGTGACATGCTTGCACGCAAGGTGGCGGGAATGACATTCATTGATTTCTGATTCCATCTGCTCTCCGGCAATTCAATGAGTTGCAATTAGTCTTGCAGATCTGCCTCTGAATTTTTTTTGTTGCCAGGACATCGCTTCTGCTCCTCCTGGGTCTTCGACATCACCGGCCACTTCGGCCAGTCATATTCTTCGGCAGCTGCCTCGTCCGCCGTAGTCGTTGGTAGGGGCCTGCTCTTTTTGCTGCGGCCTCTCTACTCGACCATGACTATGTTGGCATCTCCGACACCGCCACGCCACCTCAGCTCTGTGTCACAGCCGGCCACACTATCGATGTCTGCTGCACTTGGTCTTCTCCCTCAATGCCGTCTTGACTTGACTGATGGCCGTCCTATTCCTCGTAGCAAGCCACCTTGTCGCTGCAACCCCACGGCCGCCTCGCCACCATCATTGGCGTCTGCAACGCGCCACAGCGACATGGCGGTCTTCAAGCTCGGTGCTGCGGAGTTTTTAATATCGGTTCAAAAAATTTTCCGGGGTGGCCGGTAAGGCCGATAATCGGTTTCCAAATTTTTTTTTTTGGATTTTTCGGATTTTAATTTTTTAAAAAAATCAAATTCGAACAAAATTCAAAAAAAATTGATTTTTTTACGAAATTCATCCAAACTGAAATTTTCGGAACTGGTTTATACTTCTACCAGGGTGGCTGATATAGCCAACAGAAACGATTATCGGGCGATATTTAAATCCCACCCTTAGGCTCGCGCTGTCACACAGGCCAGTACATTTGGATGTATGAAATCGTAGGAAAAAAAAAACAAGTAGGACATTGTGTCTTTCACGCCAAAAATAAAAGATATTTTACGTCCGAAAAAAGCTTGAACTGAGTTTCCATATTCTCATGATATAATGTTTAAAAAGAGACACATATATGAGCCATCGTAACTTAGGACAATCGGATAGATGGCCAGATATTTTTCTTTTTTACCGATTAATAGAGTGGGTAATTAGTATAGGTAGGATAGGATGTATGATATCGTTGGCAGAAAGAAAGAAAAAGGGAAATCATCCCACACATACGTCCGACTAATACGTTTGCATCGTACGGTCAAACCAACGCATCCAAATACGTAACATACAGCCTTAAATACCGGCCTTTGGACTCGGACGCTCCACTACGCTAAGCCAAAGCCCCCTCACGAAGATACTTGGTGCACACGCAAGCAAGCAAAGGCAAGGCAAGGCTTCTTGCACCGCAGCGGCGCTGGCGTGGAATGCTCGTGGCCACGTTGAGGCACATGCTGCGCCGCGTCCTCGCCGGCCTCCGCGCGCTGCGTCCGCGCAGGTGTCGCCAAGGTGCTGCTGCGGCGGCGGCGTCCAAGGCACGTGTGACCGTTCGCCCGTTCGGCGGCACCAGCAAGGCCACCCTATGCAGCAGCAGCAGCAACATCGTTGTATGCTAGATGCAACAAAATTCAGAACATGCGCAACATATCAAAAATCCATATGCATCATTTCAAAGAACATCACCATGAGCGTTAACATCATCTCAAAGAACATCACCGTGAACATCAATATTGCATCTGTAGAAAAAAAAATATTGTATCTGTAGAAAAAAAATGTTGCATACGGTTCACGGCGATGTTGCAACCATTGTCCGGAGATATTGCAACTGTTGTCCAAGGATGTTGCAACCATTGTCTAGGGATGTTGCAACCGTTTTTCCGTTTTTCCTGATGCTTTTGTTTTTTTATTTGTGATGTTGCAACTATTGTCTGGAGATGTTACAACTGTTGTCTGAGGATGTTACAACTATTGTTCGGAGATATTGCAACCGTTGTCATAAGATGTTGCAACTGTTGTTCGAAGATATTACAACCATTGTCTTAAGATGTTGCAATCGTTGTCCGGGGATGTTGCAACCGTTGTTCGAAGATATTGCAACTATTGTCCGGGGATGTTACAACCGTTGTCCTGAGATGTTGCAACCGTATCCGGAGGATGTTGCATATAGCGGCGTAATTAATATACTATAATGGTGTGAAGATTAAGGATAAAGATCGAAGATGTCTGGAATCTCTGAAATTTTCTTCCACAGGAAATTTCCTTGTATGCCTGAAGCCTCCGTACCCTCGAAATCTCTCGTGAATCTCCTAATCTCCTTAGACCTTAATGCAACTTCATCTGTTCCAAGTGCTACTGTGCCAATGCCAGAAATAATTCTTGAACTGCATGGCGCACGCTCTCTCTTGAGTCTCCTAATCTCCTTAGACCTTAATGCTTGCACTGACTGGCTGGGCTCCACGTCCTAAAATTATGTGCCCGAGATTAAACACCCCCTGGCCCGCCACGGCGATGGCGCCCACACTCCACTGCATCCAACGTCCGCCAACCAGTACCGCCCACAAACACAAACCCATCCATCCGTCCGTCGCCATGGGCCGAAATCTAACGTCCAAATGTTGCGTACGGCGCTAGCCTTTAAATCGTACGTACGACTGCTAGTATCACCCAAAGAAAAAACAAGTAGGACATTGTGTCTTTCATGTCAAGAATAAAGATAATTCACGTCAAAAAAAACTGAAGTTTCCATATTTTTCATGATACTATCTAGAAAGAGAAACAGATTTGAGTTGTTATAGATGGCCAGATATTATTCTTTTTTATAATTAACGTGGGAATTTTCTCATAGTGGATAATTAGTATAAGTATAGATATAGATAGATAGACTGTAATTGTGATGCATGTCATTTTTCTATCGATCTGGTGGGAGTTCTACGTGGGTTATTGCGTTCTTCTTCTCATGTGCTCTACACACCTCTCCATTGCCCGATATACTGTTACATTTCCCGGTTTTTCAACTTATGTATGCCGTACTGGCAAAACTTATCACATAGGTGATGTGCTTAACTGTTAAGCTTATGGACCATGCATTTCTTTTGAAAATTCAATTCTAGGTAGAAAGGACAGTACCAAGTCCTCTTTTCTCAGCATAACTTTTGGCAAAGCTGAATGACTACCTCGTCTTTGTTAAAGCTTCTTTTCTTTGGCTTATGAGGTAAGCGCAGCATGACATCAAAACAGAAAGGAAAAGGAGAAAGTTAGTCTGAACCGAGAAGTGGAGATGCATTTGGAGGTTCGTTCTTTTGTTTCTGAAGTCGGTCAATTATAGTACAATTCCATGTAGATGTCCTCCCCCTCTAAGAAAAGGCGTAACTTTCTTATTTAAAAAGAGAGAAACCATATTCAAAGTAAAGCGGTGAGATGTAAATCTGATTAGCCTTCGCTTTGCTTTAGTCTTTTGATTCATAATTCAACTCAGAGTTACATGGTTCAAAGTCTTATCTGGTTTCAACTAATATTGTTAAAAGGTGCTCACTCTGATACGAGAGGGCGCCACTACAGCTCCTGAGGTGAAATTTGTTTCGAATTTGAGTTGGAAGTTAAAACATTTGCTTCCCTTTTTTGAACTGAAAGTTCAATTTTCAAGTTGAAAGTTTGTCATTCAAGGTGAAACTTTAAAATTCTCTAGCTCAAAGTTTGGGTTTTTTTAATTCAAAGTTAAAGGTTTTTTAGTTGAAAGTTTTGACATTAAAAAAGTTGAAGAGTGGACGCCCGTAGCATAGGCGAATATATACCAGTGGACGCCCGTAGAATAGTCTCTGACAAAGCTAAAAGCAAGCGGTAATGTATAAATTGGCCGTTTTAGAGTGGTATGGTCATTTCATTAATCGTCGGGAATGGTTACTTACAATGCAATCGGAGTGCATTGAATCATGAAGACCGTAAAAAGTTACAAAACAGCATCGGATAGAATAAAGGAGGTGTAAGATTGTGGAGCCCACCTCCAATACCAAAATTCGACAGACAGCACCATAGAAAGGCAACTTTGCGAGAACCCTTCTCCTCAACTCGAAAACCTACCATCTGCCTTTGGGACGAAGGCATTAGGGCACACGAGTACCGTTGATTGCAGAGGGCAAAAACACCAAAGCAGATTAATTGTAGCTATGGTAAAAAATGCATAGAAAAATAGGACCGGACGACGCAAATTTTACGTGAAAACCTCTTTTGGAAAGAAAAAATCACAAACACATGAAGACAATATCACTATAGGAGAAAATATTTACAATGTAGTTCTTGCACTTCCTTATGGACTACAAGGAATATTTATATTTGTACATGAAAAAACTCCATGTAGAACTAAAACTATGAGTTAAACTAGAAAACGAAATTCGTGACACTCAAACTCAATTTAATTTGTATCACACTAAAAAAGGAAAAGGAGAAAGTCTGAACCGAGAAGTGGAGATGCATTTGGAGGTTCGTTCTTTGTTTTTGAGGTCGATCAATTCTAGTACAATTCCACGTAGATGTCCTCCCTCTCTAAGAAAAGCGGCAACCTTCTTATTTAAAAAGTGAGAAACCGGTGTGTCTTTTCTGATTAAGCTTAGTTTTTCTTAAGTCTTTTGATTCTTAATTCAACTCAGAGTTACATGGTTCAAAGTTTCATCTGGTTTTAACTAATCTTTATTACTTAAAAAGAACCTAGTGGTGGTGAGTGATGTGTTCTTCGTATCCTCCTCCAATTCTTGCAAGTCGCAACCCTCATCCCCTCGAGAAATCGCGTGCCGACATGTTGACCCGGCCTCGTCACCTTGGATACATCACGACCCCTTCTCTTTGGAAAAAAATTATGAGCGCAGCCACCGCCTCCCGAATCCCTCGCGAACCCTTCATCCTATTTTGCTACTTCTGATCGCACATCCTCCCCCACTTTCTTCGTCGCGACGCCCCCTTCTCCGAACAAATCCCAACAGCTCATCTTCCCTCCCAATCAACACCGTCCCTAGACCTTTTATCTACCTTCGCCTCCTAGGAATAGCCTTGTCATTGGACGAATCTCGGGTCCTTGGCATCAATGAGGCCAGCGCGGTTGCCTAGCGCCCGATGGTGCGAGATAGCTCCAGCGTGCGGCATGCAAAGAGGAGCCAAACGCGATGCTAATACTCCAGCTCCATTGCACCCTGCACAACAAAGCTATCGAGTAGGTAATGCTTCAGTTCAAGCAATTTCTCCATCCAATTTTATTCTTTGATAGGCATTGTCGTTTTGTGATTGTATTTCGTCAATGCACCATGTGAACAGTACAAAGTTTTGTCACTATTGAATTGTACTAATCCTGCCTACAAGATGTCTGGGAGAAAAGAAGTTCACATTGAAGCTTTATGAGTTGTCGCTTGGGCAAAATGCCTAGGACAACAAGTAGTGTCTTTTCTTTGTGCTAGAATCACTTCCTAATCAATACAAGTGATAAAGTAGCCCCAGGCATGAACCGAGGATTCATAAGCATTTGATTTAATCGATCTTTTGCACGCAATACAAGTAATGCTACTCTCACTTTTTAGCTTTATATCCGCTTCAAAAGAGTTTATTAATCGCTTTGGGTATATGTTCTAAAAACAATGCTTTGGGTTATGCTTAATGGTGTTAAATGGAACATGTTCAGTCAAGCGATTGCTTACTCTTTGTGCAATTTATTGCAAACCTAGCATATTGGTATTTCACTAATTTATTCATTTCCTTGTATGGTAAACATCTTACTAGGTTCGATTACAAATAATTAAAGTTTTATTATTTGTTTCCCAACATGGAGATGTAGCCAAGGGTATGGCGTAAGACAAACACGTGCTAGAGGCACCACGTGGACCACAATGGAGCTCACCAACTGTCTCGACGGGTTGACAAGTATGGCGTAAGCCAACCCTAGCAACGCTAGCACAATGTCTTTCGGGTAATGTATTTTTTATCGGTTAAGTTTGTTATGTCATCTGTTGAAACTACTTGCATTGATGCCGTACCAAACAACATTCACATAACCATTTTCAAATCACACCAACGACTCAATGAGTTTTCGAATAACGTGGGGAGCTTTAGTTGTTATTGAAAACCATAGCTCGAGAGGAGACATCCTAACGTAATGCGAACAAGCAAAGCAATATCCTCATCTTTTCTTGCACCCTTTCTATATCGAGCTCGATCAAAGGCCATGTCGGAGCCAAGGTTGTCTTGAGGTCGAGACGCTAAGCACAACAATACATGTAAAGACACGGCCCGAGTTGGTATGAATCTCAATAACAAAGGCTCGACGTGCTAGAGTAACATGTTTTTTTTATCTGTAGCAAAGCACGGGCATTCAGCTAGTATTGTTAAAAGGCAAAACACCCACTTGATTTGTCGGATCAATGCGTTGGGACATCCGATGCTTTGGATGAGATAAATTTTATGATACATTTTACCAAGAGTATATGATGGTAGTATAAATCAAATCGACCAAGATTGGTGAACATATGGACATACTCGCTCGTGGCCGTTGGATCTAACACGGAACAAGATTGAAAGCGATGGAACTCCCCACTCTACTTATGCTATCTTACATTTTGCCCCCTGAGCACTCGACATTTTCCGAAAACCCCCTCGTGCGTCTGCTTGTCCTCCTCATCCTGTTCGCTCATTTTGGATCCAATGATCCTGAGCGAGTATATTTATATATTCACCAATATGGCCATGTGCACCTGATATGTTATCACCATGTAAGAGCTCTCGGGTGAAGGCCACCTTACATGTGCAAGTATCCGCTAGCTATTCTTACTTTGTCTACACCGACACCGCGATGAGAGTTGCACGTGCTCGCCACCCACCACTGGCATACCGCCACACCCTCTGTCGCTTGCAGTGCTCTTTGGTGCGATAATCCAACCCTAAAACTAACCGCACCTACTGTTTGTGCACCGCTGTAGCTGCGGCCTCGCCGATGCTGATATTGATATGAGAGGGGGCCACTACAGCTCCTGGAGTGCGCCACTGTGGTGAAATTTGTTTCAAAATCTGCTTCCCTTTTTTCAACTGAAAGTGCAATTTTCATGTTGAAAGTTTGTAATTCGAGTTGAAACTTTAAACAATTTCTAGTTCAAATTTGGTTTTTTTAATTCAAAGTTAAAGGTTTTTTAGTTGAAAGTTTTGACATATAAAAAGTTAAAGAGTGGACGCCGTAGAATAGACGAATATATGCCGTGGATGCCTGTAGAATAGGTGGATATGTATCACTGGGCTAGTGTGTATTAATAGGCTATGACAAAGCTAAAAGCAAGCGGTAATGTAAAAATTGGCCATTTTAGAGTGGTCTCGTCATTTCATTAAGGATAATGCTATTGTCTTGCTGTTCGAGGCGTCATAAAAAAAATTGGACGTTGTCCCTACCATCCATTCCCACGATGCATTCATTTCCCTAGTCTTCCTCTGCATCAAACTTATCTCTTCCTCACCACATAAATCGCTCACCTTCCCCACACTACTCCTTTGCTGCCCCCACTATCTCCTCCTCCTCCTCATGTCTTACTGGAGCTCACCATCATAGACACACTCCTCCCTCCCCCCTCTCTCTGGTCAGCGAGGAGGCGATGTCCGGCAGTGCGCCTGGTAGCAGATAGAGAAGGAGAGGCAGCTGGCAAGCATAGAGCTACCTCCTCCTCGTTGACCTCGCCCTCTGCGGGCCCAACAACGAGACAACGGATGGCATCCTTTTTCGACGAGGCTCTGAGCTAGCCATCTTCTCCCTCTCCGGCAATCTCAGTCATCAAATCTATAGGCATAGCCTTCGCCTTCGGTATGCTTTTGTTGTAGACATTTTCTTGAATTGTTGCATAGTTGTTTATCGATTGTTGTATGAATCGTTGTACTTTATTGCAATATGGTTTCTCAAATGTTGCAGAAAGATGTATTTGTTGCAATTGTGTTGTTGGTTTGTTGCACAAGAATAATTTTTTGTCGCAATGTCTTTTCTCAAATATTGCGGCAAAAGATATTTTGTTGCAATCGTGTTTTTGATTTGTTGCATAAGAGAAAACTTTTTTATGGTAGAGAAGTCCATTTGTTGCCCCGAGGAATCAGTGCTCATTGCATCGAGTTGAGAATTTATTGTATTTTTGTTGTATCGAATGGGGATTTGTTGCAGACTCACTGATTTTTGTTGCGCCTCATCGATTTTTGTTGTGCATCACTGATTTTTGTTTTTTGTTGTGCTCGACCAAACGACTGAGATCAAATATTTTAAATTAGATTTAACGATGGAGATGAGTACGTCCGGTGCTAGTTGATCCTCTCATTAATCGTCAGGATGGTTACTTGCCATGCAATCGGGGTTCATTGAATCATGAAGACCTTAAAAAGTTACAAAACATATCATCAGATAGAATAAAGGAGGTGTAAGATTGTTGGGCCCACCATACCAAAATTCGACCAGATTTGCTATTTTTAAGTTGCTTGAAATTTTCTTAAGTTTAAATCAATTGTTGTGACTATTGGATTTAAGTAAATATTGACGTGTCATATGATTGAATATTGATCCAACGGATAAAATATGTGACTTATGCTTAATAAAATTTAAGTCATCTTACGAATAGACAATCCCAAATTCGACATACCGATAGCACCATAGACAGGCAACTTTGCGAGAACCCTCCTCCTCGACTCGAAAACTGTGGGGACCCCGGGGTATCTCCATAAGACCGAGACTAAACATGGTCTTAAGGACATAACTCTGGACCTCCAGTAAATGAATTCCAACTTAATTTAGTCTAAATGAGAGGCTTAACTGAAAACTAGAGCCCCGACGATCATGCGCGCCACTCCTCTGCGAGCACTATATGATTGTCGGTTCTCCAACAAGTCAAGCACTACACTTAGCGAGTTAAATAGGAAGCCATGAACAGCGAGCATGACTTATACTGGCTCCCAAGATCAGCGATCAATATATTCATACTCTCATACAACGTTGGTCACATCCATACAACACTCATACATAAATAGTACAAAGTCATACATCATAGTTCCAAGTTTACAGTTAACACAAGTGACCGACCGGCCAAATTAAACAAGTTCATAAAGTAGCAGCGAAAGCAAGTAAGTAAACCAAAATGCCAGCAGTGGTATGCCCCATAACCCATCGGCAACCGACTGGGGGTTAAATGAAAGCACTACTCATCGGTGTCGCCTAAATCGACAGTGACAAGCTCATCGGGCTCGATATCTTCCTCACCTATAAGCCAGTAGAACAAACTGGCTGAGTACCAAAGAGTACTCGCAAGTCTTACACAAATAAAATTAGTTATGCATAAGGCTGTTCCAAAGGATGGCTCATATTGGCTTAGTTTTGTAAAAGAGACGCAACAAGGTACAGCCTACACATACTAGTTTTTCAAGTGCTATTTCAAAATTAGATTTGAAGTAGGAGTAAATCATGTGAATAAGTAATGAATTGAATAACAAATAAGTCATACAGATAGCAAAGTGGCTGTCCACTTTGATACAACAACAAACATGAACATCCCATTCATGACGAATACCGAGTTTACTCACAATTTTAATTCCAAGTCTAACAATAGTAACTCCCGAACTCAAGCGGTTGTCCATAACCGTGGACACGGCTATTCGAATAGATTATACCCTGCAGGGGTGTACTACTTTACCCACACGACTTGATTAGCCTATAAGCCTCCGGATGCCTCCGAATATAGCATACTTCCTATGGTATGTGGCAGTAAATCAAGATATGGTCGTTTTGAGCAAGAAGATCCCATTGGGCTAAGTCCTCAACCCGTGGCTTCTAGGAAACATAAGACGTTACGGTCTCTATGCCCTATTGGCCCCTAAGAAACACATGATTTCACGGTCCCATGCCCTTACAATTTCACCACCGTGGGACTCAACACAACAAAACCTTCCTCTACTTAACCATACAGCTCTCAACCCACGTGTGGTAGCACGAATGTACTTGAATCAACGAAGTTACCAAAGTTCGGTCCTTAATTGTCCAGACAAGTCCACCACTTACCCAAAACTCGTGCACAAAGCACCATCACTAACCAACACTTGTCCAGACTAAAAGCTCATTTAAAATGACAAAATTTAACTCATAAAACAGATACAAAGGCCTAAAACAACAATATATAGTGAAAGTTGTGTTTATCCCATAATTGTCGGGTTATTCCCGACAATCAGCTACCGGTTCTAGACTTGCATGGCTAAGCAAACCCGAACAATATAATTTCACACATCCTATCTTAAGCATGTGGTGCTGGAATAATTCAAGGATAACCTCAATGAATAGGATATAACTAATCTACACATCACAAAAATAGCGACGATATCAAAATAGCATGCAAGCAAATATCATTGCACTACCTTAACAAAACTGGGATAAAATATGATGCAAAAAGAAAGTTCAAAGGATGCTTGCCTTGCTGGAAAAGTAGTTGTTCACTCTCAGTAGCGTAGGAATCAATATCAATCGCTTCGAAATCTAAAGAATAGAAACCGATATAACACCGAGAAATACTCCAAAAATCAAGATACTCAGAAATGCATGATTTTTCTACAGTAGACAAAACATGATTTTATATGAATTTAGGTATAAAAATTATTTTATTTTGATTTAGTATATGAAAGTTATGGTGGTTTGAATTTCAGCTTACAATATGTCTTAATTCATGTGATTTTAATTACTTGGTCAAAATTTGTAGAATAGTGGTGAGTACAAGGATTACATGGATAAACAGGCAATATTATTACAAGTTCAAAACAGTTGAGTTTGCCTCAATTGGAGTTTTTATGATTTAGTTATGAATTTCTAAAGTAATCAGTATTTCCTTTTGTAAAATAATGCAGTTAATAGCTCATTTTCCAAAATAATGCTCTCTGTTACAGAGACATATTTGAAACCAATTTTAATATGAAGTTCATTAAAAATGAAAATTATCAGAAGTGGCTTTACTCATTTTGAAGTTGAAATGAATTAGTTATGTATTTTTAAAGTTATACATATTTTTACAGTGTACAAATAATTCGTCTTCGGATTTTATAACGCAGTTACTCCTTTTCTCACCGAGCGCTACTCAAGCCGCGGTCACTGACCAGCAGGTCCCAAGGTCAGGTTGACTCGGTCAACCTTGACCTAGCCCAGCCGAAAACATGTCGAAAACGTATTTCTTGAAAGGCGCCTTACAAGTTATGAAAACGTATTAACTGATACTTTACGTTTTCTTTAACAGATAGCGTAAACTCTAAAATTACACAACCACTTAACAGAGAGGCTAACACACAGGGTTTTGCGCGTGGTCCCACCAGTCAGTGAGGCACTAAGACAACAATTATACTCTAATCATTGCTTAATCTAATCCGACAGCGGTTAACGCTTAACTGCCCCGCTACAGTGTTGTCGGGGCTTCCGACAACAGCGCACCTCCTTGCCCGGCGGCTCACCGGCGCTTCGCGCCACGGCTGAGCCGGCCAAGACCTAGAATGGTTCCACAATAGTACTGTGCAATTAAGGGTAGTGGTGGCGAGGTCTGGGATGCCCTGCACCGACGGCTAGCCGGAGCTAAGCGGCAGCATTCTTACGGCAAAAATGCATGCAGCAAAAATAGAGCTCCGCAGCGCATTCAAGCGGGTGCCAGAGGTTCTACAGGCTATAAGCAAACTACCTGAGCTAGGAGAAGGCCCGAGAAGCTTGGAGGCGGCCGGAGCATTGTCGGCGTCGGAGAAGACAGCGGCGGCGGCACGGCTTAACGTGAAGTGTGAGCTCTCAGCAAAATGGAGAGGAATGAGTGGTAGTGGTAGCTCATAGATTCCATAAGGATGCTCCAGTAGCAAAGAATCGACATAAGCCATACCGAACAAGGTGGGAGACGAAAAGTTGGTTCTTTGGCCGAAAAGGTTCAACCTTCGAATACACGAACACCTGTCGTGCATTACCCAAATAGAGTTAGGGGTTTTTAATATCAAGCCTAAAGGTACGAAATGACGTGCTAGGTTTCGGACAAAACTTACCGGAGACGAAGAACACACAGAAAGGTCCTAGGGTGCGTGCTCTAGAGCTGAGGAAAACAAAGAGATGGTCCAAGCACTACAAGTGAAACCAAGAGCTGGCATTAGGTAAAATGGAGACGGTAATGAACACGGAGCAGGGAGGAACCACCCGGTTGAAACTTACCCGAGTGAGAAGCTGGTACGAGCTTCCCTCTCCTCGGTCAAACAGAGGAGAAGTGGGGAATAAGAGGCGTGCCGAGGGGGTATTATGCCCGGGAAATGACGGAGATGGCAACGGCATCAACCAGAGGAGCTCGGGGACTGGTTGCCAGGGGCGGTGGATTGACGGCGTGAGAATCATTCAACGGCTCGGAGCAGATTGCCTCGGCCGCGTGGAGCTCAGCTCCTGTGCGAGGTTGACGAAGCAGCTGACCGGCGGGCCCTGCTTTGTCAGCGACACGCACACGCGCGCGGGAGCCTGAGTGAGAGAGTTCACGTGGACCGTTGGATTTGTACTGGACGATTCAGATTTGGTGGATGGTTCGGATTGCCCGTTGGATTCAAGTAATCTGGGCCGTTGGACTAGAATCGGACGTCTGCATGTGATGGTGTATTTAGGCGGTTGGGTGAGCCGACTCGCCGGTCGACTCGAGCCCAAGGAACAAAGGCAACCGGTTTGGGTCTAGAGTTTTGACTGCGATTTAATTAATCTTCTCTACATTGACTAAGGCCTTAAAAATAGAAATAAATTATCTAAAAATGCTAAATTAATCACAGGGGTTCCTTGATAGGCCTAGTGTCCATAAAAATTATTGAACCCTACTGTTCAAGATATAAAGTGTATAATTTAAATTCAAACATAATGTTGGTCTTTAAATTGTGTTTGAATTTTCTTAGGGTTCAACCCAGTCTCAAAAATTTGGAAAAAATTATATTAATTCATGATAATTAATATAGTATTTTAATAAATTATTTCCAGATGAACTTTAGTAGCATTTGTTTAAGTTTTTCTTTTGGAGTTCAAATTAAAGTGTATGTTTAATATTTATTTTGAGATTTTTCAAGTGCAATACTTAATGAAAATGTTTCAAAACATGATGCATGCTAATAAGATGCATAATATCCCTCTTTAATAACTTGGGGATGTGACAAAAACCGTATCATCTGCCTTTGGGACGAAGGTATTAGAGCACCTATAATAATTCATATCACTTGTTACTAAGAGGTGGATACATCAGTATTTAGGTGATGTGGAAGAGAGAAGGTGAGCTTGTTTCTAGATAAAGAAACAAACAAGTTGTTGATACCAGACAGAAGAAACAACAAAATAGCTATTGGAGACTTGTTTGTTACCTAAAAGTCTGTTCTGTGTATAGCAATTAATGCCTTAGATACAAGCTCAAGAAACAATCTGTTGGAAAACTTATTTCTTTTTATTAGATTGAGTACTCTATCTTCTCTTAATAACAAGCTAAGAAATAAATTATTGTAGATGCTCTTATGGCATATACAATGGTACATACAACTACTGTCTATAACAACTATCCATATCACCTATAGATAACATTAAAAACAGTTCATGCAATGGGTTGTGGTGACATAGTCGGCTACATGATTGTAAATAACACATAATCTTTTAATGTTTTTGTTGGTTCTGATGATACAACTAGAATAACATATTTCTCTCTCTTTATTCTCTTTCATTTATATCAGCTTAAATCCTACTTAAACTATAGACAACCTATTGTACATGACCTTACAGTAGACGAGCAGTGTTGATAGCACAGAGGCCAGCGGCCAAAAAGGCAGAGGACAGAGGACACAATCTCACTCCTCCCCTCGTCTCCATAATAAAAGCCAAGGAGCCCATCGATTCTTGCATTCCCATTGATTCTTGGATTCCAGCTTACAGGCTACGCACATACCTCTCTCTGCTGACCAGACACAAACACTAACTAGCCTTTCCAAATTAATGCACGTGCGGATCGAAGAAGCTGAGCTTCCAATGGACGCTACGGACGATACTAAGAGTTCCTCGGGCAGCGGCGTGACTGCGAGCGCCATGGCGTCCTCGTACAACGACCAGATTCGCCCGCTCCTGGACGCTGTAGACCGCCTGCGCCACCTGAGGGTGAGCCAGGAGGGCATCCAGCTTCCCACCATCGTCGTCGTCGGCGACCAGTCCAGCGGCAAGTCGAGCGTGCTGGAGTCGCTGGCCGGCATCAGCCTCCCGCGCGGGCAGGGCATCTGCACCCGCGTGCCGCTCGTCATGCGGCTGCAGGACGACCCCACCGCCGACGAGCCCGTGCTGCAGCTGGAGTACAGCAGCGGCCCCGTGGTGACCACTTCCGAGGCTGAGGTCGCCGACGCCATCAACACCGCGACCGCCGAGATCGCCGGGGCCGGCAAGGGCATCTCGGACGCGCCCATCACCCTCGTCGTGCGGAAGAGGGCGTGCCCGACTCACCCTCGTCGACCTGCCCGGCATCACCCGCGTGCCCGTGCAGGGCCAGCCGGATGATATCTACGACCAGATCGCCAAGATCATCAAGGCGTACATCGCGCCCAAGGAGAGCATCATCTTGAACGTGCTCTCGGCCACGGTGGACTTCCCGACGTGCGAGTCCATCCGCATGTCGCAGCTGGTGGACCCCACTGGCAAGCGCACGCTCGCGGTGGTCACCAAGGCCGACAAGGCCCCAGAGGGCCTGCTCGAGAAGGTCACCGTGGACGACGTGCACATCGGCCTAGGCTACGTCTGCGTCCGGAACCGCATCGGCGACGAGACGTACGGCGAGGCGCGGGTGGCGGAGGAGCGCCTGTTCGCGCAACACCCTCTGCTGTCCACGATTGACAAGTCCATGGTGGGCATCCCGATGCTCGCGCGGAGGCTGACGCAGATACAGGCGTCCATCATCGCCAGGTGCCTCCCCGACATCGTCAAGCAGATCAACGAACGGCTCAGCCACAGCAGCGACGAGCTCGGCCAGATGCCGCCGGATCTCGACAACGTCGCCGACGCGGTGAGGGTGTTCTTCCACATCATCAAGCAGGTGTGCGCTTCGCTGGAGAAGGTGCTCCTGAGGGGCGAATTCGACGAGTACCCGGACGACCTCCACTTCCATGGCACGGCGCGCATCGCCGAGATGCTGGCCAACTACGCGCGTAAGCTGCCTGCCCAGAGCCCAACGCGGGACGGCGAGCCGTTCCTGGCGGAGGAGATGCGCGTCCTGGAGGAGACCAAGGGCATCAATCTCCCAACTTCCTGCCGAGATCGGCGCTCCTGGTTCTGCTCATGAAGAAGGTCCAGACCATCGTGCACGTGCCACTCGGTCTCGTCACCCAGGTGTGGGAATACGTCGAGGACCTGGTGATGAGGATACTGCTGCACCACTCGCACAACTACCCCAGGTGCAGCCGTCGTGCCGCCGCGCCGTCCAGAGCCTCATGGACAAGGCGCGGGCACGCTCGACGCAGCACGTGAACGAGCTCATCGAGATGGAACTGGTGGCCGACTACACGGCGAATCCCGACTACATGAAGACGTGGGCCGGCATAATGGAAGGCCATGACAGGTTCCTCGAAGCCGTGGAGGGCCAGTCAAATCCCACGGTGGTTACCCTCCAGGGCTTTGGAGAGATGGACGTGTCGCATCTCAGGCTGCAGAATGCTGAGCTCGCTGGGCAGGCCTTCGACCTGAAGGCGCGCCTGACGGCCTACTGGAACTGCGTCGTGCTCCGGCTCGTCGACGGCCTGGCGCTGCACGTCCTTTGCAGCATCAAGCGGCTCGTGGAGAAAGAGCTCGAGGCGGAGGTCGCAGGTGAAGTTCTGGGCGACAGGATAGACGGTGTGGAGCAGATGCTAGTGGCGTCGCCGGGCACCGCCGCAAAGCGTCAGCGCCTCATGAATAGCATCTCACTGCTCCAGGAGTCCAGGGCAGCCGTTGCAAATATCATGGACAGGATTAACGCGGCAAGCGGCGATCACGTCTAGGTCGATCGATCGGCGACTGGTGTATGCTGCCATATACAATTATGCATCTGGCTACTCGATCGCGTTTCATCAACCGTGTGATACTTTGAGCAATGAGTCCGTGTCTTGCATTGGTCTCTTGGAATAATAATTAGTTAAAGTGTGATGGGATCAATGTTATCTCTACGTTTCTTGTCTCCTAATGTGCACAACGAGATTGATCAGTTGTTATGGTTCTGAACATTGGTACGGTTTAGTTTACAAGGTGCAACTTTGATCACCAACTAGAATTAAGCCTGTGCATTGTAACGGGCAACTTTGATCCACTGCTATGTTTGTAGAAGATGGGTCAATGTTGGCATCTTGGTTTGTGAGGATACTTTGAGCAATGAGTGTTGGTCTGGAATAAAGGGTATTGCTGGATACAAATCTGAATTTTGAGGAAAATATTGGATTTGGTACTAGGAGCCTGGACGGAGGTGAGTGATCTGTCACTACCGGACTCAGGCACTTTGCCGAGTGCCTCAGGCACTCGGCAAAGGCTCCTTTGCACTCGGTAAAGGCTTTGCCGAGTGCGACACTCGGCAAAGGGCACTCGGAAAAAAAAAATCGGCAAAGTAGCCTTTGCCGAGTGTATTTTTTCGGGCACTCGGCAAAGGCTTTACCGAGTGCCGGGTTGGCACTCGGCAAAGAAAAGGCACAGTTACGGCGCCGGCCCTGTTGACGGCCGCTTTGCCGAGTGCCAAACCGGCGGCACTCGGCAAAGAGTTTTTTACTTTTTTTGAAAATGTCTTTGCCGAGTGTCGGAATGATGGCACTCGGCAAAGTTTTGAAATATTTTTTTTTGAAAATCCTTTGCCGAGTGCCTCGGCCATGGCACTCGGCAAAGTTATTTTTTTTTTGAAATCCTTTGCCGAGTGCAATCCCTTATGGCACTCGGCAAAGTTGTAAATTTTTTTTTAAAAAAAATTCTTTGCCGAAAGTGCCGCAGTCCCGCACTCGGCAAAGTTTTAATTTTTTTAAAAAATCTTTGCCGAAAGTGCCATGGTCATGGCACTCGGCAAAGCTGGAAAACAGGGATTTTGAGATGCCCACATTCCCAGCTTTGCCGAGTGCCATGACCATGGCACTCGGCAAAGGACTTATTTGCCGTGTGTTGCACTCGGCAAAGTGACCCAAAACTGCATTTTTTATTTGTTTTTTACATTCCATCACGACAAACAAATCCATCCAAACATATATCAGATCCATCACATATATATCACATCCATCACATATATATCTCATCCATCACATATATATCACATCCATCACACATATATCTCATCCATCACATATTTATCACATCCATCACATATATAACAATAAGTGCTCTAGTCCATCCAAACAAATCCACAAGTTCATCACGATGACAAGTGCATCATAAGTATATCACAAGTCCATCACCAAGTGAACAACAAATGAAAATACAACTACCATTCATCTCGAAGGTGGCCATCGCGATCGTGGTGAAGGAAAAGCTATATCATTCGGAGGCGCATGAGGTGGATTATTCGAACCCGCCGATTGAGGTCTGCACAAAGGAGAAGAGATTGCATGTGAGACAAGATTACATTAGATACCTAATCTAGGAAGGTAGAGGTCATACAAGCAAAGCACAAGCGAAAGCAAATAACTTTCATACTCACGGAGTAGCTGCAATGCAGGACGCGTGAGCGGAGGTTGAACGAACAGCACCGGCACAAATAAGCCCGTATGTTGCCCAAGACCTTGTAGGAACTCCATCATGTCCGCCAAGCTCGCGCTGGCTCGCCGCCGCCCGCTCGGCCTCACTGGCCGACATCCTCGCCGCTCGCCCGGTCGGCCTCGGTGGCCGACATCCTCTCTTGCTCGGCCTCCGCCCCGACGTTGCCTCATTTCTTGTTCCAGTAGGGCCTGCAATATTTCACCCAATGTTTCATAATGCAAAGCTAATAAAGGTGTGTAAAGATCAATGTACGACGAGTAAAACAGAATAACCTCGAGTGCGTCGACCGGTCTTTGTCGTGCCAAACTGCCCGCGGGCGATGGCGGGCTCTCGCTCGTGCTCGTGCTCGGATCCGGAGAGAGATGGAGTAGAGGCCGTGTCGATGAGGCCGCCGCCAAGCGTAACCGCCCATGCTTCTTGCCTTGTCCCACCTCATGACGATCTCTCCATCAAAGTCCCGGGTGCTCGGATCATGGTCCGCCCATGGACCGACCTTGCCGCCGACGATGTACTCACCGATGCGGTGTGGACGCCGGGTTCGTGTACGCCTCGGGCGGTCCTCGAGTTGAAGGAGACGCGTCGGACGCCGCCTTGCCCTTGTGGGCCATACACCATGCCTGGAAGTCCGAGCAAGGCTGGGCACTATGTGACGCCGACTGCGAGAAAGACAGCAAGATAATTAGAAATCAGGCAGAATTGAGCGTCACAATAGATAAATGAATTCGTGTACCCATGCTTGTTTGTATGCGGAGAGGTCGCGTCGCCTTGATGGTGTGCCGACCTTGCATCATCAAACGACGGTCCGGGCATCACTGTGCATCCGAGATACTCCTCGCGTGAACCACTTGTCCACGATCATCGCCAAAGACTCGGGATACGATTGGCACCACCAGTGGAATCATCTACACGCCATCAAGTATTTGACATGTAAGAAGATCAAATTAAACGTACTTAATCTCAAAACGAATCAATATTAATGTTCTTCATCTACCTCAAGGTACTGCTCCCGGGTCAGCGTCATGTTTCTTGCGTCTTTCTTGGTGACCTTCTCTCCAAGCTTCGACCCGTGGTAGGTTACGATGGTTCGGATGCGCACTCGTGATGCATGTCGGTGATTAGTTTTTACAGCTTTGTAGCCACCGCCCGCCTCGCCTCAAATCCCTCATCGCATCTGAAATAAGTCTGCATACAAACGCGATGTATCCATTCATTATTTCAAGAAAAGTCCAATGAATGCGATGTATTGAGTAATGTTGTGCGAGGGAGACTTACCCAAAACTCCGCCTTCACGCGCCGCCTTGTTGGGGTACTCCGCATCGGGGCCAACGACGAGTGGTCAAACGAGTAGGCCGGCTCCGCCTTCCGGCGTGACGTGACAATGCCGGGTAGTGTTGCTCGCACGAAGACCCAGGATGCCATTGGGGAGCGTGCGCCACCACCCGACACAACCACCCGCCTCGCACAAGTGATTAAGAAAATTATTAGTTTCTCCTTTTTCAACATATCATATGAAGTAGTGGTGACAACATCTAAAGTTACTTACTTTTGCTTCGGGGCAAATCATCAAGGCGTCGGTGAGGATGCAGAACCTGAGGGAAGCTCGCGGGACCTCGCAAGTAGACACCGAAGAGGCAGAGGAGGAAGCGGAACCCGTGCCTACCGCCTCGTCGCCGTCCTCGTCCCGCCTCCTCCTCGCCCGTCTGCCGAACCAGCTCCTCGCCGTCTCACGAACCGGCCTCCTCGTCCAACTCGTCCACGGGCGCCACCTCCACCTCCTCCTCCTCCTCCAACACCTCCTCACGCGGCGTGGGAGGAGACGGCCCCCTCCTGCGGCCGGCGGTCCTCTTCCTCCTCCTCCGTCCGACCCTCCGCCCTCCCCGCGGGCGTGGTCTCTCGTAAAGCGAGGACACGCACGACGGTTCCCGCCATCTTTGTTCACTCACCTGCAATTAAAAAGAATAAGCAAGACGTAATTAGAAATAGATGCAAAATGAACATAACATAATTTCCAAAAACATAGTAATACATGTATTAGAAATAGATGCAAAATGAACAAAACATAATTACAAAAACACAGATTACATGTATTAGAAATAATCTTCATGATTGGGATTAGTGGATCATAACTCTCGCCATCACTATCAACATTGTCCAAATCATCAACACTATCCGAAGGAGGAATGTTGTCTTCATTGTCATTGCCTAAACGTAATCGCCAAGCATTTGTAAGTCCTTCACATTTCGCACCTCGTCTCCAGCGTCCTCGTCATCAACCCTTTCATTGTCTACTTCCATTCCTATCGCCGGTTAAGTCTATCTCAAACCTCCTTGTAGCCCTCTTCTTGAAAGAACTCTCCATCATATGTGTTTGGGTTGAAGTTGTAATCTTCATCGCTTGGGACAGTAGTTTATCGTGTGGCGATACCTTGTGCACAATAGCCCAACCCTTAAGATGCTCTTTGTCTTGGCACGCGTATGGCGTATAATAAACCTGGACGGCCTGTTGAGCCACAATGTAGACATCTTTTCCTAGATAGACGGAATCCTGTCGAATCTCGAGCCTCATTGCGAGCCTCATCTGCTTTCTCACGATGTTTGTCATCAAAGCGGGTCCATGCTTCACCATCGGATGGATGTACCATCTTGTCAGGATTGTACCGTTTGCCATTTTTGTGCCATGTCATCTGTTTCGCGGATTCCTCGGTCGTGTATAGCCGTTGGATCCTCGGTAGGAACGGAAGGTACCGTAGGATTTTCACAGGATCGTAGTCGCCTCTTCCGCCATCACGAGTCTACCTCCGTACACCGGAGGATTTACACTTTGGACAAGACTTTGCATCCTTGTGTTCTTTCCTAAATAGGACGCACCCTTCGAACAAGCATGTATCCGCTCATACGGCATCTTAAGTGCACGAAGGAGTTTCGTGACTCGTACATGCTCTTTGGCGTAATGTGGCCCTCCGAGCGTGGTGCCAATCACGGTCAACATCTTATCGAAGCCTTCGACTCAGTTTAACTCGGACTTCAACCCCATTAAGCGCCCAATGGCATCCACTTGAGACACCGTTGACCGATCGTGAAGGGGTTTCGTGCCGAGTCCATCATGTCGTAGAACGCTGTGCGGCCGCCTCCATCTCCTCCTTCTCACGCCCTCATCGAATCGTCCTTGGTGAAAGTCATCTAACATGTCCGCTACCCGGCATCGGCATCAAAAGCCTCGACGCGTGGTCTCACCACCTCTTCTCTCATACGATGGGCTTCACCATGGTGGACCCACCGGTGTAGTCCGGCGTAAATCCATTCTTCAAAAGATGTTTACCCATGTCCACCTTGTTTACCCTTCTCCTGTTTCCACATTTCTGCAGGACACAAAACTAGACAATATCCTTTAGCACCTTGCCAAATGCACGTTCAAGAAAGCATCGGTCTTGTTCATCCATTCGTGGTGTAATCACTCGACTTCTCCGGCCGTGTACATCCAAAGGACGGTCATCCATCCTCTAACATATGTATCAACGAGTCATGTAACCATCAATTGCATCTACGTGATCTACGACCATGATACTAAAAGAGGGTTATACCTAGGGTGGCGGTGGAGTCAAAGCTAAGCGGGGCCGTGGCGAGTCGGTGCAGTGGCGAGGCGACGCTGTGCAGGGAGACCGGCACGGCGCCGGGAACTCCGACTCGGCTCCGACGGGCTCTTCGCTGCAAAATGGAACAAAATACTGTCATTTAAAAAAAAATCGGCAGAACCTCCCCTGCACGGTGAGGTTTCCAAAACCTGTAAAAAACAACGGCACGATGGCCGACAACCACATATATATGTACAACCACAACTACACCGTAATCGGCATTAATTATCCATCGATTATCCTCCAGTCGTGCCTTGATCTCATGACCTACTTAAAATGATTCCTTGTGCTATACAACCAACAATTGCATCAATGTACAAGATAACCCTTCGTGTATGCAAATTAATCATCTAACATTATGAGAGAGTAAACATATCATTTGGCCACAATCAGATAGGGTAGGCCTTATAAAGGCTCTCCTAATTCAGACTTAACACTAATAAACAATACTTCATTAACCATATACGAGTTCAATCTGTGTAATGTAATATATATGAAACATCTTTCTAAGTATTGTTCTGGATTCACCACATCCCATCTACAAAATTTGTCATTACTTCTTGTACTAAAATTTCGTCAAAGTTCAAACCCTTTCTTGTACTAAGAAATTATTAGTCAAATCGTTGATTGAGTTTGATTAAGGACAGATCATAGCGGCGACGGTGGCAACTAATAGTTACTTGTATATCTGCTACCACTTTGCTAGAGCACACCACCAAATAATTTTATCAGAAAGTGTAATCGGTTTATTGATAGAATGCCCGAAGTCAAGAACCTAGTAACTAACATGACGATCGCGATAAGTCATTAACTTCGATACCAATTAAGTCAATCCTCCCGCTAATGCACGCATACAAGATACATACAAAAGATCACCTCAATAGATTTAATTCATTAGATTACGCTACCAATTAAGCCAATCTCTCAGATAATGCATGCATGCATACATACAAAAAGATCGATTAACAAAAATATATCAAGAAACGGAGGAGATTTGCTTCACTCACCTCGGGTATGGGAAGCTGCGGTATAGGCGATGGCGGCGCGAAGCGGCGCGGCGGCGTGGCGGCGGCGGCGGCGGCAGGCGCGGCGGGCGGGCGGGGGCGGCGTGGCGCGCGCGGCGGGGCGTGGCGGCGTGGGCGGCGGCGGCGGCGCGATGGCGGCGGCGGTGGCGGCGATGGGCGGGCGTGGCGGCGGCGGCGGCGAGGGCGCGGCGCGGCGGCGGCAGCGGCGGCGCGGCGGCGGCGGCGTGGGCGAGGCGGCGGCGGCAAGGGGCGAGGCGCGCGGCGGGCGCGCGGCGGCGGGGCGGCGGGCGGCGCGGCGCGCGGCGGCGCGCGGCGCGTGGCAGCGGCAGCGCAGCGCGCGAGGTGGCGGCAGGGGCGCGCGCAGCAGGGGCGCGGTGGTGGTGGCGCGCGCGGCGCGCGCGGCGCGGCGGCGGCGCTGCAGGTGCGTGTGTGCGTGTGTGGGTGCCGGCACACCACACTTAAGTTTCGAAGTTTGCCGAGTGCCCGAGATCTGGCACTCGGCAAACAATTTTCAATTTTTTTTTTATTTTGTTTGCCGAGTGCCCAAGATCTGGCACTCGGCAAAGAGTTTTTTTTAATTTTTTTTTTGTAAATTTTTTTTTATTACCTTTGCCGAGTGCCCCGGATATGGCACTCGGCAAAGAGGTTTTTTATTTTTTAATTTCTTTGCCGAGTGCCCGAGCTATGGCACTCGGCAAAGAGGAATTTTTTAAAATTTTTTAAAAAATTTTCTTCCCCTCCAATTTTTTTTTAAAACAACAGGACCTCTCCCCATCTTTGCCGAGTGTCGTATGAGCGGCACTCGGCAAAGACCCCCTTTGCCGAGTGCCATGGCACGACACTCGGCAAAGATTTTTTTTATTTTTTATTTTGGCCTCCAAATTTTTTTTGCAGCCCTACTACAGTATAAGGTACTCTATGTTAGGATTTGGTACATTTTTTGTGGCTTTTTGTTATACTTAGTTAATTTATTTCATTTACTAGAATTATTTCGGAAAATGCAAATTTGATCTACGATGCATCGAATAATGGAATTTAATGATTCAAAAATGATAGTCATGTTATTGATCGTAGTGTGAGGTCGTATCGAGAACGGACCGAAATTTGGACATCTTGTTGACGAAACATGACCGTGAACTTGCGGGCGAAGTGTTTTTAAATTCTATAAAAAGCAAACAACGTCCGAAAATTATGAAACTCGTGGAGATGTCATGATATCATATGTGGAGGCTGTGATAAAAATTTGAGAAGGTTTCGTGCACGTTGTCACGTACGATGCTTTCAAACCAGGACATCTCCAGCTGGGATATAAGTATCACATGTGGAGATGTCCTGGTTTGAAAGCATCGTACGTGACAACGCACAAAACCTTCTCAAATTTTTATCACAGCCTCCACATATGATATCATGACATCTCCACGAAGTTTCATAATTTTCTGACGTTGTTTGCTTTTTATAGAATTTAAAACACTTCGCCCGCAAGTTCATGGTCATGTTTCACAACAAGATGTCCAAATTTCGGTCCGCTCTCGATACGGCCTCACACTACGACCAATAACATGACTATCATTTTGAATCATTAAATTCCATTATTCGATACATCGCAGTTCAAATTTGCATTTTCCAAATAATTCTAGTAAATGAAATAAATTAACTAAGTATAACAAAAGCCACAAAAATGTACCAAATCCTAACATAGAGTAATTGACATCAGAGCAGTGTCGCAAAAATTTTGGAGGCCAAAATAATAAAAAAATCTTTGCCGAAAGTCGTTGTGCCATGGCACTCGGCAAGGGGTCTTTGCCGAAGTCGCTCATACGACACTCGACAAAGATTTATTTTGCCGAGTGCCAAACGGCCGGCGCCGGCAAACTTTGACGTCGGCGGAACCGTTACCTCGAGCCGCTTTGCCGAGTGCCCCGCTTGCCGAGTGCCCGCACTCAAAGAAAGAGTGAATGTACCGAGTGTTAATCTTTGTCGAGTGCATGGCACTTGGCAAAGAGGGCTTTGCCGAGTGTAATTCTTTGCCGAGTGTCGCACTCGGCAAAATAGCTCTTTACCGAGTGCCCGATATTTGGCACTCGGCAAAGTTTTTTGCACTCGGCAAAGGGGTTGTGTCCGGTAGTGTGTGAAGGAAGAGTTTTCAACGCTGAGTTTGATTACATGAGTTTGTGGTTGGGAAGGTCTGAGTCTGTCCCTGGGTAATGGGTATACATTGTTGGGTTGTTCTATTCTTATCTCAGCAGGAGAAACTTTGTTATGTTCAAAGACACTTTCAGCGTAGCGGTCTGAGGGCTGTCCCATACGGTTGTGGCCTTCTGTCCCATACGGTTGTGGCCTTCTTGTGTTCCTCACCCTGTGCGTACCCCTCATCTAGACCGAGGTACACTCCTGGTTTGGTGCTTTCGTCAGATCGTTGGAGCCGGTGGGCTGCCTCTACGACGCTTCTCTGTAGTTTCCTTTTGATATCCCAATTTCTTAGTCAGGAGAAGTTATTTAGAACCATTGTTTTCTTCTATTTACAGATGAAAACCCGTATGGCGGATATTCTTCAAACTTAACAGATTCCGTGTTGATTTTGGGAACAGTAATGCATATTCAATAGTTATTTTGGTTCCCATCGGTAACACTACCGTAGCTCTTCCAAATCTAGCAATCACTACCAGAATCCTATTATTTCCCGAGTGCCCGAAACACACGGGAAAATCCCTAAAACACTTGGGAAACTAAGTCCCGAAGGTCAGCCGTCAGGAAAATACACTCGAGATAGTTTCATCGGGAGAAAACTGGTTTCCCGAGTGTTAATACTTACACTCGGGAAACATACAACACTCGGGAGAATAGTTCACACAACGGGTTCACCACTGTAACGGAATACTTTCCCAAGTGTATGTCAGCCAAGAACACTCGGGAAAGTAAGAAGACTGACACTCGGGAAACTATCTTTCCCAATAAGCCCCGAAAGTTCCCCGAGTGTGAACACTCGGGAATATATATTTGTTTCCCGAGTTTGTGTCAAACAAGGCACTCGGGAGTTACCCGAACAGGGTATACTCCAATTTAATTTTGCACAGATTTTGCAATCAAATAAACCATAATTCCACAGCAAGAAAAAAAGTATAAATCATTACATATATAGATTGAACAACATGGACATAATTTCCAAGCTCACAATATATAAGATCTGACATCCCCAACATTCGAGTTCAAACTCAATACATATAACAGTTCAAGTAGTAATTTCATTACATATATAACCATTTTCTTCGAAAAACAGGATGTTACATTCATTGAAGAGGTGGGTATAGTAGTTGATATCTTGTTCATCAAAAGCAAGCTCCAGCTTCACATTTATTTCTTCCAAAGCTTTCTTCTCCCTTTCAATGACTGGAACAACACTGACAGGTTCAAGAACTACATCTGACTGAAATGATGTTAGCTTGTTAGGATAAACACACACTGAAATTTTAACAAAGTTATATCATGCAGTGCATATTGCCAGGACATGAATAACCATGAACATGACTTGAGGTAATTGTAAAGAAAAATGATATTGCCAGGACATGAATAACCATGAACAGGACTTGAGGTAATTGTAAAGAAAATGATATTGCCAGGACATGAATAACCATGAACAGGACTTGAGGTAATTGTAAATAAAATGAACCTATCAGATTTTAAATCATCTCATGGAAAAGGCATAACCAGATTAGCTTACTAACAAAATAGCATGGGCTGATATGGATAATGTAAATTTCATTCACGTGGGTAACTTCTTTACAAAGTAACTACATTTTACATTACCAATCTTCCACCACAGGAAACATATGCTCCTTATCAAATTTTAAACATACAGGTAGAACTCATATGCAAATTAGATCTGTAAAAGTGTGCTTCTATGATTTAATTAGCACCATGACAATTATAAGCTGATTCTAAATGAACAAAGATTCATAAGACTCAAAACAACATGTCATTTATTGTTACTAAACCAATTATTGTACCGAGAGGCAAGGTTCAAGAAAGCGCTAGGTGCTAAGCGGGCAGTGGCCTGGGGCCTAGCACCTAGGTGGACTAGGCGGTCACATAAAACTGTCATTATTTTGCATAAGTTAAAAGAGATACTGAAACAAAAAGATTGCTCCAGTAGACATGGGAGTCCAAGCAAGCGACAGTACTACGAAAGAAGATGATCTTTGGTTGCATTCAATAAAAACATATATAGCATGAAATGTGCATCAAAATGCAACTGAAACTAGCTACTTAACATCTGTATCATCAAGCAATATGCTCTACCAAGGTAGCTACCTAACCAGAATTAAAAGAAACTAGTACAATGCGACTTTCAGTGAGCTCTCAAGCACTCATAAGAGACTAAGCAAGGTTTGAATGTCAAAGAAGACTGTGATAAGTTCATGTAACTGGAAGGAGTAATATTTTTAGATGGTATTAACTATTAACTAATTTACAACCTCCTGTTTTAAATGTCAACGAAAATCCCACAGCACAGCACAGGCATGCAAGACATAGCCTTAGTTGAGTATATTCCTACAGCCCAAATAAAAAAAAACACACACACACACACAAAAGTTGTACTCTTAAGACCAAAACAGGAATCAAATAATGGAACTATCCATATTAGGAGGTAAAGGCACAGAATGTTAATACTACTAGGTGGCAAAGTGCGCTCCGCTGCGCTCATCTGTTGGATATATGGATAATGAAGTGAGGGAAGCACGAAATAGTTATTCCACCTTTATCAGTGTCAGTCTATAACTTGATCATTGCATCAAATCTTCAATTATGCACATATATAAGAAAATGATGCTAATAGGGAAGTCTAATAGTCTGAAAATAATAACTAGAAGAGGATATGGAAAGACATCTTTCATACAATCTTCTGCAAGGACAAATACCTGGAAAGGGACACTGAGCCGCTGCTACATTCGTTTCGGCATGACAACAGATACATGGAAAATTATCAAATTAAGCTTCAAAAACTATAATTCAATGGTCATAACAAGTATGACAACAGAAAACTAGCCCTCTAGCATGTATGCGAAGAACAACTAGCTCATGAAGCGAACAAAAAAATTGCAAAACAAAACTAGACCTTTTTAGGGGGCTTTGCATGCAGGCATGCGGCCGAGCGCAATGAGGCGCTAGAGGGCCGAGCCACAGGGGAGGCAAGGCCAAGCGAGCCAGGCGAGCGGCCGAGCTAAGGAGAGGAGGCCACAGGAAGAGGCGACGGTGGCGGACCAACAACTGGTGGCGGCAGCAGGCAAGGGCCGAGCCAAGGCCGGGGCGAGCTGAGGGCGCTGGGTTCAGAGGAGGGTGGCATCACGTGCGGGTGGAGGAGCCAGATCTGGGGGAGGAGGTGGGGCACTGGGGGCGTCGCGTGCGGGTGGAGGAGCCAGATCCGAGGGAGGAGGTGGGGCGCCGAGGGGAAGCAGGAGAGCTGGGCACCGGGGGGAGGAGGACGAGCCAGATCCATGGGAGGAGGCCGGGGGGAGCAGGAGAGCCGGGCACCAGGGGGGAGGAGCCAGGTCCGGGGGTGTAAGGACCCCGAAATCGGATTTATTTTCAAGTCAAGAGATTATACCAAAGATATAACCCTTAGCAGAAAACAAACCCAATTCCAAGGTCTCGAATATGTGTCTCACATTAGTTCCTAGGATCACAGACTAATGTGTACAAATCCTAACAACATTGTACACAGTCATACACCAGTCATACATTATTATTGAAAATATTTTTTAAGACTAGATTGTACAACAGAACAAGTGGCCAGACCACTAAATGAAGTTTTGCAATGAAACAAATATTTGCAAGGAAATAAAACAACAAAAGAGCCACCAAGTGTGCCCCATCACCCGCAGGCAACTGAGTGGAGGTAGAAATAGCATACACATAACTGTCCTCACCTGCAACAAGTGGTGAAAGCACCTGAGTACAAAAGGTACTCGCAAGACTTACACAAACTAATAAAAGAAAGTGTATAGGAGGTGCTATCCAAAGGATATGAGATTATACATGATAAGGTTGTCCAAAGATTAGTTATACTGGCGTAAATTTTGCATAAAGCAACATGTTTGTTCCTACACATTCTAGTTTTACCAAGGCCATTTAGTAAACCAATTTTTGGACCAAAAGAATACCAGTAATAATAAATTTAATGTAGATCAATTCATAACCAAGTGGCTGCCCACTTGATAAATTAACATGCATGAAAAACCATCCATACCGATACCAAGTTATAATCATGTCAATTTTAATAGAAAAATTCTAACAAATGTTGTCTCGAACCCAAGCGGTTGTCCGTAACCGTGGACACGGCTATTCGAATAGTTTTAACCCTGCAGGGGTGTACATCTTTACCCACACGATTTGACTAGCTCGTAGCCTCATGAATAACGACACACTTCCTTTGGTATGCTGGCCGGGGAAATCAAGACTCGGTATTTTTCAGCAAGTTGACATTATTGAGTTGAATCACCCATACGAAACCTGATCCCGCTTAGCACAAGTTTCTGATAGAACCTGCTAACCGGGGCACGCAAGTTGTACCGGGAATGCCGACCCAATCGACATAAATTAAAATTGTGCTCACTGCACATAATAGATTGCAGTCAGAGCCCTTAAGAACAATATGATCATACACATGCGTCATTACCCTTAAAAACATATGATATAGGCACGAGACCAAACACATATATCCTTATCCACCTGTTTTCTAACTCAATAACATCATCCCCTTACTTAACCAAACGGTGCCCCTACAGTGCGTGTGGAAGTACGAGTATTACTTGGATTAACGAAGGCACAAAGTTCGGTCCTTAATGATCCGGACAAGACTACCACAGACCCGATTCTCGTGCACGGAGGCACCCACACTAGCAACCACTTGTCTAGATCCGAACATGTTCAAATAACAAAATTTTAGACTCCAAAACCAGATACGAAGATCTGAACCAAAACATAAAGATGAATGATTCAGTGTTTCCCTTGATTGACGAGGTAAGCCCGTCAACCGATCTAACGTATCTAATGATTTGCAGGGCTAAGCATTTATACAAAGCATCAGTACGATCACGATATATCCAAATTAAGCTCAATTGTATGGAATGATTCAGGATAAACCACAAGTATTAGGACATAACTAATCTAAACTCACAATGTAAAAATATGGCAAAATAGTATGCAAGTAATTATTGTTGCAATTTAAAATACTAAAGTACAAACACTGGGATTAAGATGATGCAAGAGGATGCTTGCCTTTGTTGATAAACCACTTGTTCACTCTCTGGTTGCTAATAATCACTCACGTTGGGCAAATCAGAATCTAAAAAGAGTGATAACAAATGAACACCGAGAAAATATCAAAATGCCAACATGCTGAAAAATGCATGACATTTACATATTAGTGAGATTATGATTCTAGATGCATTTAGGTATAGATTTTAGTTTAATTGGGGTTAATTTCTTATGGACTTTTGAAGTTAATTCAATTTCTAGTGTGATAATAACGACAAACAATACCTAGAGCCTAGGTGATGTTGTTTTCCTTAACAGGACACCTATGACTCACAAGCACTCACTCCAGGCATTCTATGTATATATCCCTGATGACCATACAGTCAAAATCAATCCTCTTATATGCTCTCCTCTTAATTAGTCTTCTAAAATCTTAACAAGTATCCAAAAGAATAGCTTACTTCATCACCTTACTAACTATTATGACAACTATTCACTTATAATTGAAAAGACAGTAGCTTCCTGCCGGTTTTGAACACCAATATTTGGTTGTCATCTTGGATTGCTACTGCTAGCTTAAGAGCTAATTGAATCAATCCCTTTCTAAACACATGTATTAGGATTTGATAGAAGCCTACGGTTATTCTTAGTTGCATCCTAATTTCTTTCCCTATTCAAACATACTTAAGGGAAAATGTATGAGTTGATTTGGTGTTAACTAATCTTTTATGCAAATCCAAATATTCGTTTGTCAAGCAAGTTTTGAGGGATCTATTAATTAAATGTGGCACTTAGCACTAATCAGCCTCTAATGCTCATACAACCTCCAAAAAGAATAACTCTAGAACTGAAAGACTACTAGCCAATTTCACTTAGATTACAACTTTCAGATTAGCTATCTTAAGAAGTGACCTAAGAGCTAAACACAGCTTAAAGCATTCAGTCTTCCTTTACTGTTCACATTCAACAAAAGGAGTTAGCTGCCTACTGCTATTTTCTAAAGATTCATCTCCAAAGGATTTTCAGATTTGGCTACTTCTATCAGATAGCTGCCCAAAAATTAATTGGGTTAAGACAACTCTAACTACTGCCTTAACAAGGTTATTAGCTCAAAGACAAAACTGATACTTTCCAGATTACTGTTCATGTAATCTATAACAGCAACATTTTTTGAACTGAAGTATCATCAACTAACCGCCTTTCAAAATCAACCTTCCAGTTTGCTATCTCAAATGACACTCACAATAATAGCTAACAGAAGGAAGGGTTGGTATAGCAAAAAGGGTTTACTGACATTTCAAGTTTTCTTCTGATCCTCATTTCTTCTCTGATTAACACTTCCTCAAAAATAGAGTTCATTGATCTCTGTTGGTTTCAAAAACTCACAACCATAAAAGGTTTTTCAGATTCCACTACTACTAGTAACTGAATTGTCTGACTAATTGCTTCAAGGAAAACTTCTAACAACCCTGATCTTTTTCAGAGTACAGCTCTTCAAACTTACAACAAAACAACTATCTGAACCTACAACAGCACAACCATTTGAACTAAGTGCTACTTTATTCAAATTTCAGGTTTCAGATTAACCATTTTCCATTGAGTGACTGAGTGGACATATACAAAATTTGTTAGCATAAGGAGCTGGGTTTGCAAAAGGTTTTCCCACTGACCATTCAAATTTGACTACTACTAAAAGCTTAAGTGTTCGATGGTTAACTAAATCCATACATTTCTAGCTACTGCCTTGACCAAGCCAATAGTCCTAAGATGAATCTGATCATCTACAGAAACTGTTCATTTACCTACAACAGCTCAACTCCTCTCTGAAGAGAAAAGTTACAACCGGAGGTTCTTCAATTCACATTTTCAATTTGCTAACTCTACTGATGTATTCTACAGACATTAGTTCTAATAGCAAATAACAGTAGTCCCATTTTTCAGAGAAACAGAAAAGAACACAGAGATGAGGAACAGGGAGACCAACACAGGGGAGCTCGGGTGTGGGTCATCGCCGACGAGGGAGCGGCGTGGAGGTGTCGGCAACCACCAAAATGGGTTTCCCGGAGGATAAGGAGGCTAGAGGTGGCGGTGGCGCAGCTCGAGAGGCCCTGTGGCGGAGCGGCGATGGCGAGCGGCGGCCGGACCTAGAGGAGAAACGAGGTGGTGGCACACCGGTGAGGGAGGAGGGAATTTCAGGCGAGCATGAGCATGAGGAAGCCCAAGGTAACTCACCAGTACCGGTAACGGCGACGGGGAGGAGCCGGAGCGGGCTGGCGGCGTGGAGCACGGGCGGCGCGGACGACTCGCCGTGGGGGTGCCGGAGGAGTAAGGGGGAACTCCAATTGAAGGCTGGGCAAGGATGAGGAAGCCGAGTCGAAGCTTTCAGTGCAAGTAATTGACTGGAGATGCATGGGTGGGGAGGGCGGCCGGGGCGATGGTTTCGGCCGAGCGGCTTTGGAGCTCGCTTTGAGTCTAGAGAAGAGATGAGATGGAGAGGGAAGGGCGTGGAAGTGAAGAAGATGGAGCCAGGACTCCGGGAAGCAGCTGCGTGGCCCTGGTGAACTGGGCTGGCGCAAGGAGGGGTTGCGCGTGTCCCGGCGATGGCACGGCCGAAGTAGCTGCGTGGCCATGGCGCCGCTCTGGAGAAGAAAGGGCTGACGAGCGGGCCCGGCTCGTCAGTCGCAGAGGTGAAGCGGTGCGGTCGGGTCGACGCGGCGAGAGGGTTCGGTCCAGTCAAGTCAAATGAGCTGGCTCGAGTCGCTACAGTCCGAAGGGGTTAGGGTTAGGTCTGATTAGTTGACCGGATCAAGTTCAAATACTTCTAGTTTGACTAGAGGTTTAAAAATAGAAATAAAATCTGAAAAATTTTGAAATTTTTCATAGAAGATACTGGGATGCTATATAACCCATATAAATTTTATAAACTCACTTTTCATAACTTAATTGCTTTATTTAAAATTCTTTTTAGATGCTATTTATAAATTGAACATAGATTTTTATCCATGTCAAGCTGAGTTCTAAAAATTTGACAAAAATCATATTAATTCATAAAAACTACTCTAGTATTTAAATAAATTATTAACTAGAGGTATTCATAAGCATTATTTTTAGTTTTCTTTTAGAGTTGGATTTCAAATTGTAGTTTTTCTTTTGGATTTTAATTTTTCCAATGCAACAATTTATGCTTATGCTCCAAAATGACATGAATGCTTATGAAATACTTATAATTACCATATATTCAAAATGGAGCTGTGACAGGGGTGTAGGCGCGGGGCGGGGAGCGGGAGAGTCGGCGGCGTGGGAGGATCCAGATCCAGGGGGGAGGTGGAGCGCCGGGGGTGAGCAGGAGCAGGAGAGCCGGGCGCCAGGGGGAGGGGGAGGAGCCAGATCCGCGGGGGGAGGGGGAGGCGGCTGCGGGAACGGGGGGTTGTAGGGTTAGAAATGGAAAAAAGGGCGCGGTTAGGAAAAAAAAGCTCCCGAGTGTTTTGTTTTTATGCACTCGGGATTATATTTGCTATCCCGAGTGTTATGGGAGACACTCGGGAAAGTTATTTCTACCGAGTGTTTAATTCTCGTCCCGAGTGTCCTATAAAACACTCGGAAAGGTTCCGAGTGTTTCCGTCCAGACACTCGGGAAACATATAGACACTCGGGAAATAACCGATTTCTGGTAGTGAATATTACCACAGTTGCTAGCTATTATTATCATATTGCCTATTTTATAAGTTAAGAGTCTGGAAGTACTTTGTATCCCTTAGGATAGTGTTCGTGGTACAACTATAAACAAGACAGATTTCTTGTTCCCCTTCCATTGGTCGTACCTTTTCTATAAGCAGGAGATAAAATTGTATGAATTAAAACAATGCATAAAAGCAATGCAAAATAAAACATGCACATACTAGAAATACTTTATTCAACTCAAGAACTAAAGATTATGACAAGTAACATTAATTCCTAATATTGTTGACTCTTAGTACCGACAAAACTTGGTGTTTTTACAGCATCCTAAAACATGAGTTAATTCCCATAATTTAAAAGAGGGTTAACATCTGGGACGACATTCTTGCCTTAATCCCTGGCTAGTTTGTCTTGCAACGTTCTTCCTGCTGATTCATATGCCTTCACTTGCAGAGGAATAACTGAATAATCAGGAGATTTCCTAATAATCCTCCTTTCCTTGCAGTTATCTTTGCGACCTCTCTTCTTGATTCTGCGCCTGTTGGTCCATCTATTTGCCGCGGTAGGGAGATTCCACCCAATTGGTACCTTCTAATGCAGACCACATACGTATTGTTTCTATCTTAGGTGGAGAGCTGATCGGGACGTAGTATTTATTGATGTTTCTCTCCCTCAGGATTCCCCTCGAGGCTTGTTTGGATAGGGAGAGATTAGATCTATGATTTTAGTTTAAATTACAAGTCAATCCGAAGGGATTGTGTCGGATCATAATGTATCCAAACAAGCCCTCAAAAGGAAATCCTTTGGAGGGAGAGATTCAATGGCATGCTGAATCATATCTTCTTCTAATATGTCCATGCCAAGCATTCGAACGACGTGGTGATGAGGATATCAACCCTCCAGATACAACCGCTACTCCACCTCCAACCGGGCTACTCTACTTCCATCGATTTGGCTGTGTCAAACTCTACTCCAGCGGGCAAACGAATTTAGTTCACTTATATATGGTGCTGCGCCACCTCATATTGGGCCGAGGGCCTTGTATCAATTATTGGGCCCAAAAGGCAACCACCACTTTAGTTTATTTGGGCCGACCACCTCTTTGATCGCTCCCTCTCTTGGGCTGCTAGCACTGTTCACACATGAACAATACCACCGCCCCTCCCTTCTCCTTTTCCTCTTATACATAGTGGCCGCCACCCTTAGGGTTTGGTGGGTTTTGTTAGATTGAAGTTTAGCTTTACTACTTTATTGTCCTCTTGTTCAACAAGTTCAACAGCAACATTATTATTCAAAACCCCACTTATCAATACAATTTTAATTCCTATTCGTAATTTCAGATTGCTTATTATCTTGTTCTTGCTTGTTCTTCGATTGCATGCAGGAATAGACCTTCATGGTCAGGTCAATCGTGCTCCTAGCAAGGTCGATAACAATCACGGAGTTGGTTCAGCGATTGTGGGTAAATTGGTCGTGTACGATTGGTAGCCAAATCGTGAGAGTCATCTCCACCAAATCGAGTTATCCTTCTCATTGAAAGATCGGAACACCCATTGTCGCATCACGTGGGCAATGCTTACGAGGTCCAGGCTAAATGAGGCCACAGATTGACAATCTTGCATCCTCACTCCTATCCAGGTGATGATGCTTTATAGCAAAGACCTAATTTGCATTGCATCGAAGTGTTCCTTTAGAGCATCCTAGAGTTCACAAGGGTCTCTTATGGATATGATCTCCAAGCCCAGTTCAACAAAGTTGGCTCCTGATGTAGATCAGGACCCATACTATGGTCACTGCAGAAGCATATCCGTCCTTTACACTTCTAGGGTTTAATTTGTCATATTCCATGAGTGGATACCCTTAAAACTTAAATCTGAAAGTTCTAGGGTCTAATCTGCAAGCATTTTAGCCAAGGACCTTTTTTAATAAACCGTTGTCTTCTCTGTAATTGTGAGCAAATCCGAGGGCCATTTTCTAAAACATCCTATGGCTAGCTTCAATAATACTCTGTGGACTATTATTGGGCCCAACAAGCTAAATCGGCCCACGTAGGGGTCCCAATCCCACATAGCACCCAGTAAAGCCAAGTCCTAGGGTTTCGCCTGAACCGTAGGGCTTGCAGCGGCTTGGCATGGTTGACGGCAACCGAGGCGAGGCGGCGACGGTAGAGCACGACGAGTGATGCGACGGCGACATGAGGCAACATGGATGGTCTTAGTTAATTATGTTATCTAGGTCTAGTCTTGCATGTTGGTAGGCCACAGTAGTACGAGCAATCCAGGTGATTTGAGGGTGTACCATTAGCTGGGCTAGTTCAAGATTAGGTCTAGGTGATGTAAAGACTTCGTTGCGAACTCTAAACTGCTTACTAACATGTTGTGAGCGGTGGTGTTGACGGATGTTAAACAAACTAGAGAGCTCGTATCGTGTGGGTAAAGTTGTACACCTTTGTAGAATGTAAATCTATTTAAATAGACATGCTCATGGTCATGAGCATGCTAAGTGCGGTCACATCGGGTATAGTCTCTAATTTTGCAAAATCGATCTTATTGGAAAATGTTAGGATGGTTTTGTTGTTGTTTACATGAATGTCATGTCTATGGCTAATAATGTAATGATGATCACAACTGAGGAGAGTTGTGAATTTAATAATGTTATGCTACATACTTGTTATTTCATTATCTGTCGATTGCTCTTTAAAATTTCTATTGCAAATTACTACATATCGATATTGCAAATTAAACTTGCTTAATGCTGAAAATGACTTTAGCGTAGAGCCTCATCCTTTGGTAGCCTTGCATTTATAATTATGTTGTGATATACTACAAGTCTTACTGAGTACAAAATGTACTCAATCCTGCTTAAATTATTAATTAGAGTATGAGGATGTGCCTATGCTGGATGACACGTTCTTTGCACCCAGTACCGAATGGTTCGGTGATAGGTCTTGCTAGGGTTTTGTCCTTGTCGATTGCCTGATGGTATGGATGGGCACACCGCTGGATATTTTGGATTTAATTTCTACTATTTAACTTGCTACTTAAGTTTTAATTTGGTCGGTCGGCCATGTAATATAAACCTATCATATAAACGCTTAAGTTTAATGCCCTATATTTGTTTCATATTGTATGTATAATATGTATAGATTTGACTATCAATGTTGTGGATATGTGTACTAGCCACTGACCATGGGACTAGTACGGTACACACATGAGAACTTCAGGTATTCAAAGCTCGGGCCCGACAATTACAATGGCGATCGGCGAGGTCGAACGGTCGATGGCGGCGACGGTGTTGTTGGCACAGCTAGCGAGGTTAGCGAAGTGGCTGGGGTGACAGCGCGCACGCTGTGCCAGGCAGCGCGGTACACATGGAGCCCACCATTGGAGCAAGTGGGGGGAGAGAGAGATTTTCAGGAAAAAAAACAAATCCAAAATATCAATCTAGTTTACTGAATTGAACTTAATCAATTAGCAAGGTACTAGATGGCCTATGCGAAAACGTTATCATGCAGATAATGTGTTAAAGTTGAAGTAATGTTGGTGACAATCAAACACAGAAAGTAGAAGACACATGATGTAGTCCTGACAGCCTTTTTCCCTACCTCGCTTTATATAGGGAAGAGTTCTCCCATGAGATATAGCAAAACAATATGAGACTAAACTATGCAAACAAGTCTAAGTGCCTAACAGGCCTTTGGGCTTAATGGGTCTGTTTAGGAAAGTGTCCACACAATTAATTATCTCAAAACAGAATAAATTAGTTTCGAAGCATCACTGATGTGAAACGCGGCAATAATGTGGGAGTTAATTCCCAGTTATTGTGTTGGATACTGCGATCGTGTGCAGTAAAAATGGAAAAATGTTATATAAGGGCCTCCAATAGTATATTTATTGTCATTTCTTAGCTATGTCACATCAACAAAATCCTACATGGAGGAGAGAGGGGAAAGAGAGAGAGCACAGGTCGCCTCTTCCTGAAGAGACTGTCGTGCACGCGAAACAAGATATGATATATTAATCTACTCTAGTTGACATGTAGGCCCGTTTCAAAGGAAAATTATAAAATATAAATGTTAGAGAATATACTAGAGACTATCTATAGGAAATGTTGTATCTAAAGATGATGTAGCATATGTTAGAGATAAGGTTATCTCTAACTATTGGAGATACCCTAACTGACAACCTTGGTAGGATAAATGGCATTAACGAACTGACATTAGTCACATAGGAGAATGCTAACCCTAACTCGTGTCACATGCGCGTGCCTAGTGGACAGCTTCCCACCTTTCCCACTTATCTTCCTGTAACTTTCAATTAAAAAATTGAACACAAATCCAACTTTTGACTTGGAATTGAAGCAATACTTCAACTAAAATCTGAAACTTTGAACAAAAATATTGGACTTCCAACTTGGATCTCAGACAACTTTCAACTAAAATCCAAAACTTTCATCTCAATATTGAACAAATTTTCAACTTTCTACTTGCATATAAAATCTATCCATCCATCTATATATCTATCTATCTATATCTATATTAATAAGAGGCTCTCCTAAAAGTCCCCATATTAATCATAGAAGATAAAACGGTAGAAATTCCCACATTAATCGGAGAAAAAGAAAAATGCTAGAAATTCCCACATTAATAAGAGAAAAGGGGGAAAATCCTATCCATCCAATTTATCATGTGGTACAACCTGCAGCTTGGATTTATTTTTTTAGCCGGTAGCTGCATGGACTCGGATTCAAGCTTTCCTATAATACCTGCCTTATGTGTTGGTAGAAATAAGAGTTTGATTGGACATTCAAACCTAACGCCGAACCGGACACAAGGTCACAGCTAGTTGTCCATTTGTTTGTGTTCCCCCTAAACCTCCTCTGGCTATATCTAATTAACGTGGATGCACAAAATAATATAGGAATCAATTAACCATCCCATGATGAGTTCTTTTTATTTTTTAATCCTTTTTTAAAAATATAACTGGTCATGTATGGAAATAGCAAATATACATCTTCTTTTGTACTATAGCCGTGCTTTGCTTACAAATTACAAATTAGAATCTGTGATCTGTGCATGTCTTAATTATGAACCAGTGTCCTGATTTACTGATGATCTCTTTCTTGTGGACACATTTGTGCTGTGGGCCAGGAAATTCACGTTATTAATCATGACTATCCCGTCAGAAACTACCTCCTCAACAATTCATTTTGGACAGGAAGACGTCCAAGAGCACCAGAAGCGTTGAGATGGGACGTTACCTATTTTTAGGCATCATATATATAAGTTTAGAAAAATAATAACTAAAGAGATATAGATACTATAATTCAATTAATGAGTTGGAGCAAAGTGGCTAAGCATTAAGAGCAGAGGCTGTCATGCATGTACAAGAAAACAAGATGCGAACCTCTATAGTATGTACAAATTCAGAATAAAAATAAAAAAATTAAAATTAAAATTTTGAAACATGTATTAATTTTGAGCTAGAACTTAAAACCTTTCGGATAAAGAGATAATAGTAATTTTGTTTACAAAGAAATTTAATCTAATACAATCAACTTATCAAAAGCTAGGAATTTCCAACGCCATAGTAGGATTATGAATGCAAAGAGGCTAAGCATTAAGAGCAGAGGCGGTGATGCATGTACAAGAAAACAAGATGCGAACCTGTATAACATGTACAAATTCAGAATAAAAATAAAAAAAAAAATTAAATTTTCATTTTGAAACATGTATTAATTTTGAGCTAGAACTTAAAACCTTTAGGATAAAGAGATAGTAGTAATTTTCTTTACAAAGAAATTTAATCTAATACAATCAACTTATCAAAAGCTAGGAATTTCCAACACCACAGTAGGATTATGAATGCAAAGAGGCTAAGCATTAAGAGCAGAGGCGGTCATGCATGTACAAGAAAACAAGATGCGAACCTATATAGCATGTACAAATTCGGAATAAAAAAAATTAAAATTTTCATTTTGAAACATGTATTAATTTTGAGCTAGAACTTAAAACCTTTAGGATAAAGAGATAGTAGTAATTTTCTTTACAAAGAGATTTAATCTAATACAATCAACTTATCAAAAGCTAGGAATTTCCAACGCCACAGTAGGATTATGAATGCAAAGAGGCTAAGCATTAAGAGCAGAGGCGGTCATGCATGTACAAGAAAACAAGATGTGAACCTGTATAGCATGTACAAATTCAGAATAAAAATAAAAAATTAAAATTAAAATTTTGAAACATGTATTAATTTCGAGCTAGAACTTAAAACCTTTAGGATAAAGAGATAGTAGTAATTTTCTTTACAAAGAAATTTAATCTAATACAATCAACTTATCAAAAGCTAGGAATTTCCAACGCCACAGTAGGATTATAAATGCAAAGAGGCTAAGCATTAAGAGCAGAGCCGGTCATGCATTTACAAGAAAACAAGATGCGAACCTATATAGCATGTACAAATTCGGAATAAAAATAAAAAAATTAAAATTTTCATTTTGAAACATGTATTAATTTTGAGCTAGAACTTAAAACCTTTATGATAAAGAGATAGTAGTAATTTTCTTTACAAAGAGATTTAATCTAATACAATCAACTTATCAAAAGCTAGGAATTTCCAACGCCATAGTAGGATTATGAATAGTAAATTAAGTTGTGAACTAAAGCCCAATTCGGAATGTATAGATGAAAAATTGGATTTTAAATTAATTTCGTAAGTACGGTCAAAATTAGGTATTAATTTAAAATATGACTAAATGTCAATAAGAAATTAATCCGGAATACTAAAAATAAATTCAAAGTTGCGAGTAAAATAGAAATTCTAATTGAGATCAAATTTGAAATTAATTTATGGTTCAAGTGAAATTTATAGAAAATAAAAATTGTTTTTACATATTTGTACTAATTTATAAAAAATGTTTTTAGTAATAATGCAAACTCAAACTTTACTTCCCAAGCATATGTCCATTTGGAATTAAAACTATAGTATTATTGAAATTTAAGTTTTGGAGTTTGCAAATTGATTACACAATTGTATTGGAAGCCCATGTTATTTGAAAACATAAAGTTTGAACTTTGAACAATATATCCAAACTAATAAAAGATAAAAAGTTTATCCTAATTCGTTATTATTCCTACAGATTCTTTAACACTAAAATTGCATGTACACACAACTTGAAACTTGGCATGTAGACATTTTCGTATAATTACTAGCCCGTGCCGGCGTACGGGTTGCTGACTAGTAACTTTAAACTCAAATCAAGGAACTTTTAACTCAATTAGAACAAATTTTGAACAAACAAATTTCAGCTTCAAGAATTTTCATCTCGAAACTCTTGAATTTGGGATAACTTTCAACTAGAGCCTAGACGAGCTTCCACCACCGCCATGGATGCGACTCCACCCAGTGACGAGGGCGACAGCGTGTCCCGTGCGCCTCCTCCAGCGTCTAATAAGCATGTATGCGTTGCTAAAACATGTAGCACGCAAGTGGCAACGCTAACCCCATTCCCTTTAACTCACTACTAGCATGTATGCGTTGCTAAAACATGCCGCTACTTTTTTTGTTCTCTCTTTTTGCTGTCGGATTTTCTGTCGCGACGTTGCATGCAGCGAACACATCTTAGCAGAGGGGCAGAATTTTGAATTGATAGTTGAAAATTTTTGTGTGTGAAAATTTTGAAATTTCTAGTTGAAAGTTCGACAATCCAATTTGAAAGCTCAAATTCCATGTTGAAAGTTCAAACAAAATAGACATATATGATATATGTGAGATAGAAATAGCAGATATATGTCGCAAGTCTAAAGTTCAATGTGTGAGAGAAATATATGTGAGAGAGAAATATATGATAGTTGAAATCGTCGTGGTACCGAGACAATCGATCAATTAAAGATAGCAGATGAACACAAAGACAATAGACATATATGAAAGGCTTTCCGAGTCACATAGCGGTCGTCGATCCTCATCACTCCTTTTTTTTATCCAATGGTTTCCCCATTGAATTTCTCGGAGAAGTTTAACAATGCATGGCAATGTCAAAAAGGGGGGCTACTGTAAAAATAATTATATCTATGTGGAAATTTACCAAAACGGCCCTATAAGGTTTCCCACCATAGTCTGTATAGAACCCTTGTTGTAGAGTATCAAAATTCAAAACTAAGAGCATCTCCAATAGTTTATTTCTTAGCTTATTACTCAATCTAATAAAAAGAAATAAGTCTTCCAATAGATTGTTTCTTGAGCTTGTATCTAACTTTAATTGCTACAAGTATGCATGATGATTGTTGATATCAATAAAATGCATTTTTAGGTAACAAGCAAGTCTCCAATAGCTATTTTGTTGTTTCTTGTGTCTTGGTATCAACAACTTGCTTGTTTCTTCATCTAGAAAGAAGTTCACCTTCTCTCCTCACTATCTCTCCTCCATTTCACCTAAATGTTGATGTGTCCACCCCTTAGTAACAAGTAACATGGACTATTGTAGATGCTCTATGAGTTTGGGCCTCTTTTCTCTCCCACATATATGTCTATTATTTTCCTGTGTTCATCTGGTACCTTTGATTGATCGATTTGTCGGTACCACAACAATTACTCAATTTACAAAATGTATTTATACTTCATAAAAGCTTGAATAAAACAAAGGCCCTGTTTCTTTGGGTTTAAGTTCCAGCTTAAAGTAAAAAAGCTAAAGCCCAAACAAGCCCGGATGTGTCATTCATTCATTCATCAGATTTAGGGCATGTTTGGAACGGCTGTGCTTTTCTGAAAAGCGGCTTCCGGCTATGCTGTAAGGCTTTCTGGCTGTGGGCTGAACGGCTGGGCTTTTTTGATTTGTTGTTTGGCTGTCTCGCTTTTAGGTAGACTAGCTGCAGCTTTCGAGATGAGAAATATCTAAAATACCTCTAAGGACATTAATAGCTTGTTTGGTGTCGTTTAACGCAATTAACAACATTAAACGACATTTGACGACATTAACAACATTTACTGATATTTAACAATAATTGACGACTATTAACGGCGACTAACGCAATTGATGAGAACTATCGCAATTGACGAGAACTGCTGCAATAAACGACAACTATCGATATTGACCGTGATTAATGACAATATACCATAAACAATGCAATAAACCACAATTAGCGTATTTAACGATAATTATTACACTAAACATTTATTACAACAAATAATTATTACATAAAAATTATTACTATAAGTGATTATTACACACAATAATTATAGTGAATAATGGATACAATAATTATTTCATTTACAACAATAATGACTACACACAATGTTTTTCATCAACTATTATTTCATGGGAAAAAAGAAAAATAATTCATGCCCCTCCACTTTTTCTAGGATTAAGACCGACATCAGTAGTGTTAGGCACCTCCACCCTCACACGTACCCCCAAAAATAAAGAAGTAACAATTCACAGCAATACATAATTCACAACAACATCCAGAGTTACTTCATAGTCATTGTTTAAAGGATTAAACTTCTTCTAAACAAGTTTCACTGATCCTCTAGATATCAAGTATACCTTATCAACCTCAATTAGATCATAAAACTAATCAAGCACTGAATTGAAGCATGTTGTACGAATTTCTCCACCATGTGAATCAAGGATTAGCGTATTTAATGATAATTATTATAATAAATATTTATTACAACAAATAATTGTTATAAACAATTCATGCCTCCTCCACTTTTTTCGGGCTTAGGACCGGCATCAACAGTGTTAGGCACCCCACCCACACACGTATCCCTAAAAATGGAAAGATTAATATAGCCAAATTCCATAATACAGCAAACAAGAATTTGCAAACTCACATGCATGCTAACAAACTACTGAGGATGAATTTATTCTTATTTACATGAGTCCATGCTAACTAGTGAAGTTCACAAAAAATGGTACTAATTATTGCACAAGAACTTGCAAACTCAGTGCATAAAATTATTGTCGTATATCTAGCTCTCATAATGTTTTGTAGAGCAAACCAATCATACAGTAAATCAAAGATGACATATTAACTGATCTAATATCAATCAATTGAGAGATCAAAACACATAACATAATATAGAAATATCGAACTGCATAAGCTAAACCTCAATTCTTTCATTCATTTGGACAATAAAACCATATTTGAATGAGCAAAAGTCAGTAGATAGTCCAAGCAATTTGAGGATATAAACCATACACACTAGGCTAGTACTCATGAGAAGGTCAGTACATATCAAATCTCCACCACAAGCACTAGATCATTGTTTGGCCAAGCACCAGCTCCATCTTATGATACTGGATGAGAATTGCATGGATTCATGGATGAAAATAACAAGCAATACCGGATGCTACAACACAACATTTCAATAAAAAAAACGAGGGTGCTAACCTCTAAGATAATAGACAATGGCATTTCAATGCTACACAGATACATCACATAAAACAGCTGTAATATAGCATCTCGAACATCATTTATTATTGAACTAGCTAGGAATACAAGAACCAGCTAGGAATAGGATCGCATTGAAATAAACATGGTTTCATCCTGTTAAGAATTGAGATATGATAGACAGACGTTTGACATGAGTTATACTGAAATGCAGTTCCCAATCACATACTGACCAATGAACAATGGAACTTCAAGCAATACCAGTAACTACTAAGATATCAAACTAAATTCAACATATTGACCAATGAACAATGGAAAGAATTGCATTGGACAACGAAAATTGGAACCAAGAAATCGGGAGGAGGAGGAGAGTGGCGGCTCGAGGGGAGGAGGGGGAGGCTGACGGTGGCTCGGAAGGAGGAGGGGAGGGCGGCTAGAGAGGTGGAGAGGCCAGCGGCTCGAGGTCAGGAGCAGCCCAGATCCGGTCAACCAAAGGCGACCGGACACGTGGGGAGAGGGAGGAGGCCGCCAGTGGCTCGAGGGAGAGGAGGGGTGGCGCCGTGTGGGAGGACGAGGGGCGACACCGGCGTAGGATGAGGTAGGGCTGGCGGGGAGGAGGAGGAGTGGTGCGGGGGGAGGAGGAGAAGCGGCGGCCTGTGGGGAGGAGGAGAGGCGGAAGCGCGTGGGGAGGAGGAGGGGGCCAGGCCAGCCGGTGCGGGAAGAGGAATGGCGTTGGGAGGAAGGGGGGGAGAGGGAGCGCCGCTTGGGAAGAAGGGCCGGGACAGGAGCATAGGGGAGCGGGGATAAGGGTTAGGGTTGGGGGGTTTACGAAATGGCAAGATGCGGGTAAATAATTATGAACTCAAGAGGTAAACTCGGAAGGGGGATGGTGAGAAGCAGTGGGAAGCTGCCGATGTGGCTTCCGATTTCGACAAAAGCAGCTGCGAAAACCGGTCGTTTCTAGCCGTTCCAAACATAGCCTTAATAATCCAGCCATACTGCTTCTGCACCGAAATTAAGAATGCATAAATATCACAAACGCATTCATGTATTTCTTGACAGACAAATATACCGCTCGCTAATTGAGAACGTCACACATACCGTGGCGAAGGTCGGCCGATCGATCGATGAATTGGTTGGTTCCAGTTGAAAACAGTGGTCGATCAATAGCAGTTACTGCTATCTAGCTAGCGAGTACGTACGTGCGATCGATGTGCAGAGTAGGCTCAACAAATTAACTTGAACTGATTCTTCTCCCAAATAATCCCTTTCTCGATCGAGTAGCACAAGCTAGAAAGGCGAGTAGGAAACTAGCTAGCTAGGCCGCTGACGCCACCGTTCTTGACTCCTCAACTTTGCCATCCTCCTCCCCTGCTGCCGCCATCCTGCGTCCCACGCCGTCTACCCAAGCCGCCGTCCTCCTTACCCTCACCTCCATCCTCCACACGGCCAGATCACCGACGTCGCCATCCTTGACTCCTCATCCTTGCCGTCATCCTCCCCGCCACCATCTTCCCCGCGCCCGACGCCGTGTCCCCAAGCCGTCGTCCTCCTCGTCTGCACCTCCTGCTCCCGATCTAAAGGTAAGTTCTTGTGGAGGATGCTTGGATCCAATAGAGAAAACCTGAGGCTGGCTCTGTTTTTGTGGATGATGCTTGTATCTAATAGAAAAAACCATGAACATCTAGATCCCCAAATCCCAGCTCAATTGGTTCAGTTCTTGCTGTTCGTGAATGAAATCAATATTTACAAGTGGTTCAGTTACTGGTGTTGGTCAATGAAGTCAATGTAATCAGTATTTACATGTATTTACTTGGGACTGAAGGACTATTGGTTCCAGTGTTTGTGTGAGTGCTTTGTTGCCACAAGGAATTAACTAACAGTAGTTACGATGATGTTTTTCAGTGTGTGATATTAAAAGGATAGAAATTACTTCAAATTAGATCAGTAGTCCAGAGACGAACAATATGTATACAATGCATGTATCTTTTTTTTTTCTTCTATTTATCTTCCTTTTGCATCTGCACTTAAATGTACTCCTCACTCCTGCCCGTCCACCCTCTTGAGCACCTCCTGCGAGCGGCGACCCACTGATCGAAGCAAGCACATACGGAATGTACTCGTCAAGGACAAACCAACTAGCATTCATCTCATTGAAGGCAAGACAACAAGACGAGAAACGTATCATTTTCTTTGATCGGGTTGGCAGCACGCTTGCACATCGTTTTCAATTCGATGCAACAAAAAGTGCGTAAACATTCATACAAACGATAAATCAATGTATAGACAGGTCCTCACAATCCTCAAGAGTATTTCAGACATATGAACAATCAGCTACAACTCACGAAGCCAAATAGTCTAGCTTGTCCGGACACAAGGACTCCTAATCCTACCAGGATAGGACAGCTAATCCCAAACTGCGGAGCGAACACGAATTACACGACACAAGAGATGAGAGGAATCCTAACAGAGAAATAGAAAAGGACATACTATATTTTTCTTATGACAAATGATCTACATCATTTCTGGATGCGAAATATGCCCGCGTGTTCTTCTAGAATCCACATTATGGTTGTCAGCTCACCGCCACGGCTGAGCTGCTTGGCATGGGAATCCCTGCTGCATCGGATGGAGAGAGAGATCAACAAACGCGCCCACGCCTCTAGGATGAGTTTCAACAGTGTTCCAATATCCGGTTCGCACACCAAGTCCTGCATCAACTCCTCAAGTCTTTTCCGAAGTCTTTCCTTGGATTTATCCTCGAGATTTATGTCCCAAACCAAATACTCAGTACTTAGCAGTGTTAGCAGCACCTCGACGTATTAAGTTCCATCCGAGAGAATAATACTTGAGTCGTAAAGAACACTTCCATCCTCCATGTTTCCGGTGGGCCCGGGCACGCGCGCGAGATGCGCCACAGGCGGAATGGGCCGAAAGCGAAGGAAATGGGCTGGGAATAGGAAATCGGCCTATTTGGAATTTTCTGGATTTTAAGTAGATTTTCTATTTTAGAAAATACAGAAAATCCAAATGGCAAGTTAAAAATAATAAATCAACTCAGAAAAATTCGAGAAAAATAATTAAAATACTTCAAAGCACAAAGAACTCAAATAAGATAATTTTGGATTAATTGATGTTCAGATTAATCATATTAAATTGTTTTGACTTTAAAAGGTCCCATTTCAGATTTATTAAATTCAATAAAATTTGGTGAAATTTTTCAGAGGGCTAAACTACTCAAAAATGTTTTTAAAATCAAAAATTGGGATGTTACACTTCCTTCCCACCATTTAAGGTTTGATCCTTTAGTATATTGAGGAGAAGTTTGTCCTTAGAAAATTTCTAGATGTGTTGTTCTATGGATGTTTTTCTGCATTCTCCTTCTTAACTTTTTTGGACACCTGATCATCCATATTTCTCTAAAAGAAACCAATATATCAAAATCCTTGATGTAGCATGAACATTTTGCAACATTGGTGGACTGGCATGTATGATCTAAAAATGCAGTTATCGGCATGGAATGAAAACTAAAGCTGTAATGCTATATTCATCATGTCAGTCAGAGAAATTATTACATGTTCTCTTTTGTTTGTTTTCAAGGCAAAGAAATATTGGTTATCAAGGACATTATATAATTCTGTTGTTTAATCAGTACCTACATGTTCTCGTGTATTTCCAAGGTAAGTGTTCTTTCAGACTTGATCTAGTTTACATGTTTAGTCAATAGTTACTTGATCTGAAGGCTGCGGCTACTAGAACCAACTTGTTAAGGTGGTCAGGAAATTATCACCAACCTGACAAAATCTAGCGATTTCATCCATAGAAACTTGCAACAAGAGCAAAGAACACAACTAATATTACTGAAATCTGGTTTGGTAACTTTGTAGTTACATGCACATGCTGTCATCCAAGTAACAAATCTGATTTGGTAACCTTTCGATCAATGCATGCTATCTCGGCCGAACTGTATGTTCAATAGTACTTACATCTGCATGCTACTTTGCAACAACAGCAGCCTATAATAAACCTTCGATCGCTGAAAAACCTAACCTCTGTCTACATTATCTAAATGCCTTGCAGGCGACCAGATAAGATGTGGTATCTAATCAAGATGAAGACGTTGGTGCAAGCATGTCCGATGTTCAATCTATGTAAATACCTGGCATTGAATTTGATGTACAAGAAGATATCTTACCTGCGATGTCGAACTGCAATTCTGCAATCTGTAGATAGATTGAAGGGCACGGCGTAGTGGTGGACACGTCTAGGATCACGGTTTGGTGGCGGCCTTCTCTCCAATCTGAATGGATTAGTACGGCAGTACACTACCAACACTAATCCTTCTGTTCCTTCTTATAAACATGTGCGAAGCAAGCGAGTGGGTGACCGAAAAAGCTTACACGTGCACACGCCAGATAGCAAAGTCGAAAAAGCTTTTTACGCGTTAGCAAGAGAATAGTGATTGGTTGGTCTGTGGAGATCCAGATAGCAGAAACTCGTTTTGTGAAAAACAACGTCGAGTCGTTTTTGTGAAAATGCGAAAAACTGAGTATACATAAAAACCAATTGGGATAGCAGAAACTCATTTTGTGAAAAACAACGTCGAGTCGTTTTTGTGAAAACACAAAAAATTGAGTATACAGAAAACTAGTTTTTGTTATTTGCAAGTCTGCTACGATGTCCAAACAAAGTTTTTGTAAAACCAGGGAAAATCGGTTTTACCAAATCTAGTTTTCACAAAACTCCAGATCCAAACAAGACCTAAGAGCTTGTGCCTGTTTTCTCTCTCACGTACGTATCTGTTGTCTTCTTGTCCTCTCATCTGCTATCTTTTATTGATCGATTGTGTGTTGATCGATTAGTCGGTACCAGGAGGATTACTGAATTTATAACATTTATTTATACTTCTTACAAGCTTGAATAAAACATACAACCATAGCCTCCTTATGTAGAGGACTTGTCCTGAGAATTGGTAATCCTAGCAGGACAGCTAATCCCAAACTGCAGAGCGAACACGAATTACACGAATACAGCGAAGAGATGAGAGGCATCCTAACAGAGAAATAGAAAAGGACATACGATATGTTTCATATGACAAATGATCTACGTCATTTATCGATGCCAAATGTGCCAGCGTGTTCTGCTAGAATCCACACGATGGTTGTCAGCTCACCGCCACGGCTGAGCTGCTTGGCATGGGAATCCCTGCTGCATCGGATGGAGACATAGATCAACAAACGCACCCACGCCTTTAAGATGTGTTTCAACAGTGTTTCCATATTCCCTTCCCACTCCAACACTTCTTTATCCTTTTCCATGTCCCGCTTAGCCATCAATGCCGGAATCAACTCCTCAAATATTTTCTGAAGTCTTTCGACTCTTTCCTTGGACGTGTCCCAAACCCAACGCCGAGTACGTAGCAGTGTTAGCAGCACCTCGGCGTATTTAGTTCCATCCGAGAGAATAATACTTGAGTCGTAAAGATCATTTCCATCCATGTTTCGCAGGATGCTGGCAAGCTCCTTCTCTCTTGTTGTAGAACCGGGACTTACTCTCGAGCTACTGGAAGATCCTTTGTTGCGCCATATTTCATCCAAAGCGTCGCGGGTTGCTCGGTACAGGCTGTGGAGCTTAAGGCCTGGTAGCATGTAAGGGCGTACAGCGACGAGGAACACCATGTAATCCGACAGCGCCTTGATCGCCTTCACGTCTGTGGGCGATGCTGCATTTTGGTCGCCGCACAAGAGGAAAACGTCCGTGGCGATGTGCCAGATAAGGATGACCCCTTGGAATTCAGGACCGAAGTTCAGAGCTTCGTCTAATTTCCTACGCGGCGCCATCGGCATCGCCATCACCGTCGGGATTAAGGAAAAAAACTGGATGGGGTACCGTTCCTCCTTCTCCACAGGGTACCGTTCCTCCTTCACCACAGGGTACGCTTTCTGCAATGATTCCCCTATCGTTTGAAACAACAACTCCTCGACCTTGTCTGCTGAAATATCAAGGCCCCTCGAGTAATGGTATTTGTATTCGTTCCAGCCGTCCTCCAATCCAACCTTCTTCGCCAATGTGCTGCATAGACCGGTCGTGTCATGAGTGCACTCGTGCAACAAGTTGTACTGCCCAATGGTGCCCGACCACATCCTGTAGCTACTTGGCGCCCTGGAAAGCAGCCGGCCCAGATCTAGAGACACGACGACACGACGGAGCCGGTGCCATCTTCCAGTGCACAAAAATGCATGGTGAAGCCAACTCCGTGGCCTAGCGTCCAAGAACGCATATGTCCATGTCGACCCCAGAGCCCTGAGCAGCCATCTCATATCCAGGAGGAAGGTGGCAGCCAGCAAGATGTAAGTGCTAACGACATCTACTCTCCCGTGGCCGTCTTTACTGTAGAACAAAAACAGCAAGAACGCCGCGGCGGTGAAGGGCGGCGAAAGGACACGGATAATGTAGCCATGCCATGTGTGGATCACGGCTGCCTTGGTGTAGAGGATGTCATACATGAGGGAGAGCTCCATATCGACCACCTTGTACATATGCTTCCATCCCCCAGGGGGTAATTTTCTGCTCGTATCAGGCTTGAGTGGATCCTTGTCGTCCGAATAATCAGCAAAAGCACCCTTGCTGATATGGAACAGGCCGTGAGCAACCAGCAGGGTTTTCTCATTATCCAGCTCCCAGCCTCCACGCTGATTAGTTGTGAAGCTTCTTGGCTTCTGCTTCTTGCCTGAGCTCCGGATGCTGCCCAAGCCGCCTTGCCAGAGCGCCAATGCCCTCTCCAAATACTTGGCAACGCCCGCGATGAACATGATGAAGGTCGCCGAGAACAAGGTCCCGCTGCCGCCAATATATTGTTTGTATAGGACAATTGAGGCTCCCCCGACCTGCAAGAGAGCGTTTATCACTTGGCGCCCCGAGAGAATGTTGTCCTCGAGGGAGTAGGCGCTGATGTTGTCCGGGCCACCGAGATGCAGCAGGAGAAACGGCGCCCAGAACGCGACGAGCTGCTGCTCGCGCGACGTGCTGCCGAGGGACAGGTTGCTCAGGGCGTATTTCGCGACCCAGTCGGCCACTTGGTACGCCAGCCAGAGGAAGGGCCTCGGCCAACTGAAAGCTTCACGCCGACGGATCCCGGCGAAGAGGACGAGGACAACATGCGCGGCGAAGCTCGAAAGGACCACCACCCGGATCAGCCATTCATTCATCAGATTTAACAATCCAGCCATATTGCTCCTGCACGGAAATTAAGAATGCATAAATATCACATACGCATTCAAGCATTTCTTGACGGACAAATATACCGCGCGCTAATTCAGAACGTAACACATACCGTCGCTGTAACATCCCATTTTTTTTGGGGATGGTTTAATTTGGTTTGAAGTTCGTTTTCGAGTTTCAAAACTTAATTTAAATCAAGTGTGTAATTCATAAGCTCAATTCAAAATTCCCCAAAAGGATTTCAAATCCTCAAAAATCTCTCAAAACTTCAAATCTCAATTTCAAATTTCCTCAAAAACCCTTGGGCTTGGCCCATTTTCCCCTCCCCTTTCTCCCTCGGGCTTGGCCCATCTGCCCTAGGCCCAGCCTCCCTCTCCCTCTCCCTCTGGCCTTTCCCCAGCCCAATCACCCCTTGTCACCCAGGCGCCCAGTGCACGCACGGTAGAGTGCACCCGCACGCGCCCTCACCGCGCCACTGCACGGTGCCGCGTCCACTGCTCCCAACCCAACCTTCCTTGGACCCCCCCCCCCCTCTTCCCCCTTGACATTAAAAGCAGGCCATCGCCTTGCTCTCGCCCCCTCTGGCCATCCCCATCTTGTCTCCCCCTCCTTTATGAAGGGATACATGTAGGCTACGCTAGTTGGCAATTCAAAAATTCTACCACATAAATCAGGATGTCATGCAAATAAAAGATCATATGTCGTTACCACTAGACGCACAGTACAACGGAAGAAGAGTTAGAGCAGCCCGATCCAACTAGAGCGCGTCAGTGAAGTGGTCGTAGTCGATCTTCCACCGTAGTTGATCGTCCAGCATAGTCGATCGCCTCCTCCAGCAACCAATCGCGTTCCTTACGAAGTCGTGGATCGTCCTCAGGCGCAACAGTAACCACAGTATCGCCTCTATGGTATCCACATGTCCAGAGAAGGAACACCATACATCGGTGTGCTAGCACCAAGTCGCACGACAGGGTAGGGCTCTCTCGAGAAGATGGCGGCTAGGGTTTTTGTGGAGTAACTCACGTCAACTCGTATGTCCCCAACAGCTTCATGCATCTCCTTATATAGGGCATATGACAGATCTTATCCGAACACGTTTTGTTCTAATTCACACCCTGTAGGTTCATGCGTAATCGGTTGTGACTCGGAAACCCTTTCTGACCACGAGTCGTTAGCGGTTCCTAGCAGGACATAACGATTCCCGAATACACATGAATTATATCAGACGAACCTTAATGCAATATGATCTATGACCAGATCCTTATCACTAATGACCAACTCGTATCTCTATACGACTAGTTTATATTTAGTTTTGACTAGTCCATAACTCCTTACGAGCAGGTTTCGAATACTTAATGATTGTGTTCGACCAGTCTACGACCAGCTCGTATCTCTATACGACTAGTCGTATCTGATCAAACTAAACGACCTTCTCGTGTACTCTCCCTTTGTCTCAAGATATCTGGTTGAACTCCAGGTGAGATATATGTCATCCATGAACTGTTCAATACTTTCTCGATCGAGTGTCGGATAACATCATTTAGTCAAACTCTTCGACCACCAGTGGCATAGCCATGCACTTTCTTTATCCGACCACATCGAGGGGCCCAGAGATATCTCTCCTATTATATTAGGAGGAGCAAATCCTATATCTAACTAGTCACATTCCTTCGTATATTTTATAGCATACCCGAAAGCTACCTTTATAACTACGTAGTTACGGAGTAGCGTTTGGCAACCTCTAAGTGTGCTATTACACATGTAAGAAACCATGCTGATCTCAGGTCTAAGGATTATATATCATCCTTGCTTAAGACCAACTGATGACACATGGAATCATAACAATCTCAACAGTGTCTCAAGGTGTGTCAATCCAACGCCATGTTCTCCAACTTACATTCACATTATTGATTTGATATTCTTATATCCATGACTGGCGAAACATGGTCATCAATCAATACATGTGTTGGTCGATGAGTCACTAGTATTTCGACCAGGGATATCTGACCAGGGATACATGTAGAACGACATCATATAAGTTTAAAGAGCTTTACCAACAAGTCATATACTTGTTAATCTTTATAACTAATGATTCATTCAAGGAACAAAATAACATTTATTCAATAACTCATAAACATAGATGTGATACAATCATCTCTATGATTGTATCTAGAGCATATCACCAACACTTCATCGAGAAAAGCCATAGCCGAGCGCCATTTTCACCCGTGCGCTACCGTCGTCGAGTTCGCCGCTCCGGTGAGCTTTTCGCCAGACCTGCCGCATCACGGCACGTTCCCAACCCTTCTCCACTTTTCCCTCACCTCCATTCTTCTACCTCGCCGCTGTGGAGCTCCCTCACCGCCACCCCTTCTTCTCGACCACTGGCCGCAGTCGCCCCGCCACCCCGGCTACCCTCAAGCCTCCCCGACCTTACCTTCGGCTTCCCTATCCTCAGGCGTAGCCCGTGCGCACGTCATCCTCCTCCCAGAGCTGTTGCACTGCCGTCTCCACGACCGTTGTCGCCGGCCCCATCCACCTATGGTGAGCCCTCCGCCGTGCCAACTCTGTCACCACGTGTTCCAGGAGCCAAGAAACTCATCCCCCAAGTGGATTTGCTTTTGGTCCATAGGAAGCCCCAGATTTCTTCTTCTCCCTCACCTCCGGTCGATGTCTTCCTCGCTGCCATTCTCAGCCCTTCGTCCACCTCTGACTTCCCTCCTTGTCTCGGTGAGATCCCCGTGCCACGTTCTTGCTTGTGCTCCCTCCATCTTTCTCCCCTCACTACCCCACCGCCGGTTTGCTGCACAACCGTGGCACCACTGCCACTCGCCCACACCACGCCGCCACTCTAGTTCGCCATCGATAGTGTCACCACCACCCATGAGACCAGCTCACCACCCTGATTCCATTTTTGTCCTTTCTCGATGCCGCCATGCCCTCCTTCGCCGGCGACGAGCCCAAGCCGCAAGCACCGTGGAGCTCCTTTGTTGTATGAACTCAGGACCAGCACTATGCATTCATCATTTAATTCTCAAATATCTATCTCAGGGGTTAACCTTGTTTAAATGTGCTTAACTACTACTTTAAATGATGTTGGGTTATACTAACAAGTGGGCCCGATCAACAGTTAATGAGTAGTTAACTCCGGTTCTCCCTGTTGACCAATGGTTGTGCTTACGGACTCGGTCCATGCTCTATGACTGTGTGCCGCACCACTACGGAGTGGGTCCCGCATATCAGAGAGATAATTTTTCTCTCCTTTCTCTTTTTCCTGATTTAATTCTAAACCAAAACATCGGAGGTTGCGTTCTCCCTTGTTTTAACTCCGAATTAAGTGAAATCTGTTTCTAAATTTGCCTAAATTCAAGATCTTACTAATGGCAGAGGTTTTGTTTATTTTTGAGTTCGTTTGTTATTTCTCTTATACTTATTTGCTTTTCATGTCTCTTGTTTCTTTTTCTTGCCCGATCGTCCGAGTAGAGTTCGAGAACGCAGAAGAGCTCCAATTTGATTAAGCTCAAGATGATCAAGACCCTCTTGCCTTAGACCCACACAAGTCAATACTTTGATCATATTGAATCTACATTTTTATGCAAATTATATTCTTTTAAAATAAGCAAATTGTGTGCTAAGGTCATTATGCAAATGTATGTTAAATCTTTAAGGTAATTAAATGCCAACTTGATGCTTTAAGTATTATCATGCCATCTCTAGACAATTAAAATACTTAATCCTTGTCACCCTAGTAATTATGTGGTAACTATACTAGGTGTAGATCGTACTTAAGTGACATGCTGGTCTTGCTTAAGCACCGGGGTATTTACTTACCCAACCATCATCTTTAAAATCATGAACTTATTTTGGGCAGTCATTGTGAGTAAATGATTAGAATGTTGAGGCAATCTAATTTATGTTTCTCAAAAAACCCTAATAACTTGCTGTTACCACATCTGGACGGAAGGTATGATGGCGGTGGGTGCTGATGTAGCCCAAGGAATGTTGGTAGGTGGAATACTGGAATATGGTATGTACCGTCCAGATGACTTTAAGGACTTAATCCTATGATGGCCTCTCAATGTAAAACAGTACAACCACAAGTCTACAATGGTGTTGACTTGGCTAAATAATCTGTATCCACCAGTGTGAGTTGCACCATTGGAGTGACCCACGAGTCGTATCACTGATGTAAGCGTCGTGTGGCGCAAGAGGGGGTTTGGGGGGCATGGTTGACATAGGTGCGAGAGTGTAACCACTCTCAGATAAAACCTTAGCGGGTGTAACTAACACTGGGGGATGCATTGTAAAGGCCTTGTGATAATTTCCCTTGATTCACATGTCTAAAGAAATGTGTGTACATATCAAGATGATTATCTCTTGTAGGTAAAATGTACAGTCTCTACAGAGTATAAACTGTTTGAACAGCTGTGCCCACAGTCAAGGGTGGGAATGGGAACTTACACGAGATAGTTCTATTTATAAAACTTTGTGGGTTGGATGAAAACTCGTCAGACCGATGTGACCCTGAATCTTGATTTTCCTGGGTAGTCGTACCTAGTGTTGTTAATAGGTGGATGTAACCATAATAAAAAATAAGCATAAGGTGGAGGTAACCTTCGCCGTTATAAATATTGCACAATATCTCTTTAATAAAATATGAACCCGAGCCTTCCTTGATAAAGCCTTGCATGTATAAAGATTGCAATTGTGTGTTAGCTCGTGAGCACGGTTGTTGTGCTCATCCTCGCTCTTTTACCCAAACCTTCAGAAGCCATGGATCAAGGATATTATGCATACTACGAGGATCCAGACATTGAAGGCCTAAGAGCCGATGAAGAGTAGTTTAGTCTGTAGTTGTTCTAGTCTTGCCCCAATCTAGCTGACTCATTCAATGCTCATGTATGCCAATATTTTCCAAGTCCTTGGGTAATATCGGTCGTACACTGGTTTTCCCAGTCGCTTGCTTGTGGCGAGATGTGCTCTACCCCTTTTGCTTCTGCTATCATTTCTGCTGTTTTGTAATGTAATTATTTGGCCTGTTCGGTCCTAATGTAAAACTCGACCCGATACGGTCTACTTAACTCTGATGTGCTATAATAAATGAATGGTTTGGTCTACATTATGTATGAAATGATTTAGTAATGTATCTGTGAGTGCTATCTTATGAGGACATCAACTCTAAGGATGCAACCACTGCTTCGACTCACCGCTGCACGGCAACCTCTACTTCAATCACATCCTCTATGATAGGACTTTCGGCTACTGCACTGCTATATTCACCAGTTGGACCGAGCCACGTCTACTCGTAAGAGCCAAGCGTCATCTACATACCATGGTGCTACGTCTACATGTCATAGTGCTACTTCACCAATTGTTGGCCCATCGGCTATGTAATGTATTGGCCGGCAACTTGGCCCATCTGTTGGACGACCTGGCCTATCTGGTGACCGACCACCCCTAGGCCTGTACTGTTCATGTGGATACTATTTACATATGAATAGTACCATGAACAGTACCTCACCTTAGGGTTTCCACCTCCTGGCCGCCCTCGTCATATAGGAGCCATAGGAGCCGTCGCCCTTTAGTACAATTTGGGGTTTTTCTTTTAGAATATTATGCATAGCAGTTTCGCCGCTTGTTCGGTTTGAGGAACCCCAACTTTGTGAGCTTTATTTTTATTTGCAATACAGATTGCATCTTCTACTTTCTTACTTGTGTTCTCTATTCACTTACAGGAGATAGCCTTCTTCGCGAGGTCAACTGCATTCAGCACGGTTGATAGCCAACGGAGCAGTGGTATAGTGATTGCGAGGGGTTCGATCCGTTTTGGTCGGAGCCTTTGGATCTTCAACTTCATGTTCTCTACAATTGACTTATCAGTACCTTTCGGAAGATCGGGCCACACTCATATCAGGTGGTATCAGAGCAAAGGTTTCCCGTTAGGTAATCACAGTTTTTTTCCTTTTAGATTAGTTTTCGTTCATCCTAAAATCCAGAAAATTAGCCCCACAAAAATATTTTGTCCGTCGTGTTCTTCTGCTGTCCCATCACCCATTGATCCATTGCAATTTTTATTTCGGTATTTTGCTTGTTGAATTTTTGTTGCATCATCGTGTCAAGTGCTGATCTCTAGTTTAGTTGGAGTCTAGTTCATCATTGTCTAGTTGCATCTTTGTGTTCCTTTGCGTAACTTAATCTGTGTCGTCTTGTTTCTTGCTGCGCCACCATCATCATCTACCGTGCCACCACAGCTCGCTACCGCATCCCCTGCCGCCTCCTCCACAAATCCGCAAGGATACCACCCCCTTCTGCGACATACCAAACCTTCCCTGCTACACCACACCATCCCCTGTCGCCGCCCCCACAAATCTCTGCCATGGCAACCACCTCTCCCTGTCGCGGCCATCAGTGCACCTTGCCGTCGTTGTCTCTCCTGTCGCGGCCATTAGCGCACCTGGCCACCACTACCTCCCCTGCCGTGGCACCGAATCGTTTGCCTCACACTGCCAATCCTACCGCTGCAACGAAACACAAGCCATCCCTAGGTTGGTTTGGTTTCGGTTGATTCTAGAGAAGAAAAACAAGGTAGAGAACAAGAGAGTTTGGATTTTCGATTTGAGAGGGGAGAAAAAAGGGTTTCGGCCATGAACCCTGGAAAGAAAGAGTTGGTTTCAGGTTGAAAAAAAGAAGAAAAAAAATGAGAGAAAAAAAGAAACATAAGAAAAAAAGGAGAAAAAGAAGAAGAAATAAAGAGAGAGAACCCATCCACCCTTCCTGAAATTTGGAAAGTGCATCAAACTTGCATGAAAATCAGTGAAAATTAGTGGAGCCCTTCCTAATATAGCCACAAGCTCCCACAAAAAATTTGGGCACATTTGGCCTAAGGGATCAAAAGATATAGCAGTTTGAAGTTGAAACCGAAACGAATTCGAGTCCGTTTCCGACACACCTTCAGTAAAATGGGCATAACTTTTGCATACGGAGTCGGAATTCGACGTTCCTATTCCTGAAGTAGTCTGAATCTAGGGGTCGAGATTACATTTAAGGAAGGTAGGGTTTGTAACATCCCATTTTTTGGGGTGGTTTAATTAATTTGGTTTAAAGTTTGTTTTGGAGTTTCAAAACATAATATAAGTCAAGTGTGTAATTCAAAAGCTTAATTCAAAATTCCCCAAAAGGATTTAAAATCCTCAAAAATCACTCAAAACTTCAAATCTCAATTTCAAATTTCCTCAAAAACCCTTGGGCTTGGCCCATTTTCCCCTCCCCTTTCTCCCTCGGGCTTGGCCCATCTGCCCTGGGCCCAGCCATCCTCTCCTTCTAGCATTTCCCTGGCCCAACCACCCCTTGCTACCTAGGTGCCTAGTGCATGCATGCTAGAGCATGCCCGCACCCACCCTCACCGCATCCCCGCATGGTGCCACGTCCTCCGTGCCTAGCCCAACCTTCCCTGGACCCCCTTCCCCCTTGGCTTTAAAAGTAGGCCATCGCCTTGCTCTCGCCCCCTCCTCGCCATCCCCATCTTGTCTGCCCCTCCTTCATCGAGCAAAGCCAGAGCCGAGTGCCATTTTCACACGTCTACCGCCGTCGTTGAGTTCACTGCTCTGGTGAGCTTTTCGCCAAACCCGCCGCATCACGCCATGTTCCCAACCCTCCTCCACTTCCCCCACCTCCATTCTTCTACTTTCGCTGCTGTGGAGCTCCCTCACCGCCACCCTTCTTCTCCGCCACTAGCCGCCGTCGCCTCGCCACCCCGACCGCCCTCAAGCCTCCCCAATGTCACCTTCGGCTTCCCCTTCGTTGGGCGCAGCCCGTGCGCACGCCTTCCTCCTCCCAGAGCCGCCGTACCGCGCGCCCATGCGACCACCACCATCGCTTGCACTATTGACACCAGCCCCATCCACCTACAGTGAGCCCTTCGCCGTGCCAACTCTATCACCGTGTGTTCCAAGAGCCAATGAATTCATCCCCCAAGTGGATTTTCTTTTGGTCCATAGGAAGCCCTAGATTTCTTCTTCTCTCACACCTCCGGCCAACGCCTTCCTCACCACCGTTCTCAGCCCTTTGTCCACCTCTGACTTCCCTCCTTGTCTCGGTGAGATCCCCGTGTCATGTTCTTGCTCGTGCTCCCTCCATCTTTCTCCCCGCGGCGCTCCACCACCGGTTTGCCACACACTCGTGGCGCCACCACCGCTCGCCCTCACCGCACTGCCGCTCTGGTTCGCCACCGGCAGTGTCGCTACCACCCGTGAGACCAGCTCGCCACCGCAATTCCATTTCTGTACTTTCTTAGCACCATCGTGCCCTCCTTCATCGGCGACGAGCCCAAGCCACAAGCACCATGGAGCTCCTCTATTGTCTGAACTCAGGACCAGCACTGTGCATTCGTCATTTAATTCTCAAATATCTGTCTTAGGGGTTGACCTTGATTAAATGCACTTAACTACTACTTTAAATGATGTTGGGTTACACTGACAAGTGGACTCCGATCAACAGTTAATGAGTAGTTAACTCTTGTTCTCCCTATTGACTCCATGACATGCGGGCCCGAAGCACAGTAAGGCCCGTGGACCAGTGGTTGTGCTCGCAAACTCGGTCCATGCACTGTGGCTGTGAGCCGTACCACTGTGCAGTAGGTCCCGCATATCAGAGACATAATTTCTCTCTCCTTTCTCTTTTTCCCATTTAATTCTAAAACAAAACTTCGGAGGTTCCGTTCTCCCTCATTGTAACTCCGACTTAAGTGAAATATGTTTCTAAATTTGCCTAAATTCAAGATCTTGCTAATGGCAGATGTTTTGTTTATTTTTTAGTTCATTTTTTATTTCTTTTATACTTATTTGCTTTTCATGTCTATTGTTTCTTTTTCTGGCCCGATCGTCCGAGTAGAGTTCGAGAACGCGAAAGAGCTCCAATTTAATCAAGCTCAAGACGATCAAGACCTTCTTTCCTTAGACCTAGACGAGTTAATACTTTGATCATATTGAACCTACATTTTTATGCAAATTACATTCTTTTAAAATAAGCAAATTGCGTGCTAAGGTCTTTATGCAAATGTATGTTAAATCTTTAAGGTAGTTAAATGTCAACTTGATGGTTTAAGTATTATTATGTCATCCCTTGACAATTAAAATATTTAATCCTTGTCACCCTAGTAATTATGTGGTAACTATACTAGCTGTAGGTTGTACTTAAGAGACATGCTAGTCTTGCTTAAGCACCGGGGTATTTATTTACCCCAATCATCATCTTTAAAATATGAACTTGTTTTGTGGGTAAATGACTGGAATATTGAGGCAATCTAATTTATGTTTCTTAAAAACCCTAATAACATACCCTAATAACTTGCTGTTACCATATCTGGATGGAAGGTACGATGGTGGTGGGTGCTGATGTAGCCCAAGGAATATTGGTATGTGAAATGTTGGAATGTGGTATGTGACGAGGATTAAAACATCTATATATTATCTTTAATATATAAAAGACCATACGTCTTCGTGGTTGTAACCCTGAGGTGCACGACCTCACTGGTCGTAGAGATTCCAGAGGTTACATAATGGGTACCCTGGTCGGACAAAGGCCTAAGCCAAGCTTCCGACTAGGAGAACTGCTCGTAGAAGGTATGAACTGATACTTGGAATAAATCCCAAGGTATATTCTCTACCGTATGATGAATGGAGCACGTGTATATTCCATGCCATATGACGTATCTTATCCAGACACACCAGCGAACAACCTCCATGCGGTTATATATTTCATAGACATATAACCGCCGAACGGTTCATTCCGTATCAACCGTCACTTGACTCGACTGCATTTAACGCCGCGATCGACGTCTTCTCCGGAAGTAACTGCCGCCTCTTCAAAGGCTATTTAAAGATGGAACCTGGACGGATCAAGGGGAGACAGAAGAAGGAAGGAACAAGATAGAGTCATCAGACTAAAGCACAAGCCATAGATTCGTGTAATAGGTCTGAGATAGCAAGGGAGCAAACAGAGTTCTTAGTACATACCTTGTAAATTCCAGTTTATATTAATAAAGATAGCCCCATTATTCCCTTAGATTTCCCACATTACTTTCTCCTTTTATTTTCGTAAGATCGACGTCTTGATCGTTGACAGCTGGCGCCGTCCGTGGGGAACGCGACGTGGAATCTAAGAAGAAATTCTTTGCTCATCAAATCTTTGTCCATTCCCCGGTTGTGATCGCTAATGCGGTTATGGCGGGAAGTTGGGATGAAGAAAATTGGTTCGACTTGGCGGACTACGCCAACCTCGACATGGATGCATGCATGCGCGCTATGGAGGAAAACGGAATCTCTTCATCATCCTCCTCCACCGGTTCGCCCATGGCAGAAACCGGCGAAGTCGACCAGATGGATGAAGACACACCACTACGATCAGTGGCGGTTTTAGAGGAAATGCTTCCGACCAGTTCGGAACATCCTAAAGCCTCAGCAAGCCTGGGCCTTTCGACCGGCAAAAAAGGTGACAAAAATTCAACATCGCAACCCGAGGTTCAATATATCTTTGATGCGATCATGGTTGATAGGTACTCACCGACGGCTTCTAGCAATTCCAGGAGCCAACCGACACCTGGTGACGGTGTCAATGAAACCTCCATTGGTCGTAAACCAAATGGGGATGATAAAACTCAGCATCTGATCGGCAATTCGCCGGATCAAGCTGAGGCCCTTCCGAAAACCTCAGGAGGTGCTGATCACCGACTGTTCTCCATCATGGAAGCTTCTCGCAGAAGTTCTGAAAGACTCTCCATCAACTACGATGGAAGTTCATCGGAGGATCACTGCTGGAAGCACGAGGTCAATGCGATCGGAGATACAGATCACAATACCGTGTACGGTCCTCCATACGTTGCCCCGTCACCACATCATAATGGAGATGGTGCAGGCGGTCAAGCACCAAATGCTGGAGGTGATAGAACTGGTGGACGTTCACCAGTTAATACGCCTGATCCTTCCCAAACCAATGTGAGGGACCAGGCAAGATCAATCAGGAGATCGGGAGATTCAAGCCATCGAATACCTTCTTCTGGCAAAAATCCCTCGAGACCTTCGGTAACAATACAAAACCTGCAGCGAGTTAGAGATATGTTAAATACCTCTGACCCTGCTCTAGCAGAGACTCCAGGTTTGGCCCAACTTGTAGGTCAAGTGTCAGAGATCATTCAACAGACGATGCAGCGCACAGAAGCATATCGGGAACGAAGGCACCCGCAAAGTCAGACCATAACTTCATCGCAGCATTCTTCCCGATGCAGGGGCCTGCATGGTCGTGTTGAAGATCAGTTGACACCGCGACCACCTCGACGATTCCGACCAACAAGTCATGAGGGGAGGAGACTATTCCAGGAATCCTCACCCTCACTTCGTCGAGAGGAGCAATCGCTTGGACCTGGTGATCTTCGACATCACCTAAACCTGGCAAGCGGTCGGAGGCGTTCTACTAACGTCCACGACCGAATCGGGACATTGGAGCACCGACAATCTGTTCCTAGAAATCGGTCTCCAACCGATTACAATCCGGCACCTTTTCAAAGAAGGCGCCACGAAACTATCACATGTTGTCGAGCCACTCAGCAGGGCTCCAGGCTATACGTTGGCCGATTAGGTTCCGACCGGCCAATATGGATAAATTCAATGGAACCCAAAAATCCTTTAGAATTTCTCCAGATATATACCACCGCTATCAGAGCTGCTGGTGGTGATGAAAATGTAATCGCAAACTATCTTCCTACGGTATTAGAAGAATCAGCCCAATCATGGTTGCTTAACCTTCCGGTCGGGTCCGTGTATACTTGGGAGCAACTCTGCGACCTTCTAATTGCAAATTTCCAGGGTACGTACGATCGACCCGGAAAAGAAGACGATCTCCATAGAATACGGCAAAAATCTAACGAGACTCTCCGGCAGTACATCAAAAGACTTAGCCAAGTTCGTAACTCAATACCGGAAGTTGCAGAATCTTCTGTTATCCAAGCCTTCAAAGCGGGATTAAGAAATCGAAGGTTTACGGAGGATTTAGCTATACATCCCCCACGAACAGCCATCGAGCTCTTCGACATGGCAAACAAGTACGCTACGGCCAGTGAAGCGGTCGAGTGGAACGAAGCTGTTGATCGAAAAGATAAAATTCCCCAACCTAGCTTAGATAGGACGGAAAAGAAACAAAAGAAGACTCTCAAGAAAAAGAAGCATGGCAAAGCCAACGACAAAGAGGTTCTTGCTGTTCCTGAAAAATTTTCCAAAGGAAGAAAAGATTATTCTGGTCATGGCAAGGCTAAGGCTCCGACCAATGATTACAAGAAAAATATAAAATGGTGTCCTCTTCACCAGCAAGCAGGACACGATTTGCGCAATTGTCGCGCTTGGCAAAAGAAGCTAGAAGATTATTATGCAGGTAAAGGACCACTCCCGTCGATTTCAGAGCTCGGGGAAACAAGCTCCAAGAAGGACAAAGATGGTGATGAAGAGATGGAGTACCAAGAACCCCAGCACACCGTTGATGTGATTTTCGGCGGATCTTCTTCATACGAGTCCAGACGTCACCTGAAAGCCATGGAGTGAGAGGTCAACCTTACCGAATCTTCGATCGCCGTTAAACCTTCAAGGTGGTCGGAAACAATAATCTCCTTCAGCAAAGAAGACTGCCCCATTCCTTCAACTCGACCAGGTAGGTTTCCGATTGTCGTTGAGCCTACTATTAATAACTACTACTATTAATAACTGTAAGGTTAATCGAGTCTTGATAGATGGAGGTAGTTCTTTAAATATTTTATTTGCAAGTGCTTTGGAAGACATGCAGATTCCCAAATCCAAGGTAAAACCAGTGAAATACGCCTTTCATGGTATAGTTCCTGGGTCTACCGCTAAGCCAATAGGGCACTTGTCCCTACTGGTTACGTTCGGAAAGCCCGACAACTTCCAGACAGAAAAAAATTTATTTGATGTGGTGAACTTCGAGACTACATATAATGCAATTCTTGGTCGTCCAGTTTTAGCAAAATTCTTGATAGCCACGCACTACGGTTATCAGAGTTTGAAAATGCCGGGACCAAAGGGTGTAATCACGGTCCGAGGCGATCAAAAGATAGCCTACGTATGCGATCGGAAATGCTTAGAACTGGTCGATGAACTCCCGACCAGGGGAACTAACACCGTCAACATGCAGGTCAAACATTCAAGGCCGAAGATGACACCGAAACCTTCCGACCAGATAAAAGAGGTACAACTCAACGGAAGTGCTTCTCCAGAGGGTGCCAAGATACTGGTCGGGGCAGAGCTCGACCTTAAATAGGAAGAGTCGCTCGTCTCCTTCCTCCGAGCTAACCAGGACGTATTCGCCTGGCAGGCGTCCGATATGTCCGGAGTCCCCAGGGAGGTGATCGAGCATAGGCTAGCTCTACAGCCTAACAGAAAACCGGTCAAGCAGAAGCTACGGCGTTTCGCACCTGATCGGAAAGAAGCAATCCAGTCAGAGATTGACAAACTTCTCAAAGCTGGGTTCATTCGTGAGGTCAACCACCCAGAGTGGCTCGCCAATCCTGTAATGGTTAGAAAGACCAATGGGAAATGGCGAATGTGTATTGACTTTACAGATCTTAATAAAGCTTGCCCGAAGGATGACTTTCCCCTTCGTCGCATCGATCAACTTGTAGACTCTACTTCCGGGTGTGGGTTGTTAAGTTTTTTAGATGCTTACTCAGGGTACCACCAGATCAATATGAGTAAAGAAGATGAAGAGAAAACTTCCTTCATCACTCCATATGGTACTTACTGTTATGTAAAGATGCCATTTAGTCTCAAAAATGCTGGCGCAACATTCCAAAGGTTGATGCAAAAAACTTTTAGTCCACAGATAGGTCAGAATCTTGAAGCCTACGTTGATGATCTGGTCGTAAAGAGCATCAACGTCGGCGATCATATTCTAGATCTACAGCAGACTTTCAATAACTTAAGACGTCATAACCTTAAGTTGAATCCAGAGAAATGTGTGTTCGGGGTTTCGTCGGGAAAGCTTCTCGGGTTCCTGGTTTCGGCTAGAGGCATCGAAGCAAATCCAACGAAAATCACCGCCATCGATCAGATGCGTGATCCGACCACAAAGAAGGAAGTTCAGAAACTAACCGGTTGTATGGCAGCGTTAAGTCGTTTAATAGCACAGTTAGGCGAAAAGGGATTACCTTTCTTTAAGCTTCTCCGGAAACATGGAAGTTTTGAATGGACTAAAGAGGCAGGCAGCGCCTTTGAAGAATTAAAACGGTACCTTACGAGTCCTCCAATCTTAGTCTCTCCGAGATTGGGAGAAACATTGCTAATTTACGTGGCTGCAACGCCACAAACGGTTAGTGGTGTACTGGTCTTAGAACGAGATAATGTTCAACGACCAATATATTACGTAAGCGAAGTCTTGCATGGACCAAAAGAAAGATATCCGCAAGTACAAAAATTGCTCTATGGTCTCCTTATGTCTTCAAGGAAACTAAGGCATTATTTTCAGGCCCACAAAGTGGCCGTACCTACTGGATATCCCCTTGGTCAAGTCCTAGGAAACAGGGAGTCATCAGGATGAATAGCAAAATGGGCGGTTGAGCTTGGGACGTTCGATCTCCATTTTGTCCCACGAACAGCAATCAAGTCCCAGGCAATAGCAGAATTCATTGCCGAATGGACAAAAACCCTGAACCCACCCAAGGACCCGAATACGAGCACCACGATGAGTGGACAATGTACTTCGATGGTTCCTTCATATTGCACGGCTCGGGGGCTGGGGTCGTCTTGATTTCCCCTACTGGCGAACAAATAAAGTACGCTATTCAGTTAAACTTTCCTGCTACTAACAATGTGGCAGAATACAAAGGTTTACTGGCAGGACTTCGACCAGCTCGTTTGCTCGGGATTCGCAGATTGCTAGTGAAAGGCGATTCTCAACTAGTAACGAATCAAGTAGGAAAAAAGTATCAATGCTCTAGTACCAAGATGTCATCATATCTGGCGGAAACTTAAAATTGGTTCTGCTCGAACTAATTGCTTTCCCGAAAGTAATCAATGCGAATGACGACTTGACGACATCAATTTCCTTGAAGAACGACGAAATCAAGCTTTGCTACGATCAGCAATCTACCAGCAAGCCATGCGTCGGTACCACAGTCGTAAGGTGCAACCTCGCAGCCTAGCCGTAGGTGATTTGGTTCTTAAAAAAATTCAGAACCAAGCAGGTCGCAACAAACTTTCACCTAAATGGGAAGGTCCATACACTGTGGTCGAAGCCACCCGACCAGGATTGGTACGATTAGCTATGTCGGACGGGCAAATTTTGTCTAATTCTTGGAATATTGATCAATTGCGTAAGTTCTTTGTTTAATTTCCTGTATTTATTTCATTTCATATTTCAATAAAGATGCATTTCCTTTTTCAAAAATGATAAGTATGGTTGTTTATACTTATTATTCGTTGCATCTGGTCATATGCCATTTTTGTTGCTGGTTGGTCGAAGAAGACACTCATTCTCTCCGATATTCCTTTTACAAGGGATCTCACTACTCATGGTTGCTGACTTAAATGTCACCGACCACACTGGTTTTAGTTGTGATCATTACTTCAATAATGAGCACGCACGACCACATATTCTTTTCTTAAAGAAACAAATGAGTATAAGGAGTACCAATCCAGACAATTTACTTGGTTTTCGTTCTTTCTTAAATTTGAAGACTGTTATTTTATTTCAACATTCTGTTCTACTCAAGTTTGGCTACTGGTCCAGACACGGAAAGCCTCCTGGTCGAAGTCTCTCCTCTCTGCACGTGGTCCTGCCCACTGGAAGGAGCTTTCTAGTGACGGTCCTTTTCCTACGATCCTCGCTGCTAGTCGGATTTGAGCATAAGCACGTTTCGCGAAATATTTTACAAATCTTCAGTTCTTAAGATTCGATACGACCAGATCCGAATATTTTCTAAACAAAGGTACTTATCTCTTCATTTCCTTTTTTGCATACATTCTTAATGCATATCTTCTTATCAGCAAATCCGGTCTTTGTTATATCTTCCGACTACAAGTGGTATTTCATAGTACTTCGATAATGGACAAGATCTAGACTAGTCGAAATCGTCAGTTGGTTCCGACCACATGATTTCCTAGTATTTACTGGATCGTTGTCATACACATTATCAGCACTCCTACCATGGTCATTGTTATTACTCAATTTCTTGGTCTACTGCTTTCTTTTAGTAAGGTTCATCTACTAATATAAGCAGTCGGAGGCTAGGAGATATATGAGTATTTAACAACATTGATAAGACAAAGCAGGATCTTCTTTGATAAAAGGTAAGTTTTATTTTACATATTCTAAATATTACATCCATTTACATATTGGGACCACCAGACTGGTCGCTACGTGATGGAGATCCGACTTCCATTTCTCAAGAACTTTCTCCGAGAGGTCTTACTTCCTCGAGAAGTTTTGTTGCTTCACTTTTAGAGCAAATAAGTCCTCTTCCACAACTTTAAGACTATGAGAGGGTCGGAAGCCTTTAGTTTTGCTAAAGCAACACTAACTCCATTGACAATAGCTTCCTTCATAGTCTGGGTATGGTTTTCCCTCATAGTTTTGAGCAGGCCTTTGAGATATTCCAGAAGTTGACCAAAATAGTTCATCTTTTCCGCTGGATCTCCTAAAGAAGGCAAGCTTGATCCTGATCCCATATCAAAGATCATTTTGTTAAGAGCCATGATTTTCTCATCAAGGCCGAATACAAGGGCTGCCTTTTGGCCACGCTCAAACTCGAGGGTCTTCTCCGTTCGTTCAAGTGCTTGGGTTTTTTCTGCACGAGTGGAAAAAAAGAAATTAATATACTCTTTATAATTGAGTTATGGAATACTGGTTAAGTCTACGACCAGTTACCTTTGATTTTCTTCTCACAGGAGTCGAAAACCTCCTTTTGTCTGGTCATCGCATGCTCGATCGACCGGTCTTTACCCTGATTTTCTTCCCGCAGTTTTATTATTATGGCCCTTTGGCCGCGGTTTCTTCTTTAATTTTCTCTAAATCTATCAATATGATAGGAAGAGAAGGTTGAGTTACAAGAGATAAATAAGGTAATAAAATTTAGGAAGTCAAACTAAAAGAGAAATTTTCTTACTTCTCAGATCGGAGTGTTTCTGCTCCAAGGACCTTATACGCTGGGTTAGTCCTCCGACCACAGCATATTTCTCGACCATGTGCTACAAAAACAAAAATCCCTTTCTTTGATAAGCTTTCAAAGCAACTTCAAAAGAAAGAGTTGTAAGGATGGTCGTAGAACACTTACCCGAATTGCCATATCGTTATATTCAGAAAAGATTGTATCTGGACCAATCTCGGCTTGATGGTCCGATATCTTTCCCTAGGCTTCATCAAGTTCCTTATCCTCGATAAATCGGGGAGAAAAAGGGAATTTGTTAACCTGAGAAGCATTTCCAGGAGGAGGTGGAACCTGTTGAGGATCTTTGGAGATGACTACCTCCGAAGAAGGAGTAAAGATTACTAGAGGATCCTGAGCAGATGCTGAAATCTGCTCGGGGGCTTCTTTTACTACTTCATCCTCGGCAGTTTTGGCTTTAAGAGTATCCTGATCAGGAACCTCCACGACCACCTCTTCCTCAGGAACCTTTTCCTGAGGGGTGCTCTGGTCGGACACGACCAGAACACCAGAAGATCTAAAAAAAGAGAGAGAAGGTATGGAAGATCCAAGGTATGTATATATACGACCTCTTCATTTAATATATATACCTTGTCGTTTTTCTGAATTTACCCTTATAACGCATCGGAGCAAAGCTCGTTGCACTAGCCTTCCTCTTCTTCTCAACCGATTTCACCGGTTCTAAACCGGTAGGGTTGGCCAAATCTTGCACATCCACTAGTCGGAAATCAGAAGCAATATCCGCGACCAGTTCGTCAAGGATAAGATCCCTGATCACCGGATCAGTGGATGTAGATTCGTCGACCTCCAAAATAATAACCTTGGTAGGCACTGGTGGGTCCTCAGTGACCTTGCTGGAAGGTATGACAACCGTCTAAATTCATCATCAAAGACAGTTAGGCGATGAACATCATTTGTCCAAAAATATTATTTATGTTCGGTCTCCTACCTCTAGAAGGTTGACATCCTGTATAGTCGAAGGGGTGGTCGGATCATCAATCGGCTCACATCTTTCGGTGACCTTGTTGATCATCAACCCAACCGACTACACATCAAAAAGGATTTATGGTATACTGATCAGAAATAATATGTACGACAACAAACAACAATTGATATTTTTACCTTAAGTCTTTCAATCCTCTCTTCAGCGGAAATAACCGCTAAGATTCGGGGGAAACTAGCCTTGTCGCTAGGTTCTCCGGCGCAGATCATTTTGATCCGGCTTCTAATCTCATCAGAGGATAGAGCTGTAAAGGTAAAATAAAAGATTTAAGGATACAGAAATAATCAACTAAGGTAGGTAAACTGGTCGGAATCATTCATGGCTTACCCTCTTTGGCATCTTTGGTCGTATCATCACGACTAATGTACCAGAGCATCCGGTGTTCTCGGGCCTTCAAAGGACTAACCCGGCGTGTGGAAAAATCCTTCACTACATGCCAAGATGTTAGACCCTTGACACTAAGGAGCTTGATAGCTTCAGCCCACATCTTTATTTTTCCCTCCTTTTCTGTGGAGGAGCGCCATCTCGGATTCTCGACCGCCTTCTTACCAGAATAATAAAGGCTGTCTTTCTTCGTGATCTTCATATAGAACCAGCTCTTCTTCCACGACGACCATGAAGATTTCGAGTACATAAAAATGTACTCATCAGCTTTTCCGTCATGGAGGCGCAAGGTGCACTCTCCAGGCGTCCCAATCGTCTCCCCAGATTTTGTCATCCTGTAGTAGTACCTGAACAGATCCAGATCTGTCGGGATCCCAAGGTACGCTTCGCAGAGGTAGACAAAAATACTGAGATTAGCGATCGCATTGGGAGCAAGATTCACCAATTCAACTCCATAATACTCCAAAACTTTGGGAAGGAAGGAGTGAATTGGTAGCCTAAATCCGCATTCAACATATGCAAGAAAAACAGGAATTTCTCCATCTTCACTACTCGGGGAATGTTCTCCAACCGCAGATCTCCAAGAAATCAGATCCCTGTTGGGAAGCATCCCGATCTTCTCTAGGTTCTCTAACTTCTTCTCACTCAAGTCGGAAACCGACCAGTTGGTGATTTGGTTCGATATGATCAGATTGCTTTTTTGGGTGAAGAAAGCAAAGGAGGTCGGAGGCAATTTTTTACTCGGGAGATGAAGAAGGAAAGGAGGAAGTAAAAAAAAAAAAAACCCTAAACGGGTTTTATAAGCTTCAGAATTTCTAACCGTAATAAGGAGTTACCCAAAAAAGTCCAATAGACACAAAAACTTTTCAATTCCCAAGGCAAAGTTCTCAACTTTAAAGTGAATACAAACCGCTTCAAATGCCCTTGCATTTAAATGAGCGTCAGCCCGATACGATTTCATCAGAAGGAAAGTGTTCACATGACTTATTCATTTAAAGTTCGGGGGCTAGCTGACGAGGATTAAAACCTCTATATATTATCTTTAATATATAAAAGACCATACGTCTTCGTGGTGTTGTTCACAGAAGATTCTGGATTGTGAAATCCGGGTCCAACAGTTGCGCAGGTCGGTCGATTGATCGATGAATTGGTTGGTCTTCCAACTTCCTGTTTAAAACAGTGGTCGATCAATAGCAGTTACTGCTATCTAGCAAGCGAGTACGTACGTACGATCGATGTGCAGAGTAGGCTCAACAAATTAACTTGAACTGATTCATCTCCCAAATAATCTCTTGCTCGATCGAGTAGCACAAGCTAGAAAGGCGAGTAAGAAACTAGCTAACTAGGTTCAACATTAAGCAGGGAGCGCGCGCCGTATGAAAATGTGTGGACTACTTAATCCCTTCAGCTAGCTCAAATTAATGCATATCAAGGCTGTCGCAATGCATGTGAGCGTGATCAACTCACCATTCACCTTTTTCTGTTCATAGTTATTGTAAAGGACAATGCTACTGTTCGGACGGACGGCAAGAGAACAAAAATCGGACGATTCCATCGCCCACGTGACTTGTCGATGTGCCTAGCTATGTTTCTCGTCTGTCACAGACCACTCTGATTTGATCAAGTCATTTCTCCTATCCCACATCACCATTCTCATCCCACCCCACCATACCATACATTTCTCGTGTCACTCTCATATGCTTATTCTGTCATTACCACACAATTCTTCTCTGATATCAGAATCCCTCACCTTACTTTCTCCACCCCTGCCCTATGATGGTTCACCAGTGTCGAAGCTCACCACCAGAGCCCACTGCGAGAGCCACGGTTGTCCCTATTATTCCCCCCCCCTCTCTCTCTCTCTCAGATCCGGCAAGGAGAGGGAGCGCATGTAGCAAATGCGTCGGACGGGCGTCGAGGAAGTCAGGACACGAGACTGGTGATCTTTTCCTCAAGTCCATGGAGACAAATATTGCGATAAGAGGTATTTTTTGTTACAATGGTGTTTTTGATTTGTTGCAGCTCTTTTACCATTTAAATGTTGTATGTATTCTCTCAAATTGTTGCAATAGCTTTTCTCCATTGTTGTAGAAGGTGATTTGGTTTGTTGCAATACATCTTGAACTTTTGTAGGAAAATAATTTTTGTTACAATCATTGTCGTTGATTGTTGCACACAACACATGAAATTAAAATGTTTCGTAGGTTAGTTTTAAATGTTACAAATTTTTTGGTGTTGCAATAATTATTTTTAGATATTGCAACAATTATTTCTGAAAATAGTCAGCAGTGGTACGTGTTAACGGTGAGAAAAGAATGAGCAACCTCGAGCGCCTACCACCCCGGCCCGCCGGCGACCACAAACCGGCCCCGCTCTAGCCAGCGCACCAGCTGGACGGCTCGTCCTCGGCCCAGTAAACTATATGTATGAGAAAAAAAAGTGGTGTATGAATTGGTTGAAGGCCGATGTTTTTTTAGAAAGAGTGATATCTGAAGATAGTCTTGATATTTTTTTCTAGTCAGGTAAGCTTGTGATTGGACTGCTTGGTTGGTAACCTGAGGCTGAGAAAACGTAAAATGAGATTACGCCTTGATAATTTCTTCAAGAACTATAAGTATTCAGTTAATTGAATGAGTGAAGTTTTGAAAAGGTTAATTGAATCAGTGGATCAACAAGCCCATCAATTTGTTTGGCCCAATAGCCCATGTAAGCACCGGGTCGATACATAATTTTCCTCAAGCTCTAACCATTACGGCATTACCAGTTCTAAAGAGAACAAAGCAACAGCGACGTTGTTGGAGTTTCCACGGCAGGCGCGACAACAAGAAGATAAGGTTATCTAAATATTGAGTAAGGCGAGTCAACACTCTGATCATATTGGAGCTACATTTTGAATATAATTATATTATTTTTTATTATGAAATTGCATGCTATATTTAATACCTTAATGTTAATTGAGCTACTAAATTTCAATCCTTGAACTTGGACAATAACTTTTGTCGCCTTAGGAATACTGATATACTTAATTAGTCATTAAGTATGTATCTAAGTATCATACTTAGTCTTGCTTATATAGATTGACATATGGGTATTAATTTGTCACGACATCATTCAAACTTGAAAACTGGATTTAGGTAGTCGAGATTGGAGCCTGGCTGATATATTAAACCTAGAAATGATTTTCAAAACAAAAACTCAAAAATTGTTTTCGACTTTGACTGATAGTAGCCGGGCGGGTGCAGATAAGCACAAGAGTTGGTAATGTAAAAGCACCGCCTAAGTCAATTAAGGACCGAAACTTGTGATGACCTCTCGGGTACTAACAGTGGAACCATAAGTCTATAATAGGCACAACCTGGCTAATTAATTTACTTCGCCTTAGCATTAGCTTCATCCTCCGACGGAACGTGGTGTGGTTATAGCCACACGGATTGTGGCGTGGTTATAAGGCATAGGTAAACCACACGACGCAAGAGGGGGCCACCGAAGGGGTGTAGCCCACGATGGATGAAACCTTAACGGGTGGGGCTCCATCGGGGTGGAGCATTGTAAATGAGCTATGATGATTTTCTTAGTCTCATGCCTAGGGTAGCGTGTTCACATTATAAGATGATCATCTCTTATGGGCAAAATTATGTGACCTCTGCAGAGTGAAAACTGTGTGGATAGTCGTGCCCATGGTCATGAGTGATGCGCAAGAACTTGCTTGGTTAGTCTTTATTTTATAAAAGCCATTTGTGGGTGGGATGGAATTGTCGGGTGGATGTAGCTGCGGGATTATCTGGTGGATGCGGCCTGTAATTGGCGGGTGGGTGTGGCCTGGAATTGTCAGGTGGATGCAGCCCAGAATTGTCAGATGGTTGCAGCACAAAATTGTCAGGTGGTTGCAACCTTACAATCACTGGGTGGATGCTACCCTGAAAAAGATATGGCGTGAGGTGGATGAAACTATTATCTACTCGTGAGTGGATAGAACATTTGGGAACTACTCTCCGCTAGCAAGTGGATGGAACATTCGCTACTATTATACAATACTACTCAATTTCATTAAAAACTAGTTTAGTCAAAATGCCAGGTCTCAGGACATGTCTACTACTTAATCTATTTCAATAGTGGCTTTATGCAAATAAAAGAACCATGAGTCATTCCTTTGATCAGCATTGCATATATTATCACTGCATTTTGTATGTTGGCTCGTGAAATACGGCTGCGTATTCATACACTCGCTCAATATTATCATTCAGTAAGTGAAAAAGAAGAAGACGCTGTGGGCACTTAATCGCGTTCAACAAGACTGAAAATCGAGAAGGCCAAAATCTAGATCGCGAGCCCCAGTCGATTGCTTGTAGGTATGTCCGGAGAGTCCCACCTGTTGCGTTTTAATTCCGTTTGTGAAATAGCATGTAGAGAAGCATACCTCTTCGAGCACGATGAATCCCTCTATGGAAAACCAAAAGACATATGAATGTACACGGATCTAACCCTTCTGCTCCTCCAGATCTCTTCCCCTGCAATGACATAATTAATAGGTTTGTGCATCTACATTGTAAAATCTATAAGCTTATTTTTCATGGAACAAAGTTGTAAACAGCATGTGGTGGAGGAAGGAGCTCAGTACCTTAACTCGTAGCTAAGCACATATTTTTGTGCTGATGATAGAGCAAACCCTTTTGGTCTTGTTTAATTACTCCAGGGAAACAAAATATGTTGCTTAACTCGTAGCAGGTTGCAGCCAAATCAGGTGAATAGGAAATAGTGGAAATAAGAGTGAACTCTCAATGCTAGCCAGCTGCAATGAAATCTTGTCTTGCCATAGCCCGTATAGTCTTATGGATGGTTTGGTTTTAGCTTCTTTTTTTTTTTTTACTAAAGCGACCATGCATGGTTCCTTGCTTGGTTTCGAGCTAAAGACTGAAGGACAGGGAACAGTCGTCGTGTTCACTAAAGCTATGATTAGTACTACTAGGAGCGAAAGAAAATAGTATAGTACCCAAAATCTAAATAATAGTAGAATGATTAGTACTATCATGAGAGTTCAAATTCTGCCACTACTCCATGTGGTACTAAACTTCACACATTCCAAGTCACATGAAATCATGAAGCCCTAAATTTCAAAACCTAAAACCCTAATTTTTGAGACCTAAAACCCTTAATTTTTGAGATATTTTCAAAACATATGAAATTATAAAAAACATTATACAATCAAGTCCACTGTGTAAGAAGCCTTTTAAAAAACTCATAATGTTTGGACCTTATTTTCTATAGTAAAAATTTCTACAAACAATATATTTAACTAAATTTTTTAGAAACATTCATAATATATAAAATTTTGAAAAAATTATGCAAGCAAGTACACTATGTCAGGAGGCTCCACAAAAAATTTCATAATGTCTGGAGCTCATTTGCTATATTTAACAATTCATACAAAAAAATATATTTAAATGATTTTTTTAAAAAAAACAAAAAATTGCTACAGTACACTGCTGCATGGTGGCCGTGCGGCATCGTTTTTTTAATATATATATATAACTCACCGCATGGCCGCCGTGCCGCGACGTGGCGGCCGGACAGCCCTGCCGCATAGCCACCGTGCGACAACCAGCTATTTTTGCAAATACCGTCCAGCGTCTACCATTTTTGTAAATACCAAACAAAAACTCGTCATTTCGGCCAAAAATTAGGGGCGAGTCCAAAGAAAGCCCACTCAAATTTTAGTTTTTGTGTCCTTGTTCGGCTCAGCAAAGATACAGCTCACTCGTGCCTCCGCTCATTTTTTTTCGTCCGCCGCCTCGTCCGCCATCGTCCGCCATGGTCGTGGTAGGGGCCTGCTCTTTGCTGCGGCCTCTCTACTCGACCATGACTATGTTGGCATCTCCGACACCGCCACGCCACCTCAGCTCTGTGTCACAGCCGGCCACACTATCGATGTCTGCTGCGCTTGGTCTTCTCCCTCAATGCCGTCTTGACTTGACTGATGGCCGTCCTATTCCTCGTAGCAAGCCACCTTGTCGCTGCAACCCCACGGCCGCCTCGCCACCATCATTGGCGTCTGCAACGCGCCACAGCGACATGGCGGTCTTCAAGCTCGGCCAGTACATTTGGATGTATGAAATCGTTGGAAAAAAAGAAACAAGTAGGACATCGTGTCTTTCACGCCAAAAATAGAAGATATTTTACGTCCAAAAAAAAATTGAACTGAGGTTCCATATTTTCATGATAATGTTTAAAAAGAGAAACATATATGAGCCGTCTTAACTAGGACCATCGGATAGACGGCCAGATATTTTTCTTTTTTACCAATTAACGTGGCAGTTTTCGCAGAGTGGGTAATTAGTATAGGTAAGATGGGAGTGTCTATACAACATGCGACTGATTTTTTCTTGGAAATCAGTCACTTTTTGAGCCATCAGATGAAGATCCAATGCTCCAGATATCACCCCCACCTCTATATCCCTAATCTAATCTCACTTCCCACCCTCTCTCACTCTCTCTCACCAATCACATAGCACTAAAATTGAAAGATGTATAGCAGTTCTCTAAAGGTAATTCACGTCCAAAGAAAACATGAAGTTTCCATATGTCCCATGATACTATCTAGAAAGAGAAACAAATTTGAGTTGTTATAAATGGCCAGATATTATTATTTTTTTACAATTAACGTGGGAATTTTCTCAGAGTGGATAATTAGTATAAGTATAGATATAGATAGATTGTGATTGTGATGTCATTTCTCTATCGATCTGGTGAGAGTTCTACGTGGGTTATTGCATTCTTCTTCTCATGTGCTCTACACATCTCTCCATTGTCCGATATATTGTTACATTTCCCTGTTTTTCAAGTTATATATGCCGTACTGGCAAAACTTATCACATAGGTGATGCGCTAAACTGTTAAGCTTATGGACCAGGCATTTCGTTTGAAAAATTAATTCTAGGTAGAATAAGAAAGGACAGTTCACCAAGTCCTCTTTTCTCAGCATAACTTTTGGCAAAGCCGAATAACTACCTCGTCTTTGTTAAAGCTTCTTTTCCTTGGCTTATGAGGTAAGCGCAGCATGACATCAAAACAGAAAGGGAAAGGAGAAAGTTAGTCTGAACCGAGAAGTGGAGATGCATTTGGAGGTTCGTTTGTTTGTTTCTGAAGTCAGTCAATTATAGTACAATTCCATGTAGATGTCCTCCCCCTCTAAGAAAAGCCGTAACTTCCTTATTTAAAAAGAGAGAAACTGGCGTGGCTTCTCTCTTTTCTCGACATCATCTCTTTATTCTTTGCATGGTTGCTAGGACAGTAAAGCGGTGAGATGTACGTCTGATTAGCCTTCGCTTCGCTTAAGTCTTTTGATTCTTAATTCAACTCAGAGTTACATGGTTCAAAGTCTAATCTGGTTTCAACTAATATTGTTAAAAGGCGCTCACTCTGATACGAGAGGGGGCCACTACAGCTCCTGAGGTGAAATTTGTTTCGAATTTGAGTTGGAAGTTAAAACATCTGCTTCCCTTTTTGAACTGAAAGTTCAATTTTCTAGTTGAAAGTTTGTCATTCAAGTTGAAACTTTAAAATTTTCTAGCTCAAAGTTTGGTTTTTTTAAAAAAATTCAAAGTTAAAGGTTTTTTAGTTGAAAGTTTTGCCAATAAAAAAGTTGAAGAGTGGACGCCCGTAGTATAGGCGAATATATACCAGTGGACGCCCGTAGAATAGTCTCTGACAAAGCTAAAAGCAAGCGGTAATGTATAAATTGGCCGTTTTAGAGTGGTATGGTCATTTCATTAATCGTCGGGGATGGTTACTTACAATGCAATTGGAGTGCATTGGATCATGATGACTGTAAAAAGTTACAAAACAGCATCGGATACAGTGGCGGATGTAGGTGTTAGCAGGTTTTTTTTGCAATATAGCTTTATTTCTATTGATAGTTTCATATTAGTCTTGTTGCGCACAGAATTGTGCTGCGCACAACACGATGATCGCGGCAGCAACAAGGTGCTCCGGATCTTGTCACCAACGTGCAGCGCCTAGGCGGAGCTAGGCGTGGCACGGCGCGGTGGCGTTTTGCACAGGTTGATCTTGCGATCTTGCCGAACAGGAAGCAAAAAGAGGTTGGAAAGATACGGGACTACGAGAGACTGATAAAAGAAGATGCGATTGGTATTTGATTGATTGGATTCTAATTTTTACAATCGGCCATGTGTAACATCCCAATTTTCAGAGCTTAAAAATCTTTTAAATAGTTAGTAGGGAAAAATTCACCATTTGGTTTTATTTGATTTTAATTTCAAAAGCTTAATATTGGACTTTACAATAAAAAATATTTAATGTGAATAATCCCAACATGAACAATAACCAAAACTATTTTATTTGGGTTCTATGTGCTCAGATATATTTTCTAGATTTTTCTAGAATTTTTCTGAGTTCATTTGCTATTTTCTATTGCCTATTTGAATTTCTGGTATTTTCTAAATTAGAAAAACTAATTAAAATCTCGGAAATCCTTTCGGGCCTAATCTCCCCGGCCCATTTCCTTTACGCGCACGCAGCCCGTTGTGCCGCTGCCATGCCCCGCCAAAGCCGCAGCATACGTGCTGCCTCCGTCTGTGCCGCAGTGGGCCCGCCGAGGTCGCCGTCTCGCGCGGCTTCTTCCCGCGTCCGAGTCGGTGCCACGCCGCCATTGGAGCTTCTAGAAGCTCAATCCGACAACGAGCTTTCCTAACTAAAACTTCCTGCTGTTGCCAAATCTTATCTCCTATCTCCCGTTCCTATTTAGGTAAAATCATATCCCGAATTCCTTTTAACGCGAGATCGAGTTCGTGCCGACCTCGGACTCCTTTTAGGGTTTGCCGCCGCCTCCCCGCACCCTCCCGACTCCTATAAAAGGCCCCGAGGATCGCTCTCTCCCGCATCGTAACCCCAACCCTAGATCACCCGAGAGCCCTGCGCGCGCCGTTGTTGGTTTTGGTTTTCCACCCGCAAGGTCTCCGGTGAGCTCTTCCACCGCCGTCAGTGCCGCCCGGAGCACGCCGACTGCACCACCAGCATCGCACGAGCATAAGCAATCTCCTGGTGCCATCCACCTCGCCGGAGCGCCACCGGAGCTTCCGTCCGACAAAACCCGAAGGAGCTCCGCCGCCTAAACCTCGCTGCCGACCGCCACCGTCCACCCCAAGCACCCAGCGTCGCACCAATAGGTTCGCAATAGCGCCCTCTACACGCCGGTATCACTCATCGCCGGTGGATCGCCGCCGTTCGCCGTTGCCATCGGGACCCGAGCGCCGCCGCTCCCGGTGTCGTCCACCTCGCCGCCACCTCAGCGCCGCGTCAGCCCCGCGCGTGCGTGTCGTCCGACGTGGAGCCTCGTCAGCATCCACGTGCGCGCGCACGCGGCGCCCACCGGATCCCGGCCGAGGCTCGTGAGACCCATCCACCGTGGAGCGTGTCACCGGCAGTGGGACCCACTGCCGGCCGATATCACCCGTCGAACGTCCTCGCGACGTCACTTGCGCAATAATCTGATTTTCCTTTAGGAAAATAATTCAGAAATTCATGAAATCACGATTTTCACATTTTATGTATTTTCAATCTTCCAAAGGCCATAACTTTTACATCCGAACTCCGATTGAGCCCATTCAAATTTCTAAATTTGTCTAAATTCGAGACCTATCTAATTATTATTTTTTATTTAATTTTTGGAGTTTGTTTTGCCTCTGTTATTTATTTGTTTTGGTTGTTTTGCTTCGTTTGTGCGTAGACGTCGATACTTAGGGGGTTTTCGTCGAAGAAGGCTTCAACCAAGTTCAAGACCAGTACATAGACCTATTCCAAGGCAAGTCATACCTTTGATCATATTGAATCCCAGTTTTCCCAAATTATATTGTGTTGAATTATTGCATTTACTTTAATTATGTGTTTAATCGCTTTTGGGCTAGTTATTGATCCAAATCGTTATGTTCACCTTGCCTACTTGTATACCTTAATCTTTTGTCGCCTAGATTGGTTTATTATTTAGTTGGTATTAACATATTGCCAACATGGTTGGTTAGACCGACTAGAATTGCTTAGCCATGCTACGAGTCATCATCTCATGTGAGTGCAATTATGAAATTGACTAAGTGATTATGGAACTGTGTGATAAAACTGTGTGTGTTGTGTGCTATTACTCGTGATGGCATGTGTTGCACTAAACCAACTGGGTGGTAAAAGATTTAGACTGAGGCAAGTGGTGGATACTGTGTGAACTGGTGGCTTTGTGATTGGGATTTATCTGTGTGGTTTAGTTAGAAAAAAACTGGAAGTCTTGCCTTGGTCAATTAAGGACTTAACTTTGTGCGCCATTGAACTGAGCTATACTGTACGACCGCATGTCTGGTGACAGGCCTAACTTAGTAGGTTACGGAGTTTCAACATTGGGGTTCAGGTGGATAGGTTAAGCTTTGTGATATGGGACTGTGTGAATAAGAACGTCAATGTTGAGACGAAGTTGCCGAACTGTTTTGTTACGATTAGTGCTAGCTACACTAGTTGTATCGTGTGGGTAAAGTGTACAAACCTCTGCAGAGTGTTAATCAATCTATTCGAATAGTCGCGTCCTCGGTCATGGACAACGCTCGGGATTTCACATGAGGGTAGTGTTCATAAAGTGTGGGATTGGGAGTGTGTGATCTCAATCATATGGTGTGTGAATCAATCGGTTTAGTGTGTGTCTTTGTGGAAACAATCTGTTAAATTAATATTGCTTATTTGTTTTAAATTATGCTTTCAATCTATTATTTGTATTCAATTGCAAATGTTGCATTTCGCAAAATAACCACGAAGCCATTCCTTTGGAATAAGCTCGCATCTATATATTGCATTCGTGGTATGATTTGCGAGTACGGTTGTGTACTCACGCTTGTTGTAAAACTTGCGTCCAAACCTACTGTATGGAGGAGTCTTCGCCTTTCGAGGAGGAGTTTGTGGAAGAAGGTTGATCGCTAGGTCATCGATCCCGATCGGTTACTGTGGTGTCTTGATTGGAGTTTGCGAGTTTATTTCGTTCATTGCAAAGATTTCTTTAGTGTTAGCCTGCGTGGCTTAATAAGTTGTAACCCCGACCTTAAGGTCAAAACTCTAAGTTGTTACTCAAACTATTCGTTTATGTTATATTTCGCTTGTGTGGATTGATATTCACCTATGTTACCGCTGTGTGCACTAGCGTGATCCTGGACTAGTGCAGAATACACAGAGGGTCCAGAATTGCATTTTTGGGTCCCGACACCAAGACCCTTTTAAAGGGCAGCAGGTCTCAGCCGTAGGAGCTCAGGATTCCTAATCCGATCAAAATTTTTTACAGATATGATTCAGTTACAACCTCCAAACCTTCCATACTTAACATATCTTTCCTAATTTAAACACGTAGGTTTTCCACATAGCAATTCTTCACGGAAAGTCTTGAAGTAATCCTCATTGAAGATCGGTGCGAGGTCCTGAGGAGGTCATAGACGACATGGATTTTCTGAGGGTGGTCGTGGACAGCGCAGATCTCCTGAGAGTGGTCTTGGATGGTATGAATCGCTCCTGGGAAGTCTTGAAAGGTCCACGTGGCAGCTCCTGGAGAGGTCCTAAGGTGGTCCTCTAGGATGCTCCTAAGGAGGTCCTGGGTGGTCTTGGTGAGGCCATGTGGACACTTCGGAGGAGGTCGTTGGTGGTCCTGATGAAGCCTGAAGAGGTCTTGAACGATCCTGATAAAGCCACGTAAGCGCTCTTGAAGAGGTCCTAGCCGCGTTTTTCCTTGTCCTCTCGACCTGCTATTTTGCAAAGACCACCTTTTGGATCTTTACGAAGACCACCCTTTTGTCATTTTGCAAAGACCACCATCAGGACCTCTCAGGGGGTCTTTTGTAGAAATGATCATTTTACAAAGACTACCCTCGGGACCTCTTAGGAAATCTTTTGTAGAAGTGATCATTTTGCAAAGACCACCTTCTAGGACCTCTCAGGAGGTCTTCGTAGAGGTTGTCTAGGACCTCTTAGGAGAGCTTTGGAGAGGTCCTCCAAGACCTCTCAGGAGGACTTTGAGGAAGTCGTCCAGGACCTTCTAGAAGGTCTTTGAGTAGGTCTTTGAGGCTACCCTCCAGGACCTCCTAGGAGGTTTTTGTGGGTATTGCTCAGGACCACCCAGGAGGTCTTTGGGGCCGCTCTGCCTTTCGATTCAAAACTGAATATTAGTTGAATCAGCAGTAGCTTTAAGTTCTTATCATCAGACTACTCAGCACTGTAACGACCATTATAGATGTCAAATCTTGTCAACAACACATGCCCCCCTGTTTTTGGTAAACAAACATGTTTGCCACAAAACAATAATATCTTCAAATGCTCTTCAGGACGATGATTAAACACCGGCCATATGCATGTTTCTCAGGGCGATGATAAACAACTCATCGGCCATGTGTGCTTCTTAAGCATCCTGCCAAACACTTGGATAGTATTTTTTCAAATACTTGCCATTAAGAGCTTTAGGTAGTCTATCTCCCTGCAAACATTGTACTATATAAGAATTTTCAGGAACAATCTCTACCACTTTATATGGACCTTCCCAATTCGGAGACCACTTCCCAAACTTATTATCTTTAGACCCAACAGGTAAAATCGTCTTCCAGACTAATTCTCCTATTTGAAACAATTTTTCCTTTACCTTCTTATTGTAGGCTTTAGCTACCCTCACCTTATCCTTTTCAATTTCCCTCAAAGCTTTCAATCTCTCATCTACAACTTCATCTATCTTATCCATCATCAAGTTATGGTAATCTACGACCGACAAATTATTTTGCCTGACCAATCTAAGAGCACTCAGATTTACCTCAACAGGTAAAACAGCCTCTTGCCCATACACTAACTCAAACGGTGTTACCTTTGTAGCACTATGCTTAGATATACGATGAGCCTATAATGCCTCAGATAACACTTTATGCCACCTCTTAGGACTCTCCTCTATCTTTTTCTTAATGAGCTTAATCAAGGTCTTATTACTTGACTCGGCCTGACCATTGGCCTGAGCGTAATATGGTGAAGAATTAAGGAGCTTGATTCTAAGTGATTCGACAAACTCACGTACTTGATGAGACATAAAAGATGAACCTTGATCAGTAGTTAAAGTCTGTGGTATGCCGAATCTATGAACAATATGTTCCAAAATAAAACTAATCACCTCTTTATGTGTCATGTTTTTAAGAGGAACCGATTCTATCCACTTTGTAGAATAATCAGTGGCTACTAAAACAAAACGATGACCTTTAGAAGATGCGGGGCGTATTTGGCCGATGAAATCCAAACCCCAACCACGGAACGGCCATGGTTTAATAATAGGATGCAACATAGCAGCGGGTGCCGATTGCACATCACCAAACTTTTGACATGACTCACACCCTTTATAATATCTAAAACAATCCTCCAACATGGTCAGCCAATAAAAACCAGCTCTTCTTAATAACCACTTCATCTTATGAGCCGACTGATGTGTACCACATATGCCTTCATACATTTCACCCATAGCAACTTTGGATTGATCCGAACTTAAAATTTTTAAAAGTAATCCATCTATAGTTAGGCGATACAACTCTCCATCAAGCAATGTATATTTTAATGCTTGCCGCCGAAGCTTTCTATCAACAGATGGGCTAGGGTTTTCTAAATAATCAATTAGAGGCCTTCTCTAGTCATTAGGATTAGGTTCGGCAGAGCCTGATACCTCCAAAGCATCAGAACTGCTATTGTGTTGTTCGGCTATACAATTTGTAGCAACTTATAGCATCGATTTTTCTATCATGAACACTTTACCCCTTTTAAATCGGTAACCAGATGCTTGTTGTGCCAAGTTATTTGCTCTAATATTCTCTTCTCTGGATATATGACTAATAGTGAAATCATCCAGAGTTTCTATGACCTCTAAACATTTTTCTAAATAGCTATTTAGTGATCCATCAAAGCATTGCAAAACCTTAGACACCTGTTGCACAACTAACAATGAATCACCAAATGCCTCTACATTTTTTACATCCATGGACTCTAAAATTTGCAATCATAACAGAAGGGCTTCATACTCAGCCTGATTATTGGTACAAAAATATTGTAAGCAAACCGATGTTTCAAAAACAACATCTCTAGGCGAAACTAGAACAATACCAACACCTTGCCCTTCTCTACAAGCCGAGCCATCAAAATATAATTTCCATGGGTGTAAAGACATATAATCTGTTATGAATATTGTGTGTATATTGAAGAAGACCAATGGGCAATATATATAGGGTGTACAAGGGTACAGATAAGGAATATAAAAGACTTCCTATTCTATCTCTAACATATCTCTAACACCCTCCCTCAAATGCAAGGCGTATGCAATAACATTGCATTTGAAGATGGTTGACACTAAAATATGGGAAATCCAAAATCCGAGTCTTGATAATATCGACGTAGCATGCAGCTCTCGGAAAATATGTCGAGTATCAATAGATCTCCTCCCATCTGGGGTCGTGCGTCTGCCCATAAAGCAGAGCCTGCTGGGGTGTGCGCCAACACGACGAAGAAGATGATGAAACCGGCAAATATAGAAAAAGCTGTCAAATCATGTCGAATAGGAATAGGTGGAAGCATGACGACGCAGATCGAAGCCCAAGACGGTGGCGGCGCAGTGCACGGAAGCGCAATAGAAACGTAGTGCACAAGAAGCGCAATAGAGATGCAGTGCACAAGAAGCACAATAGAGACGCAGTGCACAGAAGCGCAATAGAGACGCAGTACACAAGAAGCGCAATAGTGATGCAGTGCATAAGAAGCGCAATAGACATGTAGTGCACAAGAATCTCAACGGATGCACAGTGCAGAAGAAGCGCAGCGGAGACGCAGTGCAGAAGAAGCGCAAGAGAGACGCAGTACACAAGAAGCGCAATAGAGACGCGGTGCACAAGAAGCACAACGGAGACGCAGTGCACAAGAAGCGCAACGGCCTTAAAAGTTTGGGCGGCGGATCTGCAGCAGTTTGAAGAAAAGAACAGCGGCTACTGTCATGCAAAGAAATTCCTATGCTTTTATGATTGACAAAAAATTTGTGGACTCGCATGGCTTAGACGAACTCAAAGATAAATTTAACAGACTTGGATGGACGCAGCGAAAAAAAAACAACATAAAAGATAGCTAGCAGTAGCAGCAAGAATAGCTAGCAGTAGCGGTAGCAGCAACCAGCACGCAGTCAGCACACACATGCACTGCAGGCAGAGGCACACGCATAACTGAAGTAAGACTCCAAGTCTCCAACCAGACTAAAGGACCCAACCCCAATGTCAGCAAGCAGCCGAAGATACTAGCAAAAGCTTGTCCGGTCACAAGGCGTCAAGAAACCAATCTCCATCCAGAGCCTTCCATAGTTCCATCCCAATAGGGCGCCTCCGCAATGTAGCTAGCAGCATCAAAATCATGTAGTATGATGACCCGGCACAACTGAGCCCTCCAATAGCAGCATCACAACCGACCCAACCGAAGAAAATAGTAAAATCCTCCCATCTTCGATCGGCAGCAGGAGCACTCGAGGGTGAGCGACGCATGGAGCTCGGGGGTGCTCGCGGTCCTGGGGACGATGGTGGCATGGGATCCAAAGCCGAGGAGGTGGCGACCCAAGAAGAGCCGGGCACAGAACTTGAAGACGAAGATGCGACTCTATCTGGAGCAGGGACATCGCCACGGGAGGAGGCGCACGCTCCGTGTGATCGAGCGACGAGGATGCAGCTGCAGCGGCAAGAAGAGCAGATCGCGGCAGCGCAGCCACGACGCCAACGCCGGGTGAAGAAGATGCCGACGCCCGAGACGGCAGCAGCCGGGATGAAAGATGGTGGCGATGCGGGAGACGAACCCACGGGTGGCTACAAGAAGAACCAGCGGCTCCGAGCGGTGACGAGGAGGCCTGGATCCGACGGGATCTGGTCCCGGCGAGCTCCGGAGGCGACGAGGTTGACTTGATCCGGCGCTGATGAGGAGGTCAAGCGCCGGGGACGTCGGGCAAAGACTCCATGGAAGGAGACGAGGTCGGCGCGCCGGATCTGGCTACCCCCGGGAGTACAGAAGGTCCTCCCAGGGGCAGCGCACAGCGGGGGACGAGCGACGGCCTGGAGGCGGCAGTGGCTACTGTGATAAACCTAACCTTAATATTTGCTCTCATACCATGTTATGAATATTGTGTGTATGTTGAAGAGGCCCAATGGGCAATATATATAGGGTGTACAAGGGTACAGATAAGGAATATAAAAGACTTCCTATTCTATCTCTAACATATCTCTAACACTGATGAAAGGCATTGGAGACTTCTCATGATTCCACATCATTTGGTAACTTTGCAAACTATGCCCATGTGGGCGAAGGTACTCAGGAACATGCACTTGCATCTACATATAAGCACTCTCATATTGATTGGATCATAGATTCAGGAGCATCCAAGCATGTCACGGGTTCACTTAGTGCTTTCGCATCTTACACCCCATATACTCATTCTGAAACTATCCAAACAGCTGATAGAACTTCCCAGCTTATTCAGGCTGTAGGATCTGTAGAGTGCACAACATCCATTGCTTTATCCTCTGTTTTACATGTTCCATCCTTTCCAGTCAACCTCCTTTCAGTCAGTTCTATCATTGACCAATTCAAATGCACTGTCATATTTGATGATGATTCATGTTTGTTCCAGGAGAAGAGAACTGTGAAGAGGATTGGGACTGGAATAAGGCGTAATGGGCTGTAGTACATTGATCACGTTGATTCGGCATTGACAGTGGCTATAGGAGGAATCGAGGGAGAAGTTTTATTACATCATCGTCGCTTAGTACATCTATCATTTGAGAGTTTAAGTCAGTTATATCCTGATTTGTTCAAAAGGGTAGATAAGAGTAAACTTGTGTGTGATGCTTGTGAGTTTGGAAAGCATACACGGTCTACATATAGTAGCATTGGTCTTCGGAGTTATGAACCTTTTATATTACTACATTCAGATGTTTGGGGTCCGTGCTCAGTTACTTCTGTGAGTGGTTTTAAGTGGTTTATCACATTTATTGATTGCTATACTCGTATGACTTGGATTTATATGATGAAACACAAGAGCGAGGCCCTTCGATGTTTCCAAGACTTCCATAGGATGGTTGCTACTCAGTTTGACACAAAGGTTCGGATTCTTCGATCCGATAATGGAACTGAATATGTTAATAAGGAGTTTGCAACGTATCTCTCAGAAGAGGGGATACTTCATCAGACTACTTGTCCAGAAACCCTACCTCAGAATGGAGTGGCTGAAAGGAAGAATAGACATTTGTTAGAGGTCGCACGTTCACTCATGTTTCAGATGAATGTGCCAAAGGGGTTGTGGAGCGAGGCAGTGATGACGGCAGCGTATCTCATCAATCGTATGCCATCTCGAATACTTGGGATGAGGTCTCCAGCTGAACTTCTTTTGGGTCAACGGGAGTTTAAGGTGCCTCCCAAGGTGTTTGGTTGTGTGTATTTTGTACAAGACCACCGACCATCGGTTGGCAAGTTGGATCCACAGGCATTGAAATGTATCTTTATAGGCTATTCATCGAGTCAGAAGGGCTATAGATGCTGGAACCCAGTCGAACGAAGGTTGTTCGTGAGTATGGATGTGATATTCCGGGAGTTTGAGCCTTACTACACGAGTGGAGAGACCCTTGATCAGTATTTGGAACTCTCTCCTATCACCGAGGGTGACAGTCGAGAGGGGAAGAACAAGGAGAGTCAACGAGAAGAAGTTATTGTGGGAACAATTCCGTGCCCAAACCTAACGGAATATGCGAGAGAAGTCCTAGCCCCAAAAGAATTGAAGGTTTATCAGCGAAGACGCTTTGGCAAACAGGGGGAGAAACAGAGAGACAAACAAACAGCACCTGAACCACCAACAGCGGAGCCAACGATGGAGCTTTCTGAACAGTCGGCACTTTCTGAACAGCTGGCCTTTCCAGTTGATCCAGTTCCAAATCCCTCCTCGGATCTCTCTCCATCAAGTTCCTTGCCTCCCATTGGGGCGAGTGGTAATGTTCATTCTAATCACTCTCATTTAGAATTACCACTTGCACAATGTAGGGAAACTAGAGCTAATGCTAGAAAGCCTCCAGTCCGGTACGGTTTTGAGCATGACATTACAAACTTCATCTCATATTCCCATATCTCACTTGCATACAAAGCATTTATTGCATCTCTTCAGACAGTGCATGTTCCAAAAGATTGGTGAGCTGCTAAGCAGGATCCTAAGTGGAAGGATGCCATGAAGGAGGAACTTAGCGCACTTCAGAAGAACAAGACATGGATCTTGTTCCACTTCCCGCGGGAAAAAAGATATTAGGATGCAAATGGGTGTTTACAATTAAGCAAACTCCTGAAGGCAGGGTAGAAAGATACAAGGCACGGTTGGTTGCGAAAGGTTATAGTCAAACATATGGGATAGACTATGATGAGACCTTTGCACCAGTGGCGAAAATGAGCACGGTAAGAACGTTGATCTCCTGTGCAACTAACTTTGGATAGCCCCTACATCAGTTGGATGTGAAGAATGCTTTTCTGCATGGTGATTTATAAGAGGAGGTATACATGGAGATTCCTCCAGGCTTTGAGAACAGGCAGACTGAGAGGAAGGTGTGTAGACTCAAGAAGTCTTTATACAGTCTGAAGCAATCGCCAAGGGCGTGGTTTGATAGATTCAGGCGTGCAGTCTGTAGTATGGGATATTCTCAGTGCAATGGAGATCATACTGTGTTTTATAGACATAGAGGATCACATATCACTATATTGGCAGTCTATGTTGATGATATTGTGATTACTGGAGACGATGCCGAGGAAATCAAGTCCTCGAAGGAAACATTGGGAGAGGCTTTTGAGGTGAAAGATCTTGGACCTCTTCGATACTTTCTTGGGATTGAGATTGCCCGTTCTTCGAATGGTATAGTTCTCTCCCAGAGAAAGTATGTCCTTGATCTACTGGCAGAAACGGGTATGCTTGGGTGTCGCCCTATTACTTCACCTATTGATAGGAATCACAAGCTATGTGCTGAGTCGGGAGATCCAGTTGACAAGGAAGCTTATCAAAGGCTTGTTGGGTGTCTCATCTATTTGTGTTATACGAGACCTGATATTTCATATGCAGTGAGTGTGGTTAGTCGATATATGCATGATCCCAGAACAGGACACATGGATGTGGTTTATCGAATCCTGCGGTATTTGAAGAGTAGCCCTGGGAAAGATCTTTGGTTCAGGAAGAATCAACATCTGAATGTGGAAGGGTATTGCGATCTTGATTGGGCGGCGGTGTGGATGATAGGAGGTCTACCTCTGGATATTGCATCTTTGTGGGAGGTAACCTTGTGTCATGGAGAAGCAAAAAAGCAGGAGGTTGTGGCTCGGTCTATTGCAGAAGCAGAGTACAGAGCAATGGCGTTAAGTGTGAGTGAAATGATATGGATGAAGGGGTTATTGTCCGAGCTTCGAATATGGAGGAATAATCTATTGGTGTTGCATTGTGATAATAAATCTGCAATCAATATTGCTAACAACCCAGTTCAGCATGATCGTACCAAGCACGTTGATATTGACAGGTTTTTCATCAAGGAAAAGCTCGATGACAGAATCTATTTAAGGAGGCCGCACCCCCTCTAGTTTTCTTGGATTTTGTTTAGTTAAAAGTTAGCCTTGTTGCAACTTCGTGTATTGGCTTGTGTCGACTAGACCAACCATAATACCGCTTTAAAATCCCAACTCAATTCAATAATTAATTTCCTATTTGCAATTTCAGATTGCTTTATCTTGTTTTTGCGTGCTTCTTCGGTGTATGCAGGAATTGACCTTCGTGGTCAGGTCAACCGGGTATTCATGCACGGTTGATAACGACTTGTCGAGCAGTTCAGCGATTGCGTGGTTTCGAGCCTTGCATGTTCGTAGCCAGGATCGTGAGGGTTGAGCGACGCCTACCGAACTTATCGTTCTCATCGAAAGATCGGGCCAACAATCGGACCTCCGGGCAGCAACAACACGATGATCACGACAGCAACAAGGTGCTCCAGATCTTGTCACCAACGTGTAGCGCCTAGGCGGAGCTAGTCGTGGCATGGCGTGGTGGCGTTTTGTATGGGTTGATCTTGCGATCTTACCGGACAGGAAGCAAAAAGAGGTTGGAAAGGTACGGAACTACGAGAGACTATGATAAAAGAAGATGCGATTGGTATTTGATCGATTGGATTCTATTTTTTACAATCAGCCATGACCCTTTTAAAGGGCAGCAGGTCTCAGCCGTAAGAGCTCAGTATTCTTAAGCCGATAAAAATCTTTTACAGATATGATTCGGTTACAACCTCCAAACCTTCCATACTTAACATATCTTTCCTAATTTAAACACGTAGGTTTTCCACATAGCAATTCTTCACGGAAGGTCTTGAAGTAATCCTCGCTGAAGATCCGCGCGAGGTCCTGAGGAGGTCATAGACGGCGTGGATTTTCTGAGGGTGATCGTGGACAGCGCAGATCTCCTGAGAGTGGTCTTGGACGGTGTGGATCGCTCCTGGGAAGTCTTGAAAGGTCCACATGGCAACTCCTGGAGAGGTCCTGAGGTGGTCCTCCAGGATGTTCCTGAGGAGGTCCTGGGTGGTCTTGGTGAGGCCACGTGGACACTCCGGAGGAGGTCGTTGGTGGTCCTAATGAAGCCTAAAGAGGTCTTGAACGATCCTGATGAAGCCACGTAAGCGCTCTTGAAGAGGTCCTGGCCGTGCTTTTCCTTGTCCTCTCGACCTGCTATTTTGCAAAGACCACCTTTTGGATCTTTATGAAGACCACCCTTTTGTCATTTTGCAAAGACCACCTTTTGGATCTTTATGAAGACCACCCTTTTGTCATTTTGCAAAGACCACTCTCAGGACCTCTCAGGAGGTCTTTTGTAGAAGTGGTCATTTTGAAAAGACCACCTTCTAAGACCTCTCAAGAGGTCTTCGTAGAGGTTGTCCAGGACCTCTTAGGAGAGCTTTGGGGAGGTCCTCTAGGACCTCTCAGGAGGACTTTGAGGAAGTCGTCCAGGACCTCCTAGGAGGTCTTTTGAGCAGGTCTTTGAGGCTAACCTCCAAGACCTCCTAGGAGGTCTTTGTGGGTATTGCTCAAGACCGCCCAGGAGGTCTTTGAGGCCACTCTGCCTTCCCAATCAAAACTGAATATTAGTTGAATCAACAGTAGCTTTAAATTCTTATCATCATACTACTCAGCACTGTAACGACCATTATAGATGTCAAATCTTGTCATCAACAAGTCTATAAAAATCCTAAGATATTAAAGGCATTGACCCCACAGGGTATTTATCCTGGCTACGCCTCTATATTTCCATACCAAAAATTGACATGTTGACAGCACCATAGAAAGGCAACTTTGCGAGAACCCTCCTCCTCAACTCGAAATCCGTATCATCTGCCTTTGGGATGAAGGCATTAGGGCAGACGAGTACCGTTGATAGCAGAGGGCAAAAACATCGATGCGGATTAACTGTAGCTGTTGTAAATAATGTGCAGACAAAATAGGAACGGGGGACATAAATTTTACGTGAAAAACTCTCTTGAAAAAAAAAACGAGTGCATGAAGATAATATCACTATAAGAGAAAATATTTACGATAAAGTTATTGCCATTCCCCATGAACTACAGGGATATATTTATATTTGTGCATAAAAAACTCTGTATAGAACTAGAACTATGAGTTGAAATAGAAAACAAAATTTGTCACACTCAAACTCAATTCGTGTCACACTCAAAGAGAAGGAAAAAGGAGAAAGTCTGAATTGAGAAGTGGCGATGCATTTGGAGGTTCGTTCTTTGTTTTTGACGTCGATCAATTCTAGTACAATTCCATGTAGATGTCCTCACTCTCTAAGAAAAGCGGTAACTTTCTTATTTAAAAAGTGAGAAACTGGTGTGGATTTTCTGATTAAGCTTAGTTTTGCTTAAGTGTTTTGATTCTTAATTCAACTCAGAGTTACATGGTTCAAAGTTTTATCTGGTTTTAACTAATCTTTACTCCTTAAAAAGAACCTAGTGGTGGTGAGTGTGTGTTCTTTGTATCCTCCAATTCCCACAAGTCGCAACCGTCATCCCCTCGAGAAATCGTGTGCCGATGTGTTGACCCGGCCTCATCACCCCGGATACATCGCAACCCATTCTCTTTGGAAAAAAAGTATATGAGCGTAGCCACCACCTCCCGAATCCCTCGCAAACGCTTCCTCCTATTTTCCTACTTTTGGTTGCGCAGCCTCCCTCCGCTTTCCTCATCGCGATGCCCCCTTCTCTTGAACAAATCCCAACAGCTCATCTTCCCTCCCGATCAGTGCCGCCCCTAGACCTTTCATCTACCTTCATCTCCTAGGAATAGCTCCGTCATTGGATGAATCCCCGGTTGTTGGCATCAATGAGGCCAGCATGATGTGGTCCCATCCCTTGGCGGCCAGCGCGGTTGCCTGGCGCCCGATGGTGCGAGGTAGCTCCAGCGCGCGGCACGCAAAGAGGAGGCAGACGCGACGCTAATACTCCAACTGCATTGCACCCTGCACAGCAAAGCTATCGAGTAGATAATGCTTCAGTTCAAGTAAGCAATTTCTCTGTCCAATTTTACTCTTTGATAGGCATTGTTGTTTTGTGATTGTTTTCCGTCAATGCACTATGTGAACATCACAAAGTTTGTTGCTAATGAATTGTACTAATTCTGCCTACAAGATGTTCAGGAGAAAAATAAGTTCACATTGAAGTGTTATGAGTTGCTGCTTAGGCAAAATGCCTAGGACAAAAAGCAACGACTTTTTTTGTGCTAGAATCCCTTCCTAATCAAGACAGCGATAAAGCGGCCTTGGACTTGAACTGAGGATTCATAAACATTTGATTTAACTAATCTTCTGCACGTAGTGCAAGTGATGCTACTCTCACTTTTTTAGCTTTATATATGCTTCAAAAGAGTTTATTTATCTACTTTTGGTATATGTTCTAAAAACAATGCTTTGGGTTATGCATATAAATAATTGTTTAACGGTGTTAAATGGGACGAGTTTGGTCAAGTGATTGCATACTCTTAATGCAATTTGTTGCAAACCCAGCCTATTGGCATTCAATAATTATTCATTTCCCTTGTGTGGTAAACATCTTACTAGATTCAATTACAAATAATTAAAGTTTTATTATTTGTTTCTCCAAAGTAGAGACATAGCCAATGGTACGGCGTAAGGCGAACACAGTGCCAGAGGCGCGACATGGATCACAATAGAGCTCAGTTAGGTGTCTTGACGGGTTGACAACATGGCACAAGCCAAGCCTGGCAACGCTGGCGTGATGTGCTGGGGTAATACATTTTTTATCGGCTAAATTTGTTATGTCTTTTGTTGAAACTACATGCATTGACACCGCACCAAGCAACATTCACAAAACCGTTTTCAAATCACGCCAACAACTCAACTAGTCTTCGGATAATGTGGGGAGCTTCAGTTGTTGTTGAAGACCATATCTTAGAGGGAGACGCCCCTAACAGAATGCAGAACAAGCAGCAACATCCTCATCTTTTCTTGCACCCTCTCTGTATCAGAGCTCGACTAGGCGTCGTGCCAAAGCCAAGGTTGTGTCGTATGCTAAGACGCTAAGCATGACAATACATGTGAAGACACGATGCGGATTGGCACGGATCGCAATAACAACGGCTCGATGTGCTAGAGTAACATGTTTTTTTATCCGTAGCAAAGCACGGGCACTCAGCTAGTATTGTTAAAAGGCAAAACACCCATTTGATTTGTCGGATCAATGTGTTGGGACATCCGGTGCTTTGGATGAGAGAAATTTTACGATACGTTCTACCGGTAGTATATGATGGTAGTATAAATCAAATTCGACCATTGATTTATTAAGGGTATAATAGACTTTTCTTTGTATTTATAATTTTTCTGTGAGGCTATTATGGACTTTTCCAACTAGGGTTGAAAATATTACTCTTGTGTGATCTCTATCTGACCAATTACAATTCTATTCCCTAAGATTTTACTACTCATACTACCAGGTGTAGTATAACTAACTCCTAACTAATATGAATCATTGAATTAAAAAAATGGATATCATGTATTAAATTGAGTGTACCATAAAAGAGCTCTCGGATGAAGGCCACCTTACATGTGCTAGTATCCGCTAGCTATTCTTACTTTGTCTGCACCGACACCGCGACGACAGGAGCTGCACGTGCTTGGTGCCTCGCCATCCACCACTGGCGTACCGTCGCACCCTCTGTCACTGCGGTGCTCTCCGATCTATGTTGTCACCACCATAGACATGCTCCTCCCTAGCCCCCCCCCTCTCTGGTCGGTGAGGAGGCGACGTCTGGCAGTAGGCCTGGTAGCGGATAGAGAAGGGGAGGCAGCTGGCGAGCATAGAGCTACCTCCTCCTCATTGACCTCACCCTCTGCGGGCCCGACAACGAGTCAACGGAAGGCATCATTTTTCGACGAGGCTCTAAGCTAGCCGTCTTCTCCCTCTCTGGCAATCTCAGTCATCAAATCTAAAGGCATGGCCTCCGCTTTCGGTATGCCTTTATTGCAGACATTATCTTGAATTGTCGCATAGTTGTTTATCGATTGTTGTATGAATCATTATACTTAATTTCTTGTAATGCGGTTTCTCAAAAAATGTTGCAGTAAGATGTATTTGTTGCAATTACATTGTTGTTTTGTTGCATAAGAATAATTTTTTGTCGCAATGGCTCTTCTCAAATATTACGGCAAAAATGTTGTCCATTTGTTGCCCCGAGGAATCCGTGCTTGTTGCATCGACTTGAGAATTTATTATATTTTTGTTGTATCGAATGAGGATTTGTTACAGGCTCACTGATTTTTGTTGCGCCTCATCGATTTTTATTGTGTGTCATTGATTTTTGTTGTGCCCTCGAATATTTTAAATTAGATTCGACTGAGATCTAATATTATAAATTAGATTCAACGATGGAGATGAGTACGTCCGGCGCTGGTTGCTCCTCTCATTAATCGTCGGGAGGGTTACTTGCAATGCAATCGGGGTTCATTGAATCATGAAGACCTTAAAAAGTTACAAAACATATCATCGGATAGAATAAAGGAGGTGTAAGATTGTGGGGCCCACCTCCAATACCAAAATTCGACATACTGACAGCACCATAGGCTACTTTGCGAGAACCCTCCTCCTCCTCAACTCGAAAACCGTATCATCTGCCTTTGGGACGAAGGCATTAGGGTAGACGAGCAGTGTTGATAGCAGAGGCCAGCGGGCAGAAAGGCAGAGGACAGAGGACACAATCTCACTCCTCCCCTCGTCTCCATAAATTAAAGCCAAGGAACCCATCGATTCATGCATTCCCCATTGATTCTTGGATTCCAGCTTACAGGCTACGCACATACCCTTCTCTGCTGACCAGACACAAACACTAACTGGCCTTTCCAAACTAATGCGCGTGCGGGTCGAAGAAGCTGAGCTTCCAATGGACGCTACGGACGATGTTAAGTGTTCCTCGGGCGTGGTGAACACCTCCGAGGCCGAGGTCGCCGACGCCATCAACACCGCGACCGCCGAGATCGCCGGGGCCGGCAAGGGCATCTCGGACGAGCCCATCACCCTCGTCGTGCGGAAGAGGGGCGTGCCCGACCTCACCCTCGTCGACCTGCCCGGTATCACCCGCGTGCCCGTGCAGGGCCAGCCGGATGATATCTACGACCAGATCGCCAAGATCATCAAGTCGTACATCGCGCCCAAGGAGAGCATCATCTTGAACGTGCTCTCGGCCACGGTGGACTTCCCGACGTGCGAGTCCATCCGCATGTCGCAGCTGGTGGACCCCACCGGCAAGCGCACGCTCGCGGTGGTCACCAAGGCCGACAGGGCCCCAGAGGGGCTGCTCGAGAAGGTCACCATGGACGACGTGCGCATCGGCCTAGGCTACGTCTGCGTCCGGAACCGCATCGGCGACGAGACGTACGGCGAGGCGCGGGTGGCGGAGGAGCGGCTGTTCGCGCAGCACCCTCTGCTGTCCACGATGGACAAGTCCATGGTGGGCATCCCGATGCTCGCGCGGAGGCTGACGCAGATACAGGCGTCCATCATCGCCAGGTGCCTCCCCGACATCTTCAAGCAGATCAACGAACGGCTCAGCCACAACAGCGACGAGCTCGCCCAGATGCCGCCGGATCTCAACAACGTCGCCGACGCGGTGAGGGCGTTCTTCCAAATCATCAAGCAGGTGTGCGCTTCGCTGGAGAAGGTGCTCCTGAGGGGCGAGTTCGACGAGTACCCGGACGACCTCCACTTCCATGGCACGGCGCGCATCGCCGAGATGCTAGCCAGCTACGAACGTAAGCTGCCTGCCCAGAGCCCAACGCAGGACGGCAAGCCGTTCCTGGAGGAGGAGATGCACGTCCTGCAGGAGACAAAGGGCATCAATCTCCCCAACTTCCTGCCAAGATCGGCGTTCCGGGTTCTGCTCATGAAGAAGGTCCAGACCATCGTGCCCGTGCCGCTCTGTCTCGTCACCCAGGTGTGGGAGTACGTCGAGGACCTGGTGATGAGGATACTGCTGCACCACTCGCACAACTACCCCCAGGTGCAGCCGTCGTGCCGCCGCGCCGTCCAGAACCTCATGGACAAGGCGCGGGCACGCTCGACGCAGTACGTGAACGAGCTGATCGAGATGGAACTGGTGGCCGACTACACGGCGAATCCCGACTACATGAAGACGTGTACCCGCTTAATGGAAGGCCATGGCAGTTTCCTCGAAGCCGTGGAGGACCACTCAAACCCCACGGTGGTTACCCTCCAGGGCTTTGGAGGGATGGACGTGTCGCACCTCAGGCTGCAGAATGCTGAGCTCGCTGGGCAGGCCTTCGACCTGAAGGCGCGCCTGACGGCCTACTGGAAATGCGTCGTGCTCCGGCTCATCGATAGCCTGGCGCTGCACGTCCTTTGCAGCATCAAGCGGCTCGTGGAGAAAGAGCTCGAGGCGGAGGTCGCAGGTAAAGTTCTGGGCGACAGGATAGACGGCGTGGAGCAGATGCTAGTGGCGTCGCCCGGCACCGCCGCAAAGCGTCAGCGCCTCATGAATAGCATCTCACTGCTCCAGGAATCCAGGGCAGCCGTTGCAAATATCATGGACAGGATTAACGCGGCAAGCGGCGATCGCGTCTAGGTCGATCGATCGGCGGCAGGTGTATGCCGCCATATACAATTATGCATCTCGCTACTCGATCGCATTTCATCAACCGTGTGATACTTTGAGCAATGAGTCCGTGTCTTGCATTGGTCTCTTGGAATAATAATTAGTTAAAGTGTGATGGGATCAATATAATGTTATCTCTACGTTTCTTGTCTCCTAATGTGCGCAACGAGATTGATCAGTTGTTTTGGTTCTGAACATTGGTACGGTTTAGTTTACAAGGTGCAACTTTGATCACCAACTAGAATTAAGCCTGTGCATTGCAACGGGCAACTTTGATCCACTGCTATGTTTGTAGAAGATGGGTCAATGTTGGCATCTTGGTTTGTGAGGATACTTTGAGCAATGAGTGTTAGTCTGGAATAAAGGGTATTGCTGGATACAAATCTGAATTTTGAGGAAAATATTGGATTTGGTACTAGGAGCCTGGACTGAGGTGAGTGATCTGTGAAGGGGTTCTTGCAACGCTGAGTTTGATTACATGAGTCTGTCTGTCCCTGGGTATACATTGCTGGGTTGTTCTATTCTTATCTCAGCAGGAGAACCCTTGTTATGTTCAAGACACTTTCAGCGTAGCTTCATGATTGCAACCACTGATCTCGACGTAGATGTTTTATACTTAGTTTGCTCGAGAACGAGCACGGATCTGAGGGGCCCGGTTAGCGCCAACCTAGGCCGTCGGCCAGGTCGCGACTCCAACTGGTCTTCCATATTTTGGGCCTCCGTGGTCCCAACTGTAGATTGGGTTACAAATTTTGATGTATTTTCTCCAGATTTTTGGGCTTTCCCTGCAAAAACAGGTTCCAAATGGTAAAGTTTTGCCGAGTAGTGAAATTTGTGGCAACGGTATGTGACTTGAATCACATGGTTATGTTACAATTATTACTTTACAACTTACTATACTATCTATTGCAACTGGAAACTCACTTTATGCAAGTGGACTAGATAGGACAACTACTCCTTTGACATAGCTTGCATGTATTAATATATTTGCTTAATGTCTTACTGAGTACAATTTTATACACATTTGCTTGTTTAACAAATATTAGAGCAAGAGAAAGAAGACCCCACAGTTGGTTATTATATATTATGCCGTTGGTTTTTGGTGATGATCACGTTGTATGCTAGGGCGTTAACTTGGTCGGTTGCCTGTGGGATTGTGGCATACGACGAGGGCCCTTTTGTCTTTACTTATTATTGTTTTCGCTGCAAGTACTCTTTTTTTTGAACTATTTGACAGGTCGGCCTATTTGTGTAAAACTTAGCCGTGTAGACCTATGTATGAGTACCTATTAATACGTGTCTTTTGAATCATGTTGTATGTATGAAATGTGTATGGATGTGATTATCAATGTTGTGAATCTGTGTACTAACCACTAATTATGGAACTAGTACAGTATACACACGAGGATTTCGGGTATTCAACGCTCGAGTTCGACAGCCCAGCACTCCACTGCTTTCAGCCCAAATCCCAACCCAACTCCGTCCTGAAGCCTCCTTTGAAAATCCGTCTCCTAAACGCGAAAGTCGTATTTCCGTCATTTTACGACTCCACTTAACCTGACAGTCCCTCTCACTCACTATCACTGACACTGCGGACCCAGTCGTCAGGCCATCGTTTCATCGCGTCGTCATCCTCCTCTTGCCAGTGCCATGACTGCACTGTGCAGCTCCGCTCGCCCAGCTTTTCCAGCGCATCCCTTGCCCCGTCTTGGTCACCTTTTCCATCCCCGCAACACGTCTCCTCTCTCCTCCCTATCTCCCCTCTTTTCGTCTCAATCACGCCTGCCACAATGGATGTTCCCTCTGTCTCCCGCGCTCCCCTGCCTTGACATGGCCTTCTTTTCCCCGACGCAGCTCGCCGCACCCCCTCCTTCCTCTCTTTCTCCCTTCTTTTCTTTGTCCGGTCAAGCGCTGCCACGCCCTACTTTCCACCGCCGTGCCCGTCTGCCAGCCCTTCGTCCCCCGAGCTCGCAGCTCGGCCGCCTGCTCATCCTCTCCCACATTGCGTCGTCTCCCAAGCACGCATTGCCACCTTTTTCCCACTCCTGTAGGAGCCCACCTCGTACTCTCTTCGAATAGGATGATCCGATTGATTAGGATAATTAATTGTGAATAAGCACTCGTAGACAAGAATGCCTAGTCCCTACATAGTAATTAAGTAACTAGCTACTTAACTCAAGATAATTATTTGCACATATTATATCTGGAAGCTAACCTAATATAATAGGTGCGCTTAAGTATACACATGGCAGCTGGGCCCTGCTCGATTTGAGGGTAATTCCATAAATAAAGGCATAATAATTATTATAAATTATTAGAGTGTCATTAATATTCATTATAAAAGTGCAAACTTGAATAGGAAATCTGATAAAAGTATAAGGTGGTGTCTAGATAGTACTTGAGTGATTTGTTGCTAAATCTATCTATATACTAATTGGAGGCTCTCCTAGAAACCTCCACGTTAATCCTAGGAGGTAAAAAGGCTAAAAATTCCCACATTAATTGGAGAAAAAGGAAAAGGTTAGAAATTCCCACGTTAATCAGAGAAATCTAGCCATCCAATCCTGTGTAGATGGTGCAACCTGCGGCTTAGATTTCTCCTCAGCTCAAGGTTCCAAAAATGCCCCTAAAGTTCCAATCAATTTACCCGCCGAATGCCACCGCATAAATACCTCCTCCCGCAGCGCCCCCCCCCCGCGCACGCCGCGGCTCCCTCTCCTCCCGTGCGACTCCTCCTCCCCCTCCCTCCACCCCCGACGCGCGGACGCCCTCCTCCTCCCCCTCCCTTCACCCCCGACGCGCCGCCGCCGTCCTCCTCCCCCGCCGCGCTCCCCTCCTCCCCGTGCCGTCGCCTTCTCTACCGCCCATATCTTGATCTGCCCAGATCTGGACGGCCTCGCCTTGGCGCCTCCGCCTCGCCTTCGGCCTCCTCATCCTCCGTCGGTGCACGGCGCCGCTGGACTCCTCCCCCGTAACGGCGCCTCCTCCCCCGACGCCACGTCTCCTCCCCCGGTTGCCCTCCGGCCGCCTTTGTCGTCCAACCTGGTCCGCCACCTCGCCCTCCGGCCACCTCCACGCCGTGCCTCAGGTCAGCCCCACGGAGCTGCACACCTGCCTCAGGTCGAATTTTCTAGCTGATTTTACTCTGTTGAAAATAGCTGTTGTATGCTCATGAGCAATCTGCCATTGCGTCGAAATGCATGAATCCCAGCATGAAGCTGCTCGTGGACGACGAGGTGCCCGACCTGACCCGAACCTCCCCCGTCTCACTGAATAATAGCTCTAAATTTTGTCTTTTGTAACTCAATGTTACTTCGTTCCCATCGCCATGGATCCCAGCATGAAGCTGCTCGTGGACGACGAGGTGCCCGACCTGACCCGAACCTCCCTCCGCCTCACTGAATATAATAGCTCTGAATTTTGCCTTCCGTTCAAAAAATAAAACTCTGAATTTTTGTAGATTTTGTAACTCAATGTTGCTTCGTTGCAGGACTACAATTGCTCTGTTGATTTCATCAGATCAATATTTCTGTTCAAGGAGCTGACCCGTGAGAGCAAGAGTGGTGTTGTGGACACAAAGCTGAGATTGGATGACCTACATGGACCAACTCCGGCGTACCGGACTGCTGACATCGTCGTCTTCAACACCGGCCACTGGTGGACTCACTCAAAGACTTCAAGAGGGTATATCACATTTTCCCCTGAAATTATATGTCAAAATTTATACCATCAATCAGTTTCCATCCTGCCAAATCATTGGTGAAGTATTTTTGTCCACAGGCTGAAGTATTATCAAGAAGGCAACAATGTGTACCCTAGCCTTGAGGTGACGGATGCATTCAAGAAAGCTCTAACCACATGGGCTAGATGGGTTGACAAGAACATCAACTCAAGAAGAACTCAGGCTGTATTAAGAGGATATTGCCTAACACATTTCAGGTCAGAGATTGCCGCTACGCTATAAGATCATTGGCATATCTTCTTAGTCATCTCATGACTGGGGAGCCTGTTAAGGATCTCATGACTACATCACTACTAGAAAGCAGCTATTCCCTCACGGTTAAAAACCGTCAGGAAAATACAAAAAACCGCCAGGTTTTAATTTTATGATGGTTACCCGTCAGGCAAAACCGCTCAGCCCTAGCTGGAAAGGAAAATTAAATTTGGCTGACGGTTACCCGTCAGGGAAATTAAACCTGACGGTACTGACCGTTAGTAAAAACATGCAATTTCCAGAGGGGTAAAACCATGAGGAAAATTAATTTTACTGACTGTTCTTCTGTTACCGTCAAGAAAATTCATTTCACTGACGGTTAATGTCAACGTCAATAAAATTAATGATTTCATTGACTATCCTCATGTTACTATCAAGAAAATTCATTTTACTGACAGTTTGTGCCCGTCAGTAAAATTAATTTGTAGAATGGCAGAAAATATAACCTGACAGTTTGCCCCATCAGTAATATTAATTTGCAGAATGACATTTCATATAGCCCGACGGTTTGACCCATCAGTAAAAATGATTTCCAGAGTGTCCAAAAATACTGGCATGTTACAGCAAATTTACAGAATGACAGAAAATGTTGCAGCAGACAATAAAATATACATCTGTACATCATATAATCAAATCACAACACCATCCTTGCATCAATCAAGAAACATATAATAAATGAATAAACATATAAAAAGTTTAGCTTTCATAAACAGTCCCTAGCCAATAGATTCATGTTCACTAGCACAAGCATACCAATTCATAAACTTCACTCCTAGATTGGTTCATCCATCCAAAAGATATCTAAAGTCAAGTACCACATACAAGTCACAAAAGTCCCCATTTCCATTACATTCAAGTTCAGTCAGTCAAAAGAACTACACGAGATCACTGAAAGTCACAAAATAGCAGCATGGTTGTCGTCGCCATCAATGTCGCCACTTTTATCAGTGACATCACACTTGGGGTATCAAAACTATATATATATATATATATATATATATATATATATATATATATATATATATATATATATATATATATATATATATATATATATATATGAGAAGATCACAAAAGGCTAGTTTCCAACAAGTCGTAAAGCTAGAACTACTAAAATGTTATTCAGAAGATTAGAGGCACAATCTAAATTTGTACATATTACAATGCTTAGAATATATGCTAGCATACCTGAATGGGGAAAAAGAGACAACCAAGATAGGTGGTGAAGTAGACAGAATCAATTGGGCAAAAAAGATAGAAAAACTCACTTGTAACCTGAAGGTGCGTGTGCAAGAATAATGCGCAATTTGTTCTCAATTATTACTCGTAAGTCTCGTCGTGCAGCTTCAAGAAGCATATAATCACGGAACTAATCCTGTTGAGGTAAAAAGAAAAAGAATAGTAAAAAATTACATAAATTGTTATTATCTTCGTGAAGATACGGACATTTGTGTGCAAGTAACATAATGTGAAATTATCACACAGGGAACAAAAGCATCAGGCTTTGGGTGCTCCCTCAATGCATAACATATAGCTACAGAACATACCAGCGCTGGCATATAAGTTCCAGGCCTTTTTTCATGACATCATTTTTAGTCAGTTACTTCCAAAACTTTTGTAACATCACTTACTTGCAAAACATGCTCAAAGAACCAGATCAACAGCTGTTGTTCTTGATATTAGATCTACAACAACTACACAATAATGAGACTATACTGCCTATTGTTTGCCATAAAATTTCTTAAGGTGTTGAAAACAACAAGCAACTTCCAAGGATCTAAAAAAACCTAACACCTTGCTCCTGAATTAGTACAGACGTTTGACCCTTCTCTCAAAATAGCATTGCTTATTGTCGTTGACATTATATCAAATTAACATAGGACTAATGATTTAGTATCATCATAAGGCATTAAACATGATCACCAAACTACAAAGAAATACAAAAATGTGATTTTTTTTTGATAAAAATGACTGATGTGAGAAGATGCATGTTAAATATGAAAAGAGAAACTAATATACAGAGTTAACTGTTAACATGGATGGATGCTGACACAAGAAATATGATGCATAAAGCTTTTCCAAGACAATGTTCTGATTAGATCTCGTGAGTGAGTGGAGGAAAGCTGAACAAAATTGTTATTCAATCAGAGAAGGCAATGTGTAAATGTTTGTGTCTTGATCATGCTACACAATAAGAATTGAACAAGTGAAGAAAAGGATCTGCTCCCCCACCAAGCAGCTGGGTGGTTCGTAAGTTAGTTCATGGGACAAAATAACCAAAATAAACAAGCATGCCTCTCAGTTTATGTGAACCAGCCAAAGCTGTGCACAACATGGGTAGCAGAAGCTAATTCTGAAATGAAGTCCTACCTTTTGATTATGCTAAACAGGTGGAAACATGCAGACAACATGTCATAAAATAGTTCAAAATCATGGAAATGCAGTTTCTGCTATAGCAATGCACGGTATGAAAATAGTAAACATACTTTCGTAAGCATCTATGCCCCCAAGAAAGGTTTGTGCATAAAACCAGCATCTGATGTGTATAGCAGTATGTTGAAATGCCAGTGCTGCAGGGTGACGCAGTAACGGCCAATGGATGGACCAAGAAATAAAGATGGGAAAACATGTGTCTAATGCTGAACGTACCATGTGGTCTTTCATTTATGCTTGTACTAAATGAGCTAAGAGCTGCTCTGTATCAATCCGAGGAATAACAGCTTGACATCAATAATTGCAGAAGGCAAATTCTGACAAAGAAATAAGTTTTCTAAAGTGCAAACCTGGGACAACTGCGCTGAGTTACCAGATTCATGGTGCAGGAGCAACTTAACAAAAAAGTTTGCACATCTTCAGAGAACAAATTATCTAAATAAAATATTAATAAGATTCAGATGTGTAAGTAATGCAAGACCTCTGTTCTGATTAAAGGTGGAAAGAATCTAAACAAGGCTGCAGCCCATGGGGAAAGTTTCAATGGAATATCATTCTTAGTAGCTTTACTGCTGTAGAGTACTAATGTTGAATAACAGTGATAAGGCTAACCGGTAAGATTTAAAATAAATCAAACTGTCCAACCAAGTTGAATTAGTACGCAATACAGAGAGGTAGAGGAAAAACTGAACTTCCTTTTTTTGGAAAATGATGGGTACATATCTCTCAGTTTTTGTGAACCAGGCGAAGCTGTGCACCTCTGTTCTGATGAAAGGTGGAAAGAATCTAAAAAAGGCTGCAGCCCATGGGGAAAGTTTCAATAGAATATCATTCTTAGGAGCTTTACTGCTGTAGAGTATTAATGTTGAACAACAATGATAAGGCAAACCGGTAAGATTTAAAAGAAATCAAACTGTCCAATCAAGTTGGATTAGTAGGCAATACAGAGAGGTAGAGGAAAAAATGAACTTCTTTTTTTTTTTTGGAAAATGATGGGTACATACCTCTCAGTTTATGTGAACCAACCGAAGCTGTGCACAACATGGGTAGCAGAAGCTAATTCTGCAATGAAGTCCTGCCTTTTGATTATGCTAACCAAGTGGAAACATGCAGACAACATGTGATAAAATGGTTCGAAATCATGGAAAAGCATATTCTGCTATAGCAATGCATGGTACGAAAATAGTAAACATACTTTCATAAGCATCTATATCCCCAAGAAAGGTCTGTGCATAAAACCAGTATCTGATGTGTATAGTAGTACGTTGAAATGCAAGTGCTGTAGGGTGACACAGGAACAACCAATGGATGGACCAAGAATTAAAGATGGGAAACATGTGTCTAATGTTGAACGTACCATGTGGTCTGTGCAAAATCTCGAATCCTTGCAGTTCAACATAATGTTGGCTAATCTCTTTTAACGTTTTCTGAAAATGAAGCAAAACAATCAGAATTTATAAAGAACTAAATTACGAAAAAGAATGGCTATAAAGCTCAGATTGTAAATAAGCCTACTGTTCGCTCTTTCATTTATGGCTGTACTAAACGAGCTAAGAGTTGCTCTGTATCAATCAGAGAAATAAAAGCTTAACATCAATAATTGCATAAGGTAAATTCGACAAGGTGCGAGAGCAAGCGAGCCAAAAAGTTTGCAGATCTCCTGAGAACAAATTATATAACTAAAATATTAATAAGACTCAAATGTGTAAGTAATGACAATTACTACCTAAATGAGTGAATACATTTCTGGAATGCTTTCGATGAGCCCCTCTGAAATAAGTAACACTCCATGGTACTTCCCTGGAAATTAACATTGATACATCAATTTACTACAAAGTGCTTAATGTTTTCATTGTTTCAATTATGTGCATGCCATTGTGAAATTGATGTATCCAACTTAAACAATCAAGGAGTTGTACACAAACCTTGCGCTGCTCTTGCTTGCAGTCCATCACATATTTTGTTTGTAATGTCCATAAGTGTAAGCTTTTGACAGCGCCATCTCCTCTCCTAAGATAACATGCATGGAAATGTTTAGTAAAGAAATAGTAACGACAATAATTTTTCCCTAAGGTAGAGTTTCATCTGGCCAAATAGCACCATGCTTGGTGGTGATCGAATCGCACACTCGAAGGCAACATGAGATGCTCTGCGACCCACCAATCGAACGAAATAGCAGCATCGACAGGCGCGGGGGAGGGGGGGCTGAAATAGACAAAGGTGGGAGAATCTGGGGTGTCGGGGAGGTGGGGCTGTGGGGTGGAGCTGGGGAGGCGTGGTGGAGCAAGGGAGGCGGACCTGGGGCGTCGGGGAGGCGTGGCGGACCTGGGGAGGCAGGGCTGCAATGCGGAGCGTCGGGGCGGCGGGGAGGCGGGCGGAGCCGGGGCGGCAGTGTGGAGCTGGGGCGGCGGGGAGGTGGGCGGAGCCAGGGCTTCGGGGCGGCGGCAGATGGTGTGAGAAGCTGGATTTGGGAGATAGGGTGAGGAGCTAGGGATTTGGGAGATACGGGGAGAAGATAGGGGCAGCGGCAGATGGCGTAATTGTTTCCACGGTGCGCTATACACGTTAGGGAAATTGCTAAATGTTTGGCGCGGCTGTCTTGGCGGGGAGCCAATTTTCGTGAAAAGCATCAACTATTTTTCTGATGGTGTGAAGTAGTCAAAAAAATTGTTTTTTCTGATGGTTTTGTTGTAACCGTCAGAAAAATATATTTTTTCTTAGGGTTTCTGGTACCCGTCAGAATAACAATTAATTTTACTGACATACTTATAATTCCCGTCAGTAAAATACAAATCCCTCACGACTTCTGCGGGCCCGTCAGGAAATATCGAGCTCGTAAAGGAATCCCAGTTTTCTGGTAGTGCATGGACTAAGCAACAAGGATATCCTGTTATATATGCAAAACTAAATGGACATGATTTGGGACTTGAACAGGTTTTCTGACAGATCTCCTATTTTCACATTGTTTCGTACAAATATACATGGAGAACTGAGTACACGTATACATACATGGCTTATTTTTTGTTCCCTTGCTATAGCTAGACTGGTCATCACAGGATTGCTTCTTTCTAGGACCTTTTCTTTTCTTGATACCTTTAATCTTATGTTATTTTGTTTTGTTCTTACAGTTGTCTAGGTGCTCTCACATAATCTTATAAACGCATTTAGGACCAACATGCAAGCCACCTTAATCTTTTCAGAACAATAATGACTAAAAATGGGAATAGCATAGTGCTGTTTTCCTTTGTTGTCTTAGTTTTCGTGTATGATCTGTTCATTCAGAAGTATATATAGCATATCAGTAAAGCTGGTAAGACCTGTATATCAGTATACATATATAGTCCTTGGACCCTGCAATTTTTGTTATTGTAACACCCCAGCCCAACACTGAGCCTGGAATGCCACTAAACTACCCAAACTAGAAAATATTCATCAACACACTATAAAATTTCAGCAGCCAAAGCATTAATAAAACCCATCCACGGGTCACATTAGAACATGAATAAAGACTGATCAAACATGAATAAATAAGCGAGGAAACATAGCAAGATAATAAGCCTAAAACAACACCAAACGATAGATCAAAACCTTGGAACAAAGCAGACTAGTCCAAAGCATTCACCTAAGCTTATTCAATTTCTAACATATTCTAAAGTAGTCCAAAGAATAATGAATCAAATGATTCTCATGGCAAATAATTATGTGTCTGAAGTATGAAACTATTCCATGTGCTCTAGTCCCTCTCCATCGTGGCGCCCTCAATGATCACCTAAAACAACAAAGAAACAAGGGTGAGTCCACGACTCAGCAAGTACATCAGTATACAACGAGCAATGATAAAACAACAACATTCAATAACTTCATTATCATCACATGTCCTTCTATTAATATTCTTATGCCATTATCTTCTCTTTGTTTTCACACACATTCATCTCATATCTCAATGCAACCCTCACTACTACAAAACATGCAATAGTAGACACCTCATCACAGACGGTTAAAATGGAACCGTCTGTGTTGGGTCTGTCGGGCCTATCACAGAAAGTTTGTAATACGAACCGTCTGTGATACTCAGTATCATAGACGGTTCTATTAAAGAACCGTCTCTGATAGTATCATAGACGGTTCTATTAAAAAAACCGTCTGTGATAATCTGCCGTATTTAAAAAACGAGGGAGCACTGGGTGGCGGCAGGACGAACGGGAGGGATGAGGGCCGACGGCGGGAGAAGGGAGCCCAGAGGTCACGCTGTATTTGGGGGGGTCCTTATTAATATATAAAGAGTACTCCTGCTATTCCCGCGCACGCATTCAAAATTTTCGAACTCCCACGTTGTGAATCACATATCATAGACGGCTCGTATCACCAACCGTCTGTGATGAGGTACTTATCACAGACGGTTCGTGATACGAACCGTCTGTGATAGTATCACAGACGGCTCTATTAAAAAACCGTCTGTGATAATCTGCAGTATCATAGACGGTTCTATTAAAAAACCGTCTCTGATAGTATCACAGACGGTTCTATTAAAAAACCGTCTGTGATACGGCAGATTATCACAGACGGTTTTTTTAATAGAACCGTCTATGATACTATCAGAGACGGTTCTTTAATAGAACCGTCTATGATACTGAGTATCACAGACGGTTCGTATTACAAACTTTCTGTGATAGGCCCGACGGACCCAAACACGAGCGGTTCCATTTTAACCGCTCGTGATGAGGTGTCTACTATTGCATGTTTTGTAGTAGTGAGGGTTGCATTGAGATATGAGATGAATGTGTGTGAAAACAAAGAGAAGATAATGGCATAAGAATATTAATAGAAGGACATGTGATGATAATGAAGTTATTGAATGTTGTTGTTTTATCATTGCTCGTTGTATACTGATGTACTTGCTGAGTCGTGGACTCACCCTTGTTTCTTTGTTGTTTTAGGTGATCATTGAGGGCGCCACGATGGAGAGGGACTAGAGCACATGGAATAGTTTCATACTTCAGACACATAATTATTTGCCATGAGAATCATTTGATTCATTATTGCTGGACTACTTTTAGAATATGTTAGAAATTGAATAAGCTTAGGTGAATGCTTTGGACTAGTTTGTTTTGTTCCAAGGTTTTGGATCTACTGGTTTGGTGTTGTTTTAGGCTTATTATCTTGCTATGTTTCCCTCGCTTATTTATTCATGTTTGATCAGTCTTTATTCATGTTCTAATGTGACCCGTGGATGGGTTTTATTAATGCTTTGGCTGCTGAAATTTTATAGTGTGTTGATGAATATTGTCTAGTTTGGGTAGTTTAGTGGCATTCCAGGCTCAGTGTTGGGTTGGGGTGTTACAGTTATGCTGGAGTATTCTCACTGCTGTATTTTCTCAAAATTTAGCCAATATCTTTGTAATATTATGGACTCAAAAGAAATAAAACTAGCAAAATTGGTTATGCATGTCGACCTCAATACAGGTAATTTTCTAAATTCTTTGTTCTGTTACAGACACAATTTCTATCGGAAAAAAAGTTGTTCAAAACAAAACTGGCTTACCTCCATGGTGTCGACTTCATTTTCAAGGGTGATCTTGTGTTACCTTCGTTTCTTCGGATCGTTAGCCATGCCGATTGGATTGCAGACAATCAATGGTGTTATGATCGTCTTTTTATTAGTTCAGTACTATAGATTTTGTGATTGCTTTCATATTATGAAATGCAGTTTTGAGGTAATCTGGTGACCATTGGGACTGAGGTAAGTGCACAAAAAACGTTCTAGAAGGATATTATGAGATATCTTAGTGTCTACTGTTTTATTCTAGATTAGAAATGGTTATTTATTGTTGTTCTATATTAAGTTAGGACTAAGTGGTGATCTAACCACAGTTATTTATTGTTGTTCTATATTAAGTTAGCAAAAACAATCGAATTTGTTGCCAGCCACATGTTTTTGGTTACCTACCGATTAGTTTAGATTTTTTATCCTAATATCGGTTGGTCCATCTTTTAATTAGTTCAGTAATATATGTTTCGCAATTGATTTTATATTAATGATTGCGATTCCAAGGTAATCTGGTAACCATTTGGATTGAGATAGGTGTCGATCACGTCAAAAGCTTGATGGAGCATAGAGGTGACTTTTAAGTGTGGAAGCATGAGTATATTGATTATCTTTCCTATTGAGTTACGTATAACCAGTTCACCTAAAATCTTAATTTGTTCAACAAGCAGATATATCTCTGGCATATATCTGCTTTTGAGAAGACATTCTCGCATTTCTGTGATCCCTAATGGGCACTCCAATTATAACAGCTTGGGCTAGATCTAACCTAAGAGTTCAATACGAATTGGAATTGGGAGCCCACATATAATGTTTAAAATTATACGTAAATCGAATAGATAAAAACATTAGGAGCTGAAATTCCAAACGGATTGTGACATCAAGGGAGATGCAAACCAGAATTAAAATTTTAGAATAATTTTGGTAAACACGGAGTTGAAAACTACAGAATTAATATATAGGGGTGCACTAGGGGGCATGCATCCACCTAGGGAGGAAACTGTGTGAGGCCCCACCCTGCCTTTGACACACGCGAGGGTGCTCACTAGCAAGGGTACTAGATATATGTAAATGCATGATACAAAGTGTGTTATCTAACTATATTTGAATTTCTAATGAAAAACCACAAAATTTCTATTTCCAAATATAATATAGATAAGATACAAAATTTTCAAAATTGTACTATCCAAATATCGACATACGAAGTTGGAATAAAAATAGTGTGGTATCTAAAGTATATGGATTTGGAAGTAGAATCTTCAAAAGTTCTATTTTCCAATTATATATAGATTAATAACTAAAATATTCAAAAGTGAACTATCTAGGTATATGTATAAGGAGTTCAAAATCTGATAAGTAAAATTGTGAATTTTCAAAAGTGCAACCTCTGATACAAATTTTATAAATTCAAAGTACATTTTACCAAAAAAAAAACATTAACAATAATAGCATCATTGAGAACATCTAGCCCGTGCGGACGCACGGGTTGAGGACTAGTAGTACCTAAATTTTGAACTCTCAGATCTAGATTCAATGGATGAGGTCACTTTGCCTCCCCCTCTCATCTGAGTACTATTTTATCTAGGAGTACCCTATTTTTCAGACGTTGGATTTTTACATAAGTTATATACTAGTTTTACACAAATTAAATTATGTAAAAAATGGTGTGATTGTTTGTAAAAAAAGGAACAAAACAAACTATAAAAAACACAATAAAAAAAAAAAAACATACATGTTCATTTATGTTGCAGCTCTCGACAACCCTAAACAAATTGATTGCTCACTTATCACATTGTCAAGAGAGAAATCACCAAGCATAGCATGGAAAAAAAACTTGAGTACTCGCAAACAAAAAAACACTCAAATCTAGATTCAATGGATGAGATCACTTTGCCTCCCCCTCTCATCTGAGTACTATTTTATCTGGGAGTGCCCCGTTTTTTAGACGTTGGATTTTTACATAAGTTATATACTAGTTTTACACAAATTAAATTATGTAAAAAATGGTGTGATTGTTTGTAAAAAAGGAACAAAACAAACTATAAAAAAACAACAAAAACTAAAAAAAAAACATGCATGTTCATTTATGTTGCAGCTCTCGACAACCCTAAACAAATTGATTGCTCACTTATCACATTGTCAAGAGAAAAATCACCAAGCATAGCATGGATAAAAAACTTGAGTACTCGCAAACAAAAAACACTCAAGTACCATTTAGCAATTTCCAAAGTATAATTATATATATATATGGTTTGTATGATTGCGTAGGTAATAATGTTAGTTGGAAAGATTAACTCAATGATGTGTCACTAACACCTAATGATCACTTACTGTTTTGTATGGATAATATCTCGTTACTATCCATAGGTCCTACCTGATTATCATGGAACCTCCTTAAACAAATAGAAATTAATAACAAAATAAATCATTAAATTAATTAGGCCTCCTATGCAAGTCATGGTGAGGTGCTCTCAATAACACAATAGTAATTCAACAAACAAGTCAGCATTCAGTTAGTCCTATTTACCCCCCACATCATTATGCACGTCCAATAGAAGAACAATTCATAAGATAAATAAAAATCAGTAGATAAATAAAAATCAGTAGATCCTACCTTTTAACATAACCTCCCCATCTGGATGACCCCAGGAGAGTACTCCCAAGATATTCTCTCCCTTTCATTATCTGTAATGTTTACACATGTGAACATTCCAAGAGCTTAATCCTTCTCGTCCTAGCTCCAGATCAAATAATTCTCGACCCTAGATCCATCCAAAATCCAAACCCCTACCCATATCACAAATACATCAAGTCTAGATTTATTTGGTATTGTCTAAAGTATCTCCTCTTGTTTAAATGCTTTTAATGAATTTAGGTGGGGGACTGGTCCCCGGAGGTAGCACCCTCTTCACATCCTCCGTTCTCGCGCGGTTAAGGCAAGTACTATGTTTGGTAGAGTAATTATGAATTGTTTGACAGTGAATGCTAGTATTCGATATATATTAGCTGTGTTTGGTTGATAATGTAATATGTTTGTTATGGATGATGAATGCTTATGATACGAATGATTGTTATTCATGTATGGTGTTGAGGTTCATGATTACTGCAAAACTATGATTGTTCATGTGCACCGTGAGAGCATTCATGAGACCTGGTCACGTGGTGATCAGAAATGCATATTTGAGGTCCCCGTCATGTAGATAACAGGCTTGAGGTCCCCACATTCATGGAATGTGGGCATTGAGAAGAGGTCCCCATCGTGTAAACGATGGGCTTATGGTCCACACACTTGTGGAGTGTGGGCTTGAGATCCCCTATACTTGCGGAGTATTGGGAAATTGGTCCCTGTGCTTGCGAACACAGGCGTGGGTACGCAGCGACGGTTGCATACCTCGGATTACTGGTGTAATGCGCAAAAGAGAAAGAGAAAGTTAAAGAGCATTTGAGCATATTGCATAGCATGAGTATGAGATACTTTTGGTGTATAGCTTGATGGATGATGATTGACGAATTACCATTATGTATGCTGTTGATGCCATGAATTGTACTTGCTGAATCTTTGGGCTCACTCTTGCTTTTATTGTGTTTTTAGGTACCCTTTGCAAGAATGGCATGCATGGGAGGGAGTAGACCTGAGTTGGAATCACGCACTGCCACTCATCATTAAAAGTTAATTACATTTTAGAATGTCCATTAATAAAAAAGCAAACTGCTTAAGTATTGGTTATGTAATACCTCGTTTTCATTTAGGAAGTTTTCGGTTCGAAATCGAGTTTAAAATTCACAATTTCGACGTTTCGTCGATTCTTCTGGTTTTTGGCCTGGGCCTTTGGCCAACAAGCCCAAAAGGAGGCCTTGTGGGCCAAGGGGGGCTGACTTGGAGCCCAAGGGGGGGCAGCCGTGGGGCCCAAGCCCACCAAGGGGCCGGCCATAGGGGCCTTTAGGGGGGGGCGGCTGAAAAAAAACCCTAGTTCCCACCCCCTTCCACCTCTCCCCCCTTGTGCAGCCGCCACTTTCACCTTCCCCTCCTTCTTGTGCGCCACCTCCAGCAGGGTGCCACCCTTCCTCCTCCCCCATTGGTGCTGCCCCAAGGTCCCGGAGTCGCGCCCCCTTCTCCCGGAGTTTTCCCTCGGTGTAGAGCCCTCGTTGCCGGCCTCCCGCTCGCTTTGGTGGTGTTTCGCAGGGTTCAGATCAAGGAGGCCGGGGATCTTCACCACGGTTCGATCGTCGTGCTCCTGGGCGCTCCAAGGGTAATGTATCTCGGTTGGGGTTGGTGGTTTGGTCGTAGGAGAGGAAACGAATAGAATTGCTTGGATCAATGTCGGTCTGCTGTAGATAGCAATCTGTCCAGTATGTTGCGTGGACTGTTTCGTGACTTTAGAGGCCGAATCAGGAGTTTGGGTCTCCTGGAGAGTTGTAGGTCTTGTTCTTAGCTTTCGGTGGCCGCCAAGATCACCTCATTCCGACTTTCGAGTCAAAAGTTATGATAGATTTATTATCTGCTGTCCAGAATCCTGACGAGAAATAGCAGTCTCTGTATAGGTTGATTTATGGCCTAGTTAGAGGGTGATTCAGAGGTCTTGCCCATAACAAATTTTGAAGGTGATATCACTAGCTTTCAGGATTGATAAAGAACACCTCATTTGGATTTATAGATCAAAAGTTATGCACTTTTCTTTGTGACTGTCCAGATTGTATGTCAGTCTGTCCAGTTTGTATGTCGTTTCTATCTTTAATTTTGACCCGTGTGCCACTTTTTGTTAAAGACAATATATGAATGTCGTGCCAACTAGGTTATTGTAGATAATTTCATAACCTTTTCAGATTGTTAAAGAACGTCCAATTTGGAGTTGTACAACAAAAGTTATGGATATTTTAATTTAGCCGATATTTCTGTCTATTAATTCAGTTAACAGATTTGAGCCGTGGGCCAAATTTTATTAGAGGCAAAATCTGAACTTTTGCCCAACCAGAGTATTGTAGATATGTCAGTTAAGAATCCATGGAAATTGGTCTCACCTCATTCCGAGTTCCAGACCAATAGATATGTCAATTACCGTGCTGCTGTCCAGAATTAAGTTATGTCAGAAATTGTTGATTTCATTTTAAGTTTTGTATTAATGACTAGAGTCATCGAGTGAAGCGATGTTTAGCATCGATTAGTAGTGTTGGGTATATTATGTCCTTATTGAAATTATTTTACTTGTTTAGGAGGTGAAGCCTCGGGTTTAGGAGTATCACCTTTGCCGACTAACGCGTCGCATCGTGGAAGGCAAGTACATTGCCACCCTTAATGATTGTGATTGATGAATGTTTATATGGTCATCTGTGTGATTTGGTATGATACGAGAGAAGATGGATTGTCTATGTTTTTTCATATGTGTTGAATCCATGTTTTGTTATCATGTCTTTCAATATTCGTATTTCATTCTATGCATTCATTATGCATGTTTCATCCACTTAAAGTGGATTGCAAGTCCCACCATTCCAATGTGGCGGTGTTGGACATTGTCATGTCCCGCCCACGGAGTGGATTTGAAAGACCCATTAATTCCGAATGGGCATGTAAGACCCATTAACTCCAAGATGGGCAATGTTGGACACCCGTATGAAACGTTCTTCATACGGAAGTGGATCCCGCATTTTTGTTAAGATGCGGGCTTGAGTGAACACCGACGGTGTTTCACGGCTATACCAGTATATGCATGTGTGCAGTCCATTCCTTTGATTTTGAGCATTCATATCATGATTTCATTTGTAATCGGTTGTGATGTGATCGAACTCGATGATGAGTTTGTCTTATTCATATTGAATGATTATCTTATTGATAATCGTACTTGCCGAGTCATGGACTCACTCTTGCGTTGTTTGTTTATTTTAGGTAACCCCGATGTTGGCTCTTGGGAGGAGTAGACACGCACTACTTGTTCACAACATCAAATTCATGTTCAAGTCTAAATTTTAGTTCCATATTTCATTCGTTAACGATGAACTGTAATAATTAAATTATAATTGGAGAAGGAAGGATACCTTCTCCACGGATGTTGATTTATTACTGCGTGTGAACCTTCTTTATTGATGTTCAGATTAAATAACTTAGAAGGTGAAGGAAGGATACCTTCACCATGTCCTGTTTATCTTAATGCTGTCTTTAGTTGATATACTTGTTTCAAGTTCTTCCGCATTATGGATGTATGTTAGATGTTTTAGGTGACATCTTGGCTTCTGGATAGCCAGGGTGTTACAGTTGGTATCAGAGCGGGCTTTAGGTCCGTGGTTAATAGACGAACATTAAAATGACACACTGTGCACAGTAGGTGGGGTTGGAAAATTACATTGCTTCCGCAATATCTGTTATTATGTTTCATTTTGTTGAGAAATTATTGAATTGCTTCTGTACTATCATCCTTGTTGGTAATATATGATCTGCTATGATATTCAATATCTATGAACTAATAATATGATTGTCATGAGATGATCCTATATATTCATAGTTGAGTATTTCGGTGAGGCGTGATGTTATCAAATGATAAGAAGTGGAGGTCGTGGTTGTTACTCTGGGATTCACCAGGTTACACCACTATTCGCAGAACGTGGTTAGAGGAGTAGTTACCCCGAGTACCATAGTTTCAGGTGTTAAGCGTGAGTTGCTTTAGAAAGTTGTTCTCTTTCTTGATTTCGGAATTTGGCAATTCTTGTCCTGTGGTGGTTGATGAACTTCTCCGGGATTTGTGGTCCATGATAGTTATGGTTTTCCATAGATCCCTCTTGGTTCTCTGAAACAAATATTGCCTTTCAACTGTTGAGTTGTTTCTACTACTTGTGATCGTTGTCAATTGGCAAGATTGATGTTTTCTTGGTTGCTCCTTCTTTCTCATTGAAAAGAATGACTCATTTACTCATTTGATAACTTGATTAGTGAAGAGTTTTCCATTGTAAGTTCGGTTGCTTGGGAAAGCTTTGGCTTTATGTGTTTCTTTGGATTACTTGAGCGTTGAGGTTTGAAGTCTCTCTTTGTCTTTGTAGTAAGGTGTTAGAATCCTTTTGTGATGTCTTGCCATGCTTAAATTGAGAATTTATGATTAAGCGAATAAATTGTTATGATATGAGTTACCAAGTTGGGTTATTAGCATAGTGCAAATCAATTACTCTTAACTACCATCCATGGAAGTGAAACTGATTAATTTGATATGTCCTTGTATTTGATTCATGGTGTATGTTAAATAAAGATCACAATATCTATTCGAACCTATAGATCTTACATAAGAGCTAGATTTATCTATTTCCTAGTATGCTAAAATTGTTGAAACTTGTATAAAGTACCAGATGGGTGCTGGTGTATCGACTCATGAAACCTTGTTTATAGGAAATTATGTTAGTGAATCTTTAATCATGTTTTGAAATGATTTCTGAACAAAGGTGAAATGTGAATCTATGTTTATAAATGGTTATGTGATTGCAAATAGAATTAGTACCGTATGTATACGCGTGGTTAGTACAATCATCATTTGTTAATGAGCTATTGAAGAAAGTGTTGAGCAACACCAACAATTGAGTAGATGAATTTCGTAAGTAGTCTTTGTTAGCGTGCCTTGTGATATTGTTATTGCTTAGCATAAACTTGTTATGATAAATTTGTTTCAACCTTGTGGTTTGTGTTCCCTTTGGGAAGTTTTAGGATGAAGTAATAAAGTTTGATGATTCTTGGTACTATGTATGTTGTCGATGTTATTAAATAGTCAAAAATGTGATAATGAGGTTAATTCTTGTAGTAATTTGATCACCCATGGTGATATTTCCTAAATGATCAAATTTGAATTTGTATTCATGATCTTTTGGGGTTCAGCTTTATGTGGTAAATGAAGTTTATCGAGTAACGATATGTTACAATGTTGCAATGGTTCTTGATGATGCAAGTGTTTGATTTTGAATACTTATTTGTTCTTATCTCATTAAGGTTCGATATTCTCTTCTTGTGAGGCTTATGCGTTCAACTGTGGTCTCCACTTATGTTCTGTGAGTTCATTGCTTAATTGGTTTCTTCTCTTGGTCCCATGTTCGGTCATGAGTGGTGGATGAGTTTTCTAGTTGGTGAAAATCGTTTTCATTTGTCTCTTCTTTCGAGAAAGAATCAACTCATTCTTTTCACGTGGGTCTTTGAAGTGTTTTCTAATTGTTGTTGTGAAATTGATGTTAATACCCATAGTAATTTGATCGCCCTTGGTGATATCGTTCGATGTGAATATTTCAAGTTTAGCTTTCGTGATATTTTCTTTGAGCTCTTAAATCATCTCGTAACTGAAAATTATTTTAAATAAATTAAGGTATTGGATTGTCCTGTTGCTTCTTAAGAGATTTGTGTGGTTTAACTCTAAAGGCTCTTTGGTTTGAGTTGGCAACGCAAGGTTGCAACCAAAGAAGTTATGTTGGTTCCTTTAAGAGGAGAATAATCTACTTGCTTTTCGCGAAATCTGTAATTGGAAATGTTTGAGTTTGGTGGCTGAGATTATTTGGATCTCATGTTTCTTGTGTAGTTGAACTGTTCTGAATAAATATAACGTATGGAAGAATTTTTATTGGTTCTTAATTAGTCCTTGTGGTTTGGACTAAAGACCTTATCTTGTTCTTTGTGGCAAAGTGATGTTAGTCAAAGAATTAATTACAGTGTTAAAGAGAGAGTGCATTATGAATATTTGAGAATTGAGTCAAGTTTTGTAACTTGTGGTTATTTGAATTGTTCATAAACTTTTGCTCTTTTCACTCAAGAGTTGTCGAGTTTCAATCGCAATGTCATTCTTCTTGTTGATGGTTATTTGCTATTCCTTTTCGAGGATGCGTGCACTCCACGGTGAACTCAATTTTCGATTTCCGGATCTTCGTTGCAGATTATTTCTTTTGGTCTCGTGCTCACCGTGTGAACAGTAACATTTTCTGTGTTGTGAAATTTGTTCTTGTTCGCCTCTTTCTTTTGAGAAAGGATCAACCGCTTTGTGTCAGAAAGTTTTACAACTCGTATGTTGTTGTTTGTTTGGTGGTGGTTAATTGATTGTAGGGGTGAGATTTTGCTACCCACTATTGGAGGAGTAATAGAAGATGAGTTGGTTTTGACCGAATCTCTTGGAGGAAGTTGATTCGGATGGAATGTTTGGTTTCGAGATAAAATCGTATATTGTCCGACTAAGTAGGACCTATGGTATAGTGTAGTTCCGAACCTTGGTTCATGTTGAAATGTTGGGATTATCAAATGTATGGAAAACGTAATCAATTTTATACAATAACACTATTGAAAGTATCGCGATGTGGTATGAGTGATTCCTGATGATGTCAATGAGTGAGTATGTCGGAATTGTGGGGATCATAGAGATTTAATCCGATGATTTCACTATTTGTTATAAGAGGAATTCGTTGTAGAGGTCTCGGAGGTTAAATTTGGGCTTTCTGTTTTCATGCTAAACTTTGGTCACCCAAAGATTGGTGTGTAGAGGAGATAGAAAACTGGAGTATTCGAGTAGTGGAATGATTGTTGATAGAACCCTTTTGTTGTAGTTCATGAGCGGGTGTCTTGAAAATTTTGATGTGATATTCTTGAAAGTTGGAGGTGATGAGATTGCATGGGTTTTGAGGGCTTTGGTGCCTTCTATCAAATTAATGTCATCAATTGAAGGAGTGGTCCAGTGTATTCAGTGGAATCAATAGAGTCTCTCCACAAAGGTGTGGATGATGTATTTCGGTTTAAGCCTAATTTGAGGATGTTAAATTAAGAGGTTTGAGCCCTGTGGTATGCGATGAATTCGAATTCCAATGTCTGAGAGAAATTTTATTCCTAAAAGAGGAATTGAGAAAAAGGATGTGTCCTTGGGTATTGAAGCGTTTTCTTGTTACTCATTTGAGCTTTATGTTGTTGGATGGTGTCTTCGCATTGTGAGTTGGTGTTGTGTTGGCATGTTTGCTTCTTTCCAATTCAGCAAAACAAAAGAAGTATTTGGTTTGAGCATTCAAGTGATCTCCCCTTTGGCTTTCGTGACGTTTTTCGCAAATTGCCACTTGGAAAGTGGAAAGGTTTTCTTGATGAAACTCTGATTTCTGGATTTTACTCTTCAGTACCCAGTTGGTAACGTATAGTTGTGACGTGAATCTTTCTTATTCGGATATGTTTTGCGGTAAAAGAGTTTCGATAGTGTGTTTCGGTTAAAGGAGGTGATCCTTGCTTTAGTGAAAAGTTCGATTGAAAGGTGGAACACGAGTTTCGTGTTCTTCGTGCTTGTCGTGTGGTTCGGTTTCAATGGGAAGGTTAACCCAAGGTACATTGGGTTGTTTTCGCTAGTTAGCGTATCGCGGGACTGCTCGGGTCCATGCGTGGAGTACGTAACGTCTTGTATGTTATCGTGTTGGGTGAGTACCTAGGAGATCCAGAGTTTGAGTTTTCGTTTGCGCCGTTGACCATCGAGTGAGATCTTACCTTCGAGTTTTCTCCGATGAGTGTACCTGGAAGTACCGGGTTAAGTGTTAGTTCAGACGTCGCGTTACGTCGTTGTGTTGTGGTATTTTCACCGAGGAGATGCTACTTGGGAAGTTGGAGTTTCGTGTGCGTGAGTTTTAACGGTGTTGTTCACAACAGTGCGTGGTTACCGTTGTTTGTTCTCGATCGTGGTTGTTCTTTCTCTAAAGTGTGTTTAGATTCGGGTCGAATCCTGTTAAGGGGGGAAGAATGTAATACCTCGTTTTCATTTAGGAAGTTTTCGGTTCGAAATCGAGTTTAAAATTCACAATTTCGACGTTTCGTCGATTCTTCCAGTTTTGGCCCGGGCCTTTGGCCAACAAGCCCAAAGGAGGCCTTGTGGGCCAAGGGGCTGACTTGGAGCCCAAGGGGGCAGCCGTGGGGCCCAAGCCCACCAAGGGCCGCCATAGGGGCCTTTAGGGGCGGCTGAAAAAACCCTAGTTCCCACCCCTTCCACCTCTCCCCCTTGTGCAGCCGCCACTTTCACCTTCCTCCTTCTTGTGCGCCACCTCCAGCAGGGTGCCACCCTTCCTCCTCCCCATTGGTGCTGCCCCAAGGTCCCGAGTCGCGCCCCCTTCTCCCGGAGTTTTCCTCGGTGTAGAGCCCTCGTTGCCGGCCTCCGCGTCGCTTTGGTGGTGTTTCGCAGGGTTCAGATCAAGGAGGCCGGGGATCTTCACCACGGTTCGATCGTCGTGCTCCTGGGCGCCCAAGGGTAATGTATCTCGGTTGGGGTTGGTGGTTTGGTCGTAGGAGAGGAAACGAATAGAATTGCTTGGATCAATGTCGGTCTGCTGTAGATAGCAATCTGTCCAGTATGTTGCGTGGACTGTTTCGTGACTTTAGAGGCCGAATCAGGAGTTTGGGTCTCCTGGAGAGTTGTAGGTCTTGTTCTTAGCTTTCGGTGGCCGCCAAGATCACCTCATTCCGACTTTCGAGTCAAAAGTTATGATAGATTTATTATCTGCTGTCCAGAATCCTGACGAGAAATAGCAGTCTCTGTATAGGTTGATTTATGGCCTAGTTAGAGGGTGATTCAGAGGTCTTGCCCATAACAAATTTTGAAGGTGATATCACTAGCTTTCAGGATTGATAAAGAACACCTCATTTGGATTTATAGATCAAAAGTTATGCACTTTTCTTTGTGACTGTCCAGATTGTATGTCAGTCTGTCCAGTTTGTATGTCAGTTTCTATCTTTAATTTTGACCCGTGTGCCACTTTTGTTAAAGACAATATATGAATGTCGTGCCAACTAGGTTATTGTAGATAATTTCATAACCTTTTCAGATTGTTAAAGAACGTCCAATTTGGAGTTGTACAACAAAAGTTATGGATATTTTAATTTAGCCGATATTTCTGTCTATTAATTCAGTTAACAGATTTGAGCCGTGGGCCAAATTTTATTAGAGGCAAAATCTGAACTTTTGCCCAACCAGAGTATTGTAGATATGTCAGTTAAGAATCCATGGAAATTGGTCTCACCTCATTCCGAGTTCCAGACCAATAGATATGTCAATTACCGTGCTGCTGTCCAGAATTAAGTTATGTCAGAAATTGTTGATTTCATTTTAAGTTTTGTATTAATGACTAGAGTCATCAGGAAGCGATGTTTAGCATCGATTAGTAGTGTTGGGTATATTATGTCCTTATTGAAATTATTTTACTTGTTTAGGAGGTGAAGCCTCGGGTTTAGAGTATCACCTTTGCCGACTAACGCGTCGCATCGTGGAAGGCAAGTACATTGCCACCCTTAATGATTGTGATTGATGAATGTTTATATGGTCATGCTGTGATTTGGTATGATACGAGAGAAGATGGATTGTCTATGTTTTTTCATATGTGTTGAATCCATGTTTTGTTATCATGTCTTTCAATATTCGTATTTCATTCTATGCATTCATTATGCATGTTTCATCCACGAAAGTGGATTGCAAGTCCCACCATTCCAATGTGGGCGGTGTTGGACATTGTCATGTCCCGCCCACGGAGTGGATTTGAAAGACCCATTAATTCCGAATGGGCATGTAAGACCCATTAACTCCAAGATGGGCAATGTTGGACACCGTATGAAACGTTCTTCATACGGAAGTGGATCCCGCATTTTTGTTAAGATGCGGGCTTGAGTGAACACCGACGGGTGTTTCACCGCTATACCGTATATGCATGTGTGCAGTCCATTCCTTTGATTTTGAGCATTCATATCATGATTTCATTTGTAATCGGTTGTGATGTGATCGAACTCGATGATGAGTTTGTCTTATTCATATTGAATGATTATCTTATTGATAATCAGTACTTGCTGAGTCATGGACTCACTCTTGCGTTGTTTGTTTATTTTAGGTAACCCCGATGTTGGCTCTTGGGAGGAGTAGACACGCACTACTTGTTCACAACATCAAATTCATGTTCAAGTCTAAATTTTAGTTCCATATTTCATTCGTTAACGATGAACTGTAATAATTAAATTATAATTGGAGAAGGAAGGATACCTTCTCCACCTGGATGTTGATTTATTACTGCGTGTGAACCTTCTTTATTGATGTTCAGTATTAAATAACTTAGAAGGTGAAGGAAGGATACCTTCACCATGTCCTGTTTATCTTAATGCTGTCTTTAGTTGATATACTTGTTTCAAGTTCTTCCGCATTATGGATGTATGTTAGATGTTTTAGGTGACATCTTGGCTTCTGGATAGCCAGGGTGTTACAGGTTATGGTTGTGCTTCAGGCATCGAGTTTTGTAATAATGTCGAGTAACTTATTTTGGATATCCTTCAATATGTTCTAGCTGTTTAGCATGTTTTTAATGCTCAGTGATGATACTGGATGTTGAAAGATTTTAGTTGTGATATTCCTATTTCTGTTGAAACCTCGGTATAGTTGACTATACAAGGAGGTTCTATCGAAATTTAGTAAATAATCCTAGTTTAGTTTTGTTTAATGTTTCATTGGTAGCATTCCAGGCTCATGTTGGGCTGGGGTGTTACAGTTGGTATCAGAGCGGGCTTTAGGTCCGTAGTTAATAGAAGAATATTAAAATGACACACTCTGCACAGTAGGTGGGGTTGGGAAATCCATTGTTTTCGCATTTCTTTTGTTATGTTTCATTTGTTGAGCAATTGTTGAATTGCTTCTGTACTATCTTTCTTGTTGTTAACCTATGATATGTTATGATATTCTATATCTATGAATCTATTCTATGATTGTCATGAGATGATCATGTATATTCATAATTGATTATATTGTTTGTGGGTGTCGATAACGGATGTTAAGAAGTGAAGGCCGTGGTTGTGGCCCTGGACTTTGTCAGGTTACACCACCGTTCGTGGTAGACGAATAGAGTAGTTACCCCGAATGCCATAGTTGCAGGTGTTGAGCGTGAGCTGCTTTAGAAAGTTGTTTTCTTTCTTGATCTCTGAACTTGGCAATTTGTTGTTCCGTGGTGGATGATGAATTTCTCTTGGGTTCGTGGTTTTTAGTAGTTGCTGAGTTTTAATGGGTCTCTAATGGTTCTCTGAAATAATTATTGTTTTTTGACTGTTGAGTTGCTTTTACTACTTGTGATCCTCGTCAATTGGCAATATTGATATTGCCATGGTTGTTCTTTCTTTCTCATTGGAAAAGAATGACTCATATATTCGCTTGATAGTTTGGGTAATGTGAGTTTTATGTTGCAAGTATGTTAACATGAGAAAGTTTTGGCTCTATGTATTTCTTTTGGATTATTCCGAGGGTTGAAGTTTAATGCTTCTCTTTTTTGATGGAAATTGTTAAAAACCTTTTGTGATAACTTGATATGGTATGGGTATCAAGTCGAGTCTTTGGTGTGGTGCATCATTAATATTAATTAGTAACCTTGGAAGTGAAATTGATTAAGTTGATGTTGTTTTCTACTAGTTCTTGATGAACTGTATATATGAGTAGTGACTGAGAGTATGTCCATACCTATTTGGAGTCAAAAGAGATATTAAGAAGTATGAAACATTGATGAATTAGACTGGTCATTAAAATTGTTTAGGTTGCTAAACTTGTTGGGTTCTTTGGTTCCAATGGATTAATTTAAATGTGTGGAGAGAGAAACTAGAGGAAATGCTAGATTTGCATATTCATTAGTATGATTAATTATTGGAATGGTGTACAACCGGTTGAAGGGATTGAATACCGGTGGATCTAGAATTTATGGGAGGAGTTCTATATAGTTCTTCTATATAGAATGACGCGATGAATTTGGTTGTAGTGTTGTTGAGACTTTTGATCGATAGAAGATTTCGATTTTTGAAGTTTTAGTGTATTTTTGCCGAAATCCAAATATGAGGAGGAGCAGTTGAATATGTGTTTGTAGATATCCATGTGATTTGGGAAGGAAAGTAGGTAGCAACTAGATTTCATAATGAAGCCAGTTGATAACAACAATGGTTGGAGTATAACTGTTGCGTGTTGAAGTTTGATGTTGAGCATCACTAAAAGTTGAACTGATATGATATAATAGGGGGCTTATGCCGACATGATTGTGAAATCATCGGATGATAATGTGTCCTTGATGAAAGGGTTTTGGTAAGATTTTTTCAATTGTGTAGTAGACCCCTTCTAAACTTAAGAGGTTGATGTAATGAGGTTGTATGGTTTTGGTATACTCTCGTTTTGAAGATGGGATGAAAAGGTAGTATGGAACAATTTGGTGAAAGTTTGGGGCCTTTCTAATGGCATAGTTGATGATAAAGATTCATGTTCAGAGTGTATTATTCTTGATGTTAGTAAGGTTATTCTACAAGAGATTGTGACTTGTGTGTGTGGTGATGATTCTTTTAGAAATAAAGAAATTTGATCGTCTTTTGTAATTTTGATTTAGTAAAAGTGTTTCGAGTTTTGCGTTTGTGATCATTTGAACCTCTTGAGTTATGTGGTGATTGAGTTTGTTTTGAGCAAAGTGACATGTTGAAAGATTTGATTGGTTCTTAAGGGGTTCCCGTGATTTGGGTTTTAAGAGCTTATCTGGTTTAAGCGGGCAAAGTGATGTACTAATCACAGCAAATAACTTTCCTTGTTAAAGGAAGGAGTGAAGTATAAGTATTTGATATTTAAGTCGTTTCGCAACTTACAGTTTATTTGAGTGTGCTTAAACCTTATGCATTTGTTCCATAAGAGTTTATCAATTTTCAAAGGCAATACCTTCTTCTTATTTGGGGTTTGACCTTCCCTTCGTGCGGGACTTGTGCCCTCAACTGTTGTTTTTCCCTTTTGTTGTCTGAGTTCTTTGCCAAACTAATTAATCCTTTGGTCCTCTGTTCACTGCGAGTGGTAAATGTTTTTCTATGTGGTGAAAATTATTTTCATTTGTTTTTCTTCTGAGTAAGGATTCATCGATTCATTTCACAGGGGTCTTTCGAAGTGTTTATTCAATGTGATTGAGAGATCTTGGGTTGTAAGTTATTCGAGGAGCGTTGAAGGATGAACTGATTTCGTGTATAATTCTTGGAGAAAATTTTATTTATACCGAATGTTTGCCTTTGAGGCTAAACTGATTGCATTATTGCAACCATTAGAACCTATGGAGATTTGTGATCCAAGATCCTTTGTTCAATTCGGGTGGAACATTAGAATTTTCGAAAGGATGGGAATCTTGATCAATGTATTAGAGTGTCGCGATTGAGTACCTTGCACGGTTGTGCAGTTAAACTATGGTGTTGTAATGAAAGTAAGATTAGCGAAGTGATCTCATCGTTAAAGCGATTATTGAGATAGCCGAGATTGTTGGATTATTATCAGAAATGACTTGGACTTAGTAAGTAACTCTCTAAGAGTTAGAATCTTTATAAAGATATTTGGATCGAGGAAATGTTTTCGTGTTGATGTTAATGCGCGAGTATGTTTGGATTGTGAGAATTTTAGGGATTTAATCTGAGGTTTCCCTTATCCTCTATATGAGAAGTTCATTGTAGGAGTCTTGGAGTTTAAATTTGAGTTTCGCATTGTATGCTAGGACTTTGAGTCGCCCAATGATTATGTGTAGAAGAAGCAGAATAAGGGTGGATTCCGAATAGTAGGATGATCACTGATAGAACCCGTTTGATGGAGTATATGAATGTGTGCTGAAGATTCTGAGTTGTTTATTCTTAAAAGATTTAGGTGATGTGGTTGCATGTGAGGGACATGCTATTTTGAGATGTATTAGAAGTCATCTATCAAAGTATTTCCATCGGTACAAAAGTTGACTAGGGTATGTTTGGTGGAGTCAATAGAGCTTCTCTACAAAGGTGTCAATGATGTATTTCGGCTTGAGCATAGCGTTGAGAATGCCAAGATAAGATAGATGAGTTAGCGTGTTATGCGATGAATTGGATTCCAAAGTTTGAGAGAAATTTTATTCTTAAAAGAGAAACTGAGAAAGTTGATGCTTCCTTGAGTAGTGACGTGTTTTCTTGATTCTTGTTTGAGCTATGTGTTTAAGACGGATGTCCTTCGCAAGTTGAGCTCGGTATTTATGTTGGCATGTGTGGTTCTTATCAGTTCGGAAAAAATGAAAAAAATTTATGACTTGTGCATTTGAGTGACTTCTTTTTTTTTGTGGATGTGGTGTTTATTTGCAAATTTCCTAATTTGAAAGTGGAGAGTTTTCGTGATGAATTGTCAATTTTGGATTTGACCCTTTTGGGTGGGGAGTTAGCATTGCGTGGATGCGATGAAAACTCTTTATTTTCAGTTGGATTCTCTTTGTAATACAGTTGTTAAAAACGAGTTCTGTTGTGCATTTTTTGATTAAAGGAGGTGCTCCTTGTAGATGAAGAGTTCGAATTAGAAAGGAAGAAGGGTTTCGTGTGTGTTAAGCATGTTGTGTGCTTTTGTACCAAAAGGGAAGTTGGTCTAGGTACACTGGTTCGTTTTCGACAGATGCAGGGATTAGAAAGTTGGTGTATCGCTTTGACCGTCTCGGGCCACACGCGGGTATGCAACTTTTGGTTTGTTCTGACACCGATTGATCTCCTGGGAGATCTGGAGTTGAGTTTCGTTAACGTCATTGACCATCGAGTAGGATCTTACATTTGAATCTCTTCTGATGAGTGTACTTGGCAATGTCGAATTGAGTGTTAGGTCAGATGTAGTTTACGTCAATGTCTTGTGGTCTTGTCAGTCTGAGAGATAGGTCATTTGGGAGCTGGAGTCTCGCATACGCAAGCATTATCCAGACATGTTTGCTCCGGGCATATGTTAATAGATGTTTCTTTTCTGTGGCAATTGTTATTTCGTTTATTTCGATGGTTAAAATTCGAGGTCGAATTCTGTTAAGGGGGGTAGAATGTAATACCCCGAATATCAAATAGAGAGAACATATTATTCGGAAGAGAAATTTATTCAAATTTGAATGCACTAAAGTTTAGAGGAAAATTAAAAGAAAATTCAAGATTTGAGAAAGGATTGGACCTTGGGCTTTCGTCCCAAGGCGTCCTAGCCAAGTGGGCCGGCCTTGTAGTGGAGTCAAGAAGGGGGGTGCCCTTCCCCCAAAACCCTAACCTCTGCTACAGTACCACGCCGCACTGTAGCACGCTGTACTGTAGCAGCCCCCCCTCCCTACTGCTCTACCAAGATGAGGAAGAAGCTCCGAGGTGCCGCCGGCCATGGTGGAAGGAGAAGAAGGGAGAAGAAGAAAGGAGGAGAAGAAGAAGATCCTCTTCGTGCGTTTTTGTTCAGCGTTTCACGCGTCTCCAAGGGTATCTATTCGTTTCCCCGCTGTTTTGATGTTGTTTAGATGCGAAACCGATTAGAATCGTTTGGATCAAAGTCAGTCTGCAGTAGATTCAAATCTGTCCAGTATGTTGTGCGGGCTGTTTCGACATCTTAGGACCGAATAAGAAGTTTTGATCTCCTAGAGTTATTTAGATAATGTTCTTAGCTTTCGGTGGCTGCTAATAACACCTGATTCCGACGTACGGATCAAAAGTTATGAATTTATTAGTGTGACTGTTCTGCAAATCCGTCTGTATTCTGACAGGTTTTAGTAATCTGACGTGAGCGATCAGTTAAATGGAAAATTAGAGTATCTCAGTATAACGCAAGTCGTATATAATCTCCGTAGCTTTCAGGAAAGCCCAAGAACACGAAATTTGGACAAACGAGATGAAAGTTATGGCAGTTTTAGTGTACTGTCCAGAGAACCTGACGTGAAACCGATGCTCTGTTAAATAGCTTGGTAGAGGTATTAGGTGTCCGAATCAGGAAGGCCCACCAATTAATTTTAGTTTAGGAAATTGATAACCTTTCTAGGAAGTCCAAGATCACCTCATTTGGACTCCTGTACTAAAAGATATGAATTTTGGAACACGACTGTCCACAGAGGGGACAGAACAACATTTAGAAAATTGGAGTTGGGTTCGCGTTAAAAGAACTATTGCAAGTTCGTGTTTGCTTTTTTAGTTTGTTTGATCCATCACTGTTGTCTTAGTATGCTTTATATGAATTTAGGTGGGGGAATGGTCCCCGGAGGCAGCACCCTCTTCACATCCTCCGTTCTCGCGCGGTTAAGGCAAGTACTATGTTTGGTAGAGTAATTATGAATTGTTTGACAGTGAATGCTAGTATTCGATATATATTAGCTGTGTTTGGTTGATAGTGTAATATGTTTGTTATGGATGATGAATGCTTATGATACGAATGATTGTTATTCATGTATGGTGTTGAGGTTGTTCATGATTACTGCAAAATTGTGATTGTTCATGTGCACCGTGAGAGCATTCATGAGACCTGGTCACATGGTGATCAGGAATGCATATTTGAGGTCCCCGTCATGTAGATGACGGGCTTGAGGTCCCCACATTCATGGAATGTGGGCATTGAGAAGAGGTCCCCATCGTGTAAACGATGGGCTTATGGTCCACACACTTGTGGAGTGTGGGCTTGAGATCCCCTATACTTGCGGAGTATTGGGAAATTGATCCCTGTGCTTGCGAACACAGGCGTGGGTACGCAGCGATGGTTGCATACCTCGCATTACTAGTGTAATGCGCAAAAGAGAAAGAGAAAGTCAAAGAGCATTTGAGCATATTGCATAGCATGAGTATGAGATACTTTTGGTGTATAGCTTGATGGATGATGATTGACGAATTACCATTAGGTATGCTGTTGATGCCATGAATTGTACTTGCTGAATCTTTGGGCTCACTCTTGCTTTTATTGTGTTTTTAGGTACCCTTTGCAAGAATGGCATGCATGGGAGGGAGTAGACCTGAGTTGGAATCACGCACTGCCACTCATCATTAAAAGTTAATTACATTTTAGAATGTCTATTAATAAATAAGAAAACTGCTGAAGTATTGGTTATGGTTGTGCTTCAGGCATCGAGTTTTGTAATAATGTCGAGTAACTTATTTTGGATATCCTTCAATATGTTCTAGCTGTTTAGCATGTTTTTAATGCTCAGTGATGACTGTAACACCCCAGCCCGACATGAGCCCGGAATGCTACTGAACTAACCTTAAATAACTCTAACCAAGGCAATTTTAATAAATTTTGGCAGAACCTCCCCTGTAAAATCAATTACACGGGGGAATCCAACAGATAAGTAAATCACAAATAATCAAGCCATCAACTCTAATCCTCAATAGATAATCAAATCATGCTAAGTGTCTAACATAACTAGAGAAGTATAAAGTTCCATTACTCATCATTATTACACTTAACCCACTGCATGAGATAAAACATAATAAATCTTTGAGCAACTCGCCCAGTAATAGGAAACACAGTCTGAAGTTTATTCATCTTTATTTGGTTCATGATGTGAGTGTGTGACTATCAATCTATTTCCCCCCATGCATGTCGTTCTTGGATAGGGTACCTAAAACAACAATAAAAGCAAGAGTGAGCCCACAGACTCAGCAAGTACATATTAACAATTATAACATCAGCATCCAAAGCTAGAAATACAACAATAGAACATCTCACATGCAAATGCAATGCTGAAGGATCCTTTCTCTTTATCTCTTTTTGCATTTTACCGGTAATGCAAAGTACGCAACCGCCGCCAAGCATACCCATGCTCGTGCTCGCAAGCACAGGGACCAATTGCCCATTACTCCGCAAGTAATGGGGACCTCAAGCCCACACTCCACGAGTGTGGGGATCTCGGGCCCGTCACATTCATGACGGGGATCTCAAAGGAAAACATACTTGGTCACCACTTGACCAAGCCTCAACATGATCTCAATATGCACATGCTCATCATTTAATCATCATCAAATTACCACAAGACGATAACATCATATGACAATAGAGCATAAACATATTTGGAGCATCCACCAATCTTAAACCAATATCATGCCAACAATCTCACTATGCTATCACATATCGAAAAAGCACACAAACATAACCAATCAATCACAACCACGGATCAAACAATGCACTTGCTTTAACCGCGTGAGAATGGAGGACGTGAAGACGGTGCTGCCTCCGGTACCAATCCCCCACCTAATACATTAAGAATATAAACTAAGACCACAGCAACGAAAAACATGAATTATATAAGCGAACACATCAAGTAGCAGATTGCAACGCGATCCCGACCCCACTTTCCTAAGTACTGAACTGCCCTCTGTGAACAGTCAAGTTCTAAAATTCATATCTTTCCGTACAGTGGTCCAAAGTAGGTGTTCTTGGACTTCATTGAAAGGTAATCAAATTTCCCAACTAAACCTAGTTGGTGAGCCTCCCTGATTCGGCCATCTAAAATCACTTTTAAGCTGATTAACAAAACATCGATTTCACGTCAGACTTTCTGGACAGAGCACTAAAACTATCATAACTTTCAGCTCGTTCATCCAAATTTCCCGTTCTTGTGCTTCCCTGAAAGCTACGACAATTATCTACAACTTTAGTTATACTGAGATCCTCTAATTCTCTCTTTAACCGATCTCAAAGGTCAGATTACTAAAACCTGTCCAGAAACTAACAGGGTTGCAGAACAGCCGCACCATTAAATTCATAACTTTTGCTAGAGAGGTCCAAAAATAACGTTCTAGCACTTCATTGAAATCTATTGACGTCCTCTACAACTTCCTAGGAGACATCCGAGACTGAATCCGCACTTAACTATATCAAAATATCCCTCTAACACGATCTACCCTTAGGCGACAGAATTACCGACATAGAACAATTAAGTGCTAAAACATCTAAACATGGGAAAAAACGAGGTTACCCTTGAAGAACCAATTGCCGGGCACGATGAGCACCCACCAGCGAACTCTCCCCCCAAAGATGGTCCTATTCCCCTCACCTTCTTCCTCCTCCAACAGCGGGCACCTCCAGCGATCTCCTTCTTGGCCAATCGATCTCCCGGGTGATCGCCTTCTTCCTCCAATTGGGGTGGCTACTGTTCACGGCACTGTAGCGGTGACGGGTACTGTAGCACGCCATGCTACAGTACCACTTTTAGGGTTTCCTTCCTTTTTTTTATTAGTAGTCAGCCCCTCATGGGCCTAAATGCTGTGGGCTGGAAGCCCATAGCCCAAGTTGTCGAAATTATGCGTAAATCCCCCTCTAATCTCCTGTTAAAACACTTTTCTAATTGGTCCTTGTCTTTAATTTATTTCTTCTCTCTCGAATACATTTGGGGTATTACAATGACACTGGATGTTGAAAGATTTTAGTTGTGATATTCCTATTTCTGTTGAAACCTCGGTATAGTTGACTATACAAGGAGGTTCTATCGAAATTTAGTAAATAATCCTAGTTTAGTTTTGTTTAATATTTCGTTGGTAGCATTCCAGACTCATGTTGGGCTGGGGTATTACAGATCCTCATCCCCCACAACAATACGCCCAACTAACGAACCAGCTTCCTCAGGGGGCAAGGGTCAACACGACCACAAACAGGACTGCCCCAGGACAGATTCACAATACGACGAGAGTTTTTCCTCCAAGTGTTCAAGTCCTGATGGTCCTCTTTCTCCGCATAATTCCGCAGAGAGGAGGATCAAGCACGCTTTTCCTCCAAGTTCAACCATCCCATCGCAGAACACACCTGCAGATGGAGACGGTTATAACCCGGAGTTCCCCTACCTAGAGAGGTTTACTCCAAATCGCCAGATGGTGTCACTCGACTACTCCTCAAGCGAGAAGGCCTCGAGCGCAAGTGGAGGTCATCCACGGGAGGTCTTCGTCATTCCCCCTAATAAGAATTGTTCTCCCAGAGGTAGGATTGACGATCCTCCCGACGGGCACACACTACATCCCCTTGTGGCAATGGCAAGGGCACCACCACTGGCGAATGAGATGAACACTTTAATGAACGTGCGGGACATCCTCAACATTCTCGCACTTCATTAAAACCAACTCAAAGATCTGATATAGGCGATTCTGAGACAACTCAACGAAGAAAAATAGCGGCTCAGAAAAATCTCCCCGAGCGCGCTTATTTCCAGTCGAAGGAAGCTTAGGAGCTCCAGCACATCAACGACTTGCTTGAAAATCCGACCCAAAAGCTCGCTCGAGCACCAGGATACGATCTCTTTGCAGAAGAGATCGCACGTAGACTTCGGAACACGATGGCAAAACTCGAGCGGCCTCGTCAACATCAAGCTGGAAGTCGTAGCAGTATGACTCCATCTTCTGCCAGCCGTTCGGATAACTCGTCACATGGGAGACGGCATGATCCTCGATCATGTCGCTATCCTGATCTGTGGAAGGCTCATTGGACATCTGGAGACCGACAAGCCCCTAGGAGAGGTGATCTTTCGTCACTTCAGGGACGAAATGTGCGGCAGCAAGCGGAATACGAGGAGTATTTTCCTCGTAAAACTGAGGCCTATCATAGGTCCAGCCCATCTGTGACTGGGTATTGTCGAGTACGATCACCTAGTGACGTCAACCCTTCTTTCCTGCAAAGAAGGTGCCAAGAAGTTATCTCAGGATATCGGGCGTTTTCACCCGATCTTCGAGCAGTTCGCTGGCCACCTCGTTTTCGACCAGCGAACATGGAGAAATTTGATGGAACCCAAAATCCTATTGAATTCCTCCAGATCTACACAACCGCTATCCGAGCAGCAGGAGGAGGAGAGCACGTAATGGCGAACAACCTTCCGACTGTGCTCGAAGGATCGGCTCAATCACGGCTTTTAAACCAGTCATTCGAATCGATCTACTCCTAGCAGCACCTCTGCGACATTTTGTTGGAGAACTTCGAGGGCACCTACAACCGCCCTGGAAAGGAGGACGACTTGCACCAGATAAGACAGAACGATCATGAAACTCTGCGTCAATTCATCAGGCGCTTCAGTCAGGTTCGAAATTCTATTCCGGAAGTTTCTGACTCGTCTGTGATCAGGGCTTTCAAGCAGGTAGTCTGCAGCAGGAGAATAACAGAGGTCGTCGCTTTACATCCTCCCACCACTGTCGTTGAACTCTTCGAGATGGCCGATAGATACGCGACTGCTGCTAAAGTAGTAAAGTGGAACAACACTATCGATCGTGAAGATAATATCCCTCAGGAGGTAGGCGAAAGTGGTAAGAAAAAGGATAAAAAGGCTAAGAAATCCAAGAACAAAAGAGACACAAATCCCCAGCTACCAGTTCTAAGGAGGTCTTGGCCGTAAGCGACAAAGAGCCACGCAACCCCAAGCAGAATTCTGATCGAGGTAAAGGTAAGCGCTAAGATCGGAAGAATGACAAACCTAGATGGTGTCCTTTTCACAAAAAAGAAGGGCATAACCTTTGCAACTGCCGAGTTTTTCTACGAAAACTTGAAGACTATTACTCTAGCAAGGGACCACTTCCTACTCTTAAACAGGTAGGCCAAACAAGTGGACGGAAGGAGTCGGATGACGAGGAGGAGATACCGTTCCAGGATCCGCAACACACCATCGATCACATCTATGGGAATCATCGGCATATGAGTCACGACGACAGCTTAAAGCTGTCGAGCCCGAGGTAAACACAATCGACTCACCTCTCATCAATAAATTACTGAAGTGGTCGAAAGTCACCATTACTTTCGAGAAAGGTGATTGCCCGATCCCATCGACTAGACCAGGTCGGTTCCCAATCGTGGTCGAACCCACCATCAACAATTGTCGAGTAAATTAAGTTTTAGTTGATGGTGGAAGCTCGTTAAACATACTGTTTACGAGTACCCTAGATGAGATGCAGGTGCCCAGGACAAAGGTAAGGCCAGTACGATATTCCTTTGTAGGATCGTAATGGCAATCAGAAGGGGGGTTGAATGATTGCAGCGAATTGACCCCCAAATTCCAACTTATTCTTGTGTGCAAGAACACCAGAACCACTCGGTTGATTTCTTGAAGAACTTCACAGCAAGGATACCCACAGGCACACAACAAGAACACCAAATCAAGAATCAAAGTTGAATGAATCTGAACTTTATATATCAAACTTGATTTGTATCTACAAAGCGCTCAGCAAGCACCCCTCAAAGCCTCCAACCGAAGGACCTCTAAACCGCAGCAAAACAGCAAGAAAGCTGCGGTCAAAAACACTCCCTAAAAGCCCCATCCACCAGGCGCACTCCTCTGCCTCTTTTTATAAGCAGAATTCTAACCGTATCAACAACAAATACGAAATCTATCTTTCAAAAAATCAAGGAACCTGAAACCCTTACCAACATGGGATTTACCAAAATCACTCAAATTTTCCAAAACCGAAACTTTCCACGTCGTAAGCCTCCAGGAATCCGTTTCCCGTAGCTTCAACGTGATCCACTTTTGATCTCCACGTGCTCCAGCGTGATCCAAACCACCTCATGACATCCACGACCTCCAAGACCTCAGATTCTCCCCATCCTAGTCCGAGTCCACCTCATCACCGACTGTGATTCGTCCTCACGCTCAACCTGTACATGCAAAGACCAAAGAAACCAAATCTTGGCACAAGTTCTCCAACTTGACCTCCCATTAGCTCGCACACACACGCATAAACACTATCATGCATCATGCAACACATTAAAGCTTACGAATTTAACTTATCCTCAGTCAAATCCTCAAGGCAACAAATTCACAGAGCACAATCGGAACTACCGCCATGATACGCCCGATACTACCGCACAAGCGGTCGTACCGCTCAAAACACTGCGGAACTACCGCTCCTCGGGAAATCTCAAGATCTTCCAAAAACATGCTCTCTGGAAAATCCATACCGCAACATTGCGGTCATACCTTTGTGCGGTACTACTGCCGTTCAAACTACGGCATTACCGTCCTGCGGTCGTACCGTTTCACAGGTACTGTATTACCGAATTTAACTTAACAGTGCTTGTCAGAAACACTCTCTGAGGAAAACCAAACGCGGTACTACCGCCGGCAAACCAACGGTACTACCGTAACAACGCGGTACTACTGCCTTCACAAGTGTCCGGTAGTTCCACAGATATAAAGCCGGCACTACCGCTCTTAAGAAATTCAAAAACCAAAACACATGACTTCGGGAAATTTCATACCGCCAACAATTGTGCGGTTGTTCCTCTCAGCGGTAGTTCCGCAAACACAGAGCTGGTACTACCGCAAAACCTGACACAAACTGATTTTTGACAGAACTCAACAGAACACAAAAGCATGTCAGCATCTAAGATCACAAGCAAGTTCCAGAGATAATGTAATCATCATTTAAACACCAGAACTAAGTCTTCCTTATTGTCAATGTGTTCATCATCAAATATCATGAGCAAAAACCTCCTGGTCTTACAATCTCCCCCTTGATGAATACATTGACAATACTTCCAGAAACAAGAGATGAAAGATTTGAAAGCTACTTAGCAAAATGAAGGTTTCAAGAACTACAGCTGAAAAACTTCCTTTAGCACAAGAAAAAGCAAATTTATGCAAAATTTTCTCTCCCTTTGGCAATGTGATCATCAAGAGCTTCAAAGAAGAAATGAAGGAGCATGAAGAGTAAAAGTACAGAAGCTTTTGTGATGTTGCAAATCAATTTATTGAAATAACCAAGCCATTTGGTTGAGTAGAGCTAACAGAATCATATAAATGCATATACCACAGAGCGATGTCTAGACAAGTACTTTCAAGTGATAAAACAATTTAGATTCATGATAGGCATTTCACACAATGACTAAAAAGATTATAAAACCACAAATAGAAGTCACCAAAAAGTGAAAGCCAAACAGTGAGACAAACTTTAAATCTGGATGAGCTAATTAGTCCCATGTATCATCCTCTTGCTTCACTTTCAATTTTTATTTGTATGTTGCATGCTTGTAGCATACTTCTTTTCAAAGCGGCATGCTTGAAGCATACTTCTTTTGATTTAAGCATATTTTTGTGCATTTTTTTTATTAACAGAAAATACATAGCTGTGTATGACATGCTTGAAGCACACTTCTTTTCATATAAGCACTTGTGTGCATATTTTTCTTTGTGAATATACACAGCAATGTATGGCTTGCTTGAAGCACACATCTTTTCATATTCCTTTTCTGAACTCTTTATTTTTATAACATGCCAAATTGAGTGAGCAACACAGGATTGAAATGGGAGTTATTTTTGCTTCAAAACCAAGACATAAAATAGGACTCACAAACAAGCTTATCCTTTTCAGTAGGCATCACTAAGTGATACTAATAATCAATTGGGAAAATTAGGTCAGTAACATCTCGTTAGAGTGTAATTAGACGAATGACACTCCGTTCGCCTCGGGTTGGAAAATAACATCGTGAACATCGAAAAATTAAATAAATGACATCCTGGCTTTTTCCAAAAAAAATTAAATATAGAAACTGAGCTCAAAAAATTATCAGTTTTTTTATGGAGTCTCCCGACACAGTTTAATTGCTCGTGTATTTTTTTTCAAAACTTTATACATTCTGATTATGTCTCTAAAATTCATTTAAATATACTGTTTGTAGGAATTTCCTAATATAGAAAATGAGGTCCAAACATTATGATTTTTTTTCCAGGCTCCTTACATAGTGGACTTAATTGTGTATTTTTTCTAGAGTTTAAAAAAAATTAAGAAATGCAATTTCATAATGTCTACTGTGTGAGGAGTCTAATATTTCATAATGTAAGGACATTATGGAATTATTTTAATTAATTTTGTAAAAATTCTAGAAAAATAACACAATTAAGTCCACTATGTAAGAAGCCTGGAAAAAAAACATCATAATGTTTGGACCTCATTTTCTATATTAGGAAATTCCTATAAACAATATATTTAAATTAATTTTAGAGACAAAATCACAACGTATAAAGTTTTGAAAAAAAATACACAAGCAATTAAACTATGTCAGGAGACTCCACAAAAAAATGATAATTTTTTTAGCTCAGTTTCTATATTTAAATTTTTTTTTGGAAAAAACCAGGATGTTATTTATTTAATTTTCCGATGTTTGCGATGTTATTTTCCAGCCCGAGGCGAACGGAGTGTCATTCCTCTAATTACGCTCTAACGTGATGTTACTGACCTAATTTTCCCCAATCAATATAGTCAAAGATTGCAGCCAAGTCATGCTTTAGTTCTTTATGTAGCAAGATTATTGAAACCAGTCAAGATCAAGGCTACATAGCACATGAATAAATATGATAGAGAAAGTTCTACTACTCTTTTTATTGTAATGGCTTGGACTTAGTGAAAAAAATAAAGCTTCTGAAATTTTGATCAAAACAACTCCCCCTCAAAATAAGCCCATAGGATGAACAACACCCAATTCACTCTACAAACGAACAAAACGAGAAGTATCAAGTGGCTTAGTGAAAATATCAACAAACTGAAAATCAGTTTCAACAAAGTGAAGAATAATATCACCCTTTTCCACATGATCTCTGAGAAAGTGAAATCTGATATCAATATGTTTGGTTCTAGAATGTTGCACTGGATTTTTAGAAATGTTAATAGCACTAGTGTTATCACAATAAAGAGGAACACTGCCCAAGTCTAAACCAAAATCTCTGAGAGTAGAAGAGATCCAAAGGACTTGAGAACAACTAGTAGCCGCAGCAACATACTTAGCTTCAGCAGTTGATTGAGCAACAGAAGATTGTTTTCTAGAGGACCAAGAAACTAATGATGTGCCTAAAAAATGACAAGTGCCAGATGTGTTTTTTCTATCAATTCTACACCCCACAAAATCACTATCTGAGTATGCATGCAAAGTAAGACAGGATAAAGATGAATAGAAAAGACCAAATTCTAAAGTTGATTGAAGATACCTGAGAATTCTTTTCACAGCTTGACGATGGGATGCACGAGGTGAAGCTTGAAATCGAGCGCATAAACACACAGCAAAATGTATGTCCGGCCTTAAAGCAGTCAAATAGAGCAGAGATCCAATCATACTCCTATATTCTTTTTGATCCACTGCCTCACCTTCTTTATCTGGGTCAAGAACATTTGTAGGCCCCATTGGTGTAGAGATGGGTTTGCAAGTTGCCATGTCAAAACGTTTGAGCAAGTCTTTTGTATACTTGGTTTGATGAATGAAATTGCCTTGCTTGGTCTGTTTTACTTGCAATCCTAAGAAGTAAGTTAACTCCCCCATCATACTCATCTCAAACTCCCTGCTCATAGTATCTGAAAACTTGAAAACCAAAGCATGAGAGGAGCCTCCAAAAATGATATCATCCACATAAATCTGAACAAGTAATAGATCATTGCCATGTTGAAATGTGAAGAGAGTTTTGTCTACCTTGTCCATTTGAAAATCGTTTTTTAACAGAAAAAGCTTGAGCCTTTCATACCAAGCTCTGGGAGCTTGTTTCAATCCACACAAAGCTTTTGACAATTTGAAGACATGATTAGGAAACTTAGGATTTTCAAAACCAAGTGGTTGCTTAACATACACTTCCTCCTCAATGTAGCCATTAAGAAAAGCAATTTTAACATCCATTTGATACAATTTAAAACCTTTAGATGCAACAAATGCTAAGAGAATTCGAATAACTTTTAGTCTGGCTACAGGAGCAAAAGTTTCACCAAAATCAAGACCCTCCCCCTGAGAAAATCCTTGAGCAACAAGTCTAGCCATATTTCTAACAACAATACCATCCTCACTTTGTTTATTTTTAAAAACCCATTTAGTTCCAATTACATTATGTCCATGAGGAGGTTCAACTAAGGTCCAGACTTTATTTCTCTCAAAGTTTTCTAATTCTTCATGCATGGCATTGATCTAAGACTCATCAAATAAAGCGTGACTTACATCATTAGGCTCAAAAGAGGCAACAAAAGCAGAATGAGCATGTGAGTCAGGAAAGGTAAACTTAGAACGTGTTACCCTTTCATGAATGTCACCAATCATCAGTTCTGGAGGATGATGCTGCTGAATCCTCAATGGTGCAGAAGGTTCTGAAGTAGCTTCGACATTCTGAATATCTTCTGCAGTTTGTTCATTGCTTGCTGGTGGCGCAACAACAGTATCTCCAGTTGTAGTGGACGTAGAGAGTGCATGATCATCAGCAGGTGATGGCATGGGAGATGAATTATTACCAAAATCAAGATCATCTTCCTCATTAATGAATATGCTTTCGGACTCCCCCTGAGCTTGTGTTCCTGAAATGTCAGTTCTAGAACAAGAACTAACCTCATCAAAAGTAACCTCACAAGTCTCAATAATTTTGTTAGTTTCAAGATTAAGTATACGATAGCCACGTGAGTGAAGGGGATATCCAAGAAAAATGCCATCAGTTGATCTAGATTCAAATTTGTTCAGATTACCATGTTTAAGAATAAAGCATTTACATCCAAAACTTCTGAAGTGAGAAACACTAGGCTTTTTGCCAAATCTTAGCTCATAAGAAGTCTTGTGCAATGAGGCTCTCAAAAACACTATATTAGAAACATGACAAGCAGTTGAAATAGCCTCTGCCCAATACTTCCTAGGAGTGGAATGCTCATCAAGCGTAGTTCTGACCATCTCAACCAAGGTTCTATTTTACCTCTCAACAACCCCATTTTGTTGTGGAACACGAGGAGAAGAAAATTGATGTTCCAAACCCTTTTTAGAGCAAAAAGACGCAAACAAGGAATTCTTAAATTCAATACCATTGTCACTTCTTATAACTTTCACAGCACCATTCAACTCATTATTAAGTCTGAGAAATAAATCTTTGAAATGACCAAAAGCTTCATCTTTAGATACCATAAAATAAACCCATGAGTATCTAGAGAAATCATCAACAATCACAAGAATATACCATTTGCCTCCAATAGATTGAACTCTAGAAGGACCTATAGTGTCCATGTGCAACAATTGTCCAGGGCCATCTGTAATGATTACTAAAATAGGAAAATGAGGAGCAGCAACCATCTTACCGTGTCGACAAGGAGAGCAAACCAAATATTTATCACCCTTAAGTTTAGGCAACCCCCTAATGAGATCCATTCCACTGAATCGAACAAGATGATCAAAACCAATATATCCTAACCTACGATGCCAAAAGAATAGATCCCTGGATTCGGAAGCTACCAAACATCTAACATTAGGTGAAAAGGAATGATTGAAATCAGCTTTAAAAACCTTCCCTAACCGAGAGATGTTGAACACAAGATCACCTGAAGCATCTAAAACTCTGCAAGCATGTTTCTTAAAGCTTACCTCAAGATTTTCTTCTATCAATTGTGAAACCGAAAGCAAGTTGTATTTCAATTTACTTACCAAATCAACATCTTTGAGAATAAACTTGTCATTTACACGCACAATACCTTTTGCCATCACAATTCCAGTTGAAGCATCCCCAAAAGTAATCAATTCATCACTGGATGTCTTAGTGAGGGAGGAGAACCATTTTGAATCACCTGTCATGTGTCTTGAACATCCTGAATCAACTAGCCAAATATTCCCCTTCCTTAACTGTTGTACCTACATTAAGCAAGTATCGGTCTCACAGTACTGGGTTAGTAAGACATGATTTAGGAACCCAATACTATGATACACGACGAGTAGGAACAACAAAAGCAATTCTCTTTTCTGGATGATGTCGGTCAAACCGCAGTTTAGGAGCCGGTCTGACCGATGATTGTGCAAAAACTCCTAAATCTGCAGCAGTTTGTTTAGTGGAGACAAAAGGAGCTTGAAAAACCTTTCTTAGCCTATCTCTCTTTTCTTAGTTTTTTGAAAACAAAACTAAACCAAGTGCCCTTCTTTTCCACAATAAGTACACTGATACTTGTCTTGATGAGAAATAGCAGTTTTTCCCATTACAGTACTTATCTTGGTGGAACGATCCTTTGCAAAACCAGCAGATTTAAACAAAACATGTTTAGGTTCAGTTTCAATTTCAAACTTTCCAGGTTCAAGAAGCTTAAGAATTTTGGGAGGATGATTTTTGGCATGTTCAACAAAATTAAATCCTAGACCTTGACTTTTAGTACTCACTCTTGATCTGTCTAGAATCATGTTCAGATTTTTCTTGCCAAAAGAGAACCTCTCCAAAGTGTCTTTAAGATATTCAACTTCTTTAGCAAGAGTAGGACAGATTGTGCACTTAACAGTTCCATTCAAAGTTTTCTTAAAAGCACTAGACTGAGCCAATTTTTCTTTTTCAGCAAATTCATTTAATTGTCTAGTCAAGGCTTCTATCTCAGTTGTGAGTTTGGGACAATTAATGCAAGAAAGTGTCTCATGATAAAGCATTTGTTATATAGATTCCTGAGATGACATTAGTCTAGCTTCTAGCAGTTCACAATTAGAGCAAGTTTTAATTTGAGCATTCACAGTACTTGACTCTACACAAATTGAACTAGACTTCAGTTTTTCAATTTCATCATGTGCAAGTTTCAGCTTATCATTAGAACAGTTATGAGCCAGTTTTAGCTCTTCAAATTCAGCATGTATTGACCTAGCAATTTTTAGTACAGAATGCAAAGCTTGACATGATTCACACGATTCATCATCAGGAATATCTGCCTTAAGCCTATCAATTTAAGAATTCAAGCTATCAACAACAAGGTTATGTTTCTTTACTTTCTTCTTGTACTTTTTAAGCTCATTTATCAATTTAAGCACAGCACGAGATAAATCAGCATAAGAGGGTTTTACCTCATCAGGGTCACTATAGAGATCATCATCATCATTAATTTCTTCACTGCTTGTCATAAAGCACATCCCTGTGAAGTCCACCTCTTTTGCCAACTTTTTATCAACCTCATTGTCACTTTCAGAATCGACATCACTCAGCCCAATCTCCTCAAGTGCTGAGAGCACCTTGTTGATAGCTTTACGATAATTTTGCTTTTTGCTTGAATCAAACTTGAATTTTGAACGTCGAGCTGGTGCTTTGTCATATTTAGCTTCCTTACCTATCAGCTTGGGACAATTCACCTTAATGTGGTTTGGCTCACCACATTCAAAGCATCTGATTGGACCTCCTCTTCTCCTTGATCTGATATTATTGATTGCTTTAGTCACCCTGTTGGAGAAGAGTACAAGCTGTTCTTCTGGAATCTCCTCCAATTGTTCATCTGAAATAGCTCCAAAAGTAGACAAGGAAAAAACTAGAAAAACTAGATAAGCTGTCAGTTTGGTTAGTCACTAAACCCAAAGAATTTGATTTATTTTTCCTGGCCAAAATATCAATCTCATGTGTTTTCATCTTGGAATAAAGATCATCCAAGGTGAGTGTTTCCATGTTAACAGACTGATTGATAGTAGTAACTAACAGTTCTCAGACAATCATATCCAAAGCATTCAAAATTTGACGTGCATTGTTAGAATCAGAGTAGATCAAATCAACAGATTGCAAATCACCAATGATTTTATTGAAACGATCAAAAAGAGCATCTACAGACTCTCCTGGTTTCATCTCAAATTTAGAATACTCCTTTTTAAATTGATTCTGATGAACACCTTTAACAGATTTAGAACCTTCATGATAATCAACAAGTGTAGTCCAAATTTTGTTAGCAGATTTAAAGTTGGCAATTCTAACAAACTCGTTTCTACTCAAGCCTTGCAACAAAATATTTCTAGCCTTAGCATTAGCTTCAACATCAGCAGTGTTGTTGTTGGTAATCACAACAGGCACCTCATAAGGATTTTCAACTTTTTACCAGATGACATTACCTTGTGCTTGCAGGAAGACCTCCATGTGTGTCTTCCAATAGATTTAGTCCGATCCATCGAAATATGGTGGCTTACCTGAGAATCGATCTCGATCTGCCATTGCAACCTTGTTCTGATACCACTTGTAGGATCGTAATGGCAATCAGAAGGGTGGATTGAATGATTGCAGCGAATTGACCCCCAAATTCCAACTTCTTCTTGTGTGCAAGAACACCAGAACCACTCGGTTGACTCCTTGAAGAACTTCACAGCACGGACACCCTCAGGCGCACAACAAGAACACCAAATCAAGAATCAAAGTTGAATGAATCTGAACTTTATATATCAAACTTGATTTGTATCTACAAAGCGCTCAGCAAGCACCCCTCAAAGCCTCCAATCGAAGGACCTCTAAACCGCAGCAAAACAGCAAGAAAGCTACGGTCAAAACCACTCCCTAAAAGCCTCGTCCACCAGGCGCACTCCTATGCCTCTTTTTATAAGCATAATTCTAACCGTATCAACAACAAATACGAAATCTATCTTTCCAAAAATCAAGAAACCCGAAACCCTTACCAACACGGGTTTTACCAAAATCACTCAAATTTTCCAAAACCGAAACTTTCCACGTCGTAAGCCTCCAGGAATCCGTTTCCCGTAGCTTCAACGTGATCCACTTTTGATCTCCACGTGCTCCAGCGTGATCCAAACCACCTCGTGATATCCACGACCTCCAAGACCTCAGATTCTCCCCATCCTATTCCGAGTCCACCTCATCAACGACTGTGATTCGCCCTCATGCTCAACCTGCACATGCAAAGACCAAAGAAACCAAATCTTGGCACAAGTTCTCCAACTTGACCATCCATTAGCTCACACACACGCATAAACAATATCATGCATCATGCAACACATTAAAGCTTACGAATTTAACTTATCCTCAGTCAAATCCTCAAGGTGACAAATTCACAAAGCACAATCGGAACTACCGCCATGATACGCCCGGTACTACCGCACAAGCGGTCGTACCACTCAAAACACTATGGAACTACTGATCCTCGGGAAATCTCAAGATCTTCCAAAAACATGCTCTCTGGAAAATCCATACCGCAACATTGCGGTCATACCTTTGTGCGGTACTACCGCCGTTCAAACTGCTGCATTACCGTCCTGCGGTCGTACCATTTCACAGCTACGGTATTACCGAATTTAACTTAACAGTGCTTGTCAGAAACACTCTCTGAGGAAAACCAAACTGGTACTACTGCCGGCAAACCAACAGTACTACCGTAACAACGCGGTACTACTGTCTTCATAAGCGTCCGGTAGTTCCGCAGATATAAAGCCGGTACTACCGCTCTTAAGAAATTCAAAAACCAAAACACAAGACTTCGGAAAATTTCATACCGCCAACAATTGTGCAGTTGTTCCTCTCAGCGGTAGTTCCGCGAACACAGAGCCGGTACTACCGCAAAACCTGACACAAACTGATTTTTGACAGAATTCAACAGAACACAAAAGCATGTCCGCATCTAAGATCACAAGCAAGTTCCAAAGACAATATAATCATCATTTAAACACCAGAACTAAGTCTTCCTTATTGTCAATGTGTTCATCATCAAATATCATGAGCAAAAACCTCCTGGTCTTACATCCTTCCATGGAATCGTACCGGGGTCTTCAGCCAAACCAATTGGCTAAGTTTCTCTTCCTTTAACGTTTGGCTCACCAAGTAATTTCAGCACAGAGAAGATCTCCTTTGATATGGTCGATTTCGATACGATATATAATGCCATACTCGGACGACCAACTTTGGCAAAATTCTTAATAGCTATTCATTATGGGTATCAATGTCTTAAGATGGCAGGTCCCAAAGGAGTAATCACAATATATTGTGACAAGAAGATGGCGCACTCCTGCGACCGTCGTTCCCTCAAGATGGTTGAACAAATACCAACTAGAGACAAAAGTCAGCCTTCGACTAGCAAGTCGAAGCCTAAAGCTGCACCAAAGTTGAACGACTAAGTCAAAGAGGTTCCTCTGGACGTGGAGGAGCCCTCGAAGACTGTTCGCATTGGGGATTCTTCCGACCCCAAATAGGAAGACGCCCTCATCACTTTCCTCCGAGCAAATGCAGATGTCTTCGCGTGGCATGCATCTGACATGCCCTGAGACCCTAGGAAAGTGATTGAGCACAGGCTAGCCTTATGGCCTGACAAAATACCTGTAAAATAGAAGTTACAGAGATTTGCCCCTGATCGACGAGACGCTATTAGGTCAGAATTGGACAAGTTGCTTAAAGTTGGCTTCATAAGAGAAGTCAACCACCCAGAGTGGTTGGCCAACCCTGTAATGGTTAGGAAGTCGAACGGTAAATGATGTATGTGCGTAGACTTCCCTAATCTTAATAAATCTTGTCCAAAAGATGATTTCCCTTTACCTCGTATCGATCAATTGGTTGACTCTACTACAGGATATGAAATGTTGAGCTTTCTGGATGCATACTCTGGTTACCACCAGATCAATATGTGTCGAGAAGATGAAGAGAAGACCGCATTCATTACCCCATTTGGAATATTTTGCTACGTCAAAATGCCATTCGGTTTAAAGAATGTTGGGGCTTCTTTTCAGCGTTTGATGCAAACGACTTTTGCTCCTCAACTAGGCCGAAACTTGAAGGCCTACGTTGATGATCTAGTCGTAAAAAACAGCAAACGGCTTAATCACGTCGCAGACTTGCAGGAAACTTTCGACAACCTCAGAAAACACCATTTGAAGCTCAACCCCGAGAAGTGTGTGTTCGGAGTCTCGTCAGGGAAACTACTTGGATTCCTCGTCTCTGCACGAGGAATCGAAGCAAATCCTGAAAAGATAAAGGTCATCATGCAGATGCGTCCTCCGATCACGAAAAAAGAAGTCCAGAAGCTCACGGGGTGCATGGCGGCATTAAGTCGTTTCATCGCACGCCTGGGAGAAAAAGGATTACCTTTTTTCAAACTTCTAAGGAAGCACGAGGGTTTCAAACTTCTTACGAGTGCTCTTGTTCTGGTTTCTCCGAAACCAGAAGAGACACTCTTAATTTACCTAGCTGCTACGCCACAGGCAGTGAGCGTAGTACTGGTCGTAAAACGTGAGAACATATAACGACCAGTTTACTACGTTGGCGAAGTTTTAAACGGACCTAAGGAGCGTTACCCTCAGGTTCAAAAACTTCTATATGCCCTCCTCATGTCTTCGAGGAAACTGCAGCATTATTTTCCTGTGCACAAACTAGTTATGCCGTCTGAGTTTCCCTTGGGAGCGATCCTCCAGAATAGGGAAACAGCGGGACGCACGGCAAAGTGGTCAGTCGAACTTGGGGAGTTTGACATCCATTTTGTGTCCCGAACGGCCATCAAATCCCAGATCTTGCCAGACTTTGTCATCGAATGGACAAATCCTGAACCTGTTCAGGATCCACAGTACGATTCCCACGACCAGTGGATGATGTACTTTGACGGGTCACTTACTATAAGTGGCTCGGGGGCTGGGGTGGTCCTGGAATCTCCTACCGGAGAGACCTTAAAGTATGCCATACAATTAAACTTTCAGGCCACTAACAACGTGGCAGAGTACGAATGTTTGCTAGCTGGCATACGAGCCGCAAAAGCGCTCTCGATTCATCGACTACTCGCGACTAATCCGACTATGTCTCGGTACTTATCAGAAGTCCGAAAGTTAGAAAAGCATTTTTTGGGCTTTGAGGTACAATTTATCCCTCAAAAGGATAATTTCCTCGTAGACCAACTTGCTCATATAGCTTCTTCCCGATCCCCAGTACAAATGTTGTGTTTAGTGCCAGTTTCATAGCAGGAAAATACACCAACCAGCTCTCGCGTTACAAATAATCCCTCTGTCTTGGCCTTTTGCAACCTGGGGTCTCGATATCCTAGGGTCGTTACCCAGAGCTCTAGGTGGATTCGAATTCCTTTTTGTGGCTATTGACACTTTCACAAAATGGATAGAAGCCAAACCTGTGACTGGGATAACAACGGAAGCAACGAAAATATTCATGATGAGATGCGTGATAACTCGATTTGGGGTACCAAGTCGAATCATCACAAATAATGGAAAACAATTTTCGAGCGCAAAAATTTCAGGAATTTTGCGATGAGTTGGGAACCCAGTTATGTTACGCTTCTGTTGCCCACCCCCAAAGCAACGGGGCGGTCGAAAGAGCGAATGGCCAAATAATGAAGGGAATTAAAACCCGAGTCTTCGACCAGCTTGTCAAACGCTCGGGGGCTTGGGTACAAGAATTACCTTCAGTATTTTGGGTCATTCGTACGACTGCTAGTCGGTTAACAGGAGAAACGCCTTTCTTTCTAGTTTTTGGTGCAGAAGCCATGCTTCTGCCTGAACTAAAGATCAGATCAGCACGAGTCAAAAATTTTAATGACTCCACCCAAGAACGACTTCGAGCAGACAACATCAACCTGCTCAAGGAAAAGAGGAACCAAGCTCTAATCCGTTCAGCAGACTACCAACAAGCCCTGCGCAGATACTACGATCGTAAGGTCCAACCTCGCAGTCTTGCTGTAGGTGACTTGGTATTGAGGCTTATCCAATCCCAGTCTAATCGGAATAAACTTTCCCCCAAGTGGGAAGGTCCTTACATTGTGGTTGAAGTTACGCGTCCAGGTTCGGTACGACTAGCAATTGAGGATGGTCGCGTTCTCTCAAACTCTTGGAACATCGACCAGTTACGCAAGTTTTACGTGTAACGAACCTCCGCGACAATAAAGTATCAGGTTCCTTCTACCTTTCTCGTCTTTCTTTGAGTTTTTGCTTTTATAAATTTTCGACCAAATTTCATACACTCATTTTCTCTTTACACTAGTCGGAGGAAGGACACAACAACTAGTCGAAGTCTCTCCTCTCTGCATGTGGTCCCGCCCACTAGAACGAACCTCCTAGTATCGCCTTGTTCCTGACTTTTGCTGCCAGTACAAAGTTTTTAGAGCTCCGAAACATGGTCAATTTTTTTAAGCAATCTCATGTCACCTTAGTTTATTTGTTCATTTTGAAAAAAATGCTCTAAGAAGAGTGCACTTTTGAGATTTGTTTGATCGCTTTTGGTAAAGTTGGTCGGTTTTAACTGGTCGAAGGAAGAAACACACCTAGTCGAAGCTTCTCCTCTCTGCACGTGGTCCTGCCCACTAGAAGGAACTTCCTAGTGTCCTCCTGTTTCCTACTTTTGCTACCAGGACAAACTTATCGAGTATGTTGAAAAAAGTCGAATAAATTTTTAAAGTCCTCTAGATGTTTATTTCACTCAAGCTCTCGTCCTTGATTTGATTAATCTGGTCGGAGATGGTAACATCACCTAGTTGAAGTCTTTCCTTTCTGCACGTGGTCCTGCCCACTAGAGGGAACTTCCTAGCGTCAATCCGTTTCCACTCTTTCGACTAGTGCAAGATAATCAAAAATCAAAAGCTAAAAGTAGAATAAACCTCTCTGTTTTCGAAAACCCTTTCTTTACTATTTCCTCAGTTTATTCAAATAAACTAAGCAAATAGTCGGGGGCTAGGATAAAGTTATAAACATGACTTCAATTCTTAGCCTTAGTCTCTTTTTTCGAGTTATTATCTTACGAGTTAGTAACTACTCCACAAGATGATTTGCAGGAAAAAGGAAGAAGGAAGGAGGAATTGCACATATCTGGTCTGATTATTTTTTCCTTTCATTATCTTACGAGTTACTAACTACTCTACGAGATAATTTGCAGGAAAGAGATAAAGATCGTATATTTGTACATCACCAAAATGGCTTGTCTTTACAATCCCTATTACAGACTACTCTGACGAACGAGATTCTATTTGCATCTCCTCCGCGACCTTCTCGCCAACTAACTGCATATCCTCGATTAATCGTTCTGCTTTAGCTTCAGTACAGTCGAAGTCGGCTTCAACAGAATGAGGGTTAAGATTGGGGTCATGGGCTTTAAGCTTCGCTAAAATAAAGCTTACAGCTCCTTTGACCGCTTCCTTTATCGAGTCATTCTGGTTGGTCTTCAGAGTAGTCACCAACTCTTGCAAGGTACCGACTTGCTCCCCAATGGTACTCGTATGAGCGGCCAATGTGTCGTCACGAGGTGTGACCTTTTTAGCGTGAAGCCCATCGAGTACATTGTTCAAAAGCGAAATATTATCTTGAAGAGTTATCTTCATTGATTTCATCTCCTCCTGGGTACAAGTCGAAGCCTCTTGGAGTTGTTTTACTTCAATTAACTTCTCTGAAAAAGAGCAAAGTTATTTAGATAAAATGACTTCGTGAGAGAGAAAAAACAGTTTATTAGCAGGTAAAGTTTTACTTACCCGCTAATTGAGAACCTAATTTCTCAATTTCCTGATCTTTATCTTTCGCGATGCGGGCGATCTCACGAACGACCGAGGTCTTTTCCTGAACCTCGATCCGAAGAGTCCCCACCTCGGCCTGAAGGGCCTTATTTTCGAATTTTTCTAAAAAGGAATGAGAAGTTAGGAAGGCAAAGATCAAGAAAGTAAACAGTCGTAACTTCACGTACTATTTATTTTTTCCTGCAACCCTTGAGTCGCAGAGCTAGCCTCCTGAAGCTTCTTCAGAAGGTTGGTGACCTCATCCCTTAACTTTTTCGTCTCAGCCTTTTCGAAGTTGAGCGAATCAGCTAAGGTTTTTTCGTCACTCTTGAACCTGGAAAGGGCAAAGGTAGACATGAATGCTGAGACAAACAGTCGTAAGTATTTCTGCGACTGGCACATGATCGTAAGTTTTTCTACGATTATTTCTAGCTGTAAGTTTTTCTACGACCAGTACCAAGTAGTAAGTTTTGCCACGACAACCCCCTACGAGTACTGAACAAGTAATCAATTTGTAAATCGATTACGAGTGTCGGTTACTCACCACCTCTCTGCTTGTTCGCAGAGTACTGCTTTCTCTTCTCGCAATTTGACAAGTTACCGATTGTACTCGCAAATCGTAGCAACTTGTTCTACGGCTCTCTGCAGAAAAGAAAGGCGATAAGAAGCAGGGGTAAAACCATGCTTGTGGGTATCAATGAATACTTACATTCATGCTTGACCAAGCAAACATGGAGACTATCCTCGACGGATCTTTCAGCCCGTCCATCTCCTCGACTCGTTTCTACCAAACCCCTTCGAGACGCTCGTTATCGAAGACATCCCCACAATTGGGAATGCTGCTGGGATGAGGGACTCGGTCGCGAGAACTATAGGCGGAAGATCCTACGATGGAAGCAGGGCTAAAGAAATCAGAGTAGAAGTTAAAATACTCCTCTTCCTCTGATTCAGTGATGGCAGCACCGCCCAGAGGACTGGTAGGAATGTCCTCGACAACCTCCTTACCGGCACGGTGGTCGGAATTCTCACCACTACCAACTCCCGGTGTCTCCCTCGTGGCCTCCCTTGTCTCCACTTCCATCCCTATGACTGCCGCAGTGGTCGTAGCGACTTCAGCAGCGACGACTTCCTCCACCATGGGAATAGTAGTTGGAGCATCAGCTAACATCGCTGTCACACCTTCGCTGGCTAAAGAAGTAATAGCGGGCTTCTCGATAGAAGCATCCATGCAGGCTGAAGGAGTTGGGCTAAGATCACAAAACAAAGAGCAAGTTAACTCGTGAAAAACAAAGGGTAAATGTTGTTCTTACACTTCTGTTTTTTACATACCTCTGCGCGCTGGACCTAACCAAGGACTTGGGATCAACCTTCCCAACGGAAGGTTTCTTCAACTTCCTCTCGACTACGGTTGGTCGAGATTCAGCTTGGGGAATGGGAGTCACCACTTCGTGACCCTCCTGACTCCCCGATTGGCCGAGACCTGTCTCGACCACCTTGAAAGCACTGCTCCCCTTGACCATGGGTTCTGCCGAAGCAACAGTTTCCTTCACAAAAGACACGAAGCTCTTCCAGTTCTCCTTTTCTAGCTGCCATATAAAGCCACGAGAAGCAGAAACTGCGAAAACCTTGTTGTCGTAATAGAAAGGGTACCTTGGCCTTGGGGGCTTTGCGTTTAAGAGCAGAGGCAGCTTCCTCTGCTTTTTCCTTCGCAACTGCCGCCATGTCTGTAGCAAATTGAGCAAACAGAGCAGAAGAAGTCGAACTCGTTCCACTTTTGTCGCCGACCTTTACAAGTCGGTATCTTTTGGTTGGAGGAGCTTTCGCCTGCTCCGTCTGCGCCATTGTCCCGATGACCACCAACACGACCTCTACGTCGTCATCTTGGCGATCCTCCATGCCTACTTTCTGATGAGTTCAGGAAAAGAAAATGTTACAGAAAGTGGGCGTAAGTTTTCCACGACCACCCACTGGTCGTGAGTCCTCCTACGACCACCACCATAGTCGTAAGTACTTCTGCGACTATTGAGACCTAAAGATGAAATCGATTTTCGATTATCTTTAGGCGCTCCGCCTTTTCCCCTACGGTTAAAATCACAAGATGTTGGGGAGCTGCTACACTGGATGGACTCTTCTCACAGATGAGCCTGACGCGAGCGTCAATCTCCGCTTGTGGAAGATCTGTACAGACAAGTAGCACAATCAACAGACTAGATCAAGGTTAACCAAGGCCAGAGTCAAAAAGTGATCATTCCACTTACAATCCTGGTAGTCCCTGGTCGGGTCTTCTTTCCCTGAGTACCTCCACATTGCAGGAACTCGTTTCTTAAGGGGACTAATGCGGCGTGTGATGAAATCCTTCACCACGTGCCATCCGGTAAGCCCCCCCCCCGCCTTCAAGTCTTTGATGGCTTGAATATACAGGGCAATCCGATCAAGATCTTTGGGAGTCGAATCCCAGGAGGAAATCCTCTCGGCGGCATTCCCGATGAACGAGAGGCAGTCTTCCTTGGTGACTTCCCAGTAAAATCACTTCTTCTTCCACTGTAACATCCCAATTTTCTGAGCTTAAAAATCTTTTAAATAGTTAGTAGGGAAAAATTCACCATTTGGATTTTATTTGAATTTAATTCAAAAGCTTAATATTGGACTTTATAATCAAAAACATTTAATGTGAATAATCCCAACATGAACAATAGCCAAAACTATTTTATTCGGGTTCTATGTGCTCAGCTATATTTTCTAGATTTTTCTAGAATTTTTCTGAGTTCATTTGCTATTTTCTATTGCTTATTTGAATTTCTGGTATTTTCTAAATTAGAAAAACTAATTAAAATCTCGGAAATCCTTTCGGTCCTAATCTCCCTGGCCCATTCCCTGTTTACCGCGCGCGTGCCCGGGCCGTGCTTGACTCGCCACTTGTGCCTTCGGCCAGCGCGCCGCCGCCTCCCAGCGACAAGTGGACCCCGCTTTGCCGACCTCTCTCTCTCTCCGCGCGCCGCTCACTCTCGCCGTTGGATCAAGCATGGGCGGCTAGATGCGCGTGAGGTAACGAGACGGTCCGAATGTTTCGTTGATTGTGGACCGTTGGATCAAGATTGAGATCCGATCTTGAGTCGCTTTAGTAGCCGTGTCGCCGCACGCGCCGCATCCTAACCCTAGCCAGCGACGTGTGGGCCCGCTTGCCGCGTCGGCCGTCTTCGTCGCGCCTTCTTCTCGCGTCCGAAGTCGGAGCCGCCGCCATTGCCATCTTCTAGAAGCTCAATCCGACAACGAGCTTTCCTAACTAAAGCGCCGGATTTCTTCGCCAAATCCTATCCCCGCTTATCCGCACTCGTTCGTTGGAACCTTATCCCGTCACGGACTCTATCTCCGTTTCTCTCGTGTTCACCTCGGACTCCTTTTAGGGTTTCGCCGACGCCGGACCCCGAGCTCCTATAAATAGGACCTCCGGGAGCGCTTGAACACCCGCACCAAAACCCCCAACCCTAGATCACCTGAGAGCCCCTGCGCCACCGCCGTTGCTGGTTTTTGGTTTTCCACCCGCAAGGTCTCCGGTGAGCTTTTCCGCCGCCGTCTGCCGCCGGAGCTCGCCGATCGCACCACCAAAGATCGCACGAGCATAAGCAACCTCTGGTGCTGCCCACTTCGCCGAACATCGCGGAACTCCGATCCGACAAATACCGGCTACTCCTCCGCTTAAACGTCCGCCGCCATCTCCGGGTGCCTCCGCCGCTCGTGAGTGCACCATCAGGTTCGCGATAACAAGGGCTTCAATCTGGTACCATCGGACCTCGCCGGAGCGCCGCCAGTCGCCGTTGCCGTACGGTCCAGAGCCGCCGCCGTCTTGTCGTCATCCACGTCGGTGCAGCGTCGGCCCGTGCAGCGTGGCGGCGAGTGGCGCCGATCGGCGTCACGTGTGCGCCCGCGCGGCAATCTACCGGACCCCGAGTCCCGAGGCTCGGTGGACCTAGTCCATCGTGAGCCTAGCCTCTGACATGTGGGTCCCACATGTCAGAGATTTCTTTTATCATTTCTTTTTCCGAAATCCCTCCGCTGACGTCAGCTTGCGCAATAATCTGATTTTCCTTTAGGAAAATAATTGAAATTCATGAAATCTGATTTTCGACATTTTATGTATTTTCAATCTTCCAAAGGCCATAACTTTTGCATCCGAACTCGATTGAGCCCATTCAAATTTCTAAATTTGTCTAAATTCGAGATCTACCTAATTTTTTTATTTAATTTTTGGAGTTTGTTTTGCCTCTGTTATTTATTTGTTTTGGTTGTTTAACCGTTTGTGCGTGACGTCGATACTTGGGGTTTTCGTCGAAGAAGGCTTCAACCAAGTTCAAGACCAGTACATAGACCTATTCCAAGGCAAGTCATACCTTTGATCATATTGAATCCCAGTTTTCCCAAATTACATTGTGTTAAATTATTGCATTTACTTTAATTATGTATTTAAATGCTTTTGGGCTAGTTATTGATCCCACTTGTTATGTTCACCTTGCCTACTTGTATACCTTCATCTTTGTCGCCCTAGATTGGTTTATTACTTAGTTGGTGTTAGCATATTGCCAACATGGTGGGTTAGAACGATTGGAATTGCTTAGCCATGCTACGAGTCATCATCTCATGTGAGTGCAATTATGAAATTGACTAAGTGATTATGGGCGTGTGATAAAGCGTGTGTCTTGTGTGCTATTACTCGTGATGGCATGTGTTGCACTAAACCAACCGGGTGGTAAAAGATTTAGACCGAGGCAAGTGGTGGATCTTGTGTGAACCGGTGGCTTTGTGATTGGGATTTATCTGTGTGGTTTAGTTAGAAAAGCTGGAAGTCTTGCCTTGGTCAATTAAGGACTTAACTTTGTGCGCCATTGGTCGAAGCATTGCACGACCGCATGTCCGTAACAGGCCTAACTTAGTAGGTTACGGAGTTTCAACATTGGGGTTCGTGGATAGGTTAAGCTTTGTGATATGGGATGTGTGAATAAGAACGTCAATGTTGAGACGGTTGCCGAACTGTTTTGTTACGATTAGTGCTAGCTACACTAGTTGTATCGTGTGGGTAAAGTGTACAAACCTCTGCAGAGTGTTAAACAATCTATTCGAATAGCCGCGTCCGCGGTCATGGACATGCTCGGGGATTTCACACGAGGGGTAGATTTTCATAAAACTATTGGGAAGGGACAGCTGTGTGGTTTAAGTCATATGGCTGTGTGAAAGAATTTGATTAGGCTATGTGTCTTTGTGAAAGCAACTGTCACATTAATATTGTCTATTTGTTTTGAATTATGCTGTCAATCTATTACTTGTATTCAATTGCAAATGTTGCATTTCTGCAAAATAACCACAGAAGCCATTCCTTTGGAATAAGCCTGCATCTATATATTGCATTCTGTGGTATGATTTGCGAGTACGGTTGTGTACTCACGCTTGTTGTAAAACTTGCGTCCAAACCTCTGAATGGAGGAGTCTTCGCCGCTTTGAGGAGGAGTTTGTGGAAGAAGGTTGATCGCTAGGTCATCGATCCCGATCGGTTACTGTGGTGTCTTGATTGGAGTTGCTAGAGTTTATTTCGTTCATTGCAGTATTTCTTTAGTGTTAGCCCTGCGTGGCTTAATAAGTTGTAACCCCGACCTTAAGGTCAAAACTCTAAGTTGTTACTCAAACTATTCGTTTATGTTATATTTCGCTTGTGTGGATTGATATTCACCTATGTTACCGCTGTGTGCACTAGCTTGATCCTGGACTAGTGCAGAATACACAGAGGGTCCAGAATTGCATTTTTGGGTCCCGACATCCACCCTGGCCACGACGACTGGGTGAACATCTGAATATACTCCTTCGACTTCCCGTCGTGGAGCTTCAGACTGCAACTCCCAGCAATTCCGGCTTGACGAGCCATCCCATAGTAATACTGGAAAAGCTCGAGGTCCGTTGGAATCCCCAGGTACGCCTCACACAAATACACGAACACACTCAACATTGTGATGGAATTACGACCAAGATTAACTAATTCCACCCCGAGGTGCTCGAGCACAAGTGTGAGGAAAGGGTGAGCAGGCAATCGGAGGCCACACTCACAATACGCCTAGAAGCCAGGGAGTTGACCATCCTTCCCCGACAGCTAGTGTTGTCCATTCACCACAATCCACTTCACGAGTATCTCCTCGGGAATTTTCTCGGCGGAAACCAAGGCATTCATCTTCACGTTGTCCATTTCCGATTCAGCCCACTCGGAGACGATCCTAGCCATCTTTTCTTATGGAGGAGAGAGTCGGATTTGGGAAAGCTTCAAGAAAGCGCACAATGTCGCTGGCGGCGGAAGAAATGAGAAGACGACGAACAGTCAGGGTGAATTGGGGAAAAGGTAAGAACCCTAAATTCATCCCCGCGGTCCGTTTTATAACCGCACGCTTGAAATGAAACGCCGTGGGAGCTCAACGGTTTCCACCGCTTCGGGAATTGTTCTAACGGACAGATCTTTTTAAATCTGCCTGTTCGAAAGAACCGAGGCTCTTTTCACACCTCAAGCGAAATTACCTTCTTGACCAAGTATATCTCGGAAAGGTTTTGCTTCCGGTCATGGTACCACAATTACTCTGAAGTCGTAAGATTTTCTACGACTACCTTGTAATCGTGAGATTTCCAACGAACTGCCTCGGCCAAGCATATTTCTGGTTGAAAGAAACATGTGTTGAAGAGTATTTCCTTCAACATTTTTCCTACAGCCACCTAGTGGTCGTAGGATCATCTACGACTCCTTGCCCAAGTAGGTTATCTTCACTTGAAGCTGGGGGGCTAGATGACGAGGATCTGATAATCCTCATTTTACTATTTATCTGTAATCATGTAATATGGGTAAATATGACGTCACACAGTTACTAGGTATACCCCTCACAGTTGTAAGGGAGAAGTTAGTCAGGTGGTCGTAAGTCCTTCTATGACCACCCGCATAGTCATAAGTATTTCTACGACTACCCCGTAATCGTAAGTTCTCCTACGATTAACTTCGGTCGTAAGTCTTTCTACGACCAGTATCTAGTCGTAAGCTTTTCTATGACTACCCCCTAGTCGTGAGTCCACTACGACCAGTCCTGCCATGATAACTAGGTCCACTCACCAGTAGGCCCTATTAATTGTGAGATCTGAGCAGTCAAGATACGTAGTTATGCCTGGGATAACTACAGTTAACCCATATTTATCTCTTATTGATAACCGTCAGGCAACATGGGGAGGTTACTACTCCGGCAATTACTCTCATTATTACAATAAATGAGCACCTCCAAACTTATAACGACAACCTTCCTCACGATATACTATAAATAGGTGTCTTTTAGAGATAAAGGGGGGCAATTTTTTGGGAGAGAGGCAGTCTGTAGCAGTCTTTTCCCTGATTGTAACCAGGATACCCAATACAGTACACACAGGAGTAGGGTTGTTATTCTCGCTGGAGAAGGCCCGAACCTGTATAAAAATCCCCGTGTCTCCTTCGTCTGCGTGATCAATTGGGGAGACCCCCCCAAATCAAATAATCTTTACGTAAGATCAGTTCTAAAACACGACACTACTATAACTTTCGCATACTAACTCCAAATGAATTAATTATTTCACCTAAATTCATCTAAAATCTTCATCTTACTAGTGTAAATTTCAATCATTTTTGAACACTTTAGATTTTTCAGCTTATTTGGTGTTTATTGCAATATCGTTCGTTCGATAGATTTTTGGCGATCTGGACATATTCGTGAGTGTGACCAGAGCATAATCAAGTGCGGTACCAATAAAGGCAAGCAATCCCCTCCTTTGATGCATGTTTCTCCTATTAGTTTCGAAAAGTATCTATATTGATTTTTCAAGTATTCTATGCATTGCTTTACTTTTAAATAATCGTATACCAAATGGGTAGCTTTAGTTATATCCTCTTTGTTGCATTTGCCTTCCTTTGAATGTTGATTGCCCTATTACCATTGATGATTAAGATTATATGTTATAGGGGTTTGTTTTGGTAATTTGTAGAACGACGCTTAGCCATGCTAGTAGTTGTAGTCAAAAGTGGTTGATGGAACTAGTCCATTGACCGATGAATTGAATTGAATTTTGATGGAATTTGAGGAATATGTCCAGATCTTCGAATCTGGTTTTGTGGACTTGTTGGGTGGGGGTTATTGTGGGTTGGACTTGGACGGTTGATTGGGTGATGAAGGGAGGTTGTCCCAGATTCATGTAGCCCTGTCTGGGTAATTGAGGACCGGTCTGTGGTGTGATGAACCAAGTCTTACGTGCAACCACACACTGGGATAATGGCGAAGGCTTGGCTAAGTAATTTGTTGTGGGTTAACTATCAAAACACAATTAGGTTGACAACGTGCGGGTGGGATCAGTAGCATCAGTAGTTGCTGAGGCTTTACTGGTGGCTCGTGTTTCCTGTTGTTTTTTTTTGTTGTTGTTGTCAATCTAGTGGGGGCATGTAAGTGTCATCTTACTTGCCCTTAAGGGTCTTTTGTATTTGCGGCTAGCTGCGCAAGGGACTTACTTACACAATGGATATACCCATGGTGACGATAAGCGACTTTTGGCCATGGTGTTGTTTCCTCGGGTGGTTTGATAGTTAATACATGGCATTGTAATGGCCTCGTTATGATATCTCAGTCACACTCCTACGGAAGAGTGTAATGGCCAACATTGAGAGATATTCATATCGTGTGGGTAAAGCTGTACATCTCTACAGAGTCAAATAATCTATTCGAATAGCCGTGTCCCCGGTCATAGACATCGCTTGTGGGAAAGCATGCACAGTTAGAGAATGGGAAGGATGGGATTTGGGTCAAGTTATGTTTGGAAATGTTATGTTGTCACGAACAGGAAGTTCGCATGTTGATTTGTTAAGGAATGATATATGTCACGAACGGGAAGTTCATGTGCTGATTATAATTTGGAGTATCTGTTGTTGTTGATCATGAATTGGAATACGTACTGTTATATAATGTTTATAAATGTTTTACAAATGGCAATTTGAATTTATATCGTTTATCTCAGTGAAAAACCTTGCTTTATGTTGAAAATGAACCCTGTTAGCCTATCCTTTGATACTTGAATGCATTTATTATATGTTATTATTTGTAAGTTTTGCGAGTACATTTTTGTATGGATTGTCCATGCTGCAAGTGAGAACGTCATTCGAATCGGGTTTAGGACAAGCAGATGCAACGACTTTAACTCCAGTTGGTTGCTTGTGGGTTTGGGCATGCCAACTTGGTTTTTCTCTTTTATTTCCTTATTTACTTCCGCTGCGATTTAATTTGTGTATTATTAAATTTGGCCGGTCGGCCCTCTTATGCAAAATTGGACCATAAGGTTCTATTTGTTGATGTTGTAATATTGATTCTATTATTCTTGCATATTTGAGTATGTATGTGATGCAATGTTGTGTTTGGATATATGCATGTTAGCCACTGATCCTTGGGAGCTAACATGAGACACAAATCCAGGCACACGAAATCGTTTTCATTTCTTGTTAAGTGTTGTGCCTCCAATGCAATCACTTGACTTGAAACAGATCCGATTTTGAGTCGCCACAAGCGATGCTTCAAGGAGAAAGAATTGGGAAATATCGGTTGAGGGGCAATGTGGTCATTTATCAAAAATCAAAAAAGTGAGCGGTTTGCAAACTCGTGGTTGTGTCTTAAGTGGATTAGGTCAAAGAGACTTCATGAAGGACAAGACATGATGATTTATGGCAATTGGAGCCAAGAGTGAAGAACGGCGCTTTGAAAAGCGTTAACGTGTTCCCATGGGTGTGTGTAGTGGATGTGATCCACTTTGTAACCAGGTTAAGGTTTCTTGTGACCCTCCACTATATTAGGGGGCATTAGTGTAACAGACCAATTTTAATAAATAGTAATTATATGCATTTCATATCATATTTGTTATTTCTGGAACATGTGCATAAATTATGCATTTGAAAATTTTAAAATCAAATGTAAATCTCTAACTCAAACTAAAGTCATAAAAGAAATTTGAAATAAATACTCATGACAATCTCTAGAAAACAATTTATTTAAATACTAGAATAATTATCATGAATAAAAATGAATTTTATCAAATTTTTAGAATCCAATTTAACCTTAAGAAAATATTTGTTCTCTAATTAAACCTATTCGGTTAAAATATTTAATTAAGTATTTTAAAACGTGAAGAGTGGTGTTTCAAAAATTTTACGGGACCTACATAGTCCCAGTAGTATCTCAGAAAAGTTTCATATTTTTACAAATTTATTTACTAGTTTTAGCACCCCAATCAAACAAGGTCATTTTTTTTATTTAAGTTCGGTCAAATTCTCGGGCTCAAACCAAACCACCGTTCACTGTAGCGACTCATGTGTTTGTACTTGACTGGACCGCACCCAATCACCCGCACAGTTTCACTCCAACCCTTTCTAGCCGTCAGATCAAAAATCAACGGTCCGATTTTGTTTGACACGTTCGGACCATCCGAGCTCACCTCTAATATGGACCGTGCGATGCAGATCATACGACTCATATCGATTTGTGCCGTTCAAACTCGGACTCGAGCCAGTTGCCACGCTGTTTCGTCTTTTCGCTGACATCCTGGGCCCACTCGTCAGCCAGTCTCTTCCACATCTTCTCCGTTCGCCACGCCACGCAGCCCTCCGCTGTTGCAGCGTTTGGGACACGCGCCGGTGCTTCTCTGCCGAGCGGGCACACATGGACGCCACGCCGCCGAAGCCACCCCTGGTTTTGGCAAGCCTTCCCTTCCACTGCCTCTGATCGGCAGGGCCCTCGGTCTAGATCTTTCCCTCCACGCATGCACAGCCCGATGCCTTGCATGCCCGCCACGGGTCCCCTTCGCCCATGCCGCCGGCCTCCTTCGGCCACTCCGCCCTCTTGCCTATAAGCGCAGAGCCGCAGCCCCCCTTAACCCCTTTCCTGCCATTTTTCTGCCCACTCCCCGTCTCTTCCACCATGATGTCGTCACCACCGCGCCCGCCGATTCGGCTGTCCGGTGGTTTCGTCTTCGTCCCTAACGGCCAAGACCACCACCCGGAGCATCTAGGCGCTTCCCCCGACCTCCCTCCGCCGGTTGAAGCCCACCTCACCCCGGTCGACCGACTCCATCGTCGGGCTCCCCAGCACCCCATCCTCGGCCTAAGCCGCGCCTCCGGCCGCCGACACCGTGCTCGCTGTTTCCGCTACTCCGGCGATCTCCTCCCCAAATCCCTCACGCCAAAATGTATCCTAGGACTCCCTTTGTGTTTCCCCTCACCCAATTTTGGGTTTCACCTACAGGATTGCGCCGTCGACTCCATCTTCACCTGCTCCGGCCCGAGACCGCCGATCGCGTCGCCTCTCCTCGCTAGAGCATCTCCGGCTCGATTCTTTGCAGGTGGAGCAACCCCCAGCCATCCCCAACCATCTCCCGTCACCAGCTTCAACTCCCTCTTTCCGCAGCGCCACCCCCACGATGAACCCGCCGCACCGTCGATGGCCCAAGGCGCCAGCCCGCCTCGGTCTTCCTCGTCCCCGACCGACTACTCCGGTGAGAAGAAGAAAATTGGAATGTTAATATAAACCATATGCAAAACCATATTCCTCATGCTAACTAATTTTGTGAATGTCTAATGAATCACACATTAACCCTAGGACTTAGGAAAAGTATTTCTAGAGGATGATCATAAGGTTAGACAAGAAAGTTTTTGAAAGGCAAGGTTTAGGTCAAAAGAGACTTGTGGTTTCGTATTTCCATACTTCCTCTACAAGAATTTTCTGAACATACATAGAACACAAGATGCAAGAAAAGTTTTTAATTTCTACACATTTTATTACATTTGAAACACAAGCCAATACTTGGGATGTTACAAATCTCCCCCCTTACAAGAATCTCATCCTGAGATTTCGTTCACTCGGAGAAGAAAGACGGGTAGTCCGCACGCAGACGATCTTCCCGCTCCCAAGTTGCTTCATCCTCGGAATGATTTGACCACTGAACTTTAAGGAACTTGATAGCACGATTCCTTGTTCTTCGTTCAGCTTCCTCAAGAATGCGAACAGGATGTTCGCAGTAGGTCAAATCTTCCTGAACATCGAGATTTTCCAACGGAGTTTCCTCGGTCGGAACACGAAGACACCTCTTCAGATGAGACACATGGAACACATTATGTACCCCTCGAGTGTCGCTGGTAACTCCAACCAGTAGGCAACAGCTCCCACCTTCTCGATAATGCGATAAGGCCCTACATATCGAGGAGCCAACTTGTCCTTGATGCCGAAACGTGATGGCCCTTAAAAGGAGATACTTTGAGATAAACAAAGTCATTGGGCTCAAAACTCAACTCACGGCGATGGCGATCCGCATAGCTCTTTTGCCTAGACTGGGTCGTGCGCAAATGATCGCGAACAAGCTGAACTTGACTCTCGGCCTCATTGATCGAATCTGGGCTGAAGAACTGCCTCTCACCAGTCTCTGACTAGTTCAATGGGGTTTTGCACTTTCTCCCATACAAGGCCTCAAAAGGTGCCATGCCGAGACTGGCTTGGAAACTGTTGTTGTAGGAGAATTCGGCAAACGGCAGGCCCTTCTCCCACCTCTTCCCATAGGGAAGAACACAAGCACGGAGCATGTCTTTCAAGACTTGGTTGACTCGTTCCATCTGACCATCAGTTTGAGGATGATGAGCTGATCTGGAAGAAAAACAAGTCCCCATAGCCTCTTGCAAACTATGCCAAAATCGAGAGGTAAAAAAAGAGACCCCCGATCTGACACAATCGTCTTCGGCACACCGTGCAAACTCACGATGCAGGCTATGTAGAGATCCGCCAAGAGATTTACACGAAGGTCAGTCTTGACAAGAAGGAAATGCGCCACCTTAGTCAAACGATCAATGACAACCCAGATGGCATCTTTCCCTGAAGACGTACGGGGCCGGCCAGTGATAAAGCTCATGCCAATAGAATCCCACTTCCTCAATCTCAACAGGGATATCCCGACACTCTTTTTCAGCTCTCAACTCGAAATGGGAGAGCGAATGAGCAATGGAACCAGCAGAGGAGCAAAGAGAAGACCACCAAGAGCAGCAAAAGATTTTGATGCAAGGGAATGAAAAGCTCCTGAATCAAACAACGGTAACAGGATGAGGGTTGACAAGAAGCGTACCCAATACGACGTCAGGCACCTCCTGTGCTTCCCCGGCGGAGAGGGAGTTGACTTTGACCACGATCCGCCTTCTGATCTTGATGCTTCACCGGGCAATTGTTGGCGCAGTGCCCCTTCTTGCGGCAATAAAAGGATGTGACCTCGGCTAAATTACGGAGGCCACCTTGCTGACTCGTAGGTGCACGTGGTTGAAACACGACCTGCGGAGGGCGAGGGGTTGCTCTAATCTTCTTGGGACAATTATTCGCATAATGCCCCTTGTTGTTGCAGAAGAAACAAGTGATCTCCGCAAGAGCCTTCTTCTGACTCTGGCGACATACCTTTAGCGCTCTCTCCCTGCCCCAGCAAAAATGTTTTTGTCGACCATAGTCTGAAAGTCGGGAAAGCCATAGACTGCTAACTTGTCTCGCAGCTCTATAGACAAACCATCCAAGAACTTCTCTTGTTTGGCGGCATCGGTGGTTGCGAGGCTTACAGATGCACGAAGAATCTGCTATCACGGTTCTACTGACTTGGTGATCACCCGATTCAGACCACACTCCTTGGGATAATGATCGTTTCCCTCGCAGAGGAAATAAGTGACTTTGGCAGTCGGACATTTTTCGGGTAGGTGGCCTTGGTCACAGTTTGGACAAGCTGTGATACACTGGTTGCTATAGTGTCCTTCCTCACCACAGCACTGACAAACCTTGACTATCCCAAGATTGCAACCTTTGACGACGTGCCCCGCTTCACCACAGCTAAAGCAGATAGGAGGCATTCGCCATTCCTCAGGATAGCTCTAGAATCCGTAACACTTGCCAGAACGGAGGTGCTTACGGGTCTTGTCCGGACAGTTGGAGTGTCGGGACCTAGAATTTCGATTCTGGAACCCTCTGTGTATAATGCACTAGTCCAGGATCACGCTAGTGCATACAGAGTTAACATACGTAAATATCAATCAACACAAGCGATAGATAAAGTAACGATTAGTTTGAATAACAAATAAGGGTTTTGACCTTATGGTCGAGTTTACACTTATTAAGCCACGCAGGGCTAACAGAAAATAAAATAACAGCGGAACAGAGATAACTTCAGCGTAGATCCCATCAATTCACCACAGGCAACCAACTGAGATCCAGACCTTAACGATCAGCAACCTTCGGCGAACTCCTCCTCGTAGCGGCGTGAGACTCCTCCTCTCTCAGAGGTTTGGCGCAAGTTTTACAACAAGCGTGAGTATACAACCGTACTCGCAAATCATACCACAGAATGCAATCTATAGATGCAGGATTATTCTAAAGGAAAAGGCTTCTATGGTTCTTTTGCATAAAATCAACATTTGTAATTGAATACAATAATAGATTGAAAGCATAATTCAAAACAAATAGATGATATTAATTTAACAGTTATTTTCACAAAGACACAAAGCTAAACAGATTATTTCACATAGCCACATGACTTAGATCACATAGCTCCCATCCCAAACATTTTATGAAAACTACCCCTTGTGTGAAATCCCCGAGCATGTCCATAACCGAGGACGCGGCTATTCGAATAGATTGATTTAACACTCTGCAGAGGTTGTAGACTTTACCCACAAGATACAACTAGTGTAGCTAGCACCAGTCAAAACAAAACAGTTCAGAAACTTCATCTCAAACATTGACATTCCCAATGTGCTTTCCCGCCAGACTAGCTCACAAAGAATGCTAGTCCGACACACACCGCTGGACAGGGATGCGACGAATCGTCCCGCGATGCAACTACCAGGTAGTCACACCTCCACCCTGTCACACAGCCTAACCTAACCACCTGAACATCAATGCCGAGAATCCATAACCTACTATGTTAGGCCCGTCCCATCAGGCATGTGGTCATATAGTAAGGCTCAGTTCAATGGCGCACAAAGTTAAGTCCTTAATTGACCAAAGCAAGACTTCCATGTTCTAACTACATCACAAAGATTATCAATCCTATGCACAAAGCTTCCACCATATCACAAAGTATCCACCACTTGCCTCAGTCTAAATCCTTTACCACCCAGTTGGTTTTAGTGCAACACAGGCTATCACGAAGTAATAACACATAGCACACAGTTTTACACAAAGTTCCATAGTCACTTAGCCAGATTTAATATTTGCAACTCGAATGAGATATGAGACTCGTAGCATGGCTAAGCAACTGTACTCGCGTCTAACCAACCCACGTTGGTGTCATAATATTACCAACTAATAACCAATCTAGGGTGACAAGGAATTATGGCATACAAGGTCAAGGTGATGGTAACAAATTGGATAATAACTATACCCAACAGCATTTAAATACATAATCAAAGTAGAATGCAATACCTTGAAATAAAGTAATTTAAAAACTGGGTTCAAGATGATCAAAGGTATGACTTGCCTTGGAAAAGGTCTAGGTACTGGTCTTGATCTTGAGGTGCTCCTTCTTCTCCAAAATTCCCCGATGTATTAACGTCTACTCACAAACGAGATAAATAAACAAAACAAATAAATAACAAAGGCAAAACAAACTCCAAAAATTAAATAAAAATCTCAAATAAATAGAGCTCAAATTTAGACAAATTTTGGAATTTGAATGGGCTCAATCGGAGTTCGGATGCAAAGTTATGGGCTTTGGAAGTTTGGAAATCTAAAGAAACCCTAATTTTGGATTTTCTAGAATTTCTGAATTATTTCTCTAAAGAAAAATCGGATTATTGCGCAAGCATGACGTCAGCATGACATTAGCCCTTGGAATTTCAGAAATAAACAAATCAGAGGAAATCCCGACATGTGGGGCCCACATGTCGGCGGCTCGGTGCATGTGGACTAGGTTCACGCCAGATCAGGTCTGGGGTTCGGGTGGACCGTCCCACGCACGCGCTGACGAGGCAGCCACGCACGCGACACATAGGCGCGAGGGCTGAGGTGGCGAGCCACGCGGCGTGACACGTCAGATCAACGGGCGGCGGCGCTCGGGAACCGACGACAACAGCGAACGGCGGCGATCCACCGGCGGTGAGTGGTACCGGCGTGTAGCTGAGGTTATTGCGAACCTAAGGGTGTATCTCCAGGTGCTCGGGAGTGACGAGGATGGCCGGCGGCGAGGTTGAAGCGGCGAAGAGGTTTCGGGCTCGACGGGATCGGGCCTCTGATGGTGTTCCGACGGAACGAAGGCGACCACGAGGTAGCACTTGTCCTGCGATCTTGTGAAGCAAACCCGTGGTCCGGCGGCGGTTGGTTGCGTAAAAGCTCGTCGGAGAAGGCGGCGGCGTAGATCGATCTCCGAGCTCCCACGGCGGCTAGGGTTCGGCGCGAGGGCAAAGGCGGCTAGGGTTGAGGTGCGGACGTCGAGGGCTCCCTCTCCCTTTATACTCGGAGGCTCGGGAGAGTCTGTGGCACGAACGCCCAAAAACGGAATGCGGCGGCGGCGATCGTATCCCTAACGGTTCGGGAGCGGCACGATGGGTCGGGGCCCACATCAGCGACGACGACTCGGGCGCGGACGCGTCGCGGCGAAACGCTATACCGAGGTCGATGGTGGGACCGGGTGCGTGCCGCACGGAGAGAGAGAGGCGACATGCGGGCCCGCATGTCGATGAGAGAGGCGCGCGCGAGGGCGAGCTGGGCTGCCCGCGGGAGATGGGCCGACGGCGGAGGGAAAATGGGTCGGGGTTAGGGAATTCGGCCCGAAGGGTTTTCTGAGATTTTAAATAGCTTTTCTATTTTAGAAATTACCAGAAATTCAAATAAGCAATAGAAAATAGCAAATGAACTCAAAAAAATTCTAGAAAAATCTAGAAAATATATCTGAGCACATAGAACCCAAATAAAATAGTTTTGGCTATGGTTCATGTTGGGATTATTCACATTAAAAAAATTATTGTAAAGTCCAATATTAAGCTTTTGAATTAAATTCAAATAAATCCAAATGGTGAATTTTCTCCCTACTAACTATTTAAAGGATTTTTCAAGCTCAGAAAATTGGGATGTTACATGGAGCCAGGGAGTTTTTCATCGCACCCAACTTGCTGAACAAGTGCACTTTTGGACTGTCCAGACATCGTGTTCCGGAGAGACGGGTTAGCAACAAAACCCAAAAACTAGGGGCAAGAAAAACAAATAACTCACTAAGAAATGAACTTAAAGGGCTCAAAAATAAACACAAAATCAGCACAAGACCTCAAGTCACAAAATCAACTTCTCGGCGTGACTAACTTGTATTGAAAGAACGAGCAATTAGTTGAGATGGTAAAATTTCAGAGCACAACTCTAGCTTCAACACAGCTAAAGAGCAAGGTAAAACCATCTAAGGGAGTGTTAGATACTTAGCCAACACATATCACTTCTTACCCTTTTATCCCCACAAGTTTTAGTTAAGTTATCCTCTCATTTTCTACCTTATTTACTAACTAGCAGTTTGTTGTCCAGAATTAATGCTTGCTGTCCAGATTTCACACCCAAGCTCCCAAACCGAAATTCCCTACTCCAGAAGCTTCTAATCTTCAAAAGACAGCCACACTACCCATTTTAAACTCTCATTGTTTTCCCAAAACCAAATTTAGACGATAACAACTATCTTTGAGAAGGAGGGAAAACAATTTTTCAAACTCAAATAGAGCAAGGTAAGGTGAGCAAACTAAGATAGATAAGGAGAAAAACCCGAGATCTTACTTAAGTTTTCATAAACCATTTGATATTTCAAAACTAAGTTTTTCAAAATATCCTAAGGGGCGACCAAGCTAGGGCTTCTACGGTCAGTATGGCTCTGATACCAACTTTGTGAGGACCCGGGGTATTTAACTCATAATACTTAACCTCCAGATGGTTCTAGTATTACCAATTAAATATCTAAGCCTCAATGGACATGTACTTCCCAGAATTGCAGCACACATACATCTTTACAAAATCATGCATCATTTCCATACATTTACAAAACCAAGTCTAGCAAAAGACATACACATAATAGAGTTATTACAAAAGAGCCGACAGGCCAAATGACATCAAATAACATATAACAGCAGAAGCAAAGGCGCCATAAGATGGCTATAAACAAAAGTCAACTGGTTAGCCATAACCAACAAGGCAACCAACCGGGCCGCCAAGCTAGTCGCACCCGCTGCAGCAAAACTCACAGAAGTTGATCCCTTGGGGATCCACTTCCTCCTCTGCAACATCAAAGCAATGTAGTTGAGCACAAAAATGTACTCGTAAGATTTACGAGTAACAAGTCTATACATAGCTACATGTAAGCTGAAACAAAGGAGATGGTTATATGGTTAATTGGACGCATAAAGCAATTTTCATTTGCAATAAGGTAATAGATTGAAGGCAATTTGTCAAATCTGTTTTTAAGCATTGAAATAACAGCGAGGTATCAATAAGTAACATAAATAACAACCTAGAGGTGACTAACCCAATAGCCACCACAACATAGCACGAATTACCCATTCGTACCACCCATCAAGTTTTAGTAAAAAGGTTGTAGTCTAATTCTTGCGGGAAATAACCAAGCGTGTCCATAACCTAGGACGAGGCTATTCGAATATATTTAACCTTGCAGGGGTGTACCAATGTACCCACACTTCAAACCGCCTTTTTGCCAAGCTATTAAGCACACTTCCTTTGGTATGCCAGAACGGCTAAGTCCTACGAGATGCTTTCCAATGGATTGAGCTAATCAAGAGCCGCACGTATGGAAATTATCACCTAGCAGACCACCATCACGGCTCCCACTAAGGACCCATACGTAGAGTAGGATGCACCAGCCCAGCTCAAGCCGTTGCGGGTGCTCCCCTCTTTTCCTTGTCGCACATTGCATATAATCAAATATGCAACCCACCACGCGACTCATTAATTAACACCCCACAAAGTACTAAGTCAAGTGTCAGAGCCAGGATTAACACTCCCAAATCCTCTATGTATTTCTGAACTAGTCCCATGATCAGTCGCTAGTTCACACAGTAAACAAATATGGTAACAAATTCATATCACAACTTTATTAATAATCAACAGAGTTTATTACAAGAAAGGCTTACAGCCAACAATAAAGAACACAGCGGAAGATGAAAAGTAGTAGAGTCCAGCAATCTGCCACAGGCAATCGACTGGGGTAGCGGCCTAGTCGTCGGGATCCACACTGGTAGCAAAGTCCTTCTCCTCTGAAATTTTATTTGTATAAAGCAAGTATGAGCACAAATACCGTGCTCGCAAGTTACACCCGTCAAGTAACAGAATGACATGCATATATGGGTGTAACAAAGGATGGCTTATATTGGTTGATTTGCATAAAGCAGCATTTTCTTTAAATACTTGTACTAAGTTCTAAAGCAGTTATTCTATAACTACAAATCATTTTATAAATTCTCAGTTTTATAGTCAGATAACATTCACACATGAATGGTGAAGGATACCCTCCTATCACAAGGCTACCTGCCCAATTCCCATTTGGATAAACCAGTTTTGAAGAAGTCTTTTTCAAACAAAACCAAAGTCTAACTTTGAGTGGCTTTGCTAGCATGTCCATGACCGTGGACACGGCTATTCGAATAGTTTTACACTCTGCAGAGGTTGTACAGCTTTACCCACATGACACGAATTCTCTAGTTTGTCCGGCATATATCTATGACACCGCTCACTACCTTGGGTAATGGTCTAGAGCACATGTCAAGACCTTTACAAAGTGTCATTCCACCGTAGTTACCCCTCACTAAGGTTTCGCTACCCCCTTTGGAATAAAGACCTCCGGGTTCGGGCCCCTCTTACGCTAGGTGGGACTAACATAAGTCGTAACATGACTACCCATTGCATCTATAGGGAACGACCACGGTGGAACATTGCAGATTAATTAGCCAGGTCCTACTCCCCACACTGAGGACATGTGGTGGTACGGTGGTGGCATAGCAAGATGTGGCTCGAAAACCGGTCTTTAACTGACTTGGGCAACTTTCCAAAATAACCCTGGGCCTTAACCCTAACCAGATTAAACCTGTGTATGAACATGCACCCACCAAACATCCATTATGCCCAAGTCCAAACCATTTTTATTTATTTCATTTTTCAAAGGCATAAACTTCCATAACATACCGATGCCATGGATACAATTTAAACAACAATTGATTTCTGGCTGAAATTCCCCAAAATAAACATGTTTGGTCTATAAGCATGGCTAAGCCTGATTTTTCTCAAAATGTTCTAGTTCATACTATCGTATCAACCAGGTTTTACCTATGGTGACAATATATTTGCTTCCATTATCAAAATTGGCCATACAAAGGAGTTAACTCAATAAATTTTATTTTTGACTTTTAAAATCTTATAAATTTAAGAAAACCAAGAAAATACTATTGAAACTCGGAAAATCTAATAAAAGAATAACTTTATTAATTTTTATTTTGGTAACAGAACTTTGGGATGTTACATCAAGAGAGGTCCCATATCCCTCTAGTGTGGTTAGCACGCAAAAGTGCTTGGATCAATGGCGCAAGTAATTCGGTCCTTGTTGACTCGGGCACCAACCATTCACACCCAAAAGCACACCATCTTACCGTTGTGCCCAAGTCTAAAATATTTTATTTTCAGTTTTAGTTTGCTCAAATAATCATAGCACAAGGTGCTGAAAATAAAGTCAATAATAAGCTTTTATGTGATCAAGATTATCAACTAAGTCGACAACCGCCCAATTCTACCGGTAGCTAAGTATGACTAAGCAACATTACTCGTAACTACTAAGTGACAAGGGCTCATCCAATGAACCCCAAATCACAGCAAGATAATCCTAGGCTCAGTAGTAGAGGATAAACATTTGCCTATAGATCATGCATCTAATGGGTCAACTAACCGACAATAGTTTACCACAAGATAGCAATGCATACGTAGAATTTGCAAACAACATATTAGACTTTGAAAATAATAGTAGTAATATGATAAAATGATGCTACATCTGCTTACCTTGCTGGAAGTTCTCTTGCTGCAGAGGTTCACTCTCAGGCTCAACAAATTCTTCGGAACTTAACGCAAGAACGCGAAAATCCAATAAGAACGAAGAACACCGAAAGAAACTCAAAATCCAAAGTCATCCAAATTCCATAAAATTTACACAGCAGCAAGGTTATAATTTTAAATGAATTTAGCAACAAGAATCATTCAATTTGGACTAAGTATGCCAAAGTTATAGCCTAAACACTCTCTTTCAGCTAGACAATTCAAATTAAATTGATTTTGGGTACTATTCATGGCACAATTTTCCAGAAAGTTCTAGAACCTAAAATTTTTATGGTAGGTAGAACATGGCATTCTAAGAATAGCAAAACTAGATTTACTTCATTTGGAGTTAAAATGAATTACTTATGATTTTTCTAAGTTATGAAACTAGGGCATATCATTTTTCAAAGGCATAGACATGAACAAAACCTATTCTATATTAAAGTACATTATCAAAGGGATTTAACAAATTTTAGTTTGCTCAATTTGGAGCTACAGAGAATTACTTATGCATTTTTCAAGTTTTAAATGAATTTCTAGACAATATTATTACCTAAGCAAGTTAATTCAACCTATATAATTTTTTGGTACAGAATCAGTGCCTACACACATTTTTGGATTGAAGTTTAGTTAAACAGAAATTTAACACAATTGGAATCATCTAAAATGGAGCTAAAATGAATTAGTTATGAATTTTTGAAGTTTAATACCATTTTTAGTTGACAAATAAAGGCTTACCGGAATTTAAACAAACTTATCAAAAAGGAAAAGACGTGGAAAAATGTGGACCATAGATCACGAATCGAACGGCCCAAGCGCGAGGGCCGAACGCAACGCGCACAGCGCCACACGCAACCAACTGTTGGATTAGATCCAACGGTCCACATCAGGGGAGGTGTTCGGCGGTCCGAATGATCCAACTAACGTGGGCTGTTGATCTAAGGATGGACGGCTCACAGCGAGAGTTTCGGTCGGAGGTCCGAACGCTCGCGCCATCAGAGCCACAGATCTAGAAATCAACGGCGAAAAGAGATCGGAACGCTAGGACCTCGAAAGCGTTGAGGAGGTCTAGACCGTTGGATCTAGATCTAACGGTCCAGAGCTGAGGAGAGGTCCTAAAGCTAAAGATCTTATAAGAGGAGGTCCTGAACGACCCAGGTCTTCAAGGGGAGATCCTGGAATGTCAAGATTTATCCGGAGGAGGTCCTAGGCGATAAGATCTATAAGAGGGGAGGTCCCTGACGGCCAAGATCTACCAGAGGAGGTCCTGGACGGTCAGGATCTCCACGGGGAGGTCCTTAATGATCAGGTCTAATAGAGGGGAGGTCTTGAACGGCTCAGATCTCCGTGGGGAGGTCCTCAATGGTCATGATCTACCCGGGGTGGTCTTAAAGGTTACGATCTTGCGGGGAGGGAGGTCCTGAGGTTTTCTTTACAAAAGACCAAGGGGTGGTCTTTTGCAAAGAGGACCCCAAGGGCGGTCCCGAGGGTGATTTTTACAAAAATGACCACGGGGTGGTCTTTTCGCACAAGGATGATCCTAACGGTCAAGATTAAAACAAAGGAGGTCTTTAACGGTCAGGATCAAAGCTAGGGGAGGTCCTGGCAACTAAGGTTTCGCAAAGGGAGATCCTACGGCTAAGAGCTATCCCACAAAGATCATTAACGGCTAAGATTACGCCTTAGGGGTCCAGGAGGTTGTCGAACCTTACGACAACAAAGCAAATACTGTGCTTTGCCCGCTGGCTCGCCGCCGGCGACTCCGGTCGCGACGGTGCAAACCAACAGGTGTGATACGTGCGCAATACAATTGCGAACACAAAGGGGGCACTCTCGACGGTGGAGCTGGCCTAAAACGCCGGCGAGCCGGAGAGGAGCGGAGGAGTAACTACGTCAAAAACTGAAAACGGCAAAAAGCTTCGCAACAATCTAAACTAGCAGGTACTCAAGCACTACGGGGCTATTGTGAAAGTACCTGGGCCCAGAGGAGGTCCGAAAGAGGTCGGAGAAGTCCTGGCGGCGGAGACCGAGGATGACAACGGGGACAGAAGATCCTGAGCTAAATAGGAAGTGGAAAATGGTGAGGATAGCTCTTCAAAGGCCCAGAGGAGGTCCAGGAGCAAGGAATTGAAGGGAGGAGGTCACTCATCGGAGTTGGGAACAAAAGCGAAGAATTTTGGCCGCGAGGATCCAAAGTTCAAATCCGGGCTGCTCCTGCGAAGGCAACCCAAAATCAAGTTAGGGAACCTGCTCCAGATGATGAGGTGGTCCAGGCGACGAGAAAAAGAGAGCCAAGGAACCACTAGAGCACCGTCGCCGATGGGGACTCCAAGGTCTAGCAATGGCGGAAAAGATGTTCTCGGTGGTTTGTGCGTAACACACAGAGAGAGCTGGGGGTGACAGAGAGGTGCGAAAGGGAATCCAGAGGAGGAGCTCGAGGTCCTCAAATAGCTCGGGGTCAACGGTAGCATGAGGACAAGGCTTAATGGCGACGAGACCTGAAGCTCTGCCAAGTGCGAAAAAGAGGGGAGGAGCAGGTAAAGGTCAGAGCTAAACACTGACAAGGTTGAAAACGAGGGGCTCAGAGCCGTTGAGGGGCCCCACGAAGTGACTAGGCGCTGCACCTCACCTGCCATGGCGCACGCTTGCACGGTGCGAGGAAGAAGAAGAACAGAGGGAGGTCGAGGAGGTCATGGGCGGTTAGATTAAAGACAGACGGTTGGGATTGCTCAAGACCTCCTTGGGTCCGACACGGCAGGGGAGGTCTGAGGCGTTGGATCGAAATCCAACAGCTCACAGACGTGCCCAAACGACCGCGCCCGAGTGCGGCTTGGTGACTTGGTTCGACCGAGACAGGTGTTCTGGCTCAGGTCTGACTCGAGCCCAAGTCTGACTCAGACCTAGGGTTTAAATTAGAACAGAGAACTTAGGGGGATTGTTTGAGGTAGGAAACAAACTCCAAAATTTCTGAAATTTTTACAGGAGCTTGCTAACTTTGATATTCACCCTCTATAAAATTTTCAGAGGTTTTCATGTAGTGCATTTTCCTCCAAAAATTCTGCAAGGTGCTAAGCTAGGGTTTGACTCAGAGTCAAATTGGTTTGACTAACCTCTTAAAATATTCAAATAATTTCTAAAAATTGTAAAATTTTTCATAGGGGTCACACATTAACCCTAGGACTTAGGAAAAGTATTTCCAGAGGATGATCATAAGGTTAGACAAGAAAGTTTTTGAAAGGCAAGGTTTAGGTCAAAAGAGGCTTGTGGTTTTGTATTTCCATACTTCCTCTACAAAAATTTTCTGAACATACATAAAACACAAGATGCAAGAAATTTTTTGATTTCTACACATTTTCTTACATTTGAAACACAAGCCAATACTTGGGATGTTACAGTGGGTGCCTCCGTGCACGAGAATCGGGTCTGTGGTAGTCTTGTCCGGATCATTAAGGACCTAACTTTGTGCCTTCGTTAATCCAAGTACCACTCGTACTTCCACACGTGCTGTATGGGTAACGCTTGGTTAAGTAAGGGGATGATGTTATTGAGTTGGAAAATAGGTGGATAAGTACATATGGGTTTGATCTCATATCTATATCATATGTTCTTAAGGGTAAGGACATATGTGTATGATCATGCTGTTCTTGGGCTCCGATTGCAATCTATTATGTGCAGTGAGCACGACTTTAATTTCTGTCATTTAATTTCTGTAGATTGGGTCGGCACTGTCGATACAACTTGTGAGCCCCGGTTAGCAGGTTCTATCAGAAACTTGTACTAAGTGGGATCAGGTCTCGCATGGGTGATTCAACTCAATAAGGTTGTCTTGCTGAAAAATACTGGGTCTTGATTTCCCCGGCCGGCATACTAAAGGAAGTGTGTTATTATCCAAAGGCTTACGGGCTAGTCAAGTCGTGTGGGTAAAGATGTACACCCCTGCAGGGTTAAAACTATTTGAATAGTTGTGTCCACGGTTACGGACAACTACTTGGGTTCGAGACAGCATTTGTTAGAATTCAAATGAAAATTGATATGGTTATAACTTGGTATCGCCATGAATGGTTGTTCATGCGTGTTAGTTTATCAAGTGGGCAGCCACTTGGTTATGAATTGATCTGCATTGAAATTATTGATACTTATTTTTTTTGTCCAAAAATTTGGTTTACTAAATGGCCTTGGTAAAACTAGAATGTGCAAGAACCAACTTGTTGCTTTATGCAAAAATTTATGCCATTATGACCACTCTTTGGACAACCTTATCGTGTATAATCTCATATCCTTTGTATAGCACCTCCCATACACTTTCTTTTATTAGTTTGTGTAAGCCTTGCGAGTACCTTTTGTACTCAGGTGCTTTAACCACTTGTTGCAGGTGAGGACGGTTATGTGTACGCTATTTCTACCTCCACTCAGTTGCCTGCGGGTGATGGGGCACACTTGGTGGCTCTTTTGTTGTTTTATTTCCGCTGCAAATATTTGTTTCCGCTACAAAACTTCTGTTTAGTGGCTGTTGGCCACTTGTTCTGTTGTACATTCTAGTCTTATAAAATATTTTCAATAATAATGTATGACTTGTGTATGACTATGTACAATGTTGTTAGGATATGTGCACATTAGTCTTTGATCCTGGGAACTAATGTGAGACACATATCCGGGAACCAGGAATTGGGTTTGTTTTCCGCTAAGGGTTATATCTTTGGTATAATCTCTTGACTTGAAAATAAATCTAATTTCGTGGTCCTTACAATTAGAGAGAGATAAATTAGTTTTTGCACTTAAGCCTCCAAGAGATATTAGGTTTTGGTTGAGAGAGCTAAGTGTTGCTCTTAGGGTTTTGTCTTCCAGGTGGACTGGTTGTAATCCTTTTTCTTCAAGTGTTAATAGAAGATCAAACTTGATTTATCATGTTTTATTTGTGTTCTTGCTTGATTCTTTTGCCTTCTTGAGGTGTTCTTGGTGATTCTTTGTTCCATCTTGTTCTAATGTGATTCGTGTTGACATGTAGCTTGCTTGGGCTTGCAGGAACCCTACCTAGAATCATTTTGGCTGCCTAGATCTCATGAGCTTGAGCAGATCAAGTTTTTCCTCTTTTGCCTAGTTCTTGAGCACTCTTCCCTATGATGGATAATGGTGAAAACCTTGACAAGAAAAATCTTGAAATTATTGGTTGGAATAGGTGTCAAACATCTTAGGGTAGCAGTGTTTCAAATTTGGTGTGATTTGAACGAGTCGATCAAAAGTTAGATGAAATCTCCATTTGGATATCGTGTTGTTTTTAGACTGTCTGCAGGAGAGTGATCAAACCGCTTGAGAGTTGGCGGCCAGACTGGCCTGACAGAGTTATTGTCTGGTACTAACTTGTAGTTGTTGTTTCTCAGTGCTAGCAAATTCAATTTTAATTTTCACAGTTGCTCGTAGCTGTTAGAGTAAAAAGATTACTAAATACCTAGGAAAAAAAGTTATCGGAGTCATTCGCCCCCTCTTACTCCCGTAACCGATTCTGCGGACTAAAACACTAAAACTTTTGTCATGCATTCGTTTCTTAGCACTCTCACAAGCAACATGGGTAGAGCAAGGCAAATGCTTTTCCCTCGTATAAAGGAAAAAGCGATACAAAACGTCGATATGGGCTAAAGAATAAAACCTTCTCTGATCCAGCCTTAAGCTACACAGTGATGACCTGCAGGGCCTAACTACGAACTTGATTGCTCAGCCTTAAGCTACACAGATCGGGGCTCTACCAGCTATCCTTGTCGTAATGCCGAAGGAGCACTGCCCATAACCAGACTACAGAAACTGTTTGTCGGTGAACCATTATTTAGTCGACTGGCAGCTGACATTCATCAAGAAGCCGGCGGCCTGCCGCTCCGGCCATAATTTGGCTCTTTCGAGTTCAATCTAGGGATCTGCTCCTGCATTACGGTTAGTTTCTCTTACATGTTGTGCTTCTATTGAGCTGCATACCAACTGCTAATTGTGTCCCCTGAATTTGATTTTTCTTTCGAAGAAAAACAGTAGGAAAGGATCTTAATAAATTGCGTTGACGGTTTGTTTTTTAATAGGGAGGTGTTAGTAATCGGACGTACGGGTGGAGCGTCCCACCCATACGGTCCGAAAAATATGCCCTGCCAGTTTGAATGTGCAGCTTTGTTTTGCCTTCCCTCGCCGGTTTCCACTTCTTCCCCACACGCTCTCCTTCACGGGAGGGGCAACGGGCGCCTGCGGCTGATGCCCTGCCGGCTCTCCATCCATTGCTGCACCCCCCTAGCTTATTCGTCAGCTGGCACCGGGCCCTGCCGCCAGCCATGCAGTGCATCGGCCGACCGGCCACCGTACTGTACGTACATAGCGTGAAAGAAAGGGCGCTATTAGTTTGCTTGTCTTAGTACGAGAGCTAGCAATCATGCTACATGCTCTTCTATTTATACGGGTGATACTAGTAACCCCAAGTGATGAGGCGTCCTAGCGGTTTGCTTCCAATCGGATGTATGTGTGGGATCATTACTCTTTTTCGATGGTCACAACATTTTTTTGTTGGACACTGCCACGGCTCGTACGTCCGACGCCAAGATTTTCATCGTACGGTTTGGCCACCGTTGGATTAAAGTAACGAAGGTTGATTAAAACCATTGACTCTCATTTGGTTAATTGATGTCCTCAATTGTGGCCCCACACCCCTCAGTTACTTGATTAATTAGAAGATGGTGTAGCCTATAGGAATAGGTCCTACCAACATGTCTAGATAACAGTTGCAACATCTGCGCATAATGGTTGCAACATCATCGAACAATGATTGCAACATCCCCGGACAATGGTTGCAACATCCCCGGACAACGGTTGCAACATCATCGGACAACGGTTGCAACATCCCCGGACAATGGTTGCAATATCTCCGGACAACGGTTGCAACATCCCTGGACAACGGTTGCTACATCCTAGGAAAATAGTTGCAACATCCCCGGGAAACGGTTGCAACATCCTAGAAAAATAGTTGCAACATCCCCGGACAATGGCTGCAATATCCTAGGAAAATAGTTGCAACATCCCCAGACAATGGTTGCAACATCATCAGACAATGGTTGCAACATTCTCGGACAATGGTTGCAACATTCTAGGAAAATAGTTGCAACATCCCTGGACAATGGTTGCAACATCCTAGGATAATAGTTGCAACATCTCCGAGAGCGTCTAATATTTCTACACTATCCGGACGTATCTGTCTTATGATTTCCCAAGTTTGTAACTTGCACGGGAATTTTGGTTACCAGCGAAATAAAATGGACGCAACTACAAATCGGACGAACGGGTGGGAGCTCCCACCCGTACGCCCAGTAACCTACTCGCCGCTTTCAGCTGCATGCATACATGCCGTCTCCACCTCAGCCCCCTCCACTCGCTCTCAGCTGCATGCATGCATGCGATCGTGTCCCCCACTGGCCGCTCAACTCACACGGTCCAAATTCCGAGACCTAAAAAATCGAGCGACTACCTAAAAAATAAGTAAATAAAATTTATTTTTTGGGCGTTTTTTTCGTTCATCTCCCACAGCACAAACTCGATCAATAAAATCAAAACAAAGCATATGAAAAAAAAAACGCGTTGAAAAATTCTTGCAACATCACCGTAAACAGTATGCAACATTTTTTCATATGGATGCAATATTTTTTTCAACGGGCCGCAACAAAAAAAATTTATATAGATGCAACATCGGAAAGAAGTACGCCGCTGCATGTAACATCTTCCGGACACGGTTGCAACATCCCCGGACAACGGTTGCAACATCCTAGGACAACGGTTGCAACATCATGAATCAAAAAACAAAACATCTGGAAAAAAAAACACGTAGAAAAAAATTGCAGCATTTTTTTTTCTACAGATGCAACATTGTTTTTAGGGCTGGGCTTTTCCGGACCAAGCCCGAAGCCCAAAGCCTGCATATGTGCTATTTTAGATTCCAAGTGTGAAATTTCTACTCCTGCTGCCAAGTGATTACCAATAAATCTCTATAGTATATTTTTCTGGTTTTGTAGCTGTAGCTAGCGCATACTCATCTTCTACACACCAAGTATATTTCAGCTCGAGTGTTAAATAACTCGTGGTCGCCGGCTGGTCCAAGCACATAGCAATGCATATCAACTTTGACTCAGAATCTAATTCATCACCTCACCTCACCTAACAAGCGCGCACGACACACAGCGAGAACACGGTACACAGTGGGAGTCGAGAAGCGTCCGATTTTTTTGCAAAACATCGTACATATGTATCATATCGTTTCCCTTTTTAATATACATCGTAGAACAAATAATATTCGGGCTGTCCCACCTTAAAAACATTTCTCAAAATTATACACTGTGATTCATTTAAAAAGCAGTTTGCCTAATTTCGCATCTATAACTCTTCGAAAGGGCAATCCGCTCGAGACATAGGGGTTATTTGGTTTGCTATTCTTACAAACAAAATCAAATATTAGTAATACCAGCGAAAATTGGTTGTTGTTTAGTTTGCTACCAAAATTTGGTAATGTCCACAAAAATTTGGTAACGCCAATAAAATCCAATATCACACGTGAGCAATTCGAGGGAGAGGAAATCGCTCACCAAAATTTTGGTAACGCCAAAATTTGGCTTGGCCACAATGCAAACAATGTTTTTTTTTCTTCTAATATTTAGTTTTATCCCAGTTTTAGCTACACCAAAATTTTAGCTTTCCCGATTGTGAAGTAAACAAAACGGCCGCAATTTGTCAATCGGGAGAGCTGCCCTAAGATGCAAATAGTAACGAGACCATCTTTCCAAATTATTCTATTCTCTGTTGAGTCAAAAAAAAATTCTGTGTTGGACAAATTAAGAAAGAACAAAACAAGGACATGGAAGCCTTGAAATAAGGAGAGCCGCAGTGTTCGAATATGCTACAACAACGGTGCAGTTTGAGAAAGGTAAATCAATTTCAGAAATATATAAATTGAAATTGTGAATGAAATAAACTCAAATATGTAAACTGTAATTTGGAGATAAAATTCAATCTGGGACAAAATTAAAATCGTAATGTATAAACTTAATATTTTCAATTTTAAATTGAAACGACCATTATGCTATAATTACAATCGTACTAAAAATAAATAAAATCTCAAATTTTGGACCTAAAAAACTGCAGAATATCCTAATATAGTTATGTTAGGATTAAAATTGGAAAAATAGGAATTAAATTATCTAAAAGTAAAGCTTCCATAATTTTGAATTATATATAGATTACATAGATCAATCCTAATATAGTTATGTTAGGATTAAAAATAGAAAATTAAGACTTTTGAGAATAATTACAGTGACCAAGAACAAAAATTACATAAATAATTTACTGTAATTTATGTATAATGAAGTTGTAAATGAACTAAAATTTGACTATTTTTTGTTGTGAAACAGTCAAATCTTGTATAGAAGGATCCAACTTTTAAACATGGATATTGTAAATTTAAAACTCATGTAGTGGAATTGATGTTAATGTATGCATATTTCAGGGGAGCAATGGATAGATTTTTAGTTGACTTGCGGGATGAGTGGGTGGTGCAAATCCTGGTCCTTTTCAGCTTCACATTGCAAGTGTTCCTGCTCATCTTCGCGGATATCCGTCGGCACAATGTCTCCGTTGTGCGAAGGATGCTCCTTTGGCTCGCGTACCAGCTGGCTGACTCCACCGCGTTGTTCACCCTCGGCCACATGTTCATAAGCAGCCGGCCGCCTGAGCAGCAGCAGCTCATGGCGCTCTGGGCGCCGTTCCTCCTGGTGCATCTCGGTGGCCAGGACACCATCACCGCCTACTCCTTCGAGGACAACCGGCTCTGGCTGCGCCACCTGCAAACTCTGGTTGTGCAGGTCCTGGGAGCTACCTATGTCCTCTACAGGTATATCCCCGGCAGCGAGAGCTTGGTCCTGGCGGCCGCCGTCCTGATGTTCGTCGTCGGTGTTCTCAAGTATGGGGAGAGGATATGGGCGCTCCGGTGCGCCAGCTTGGAAAGCATCTGGAGCTCCCTTGAGAGGTCGGAGGCAAGCGATCGCCGCCAGACGTTCCAATGGGCCTACCATAATTATTTCACTGATCCAGCAGAGGAGGTTCTGCTGGTAGCTCACTCCCTGATGGATGTCTGCAAGGGACTGTTTGTGGGATTGCGGAGAGCGCAGTCAGAGTATGTAAGTCGTGTCATGCCGTATTTTTTGGCAAACGATAACTTGGACAAGTTGATGGAGATGGAGCTGTCCCTGATGTATGACATCATGTACACCAAGGCGGTGGTGATCCACACGTGGTATGGATGCTGCGTCCGTGTGGTTTCGCTGGTTGCCACAGCCGCTGCATTCTTGCTGTTTCAGTTTAGCAACAAAGATGCTCACAAAACAAACGACGTCGCAGTCACTTATATCTTGTTGGTAGGGGCCTTGGTCCTGGAGATGGCATCCCTGGTGATGGCAGTAGGGTCGCCCTGGAGTGCCTTGTACCCTAGGAAATGGCGCTGGCTTCACGAGGAGTCTCTATCTTTGCGCCGGCTTGTCAGGGCTGGAAGAGGCAGAAAGTGGTCCGGCTCTGTTGGGCAGTTTAGCTTGTTACAGTCCGGCGAACCAACCAACAGAATGGCGAGGTTAGTGGGGCTCGAGGAATGGTGGTGGCAAGTGCGTCACTCAAGGTCCGTGAAGATTTCAGATTCTACAAAGGAGTTGGTGTCGAGAGAGATCCTAGTAATGGGAAATCGGCGTAAGGCAGGTTCTCGGCCGGGTCTGCTCACGCTACAACGTTTTAAACGGGATGAAGACACTGATTTGGATGAGTATATTAGGCGGAGCATTGAAGACATTGATTTCGAGGACAGCATCATCGCCTGGCACATCGCCACTGATACCTATCTGTCCAAGGTTGGCAGCAGCCAAGGAGAGTTGTCGGAGGCAATCAGGGTGCTATCCAACTACATGATGTTTCTCTTTGCGGTACGCCCCTACATGCTGCCCGGCCCTGTACGGCACAGACGTGTCGCCCAGACCCGCGATGATCTGTTCCACGAATTACCACGAATATTTGGTAATCATCTGTTCCACAGATTATCACGAAAATCTGGTGATGAATATCTGTCCCGCGAATTAATGCCAGTGATTGGTATATATCCTTTTGACTTGCCCGACCCCCTTCCTACTTGCCTCATTGGAGCGAAACTTGCCACCGCGCTGCTGTCCTGCTACAAACGGAGAACTGCAGCAGTCATCTTTGGGGTGTGGGTGGAGATGCTGGGCTATGTTGCCGACAACTGCAGTAGGGAGTCCCATGCCAGGCAGCTCGGCAGTGGCGGCGAATTCCTCACCATCATGTGGGTTATGGCAGGGCACGCCAACATGTCTATCAGCTTAGACTACAAGCCACGAGTCCGATGAAATGTGTATCTAACAGTAATTCCCTCCTCATTTATCTCAAACTAGCTGCGCAGTTGCGCGCCTAGACACTACAGTGTGCTCATTGTAAAACTTCTTAAGAGTGTTGTATATTCTCCATTCTCTTTCTCTTATCTCATGTGGCTCATGTAACAATGTCTATATATACTCACAATTAATGAATAAATTGTATAGTTGTGAATAGCAAAATCATCATCCCAAAATTCTAACAAAACTTACTATTTGCCGCATAGAACCCCAGCTTGGGTCATCGTGTATTTATGATGTCAGAGGATTACAATAGATTAGTAGATTACATATTGTTAGGATTACACGCGCTAGTTGCCTTGTTCACCGTATATGATGAGGGGTTGAGTATCCTTTTATCCCAACTTTAAAGTTTAAAATTCAAGTTTGATTCAAACCTTTTGAATGAAGTTCGGTCTGCAATCACCGAAATTTCTGAATTTAATTGATTACAGTCGGTAGCGACAAAAACAAAAACGAAAACGAAATTCAAAACCCTATAGTTGTGTGTAGATATGTAGATAGATATATTGAACACTTTGCTACCGGTGGACGGGTGGAGGATACTGAGGTAACAGCCCCGAATTTCGGGACCGTTAAACCCTTCGCAACCGCCTAGGATGTGCAGTTGTGAAGCAAGTAGCGTCACAAGCAAGCTTTCGATTACAACAAAAACCAATATTTTATTACACAAGGCTAAGGCTTAACAGCCAGTTTTTACACGGACACGGGCATCTAAGTCCAAATTTTATATAATACAAGACAAAAGAACTTCAAACCATAGGCACGCTTGAGCGCGGTCGAGACCTAATAACAGTAGTCGTTGCCTTCAGGGGGTCCACCAAAATCCTGCTCACAAGGATCCTCTGCATGTTCCCAGGTTTCTTCTGTAGATGTTTTACAGATTACAAAAATGAGTACTACTACCGTACTCAACAAGCCACATGGAAATCTTAATTAATTACATACAAGGAGTTCAATGGATAGTTAGGGTTTACCATACCTGGCACATGTGGATGCATTTTCCATTTAAAACAGATTATAAAACAGTAAAACAATAATAGATATAACATCAGGGGTTTCTCAACACTTGCAAATACCAACTCAACATCTCAACAACTCTACTTATGCCTCTGTACTGGAATCACCCATTAACACAGCTTCATTAACCGGAAGCACGGCGTATTCGAATACCTTTAGTTATACACTCTGCAGAGTTGCCCAACTTTACCCACAAGATACCTCAAGCTCGTACTGTCATGCAATATAAACGCAACACGTTAGCGTGCGACTGAGCTGAGATAACAAAGCCTATTCACTGCTCAACCTTTATAGCCTCTACCCAGTAGGTCTAGGGACCATACAGCTCTTGGGAGACTCCACCGGCCACAGTGGATCTTGCACCCCAATGCTGACGGCACCTACCGTTGTGGAGACCAGCGAGTGTCCCCTTCCGGCCACTCTTGTCCCATTCTAGATGTTGTAGATATTCAATCGGATGAGCAGTGCACTAAGCTAGGGAGGAATGACCACACATGTGGTTGAGCGATTTTCTGTGTCTGTTACTTGGCACAAGATTTTTGTCCTTACCTGTCTTATAGTGAAGCGATAGACCAACACCAACACGTGGCTATCCATCCTCTAGGCCTCACCTTAGACCTTCTTTTACCAAGTTTATTGGGTTGTCCACCTTCCTGGACACAACCCTCAACTCTCCACCCATTGGCGAATCGCCAATACACTTCTCCAGAATTTATAAATATTTTTGTGAAAAACTACTTTATATAGTTATCATTATATGTGAACTTGTCAAGGTGAATATGGCCTACAAGGTATGTATACTTGTTAAGGTGAATATGGCTTACAAGTGCTAGGTGGGTTTGTCTGTGGGGTAATGGGATTTATCTAATTATCATGGTATTCAAAAGTATTATTTCAATATTTAAAGTAATTGGCACAAATAGAGTAATGAAAGTAATAATATAAATATATTGAACATGGGTTCAAAATGATCAAAGAATGTGACTTGCCTTCTTGCACAAATTCTTCTCGATTTTGGTCTTGTCCGGTGTCTTCTGGAGTCTGGTCATCGAAGTCGTGACCTAGCGTGAAACAAAATAAAATAAACCAAATAAAATCCAGCTCGACAAGGAGTGAGCTGGGAACAACATGCAAGTAAATAAAATCAGAAAAGAAACATAAAGGAAGGTGGTGTGAGGTGGTGGAGGTTATCTGGTGTTTAAGTGGATCGAACGGAGCTGAGATTTGGATCCAAGTACAACAAAAAATATAGCAAAGAGGTAATGAATCTGATAGAAAGCGTAAAAGAATTATTGGGAGCTTGATATAGCTGATCGGAGTCAAGATTGGGCTTTCTAGGTTCGAGATGGTCTGAATGGGCATGAAATGTCCAATTAGGGTTTCAGGCAAAAATTGTCGAATGATGAATAGTACTATTTTACTATTCATCTACAAATATCTGATTTGAACCGTAACTAGGGTTTGCTATTTTCAGCTGAAATGAACAGTGTATATGTGGAACAGTAATTCTATTTTTGGATGAGCAAGAAAAGAATACTAGCGAGGAACGATGTCGGGCGGTTTTGATTGAGCAAGAATGGGTCTAACCCATTCATCATGCGCCCACGGCCCGAAGGCCCAAACCGCGCGGCCTCAAAGGCCTTCGGGGGCACTGACCGAAGGCCATAGCGCCCCTTCGGCGCTGCTGCACGGGCGGAGGGGGCGGCGCTTCGCGACAGCGGCAGCCAGCGGTGGGGGAAAGAGGACGGCGTGGGGAAAGGTTCCACCCAGGTGAGTGCTTCTTACCTCAAGGGTTTTGCACGGGCTGGGATTTTGGGGTGGGGTTGTGGTGGCGGCGGTGGCTCTTGGCCAACTCTGGGGATGAAGGTGGGTAGGGAGGGGGAAGAGCTTGGTGCGGGTGTTGAAGGCTGAGCGGGGCGGCTTTTATAGTTGGGCAGAGGCGGTGGGAGCAGTGGAGGCGCTGGCGCGCGGCTGCGACGTGGGCGGTGGAGTGGATCTGGCGCCGGGCAGGGGGTGAGTTGGGGTTATGGGCGAGCATGGGACGGCGCTGCGCTTTGAAGGCGAAGAGGGAGAGGTGGCGCGGGAGGTGGCGGTGCTCTTACTGGAGCAGAGCGGGAGGTGGCGCGGTGGGAGATGGGATGGGAGCGGCGCGGTGCTGGCGGCTTGGGGCGCGCGACGCATTGAAGGCGAAGGGGAAGGTGGCCCGGTTCCCTCACTAGAGCGAAGCCGGGAGGTGGCGTGTAACGGAGGCGGCTGTCGAACCCAGGAATGAAGGATCCCGAATTCTCTGTGTTCATACACTAGTCTAGGATTTCTAGTGTACACAGTTAAGCAAAAGTGATAGCACAATCATATCACGCACTTTATTAATAATAATTTCTGAGTTTATTACAAAGGGGGGCCTGAGGCCAAATAAATAGAAAGCACAGCGGAAAGCAAAATAGTAGTAGACCACACGACTTGCCACAGGCAATCGTCTAGGGGTGTAGCCTAGTCGTCAAGATCCTCACCGTCCTCATAGAGGTCTTCTCCTGAATAAAGATTATTCAGCAAGAGTAAGCACAACTTCCGTGCTTGCAAGTTACACCCAATATTGAAAGTTTATGCATGCATAAGGTAAACAAAGGATAGTGGCAGGGTTATTTTGCATAAACAGCATTTTCAGGTTAAATATCAATAATAGTTTCTAAGGCCAGTTTTTATATTATAACTAAAATCAGTGATTAAAATGACAATTAATAGTGGATAACCTTCATTGATTGAATGGTGAAGGATGTCCTCCTATCACTTGGCTAACCGCCCAATTTTTACCATAGGATTATCCATCCTAAAATCATCTGTGGAAATCATCCTAAATAAAATCATCCTAAAATGACAATTATTCAGCAAGATTGGAATTTCCCACGCTGCGGTGGCTGCGGTGTGGTGATGCGAGGTTTGGGAAGACCTCCTACATTGAACCTCTGAGCGGCCATCCTCCGCTTGCGGTTCTCCATTTCTATGTGCTTGGCCTCCTGCTTGATTGCCTTATCCATCAACTGTTGGAAGTCGGTGAAATTCTGAGAGATCAGTTGGACAGAGATATCATCGTTTAATCCCTCTAGGAACCATTCTTGTCTGTTCTCATCTCTGGCTACGTTAGCTGGGGCGTAGCGGGCAAGTTGATTAAATCGGTGCAGATATTCATTCACCGTTCGGTTGCCCTGTCGGAGTGCATGGAATTCCTTCTTCTTCAGCGTCATCATTCCCGCCGGGATGTGTGCATGGCGGAAGGCTTGCACAAAGTCGGCCCATGTGATGGATTGAGCATCATTATCGGCGATGCAGTAATTATCCCACCATTCTGATGCGGGACCGTTCAGTTGGTGAGAGGAAAACAAAACCCTCTCACGATCAGAGCACTGAGTGATGTCCAGCTTCTTCCCAATGGCCCGAAGCCAGTCATCGGCGTCCATTGGTTAGGTACTGCTTGACAAAGTTGTCGGACGCATCCTCATGAACTCGGACATGGTCAACCTCTGGTTGTGCGGGGGTGGAGCCGGAGCTGCTGCTGCTGCGGTAGCGGCTTGAGCATTCTGCAGCGACTGGGCGAGAAGGTCAATCAGATGGGTATGATTCGCCATCATCTGGCGCCAGTCGGGTCCTTCTGCCGGTGGTGGTGGTAGTTGCAGAACGTGATTATCCTAGTAATCCGCCTGATCGTTCTCTTGGCCACTAGCACTGCCGCTGCCTGTTCTACGGGTGGTCACCATCTGCTAGATCCTCCAAGGGTTTAGATAAGATAGACAGATAACTCTAAAGGGGATAAATCTAAAATAGCCCAAGAACAAACAAATAAACACGCAACAAAGGACCAACTTTTCAAAATAGTTCTTTTATTCATTTATTTTACTTTATTAATTGATTATGGCTATCACAAAAGTAATTGATAGCTCATAATTCGCAACTAAGGTACGGACTAAAAGAAAACATCTATGGGGTACTGGGGGTGTAATCTATCTCGTTGGAGCTACCCTCGCCTGCCTTGTAGCTAGCTAACTCTGCTTCTACTGCTTTCAGCCTTGCTTCCGTATACTCCAAGCTATCTTGGATGGTACGCAAGTCCTCCAGTGTGTTTCCGTAGGCATAGTCCAGTGCCTTCGTCAGGTCCACCTGGTGCGTCAGCTCGGGGGAATCCTCTTCTTTGGCGGAGCGGAAGACGCTGTCGAGTCTGGTCGGAAGATGCATCGGGTAATAGTGGAACCCGGTGCCATTGAGGTAGCGATCGTAGGTGTGGAGGAGACGACGGACTGCCTCTCTTGCTGCATCCTGGATACCATCGACGAAGGTGTCGCGTCTGATCGGAGCGTGAAAGATGCAGAAGACTGTGTTCGGCGACAGATCGGAGTAAATCAGCAATTCCACCCTCCAGAACCGTCGTTCTCCCACCTTGTACCTATAGCCCTGGAATATTGGCCTCTTCTTGTACTCCAAATATTGCATTATCTCTAGAGAAGCTCGGCCTAGTGTCCAGCAAGAACTCCGTGAGAGGTAGCGTCCGGTACCTCGGCCATCTACAATTTTTGAGAAAGGGGAGAGTCGGTAACCATTTTAAAGAGAATGGTTGAGAGAGGACTCTGGATAGACTCAAAATAGTTTTGGTTTTCAACAATAATTCTTTAAGGAAATTGTGGGGCCACGACCTAAAGTCGATAAGGCTCTAATACCACTTTTGTCGAACCCGGGAACGAAGGATCCCGAATTCTCTGTGTTCATACACTAGTCCAGGATTTCTAGTGTACACAGTTAAGCAAAAGTGATAGCACAATCATATCACATACTTAATTAATAATAATTTCTGAGTTTATTACAAAAGGGGGGCCTGAGGCCAAATAAATAGAAAGCACAGCGGAAAGAAAAATAGTAGTAGACCACACGACTTGCCACAGGCAATCGTTTGGGGGGTGTAGCCTAGTCGTCAAGATCCTCACCGTCCTGATAGAGGTCTTCTCCTGAATAAAGATTATTCAGCAAGAGTAAGCACAACTTCTGTGCTTGCAAGTTACACCCAATATTTAAAGTTTATGCATGCATAAGGTAAACAAAGGATAGTGGCAGGGTTATTTTGCATAAACAGTATTTTCAGGTTAAATATCAATAATAGTTTCTAAGGCCAGTTTTTATATTATAACTAAAATCAGTGATTAAAATGACAATTAATATTGGATAACCTCCATTGATTGAATGGTGAAGGATGTCCTCCTATCACTTGGCTAACCGCCCAATTTTTACCATAGGATTATCCATCCTAAAATCATCTGTGGAAATCATTTTATAAACCAAAAACAAGTCTAACTTAGAGTGGCTTTGCTAGCATGTCCATGACCACGGACGCGGCTATTCGAATAGTTTCTACTATGCAGAGTTTGTACAGCTTTACCCACACGATATAATATGCTTTTAATGTCGGCCAAAGCACGCTTCCGAAGGCGTGTGACTAAGCCATTATCATGAGGCCGTTACAATGCAATGCCTTAATGTATTTATGCCCGCTAAGGTTTCGCTACCATTGGACTAACCATCCTCCGGAAGCCCCCTCTTGCGCCAGGTGGAACTACTGTCTAACCGACGCCCACACATACAACATGGCACAAATAACACTAAGGCGCCACAAATTATTTAGCCAAATCTGTCCCATTCTTGACATGTGGTGGTACTGTAACAGCCCCAAGTTTATAAACAGTAATAAAATGCTTTATGAACAGTAATGAGGTGCTGTTCATAGCATTACTGTTCATTTCTACACTTTGGGCAGCATGCTACAAATTAAAAACCTTCCTTTTAGTCAAAATCCTAAAGAACCATTTAAAGTCTTAAAGGAATACAAGATAAAACTTGTATTATGACTGGGAGGTATTTTTATTAAAGCCTAGATAAATTATCTTGGCTAAAAATATTTTTGCTGTATTTTTTAAAATTATTTGGACTTAAAGGAAAAATTATTATCTTTAAATGAATATTCTCGGGCTAAAATAAATATTTATGTATTTTACAAAGTGAAAATGTGGTTTATGAAATTTATCTGGGAAATATATCATCCCAGTAGCTTCCAGTAAAAATTTCATGATTTTATAAATTTATTTGATATTTTTAAAAGCCCAGTCAAACCTCGGAGTGTTTGAATAAGGTTCTAGTCAACCGAACCGGTCTAAACCCAAACTCAACACTGTAGCGACTCGGCCTCATGTGGTTGGGTCCAACCGAATCAATTGGTCTGGCTCGGTCACGTTCGCGCGCAAGCCAAAACTCCACGCGTGATATGAGCCGTTGATCTTTAATCGAACGGGCGAAGCTATAATACTCCGCGAGCTGTCCACGTACGCATCTTAATCTCCGCTGTTGGATCTTTGTCTAACGCGCGAGATCAGTGTGTGCAATCGGACAACTCCGGATCCCTATTCAATCTTCACCGTTCATTCTCGATCCAACAGCGCCGCCCTTTTCGTTTTAAACTTAAAGGCGCGCTTTTATCTCAGCCGTTAGATTCAAATCCTACGGTTTTTCCCTTTTTACCGCGTGTTATAAATCCCGCACTCCTCTGGACCGTTGGATCTTCATCGTGTGGCCCAGATTAGTGTATGCATTCGGACGACTCCGGATCCCCGCACAATCGTGGCCGTCCATCCTTGATCTAGCGGTATCGCTTATTCCAATTTGAAATCAGAGGCGCGCGTTTATGCGGGCCTTTGGATTTCAATCCTACGGCACTCCTTTTTGACCGTGAGCCTTTAAAGCCCAAAATCGGTGGGTCGTTGGATTTCAATCGTACGGTCCATATAAGTGTATGCAATCGGACCATCCGGTTCCATTTTACATCCTGACCGTAGAAATCAAATCCAACGGTGCTGATCCATCGCATCTAAAAAGGGTGACGTGTATATCTTTTAATTGATCGTTGGATTTCAATCCAACGTCTATCTTTGAAAGCGGAACCCCGCAACCCTTCGGGATTTCGTTTTAATCTCGATCGGTCGATCTAGATCGTGCGGTCCATATTAAATGATACCGATTCAAATCATTTAATCTCTCTATTTATCGTAGCCGCCCATTTCCAATCGGACGGCTGACATTTGTTTGAGCCTTTCTGAGGTGCGCGCGGCTGAGGATGACAATGGGGCCCCCATGTCAGTTGGCTCTTATCTTCTTCCTCTCTCTCGTGCGATTTCTCTCAGAACAGAGGAGAGGAATTATCCCAAAGTTTTGCAACTAATTTTTGGGATAATTAGCCTAAATGGACACCTCATCAACTCTAGATCTTTCTCTCTTGCCTGTAGCTCAACATCCATATATAAACCCTAGTTTCTTTGAGTGCAGCCATTGTTGCCTCTCAAGCTCACTTTCCTCCATTCTTTGTCGGTGGAGTTTCTTGCTTCTATCCTTTGCTTATCTACCTTAAGCACTGGCTTTACTTACAATAAAGATTGGTTATCTTTTGTAGGTCAAATCCAGAGTTTATTTCTCTGTCCATCATCATCGGTTTTCAGAGTTTTTGGTATCTTTCCTATACTGGTAAGCCAAAAACCCTAGTTTTGATATCTTGAGCATCCTAGGAACCTTAGAAGCTGTTGTGAATCATTCTTTTAAGCATCAGTAGCCTCAACTTGCTTTAAACTGAAAAGTTGATATTATACCTTTTCGGTTTTCCATGTCATTTTCAAGACCTAGGGTTCTTCCTGTCAACTTATCATCTTATTTAGGTTTTGACTAAACCCTAGCAGCATGACAAGTTGATCTTTCAATTCTTGTCATCATCTATTTTGACTCCTAGCTGAAATATGTCTCTGTTCTCTTGTCGGCTCAACCGACAAAATAGGTTTTGCTTTAGCTTTTGTAATCTAACTAGTTAGGGTTAGACTAAGGTTGGTTTGGGATATTAATTACCCTAAGAGATTATGCTAAGTTTCATTTATGAACTTTTGCATGATCTATACTTCTTTTTCTGAAAATTACAATCTGTCCTGTTTTCAGCTCTTTTAAAATCTGAAAACTGGAACTTTGTACTAACTCTAGTTCCTGTCTTTTGAAAACAGTGAGCTATATAATGGGTTATTATCACTATTATGGGTAGTTATGGCTTAAGCATACTGTAATCATGCATTTCCAAATAGATCATGCATTTTTCTTTCATTTTGATCTTATTGTCAGATTTGGCATTTATTGGCTTTATTTGCTTTCTATAGAATCTGGTTCATTTGAAGTTTTTGAATCTACTTCAGAACAGTCTGAACCTGCAACAGAAGTATATTACTACCAAGGCAAGCTTCCTCTCTGCACCATCTTGATCCCAATTTTTGGAACACTAGCTTTTACAAATCCAGTAAAAACTGTGCATGCTATGGTTCTGAAAATACAAAATATGATCTGTAGTAGTTAGTTATGCCCTAACTTGATGGATTGCCTCAATTGTAACCATACACTTAACCCTAGCATAGTACTGTATATTATAACCTATATTTTTAGTTTTGGCTTAGACATGCAGTCTAGAGATTTTAGAGTTTGACAAGCATATCTTGTCAAACATGGGAATCACAACTGAACTATTGTTATTTTAAACTCTTTGTCCAGTTTCTTTAAATCAGTCTTGTATTTGAAATTCAAATTGATCTGGACAAGAGGAAGCTAGTGATGGTGCTTTTGTGCACGAGATTGGGTTTTGTGTTGGACTTGTCCGGGTTAATTAAGGACCGAACTCGACTATTCGGTTCAAGTCCCCACGTACTTCCACATGCAGTGTATGGTATTTGTTTGGTTAAGTAAAATGTTGAGACTATTGAGTTGGAAACAGGAGAGTAAGGATATGTGTCTTGACCTTGTATGGCATAGATGCTCAGTCCGAGGACTGCGTTTTATGCCATGTGAGCTTTGTATGTCGATGTCGGATGTTCTTAGGAGGGTGAGGCGTATATGTGCCTCGTTGCATATACGATACCTTAATGGTGCCGATAGCATTCTACTATGGGTAGGGAACCCAATTCGCATTAAATTGTTTGGATCGGCATTACTGACGCAACATGTGTGCCCCGGTTGAGCAGATGCTATCAGTCGTTGTTTAAGCGGGATCAGTTCACACATGGGGGTCCAGCTCAATAGTGTTGGCTTGTTGAAAAATACCAAATCTTAGTTTCCCCGGTCGGCATACCGAAGGAAGTATGTCATCATTCGGAGGCATCCGAAGGCAACGGGCTAGCTAAGTCATGTGGGTAAAGATGTACACCCGCAGGTATAAAGCATTCGAATAGCCGTGTCCACGGTCATGGACGATAACTTGAACTGATATCACCTGTATAGAAGTTTTGATTTTAAAAATGTGGTTTCGGTTTATTTTCGGTTTGCATGAGGGAATCATGCACTGTACTGTTTATATTTAATGTATTTACTCACTGTTTTACTTTATCTTTGGTTTATTAAATTGCTTTATCCAAATTTAGCCTTTGTAGGTTAAGATGTATCGCTTTATGCAAATTTGAACCTTTACACCTCCCTGTTGCAACCTTATGCATGTAACAACTCTACTCCTTTGATTAGGCTCTAATAACCACTTTCTTTTATTAGTTTGTGTAAGACTTGCTGAGTACCTTCCGTACTCAAGGTGCTACCACCTATTGTTGCAGGTGAGGATGGTTTTCTCTATGAAGTACCCATTAGCGCCGATGAGGGTGACGCTAACGAGTAACGCTACTTCTTTCCTCCACGCAATTGTCTGCGGGTGGATGAGGCCATTGGTGGACTTTTTCAGTTTATTTTGCTTCCGCTGTTGAATATGTTGTAGTGACCAAGTCACTCTATATTGTAGTACTAAACCTGAATGTTGTAAACTTATGTTTAATTATGCAAATGTATGACTTGTATGTGTATGATGCAATGTTGTTAAAGGATATATATATGCAATGGTCACTGATCCTGGGAACCATTGTGGGATATATATATATCCGGGGATCCTGTTTATTGGAATTGTTACTTATTGAATTTATACCTTTAGCATGATCTTTAATTGGGGGACAGTACTGTTCCTTCATTAATAATCATGTTACTGTATGAATTTAATTAAGTACACTTCCAATAATCCGGGGAGCCCACAGGTACGGTAAGGCGTAGGAAAATACACTCAAAGACCGGTCCTTAACTGACCAGAGCGACTTCCATTTAAACCATGGGCCTTAATCCTAACAAGATTAAGCCCGTGCATGAACCTGCACCCACCATCCATCCATCTCGCCCAAGTCCAAACCCATTTTATTTTATTTAGAGTAAAATCCTCCTTATAAACCTTTTGTGGTAAGACAATACCACCAAAATCAAATTTGAATCAACTTTGTAAGAGATTTGGCTAAAACCCTCCCAAATTCATGATTGTGATCTAAGCATGGCTAAGCACATGAGTAATTTTAATGGTATTTTACCTAAAGGTGACAAGGCATTCATATTCAATACTCAAATTGGCCATACAATGATGATTGGAATATCTATATATGAAAATAGGGCAATTAACAATCATATGAACATATGCATACAGTAGTAATTTTGAAAACAGAATTAAATACGTTAAAATACTGGGAGCAATATGATCAATGGTGTAACTTGCTTTTGTTGAAGTCTTGGAGCTCTAAATCGTCAGAAGGATCTAACTCTATAGAGTCGTCGAAGTATTGCGACGGAGGGGTGCGACGAGGTGGCCGGCGGCGAGCGAAGAAGCGGCGGCGAGGTTCGGTCTTGCGGCGGCGCGACGTTCCGGTGGAGCTCCGATGAAACGCAGGCGAGCACCGGGTGCGCGGTGATGTGGCGAAGCCATTGGTGGCGTCGGTGAGGACGTGACGGCGGTGGTGGCAGCGCTGCAAGCGGCGGAGTGAAGCTCGGTCGCGACGTTTTCACGGTGAAATTCGGCGGCTAGGGGCGGATAGGGAGAGAGTGAGTGATGGGGGTGGGTTGAGGTCGTCGAGGCGGAGCCAGGGCGCCTTTAAATAGGCCGGGGGCGAGGCTGAGGCGACGTAGGGCGCAAGTAAACCGCGCAAGGACGCTGGCGGAAATCGGGGGATTGGGGCCGGAGATGGAAAGGGAGAGGCCCGAACGGGCGCGAGTCGATGCGGCGGTTTTAATGCGCGCGATGTTCCGGGGATTCGATCGGGATTTAGCCGCGTATGGAAGCTCCTTGAAGCGTGTCCATGGCGGACTGCGCGGGCGAGAAAAGGAAAGGCGCGGAGAAGAAAGGAAGGAGGAAGAAGGGGTGAGGCGGCGGGCCCACTTGTCGGTGGCAGGGGAAAAAGGAAAGAAGCGGGCGCTGCTGAGCCGTTGGATTAAATCCAACGGTGGATGGAGGGCGAGGGCGCGTGCGGGATAGTTGGGCCAGCTGGGCCGTGCGGGCGCGGAAGGAAAGCGGGCCGGAGATGGTTTCGGCCCAGAGACAGTTTGGGTTTTTATTTTGGTTTTTCTAATTAATTAAATGCTGATAATTTAATTAGTCTTTGGAATATAGCAAATTAAGTCCAAAAATTTTGAGAAAATTCACAGAAATTCTCTGGAGCATTTGGGACTTAAATAAAATATTTCCAACTATTATTGGGTAATAAATTTTGCAAATAAAATTTGTTTAGCTTCAATTTGATTAAGTAAAAGCTTTTGAAAATTCCAGAAAAAATCCACAAAAATAAATAAATTTTATTTTCAACTGAAATTTGAAATTTGGGCTGTTACAAACCTACCCCCCTTAAAGGGAATCTCGACCTCGAGATTCAGGCTTGGTTAGCAAAAAGATCATGGTAGTTGGCCTTGAGTTCTTTTTCTTTCTCCCATGTGGCTTCACTTTCTGGATGGTGACTCCATTGCACCTTGTATGATCTGATGATTCTGCTTCTAGTAACACATTCTGCGACATCTAGAATTTTAATAGGTCGCCTCACATAGGTGAGATCTTCTTGAAGGTCACAACTTTCCAAGAGGGTGTGGTCTTCTGGCACTCGCAGGCACTTCTTTAACTGCGACACGTGGAAGACATTATGTACTGCTGACAATGCTTCTGGCAGCTCTAATTGATAAGCTACTTCTCCACGTCTTGCCAAGATCTTGTATGGCTGATATATCTGGGTGCGAGTTTACCTTTTGTTTGGAATCTCCTCACACCTCTGAGTGGGGTAACCCTGAGATAGACAAAATCTCCTACCTCAAAGTTCAATTCCCTCCGACGGTTATCGGCATAACTCTTTTGTCGGGATTGAGCTACTTTCAGACGCTCCTGTATAGCCTTTACTTTACTTTCAGCTTCTTTGATCAACTCAGGTCCGAAGAGCTGATGTTCTACTAACTGATCCCAAAGGAGTGGGGTTCGGCATTTCCTACCGTACAAAGCTTCAAATGGGGCCATCTGCAAACTGGCTTGGTAGCTATTATTGTATGAGAACTCTGCATATGGCAGATCCTTGTCCCAACCTTTTCTGAAATCTAAGGCACAGGCTCAAAGCATATCTTTAAGGACTTGGTTGGTGCGTTCTGTCTGACCATCGGTCTGGGGATGATATGCCGTGCTAAAATTGAGTCTGGTCCCCAAGGCTTCATGTAGGCTTTTCCAGAACTGAGAAGTGAACTGAGAACCTCTGGCAGACACAATCTTCTTGGGTACTCCGTGTAGGCAGACGATCCTGGCCATGTACAATTCCGCTAATTTGCTGCTCTGGTAGGTGGTCTTGACAGGAATAAAGTGGGCCACTTTAGTTAACCTGTCAATTACCACCCAGATGGAGTCATATCCTGATTGGGTCTTAGGGAGTCCGGTGATGAAATCCATACTGACTTCTTCCCATTTCCACTCGGGTACTGGCAATGGTTGTAGCAGACCAGCGGGTCGTTGATGCTCCACCTTGACTCGCTGACACACGTCACAATGAGCGACAAATTCAGCGATTTCACGCTTCATGCTGACCCACCAATACTTTTCTTTTAGGTCCTGGTACATTTTGGTGCTTCCAGGATGAATGGAGTATGGCGACTCATAAGCTTCTTTCAGAATAGACTCCTTTACCTCCTGCTGATTGGGTACACAGATGCGGTGTCCAAACCACACTGTTCCTTGCTCATCCTCAGAAAAGCCTAGAGCTTTGCCTCTTCTCATATTCTTCTTGATTTCTTGTATGTCTTCATCTTCTAACTGCTTTGTTCTGATCTGACCCTGAAGAGTCGGTTGAACTTCCAGAGCGTTCACACAACCGTGCTTGACAATTTTCAGGTTCAGGTGCTTCAGTTCTTCGTACAGCTCTGGCTGATTTTGTTGTACCATGATGGTGTTGCAATACGCCTTTCTACTCAGGGCATCTGCCACCACGTTGGCCTTGCCCGGATGATAATGGATTCTGAGGTCGTAATCCTTTATCAACTCCAACCATCTTCTCTGTCGGGGGTTGAGTTCGGACTGAGTGAATATGTACTTCAGACTCTTGTGGTCCGTGAAAATCTCACAACGGTTACCAATGAGATAATGCCGCCAGATCTTCAGAGCATGCATAATTGCTGCTAACTCCAGATCATGAGTCGGATAATTCCCTTCGTGTGGCCTCAACTGCCGGGATGCATAAGCCACAACTTTGCCTTCCTGTATTAACACACATCCGAGGCCTTGACGGGATGCGTCACAGAATATCTTGAAATCTTTGCGGATGTCCGGTAGAATTAACACCGGTGCTGAGACTAGCCTCTTTTCCAGCTCCTGAAAGCTTTCTTCACAAGCGCTTGACCATTCAAACTTCTTCTCTTTCTTCAGAAGTTGAGTCATGGGTTTTGCAAGTTTAGAGAAACCTTCGATGAACCTGCGGTAGTAGCCTGCCAGTCCAAGGAAACTTCTCACCTCGGTGACTGATTTGGGTTGTTTCCAGTCCATTACTGCCTCAACCTTGGCGGGGTCTACTGCAATTCCTCCTGCGGATACAATATGTCCAAGGAATGCCACTTGACTTAGCCAAAATTCACTCTTGCTGAATTTGGCATAAAGTTGGTGCTCCCTGAGCTTGTCCAGGATCATCCTGAGGTGCTTTTCGTGTTCTTCTTCATCCTTTGAGTAGATGAGAATGTCATCGATGAAGACAACCACAAACTTATCCAAGAATTCCATGAACACTTTGTTCATCATATTCATGAAATAAGCCGGGGCGTTTGTTAATCCGAATGACATTACTGTAAACTCATACAGTCCATATCTGGTGGTGAAGGCGGTCTTCGGAATATCTTCCGGTCTGATCTTCAGTTGGTGATAACCGGATCTCAGATCAATCTTCGAGAAGACACTTGCTCTCTTCAGTTGATCAAACAGATCATCAATCCTGGGCAACGGGTATTTGTTCTTGATTGTTACCTCGTTGAGTGATCTGTAATCAACGCACACTCTCATACTATTGACTTTCTTCTTGACAAATAGTACTGGGGCTCCCCAAGGTGAGGAACTGGGTCGAATGTACCCTTTGCTTCGCAATTCTTCAATTTGCTTCTTTAACTCCGCTAACTCGTTCGCTGGCATTCTGTGAGACCGCTTCGAGATCAGAGTTGTCCCAGGGACTAGATCAATTAGGAACATTATGTCCCTATCCGGTGGCATGCCGGGTAGATCATCTGGAAAGACATCAGGGTATTCCCGTGCCACGGGTATGTCTTCCAATTTCACTTCCTTCAAGCTGGTGAGGATGGAACTCCCTCCGGTGCGGGTCTTGGGTTTGAATTCAACAGATATGCCTTGTTCATTGGTGAGGGTGATAGACCTATTGGCACAGTCTATTTGTCCCTGGTTTTTGGCTAGCCAGTCCATTCCAAGAATTACATCCAGACCATGGGAGTGCAAGACTATTAAGTCGGCTAGAAAGGATACTCCGGATATCTCAAGGGTAAGATTTGGGCATAGAGAACTGGTTCTCTTTTCTGAGCCTGGGGAATGAATTATCATGGGAGTAGCTAAGGAGGATATAGGTAACCCATATTTTTCCACAAACTTATTTGACACGAAAGAATGTGAAGCTCCAGAATCGAATAGGATAGATGCTGGTATTGAATTAACAAGGAACGTACCAAGAACAACATCTGGCGCTGCCTGAGCTTCCTCCGCAGTGACATGGTTCACCCGCCCCTTGATGAACTGGCTCGCTGGCCTTGTGGTACCGCCGGTGGCTGGAACTCCTGAGGTTGGCTTTGCTGGGGCCACACCTTGCTGCTTCTTCGGGCATTTGTTGGCATAATGCCCCGTCTCGTTACAATGGAAGCACGTAACTCCGGAAGCTGAGGAGGTGGAGTGCTTCTGCTGAAAATGCCCTCCAGATGAGTTGTTGCAGAAGTTGGGGGTGCTGGAGCGCTATGGCGGTGCCGGTGTGCAGGACGTGGAAGATTGGAATTTCTCATGTTGCGGTGGCTACGGTGTGGTGATGCGAGGTTTGGGAAGACCTCCTGCATTGAACCTCTGAGCGGCCATCCTCCGCTTGCGGTTCTCCATTTCTATGTGCTTGGTCTCCTGCCTCATTGCCTTATCCATCAACTACTGGAAGTCGGTGAAATTCTGAGAGATCAGTTGGACAGAGATATCATCATTTAATCCCTCTAGGAACCTTTCCTGTCTGTCCTTATGTCTGGCTACGTCAGCTGGGGTGTAGCGGGCAAGTTGATTAAATTGGTGCAGATATTCATTCACCGTGCGGTTGCCCTGTCGGAGTGCATGGAATTCCTTTTTTAGCGTCATCATTCCCGCCAGGATGTGTGCATGGCGGAAGGCTCGCACAAAGTCAGCCCATGTGATGGATTGAGTATCATTATGGGCGATGCAGTAATTATCCCACCATTCCGATGCGGGACCGTTCAGTTGGTGAGAGGCAAACAAAACCCTCTCACGATCAGAGCACTGAGTGATGTCCAGCTTCTTCCCAATGGCCCGAAGCCAGTCATCGGCGTCCATTGGTTCGGTACTGCTTGAGAAAGTTGGCGGACGCATCCTCATGAACACGGACATGGTCAACCTCTGGTTGTGCGGGGGTGGAGCCGGAGCTGCTGCCGCCTGCAGTAGCGCTTGAGCGAGCATGCAATGATCGGGCGAGAAGGTCAATCAGATGGGTCTGATTCACCATCATCTGGCGCCAGTTGGGTCCTTCTACCGGTGGTGGTGGTGGCTGCAGAACGTGATTATCGTGGTAATCCGCCTGATCGTTCTCTTGGCCACTGGCACTGCCGCTGCCTATTCTACGGGTGGTCACCATCTGTTGGATCCTCCAAGGGTTTAGATAAGATAGACAGATAACTCTAAAGGGGATAAATCTAAAATAGCCCAAGAACAAACAAATAAACACGCAACAAAGGACCAACTTTTCAAAATAGCTCTTTTATTCATTTATTTTACTTTATTAATTGATTATGGCTATCACAAAAGTAATTGATAGCTCATAATTCGCAACTAAGGTACGGACTAAAAGAAAACATCTATGGGGTACTGGGGGTGTAATCTATCTCATTGGAGCTGCCCTCGCCTGCCTTGTAGCTAGCTAACTCTGCTTGTACTGCTTTCAACCTTGCTTCCGTATACTCCAAGCTATCTTGGACGGTACGCAAGTCCTCCAGGGTGTTTCCGTAGGCATAGTCCAGTGCCTTCATCAGGTCCACCTGGTGCGTCAGCTCAGGGGAATCCTCTTCTTTGGCGGAGCGGAAGACGCTGTCGAGTCTGGTCGGAAGATGCATCGGGTAATAGTGGAACCCGGTGCCGTTGAGGTAGCGATCGTAGGTGTGGCGAAGACGACGGACTGCCTCTCTTGCTCCATCCTGGATACCATCGGCGAAGGTGTCGCATCTGATCGGAGCGTGAAAGATGTGGAAGACTATGTTCGGCGACAGATCGGAGTAAATCAGCACTTCCACCCTCCAGAGCCATCGTTCTCCCACCTTGTACCTATAGCCCTGGAATGTTGGCCTCTTCTTGTACTCCAAATGTTGCATTATCTCCCAGAGAAGCTCGGCCCAGTGTCCAGCAAGAACTCCGTGAGAGGTAGCGTCCGGTACCTCGACCATCTACAATTTTTGAGAAAGGGGAGAGTTAGTAACCATTTTAAAGAGAAGGGTTGAGAGAGGACTCTGGATAGACTTAAAATAGTTTTGGTTTTCAAAAATAATTCTTTAAGAAAATTGTGAGGCCACGACCTACAGTCGATATGGCTCTGATACCACTTTTGTCGAACCCGGGAACGAAGGATCCTGAATTCTCTGTGTTCATACTCTAGTCCAGGATTTCTAGTGTACACAGTTAAGCAAAAGTGATAGCACAATCATATCACGCACTTTATTAATAATAATTTCTGAGTTTGTTACAAAAGGGGGGGCCTAAGGCCAAATAAATAGAAAGCACAGTGGAAAGCAAAATAGTAGTAGATCACACGATATGCCACAGGCAATCGTCTAGGGGCGTAGCCTAGTCGTCAAGATCCTCACCATCCTGATAGAAGTCTTCTCCTGAATAAAGATTATTCAGTAAGAGTAAGCACAACTTCCGTGCTTGCAAGTTACACCCAATATTGAAAGTTTATACATGCATAAGGTAAACAAAAGATAGTGACAGGGTTATTTTGCATAAACAGCATTTTCAGGTTAAATACCAATAATAGTTTCTAAGGCCAGTTTTTATAATATAACTAAAATCAGTGATTAAAATGACAATTAATAGTGGATAACCTCCATTGATTGAATGGTGAAGGATGTCCTCCTATCACTTGGCTAACCGCCCAATTTTTACCATAGGATTATCCATCTTAAAATCATCTCTGGAAATCATTTTATAAACCAAAAAGAAGTCTAACTTAGAGTGGCTTTGCTAGCATGTCCATGACCGCGGACGCGACTATTCGAATAGTTTCTACTCTGCAGAGTTTGTACAGCTTTACCCACACGAGATAATATGCTTTTAATGTCGGCCAAAGCACGCTTTCGAAGGCGTGTGACTAAGCAATTATCATGAGGCCGTTACAATGCAATGCCTTAATGTATTTATGCCCGCTAAGGTTTCGCTACCATTGGACTAACCATCCTCCGGAAGCCCCCTCTTGCGCGCTGTGGAACTCTTGTCTAACCGACGCCCACACATACAACATGGCACAAATAACACTAAGGCGCCACAAATTATTTAGCCAAATCTGTCCCATTCCAGACATGTGGTGGTACGGTAAGGCGTAGCAAAATACGCTCAAAGACCGATCCTTAACTGACCAGGGCGACTTCCATTTAAACCATGGGCCTTAATCCTAACAAGATTAAGCCCGTGCATGAACCTGCACCCACCATTCATCCATCTCGCCCAAGTCCAAACCCATTTTATTTTATTTAGAGTAAAATCCTCCTTATAAACCTTTTGTGGTAAGACAATACCACCAAAATCAAATTTGAATCAACTTTGTAAGAGATTTGGCTAAAACCCTCCCAAATTCATGATTGTGATCTAAGCATGGCTAAGCACATGAGTAATTTTAATGGTATTTTACCTAAAGGTGAGAAGGCATTCATATTCAATACTTAAATTGGCCATACAATGATGATTGGAATATCTATATATGAAAACAGGGCATTTAACAATTATATGAACATATGCATGCAATAGTAATTTTGAAAACAGAATTATATACGTTAAAATACTGGGAGCAATATGATCAATGGTGTAACTTGCCTTCGTTGAAGTCTTGGAGCTCTAAATCATCAGAAGGATCTAACTCTCCGAGTCGTCGAAGTCTTACGACGGAGGGGCGCGACGAGGTGGCCGGCGGCGAGCGAAGAAGCGGCGGCGAGGTTCGGTCTTGCGGCGACGCGACGTTCTGGTGGAGCTCCGGTGAAACGCAGGTGAGCACCGGGTGCGCGGTGATGTGGCGAAGCTGTTGGTGGCGTCGGCGAGGACGCGACGGCGGTGGTGGCGGCGCTACGGGCGGCGGAGTGAAGCTTGGTCGCGACGTTTTAATGGCGAAATCCAGCAACTAGGGGCGGATAGGGAGAGAGTGGGTGATGGGGGTGGGTTGAGGTCGTCGAGGCGGAGCCAGGGCGCCTTTAAATAGGCTGGGGGCGAGGTTGAGGCGACGTCGGGTGCAAGTAGACCACGCAAGATCGCCGGCGGAAATCGGGGGATTGGGGCCGGAGATGGAAAGGGAGAGGCCGGAATGGGCGCGAGTCGATGCAACGGTTTTAATGCGCGCGATATTCCGGGGATTCGATCGGGATTTAGCCGCGTATGGAAGCTCCTTGAAGCGTGCTCATGGCGGACTACGCGGGTGAGAAAAGGAAAGGCGCGGAGAAGAGAGGAAGGAGGAAGAAGGGGTGAGGCGGCGGGCCCACTTGTCGGTGGCAGGAGAAAAAGGAAAGAGGCGGGCGCTGCTGAGCTGTTGGATTAAATCCAACAGTGGATGGAGGGCGAGGGCGCGGGCGGGATAGTTGGGCCAGCTGGGCCGTGCGGGCGCGGAAGGAAAGCGGGCCGGAGATGGTTTCGGCCCATAGACAGTTTGGGTTTTTATTTTGGTTTTTCTAATTAATTAAATGCTGATAATTTAATTAGGCTTTGGAATATAGCAAATTAAGTCAAAAAAATTTGAGAAAATTTACAGAAATTCTCTAGAGCATTTGGGACTTAAATAAAATATTTCCAACTATTATTGGGTAATAAATTTTGCAAATAAAATTTGTTTAGCTTCAATTTGATTAAGTAAAAGCTTTTGAAAATTCCAGAAAAAATCCACAAAAATAAATAAATTTTATTTTCAACTAAAATTTGAAATTTGGGTTATTCTGTGTGCAAGAGGGTGACGACGGGAAGAAGGAGAGGCGTGCGGGGGAGGAGCGCGCACAGTTGGGAAGGCGGGTTTCCCAAAGGGGAAAGCGGAAATGGAAGGGGGATTTCCAAAAAGGGAAAGAAAACAAAAATCCAAAAAAACTTCAAAAACTTTTGAATTTTCAAATTTTTGGTTGTTTCAGGATACTTATGCCAAATCATTGCTCCAAATCAATACAGATGAAACAGCTCAAGAGGTCGGTCAATCTATAAAGCTAAGCAAGCAATACAGATGGTCCAAATCATTGGTTACTTTGTTGTTGTAACAACTCGCAGACTCGCGGTAGTACATTTCAGTTTTTCAAGTGATGGCCTAAAACCATCGCGAAAGCCAAGACAGATGCCATTAATGACACTGCCGAGGGTGTTTTTTTTCAATTAATTCTCCGTTGCTGAAATATGTATTGAAAACCTTTGGAGGCTGAAACAACAAAAAAGTGCCACATTTTTACGTTGCTTTGGTACAATTCCACCGTGTTGGTTTTGTATCTTGTGCAAATCATGGTTTGCATAGCTCCTCAATATTTTTTTGGGAAATTATGCATATCGATTTGGTGCTCAAATCAAAGTGGTTTGCATGAGTATATCAGCTTTGAACTAGAACATTTGAACTTTTGTCATGCATTCGTTTCTTAGCAGACAATACAGAGGTTACCACACTCAGAAGCAACATGGGTAAAGCAAGGCAAATGCTTTTCCCTCATAAAGGAAAACGTCGATATGAGCTAAGAATGAATTCTTGTCTCATCCAGCCCTTGGCCTTGAGGAACCTGATTGCTCAGCCTTGCTTTTACCCATGTTAGTCAGTGAACCATAATAACCATGTTAGAGGAGAGGCCGAAGAAGATGAACAATAAGAAGAATCCTCAACTCGCAGACGACGAGTGTAGTAGAGAGGGTAAGAAGGATGAAGGCTGGGAGGAGCCGCTGGAGAGGGTGGCGGTGGCGAAGGAGACGGTGAAGAAGGAACCGAAGAGGCCAAAGGCTGTGATGGAGGTGTGGTGACTATTGGGGTGGCAGGAAAAGTCAAGAAAGAAAACGACCCAACAAGAGATGCTGGAGTGGTAGAAGGAGAAGGACGAGACTCATCAAAAGTGACGTCCCGAGAAACCCGCATCCGTCGGCTAACAGGATCCCAACAACGATATCCCTTATGCTCAGCACTATAGCCCAGAAAAACGCACTCCACGAACTGAGCGGTCAGCTTGGTGCGCTTACGAGGTGCAAGAAGAACATAGCACACACATCCAAAGAGGCGAAGACTAGAGTAATCAAGAGTCTTGCCACATAGACGCTCAACTGGGATCCCACCCTGAAGTGCAGAAGAAGGCTGAATGTTAATCAGGAAAGTGATAGTAGAAACAGCCTCAGCCCAGAAGTGTGGTGGGACAACAGAAGCAACCATAAGAACACGGGATGTCTTAAGAAGATGACGATGCTTTCGTTCAGCCATACCGTTCTGGGCATGAGCACCAGAGCAAGAAAACCATGAAGGACTCCTAACAAATATTCCCCAGCAGAGTCAGCACAGAAGACACGAATAGGAGAATCAAACTGAGTACGGATCATGGTAGCAAAAGTCTTGTAGATGGATAAAACCTCACTACGAGATGACATAAAGTATATATATGTGTGGCGACAAAAGTCATCAATAAAAATTATATAATATCGATGACCTCTTTTCGAAACGAAAGGAGCTGGGCTCCATATATCAGAATGAACAAGATCAAAAGGACGCTGTGACACTGACTCACTGAAAGGATAGGGAAGTTGAAGCTGTTTACCAAGCTTACAACCCTGACAATCGAGAGAAACATCACCAGACACAGACCCTAGAAGACCGCGACGAAGTAAAAAAGATAGACGCGGCCTGAAAGGATGTCTCAAACGATGATGCCACTGAGCAAAAGGCGCAGTGGAGGATGCAGCAGAAACAGCGGCGACAGTGGAGGTGACAAGACTGGCAGGGGCAGCGGAAGGAAGATGAAGCCAGTCAAGCTACCAGAGACGCTGTGAGTCATGGCGGCGAGGGTTAGTACCAACCAGAGTCCCTGTGCGTCGATCCTGAACACAACAAGAATCAGAATCAAGAATAACATGACAACCATGATCAGTGAGCTGACCGGCAGATATGAGCTACATGGTTAGTTTGGAAACATGAGAAACAGCAGGAATATGAAAAGAGGAATTCGAAAGAGTGCCTCGTCCTGCAACAAAAAGAGAAGTACCATCTGTTGTCTGAACAGTGATAGGAGCAGCTAAAGGATGAATGGAAGTGAGACTGGTGGAATCAGATGTCATATGAAAGGAAGCACCACAGTCAAGAATCCAATGTGATATACCTGAGGAAGAAGTAGAAGGTGGTCTCTCACTAGAAGACTGTGCAGTAGAACCAACAGAACCGGGCGTGCAAGAGCAACCATGCGACACAGCAGTGTGAGAAACTCCTGAGAATCAGAAGCACCAGCGGTCCTTTGAGAGGAGGAACCACCAGTTCCCTACGGAGGATGGCCACCATGACGTAAATCCTTCTTCTTCTTCTTGTAACATGTCTGCTGTACATGTCCATCCTTGTTGCAATAAGTGCAGTGTAGTCCCCTACCAACAGCAGCTATCACTGGTGAAGGTACCACTGGTGAAGAAGTAGCTGGAGGCATAGCAGGTATAGAAGCTGCCAGAATCGAAGAAAACAACGATGATGACAGCAGACCCGCAACACAAAGACGAATCTCCTCAGCACAAACAAATGCAAGGGCCTCCAACAGAGTCACACGAGGGTGGCGTGCTAGCAACTGAGCATGAGTCTACTCATACTCAGCCCGGAGACGGATCAAGAAATCGTAGATACGACGAAGCTCTAGGTGAGACTGCTGATGCTGATAGCACTGACACGTGTGGCAAACATCTGGTCCCAAATAGTCAATCTGACACCATACCGCAGACAATTGGGCATAGAACTCATCCACAGTGGTATCTCCTTGCTGCAGCGGCTGCTCCTGACGCACAACAGAAAGATACAAGGAATCACCAGACGGCTCGTAGCGGTTACGCAGATGTGTCCACATCAACTGTGCTGAAGCCAAACCAACCACATCCCCAATGAATTGTACCTCCATGCTAGCAACCAGAATAGCAGAGGCACGAGCATCCTCATCAATCCATGTCTTCTAGGCAACATATTGAGTCTGAAAAGTCTCCATAGCATCCTCAAAAACCTCAAATGTATGAGCGTCTTTGGAAGCATCCTTCGGGAGTACAGGCTCAGCAGGCGGAGCAGGGCGAGGCAGACAAGGCAATTCGCCGGTAAGAAACTCCCAAAGGCGCTGACCATGCATGTGGAGGCTCATATGCTGAAACCAGTCCCGATAATTGAGACCATTGAAGATCACCGGGCAGCGAGGAACATAAACATTGCAAATTCTGTTGTTGAAATCAGACTATAATATTTTATAAGAGATTGCCTTGCGCTGTGTTCGATAACAACTGAGTTTATGTTTTATCTTTGTTTAGAAAAAATTTATTTCACTGTTAATTACAGATTAGCATTGTTTTAAATTAGTTTAATTTTCTGGGTTCTCACATCCTCCCCCCTTAGAAAAATTTCGTCCCTGAAATTGCATTTTCACTAGAACAGGCTCGGGTAGGTTTCGCGTAGTTCTTCGTCGTTCTCCCACGTGGCTTCACTGATGGGGTGATTCTTCCATTGTATCTAACAAGACTGAATTGTTCGGTTTCGTAACTTGTGGTCTTTTGTCGCTAGAATTTCCACGGGATGCTCGTCACACGTAAGATCATCTCGCAAGGGTATACCGAGATTGGTTAGGTGATGCATATGCATGATGGCTCTGATACCACTGAAGGGATACGGATAGGCTACGCTAGCAACAATTCAAAAATTCTACCACGTAAACCAGGAAGCTAAGCAAGTAGATGATCACAGATCGTTACCACCAGACGCATAGTGCAGCAGAAGAAGAGTTGGAGCAGCCCAGTCCAACGTAGAGCGCATCGATGTAGTTTTCGTAGGCAATCATCCAATGTCCTCGTAATCGATCGTCTGCTCCAGCAACCTCCAACGTTCCTTGTGAAGATCGCGGATCGTCCTCAAGTGCAACAGCAACCGCAGTAGCACCTCTACGGTATCCATACGTCCAGGGAAGGAACACCATACGCCGGTGTGCTAGCACCAAGTCGCACGGGAAGGCTCTCTCAAGAAGATAGCGTCTAAAGTTTCGGTGGAACAACTCACGTGTGTCGCATATCCACAATAACCTCAAGCATCTCCTTATATAGTGTCCGCGGTGGATCCTATCCGAACACGTTTGATGAATCGTATTCGTACTAGTTTGTTTCATCCTGTTAAGTGTGTGACCCGTTAGGTTCATGTATAATTCGGTTGTGACTTGGAAACTCCTTTCCGATCACGAGTCGTTAGTGGCACCTAGCAAGACATAACGATTCCCAAATACACACAAATTATATCGGACAAACCTTATTGCAATATGATCTACGACCAGGCCCTCATCATTTACGAATAGGTCATATCTCTATACGACCAGTTTGTATTTGGTCACGACTAGTTCGTAATTCCTTACGACCAAGTTTTGACCACTCTGTGATTACATTCGACAAGTCTACGACTAGCTCGTATCTCCATACGATCAGTCTGTAACTGATCAAACTAAGCAACCTACTCGTGTATTCTCCTTTCGCCTCACGATATCTGGTTGAACTCCAGGTGAGATGTTGTACCATCCATGGACTGTTCAATTTTTTTTCGATCAAGTGTCGGATAACTTCACGTGGTCGAACACTTCGGCCACTAGTGGTATGGCCATGCACTTTCTTTATCCGACCACATCGGGGGGCCTAGAGATATCTCTCCTGTTATATTAGAGCAAAATCCATATCCGACCAGTCACATTCCTCCCCATGTTTCATAGTATACCTGAAAACTACATTTATAACTGCCTAGTTACGGAGTAGCATTTGGCAACCTCAAAGTGTACTCTTACGCATCTAGGAAACCATGCTGATCTCAGGTCTAAGGATTATACATCATCATTGCTTGGGACCAACTGACGACACATGGAATCATAACAATCTCAACAGTGTCTCAAGGTGGGTCAAATCCAACCCCATGTTCACCAACATTTGTTCACATTATTGATTCGATATCCTATATCCATGACTAGTGAAACATAGTCATCAATCAATACATGTGCTGGTCGTAGAGTCACTGGTGTCCCGATCAGCGACATCTGACTAGGGATACATTTAGAATGGCATCATACAAGTTAAAAGAGCTTCATCAATAAGTCACATACTCGTTAATCTTTATAACTGATTATTTATTCATGGAACAGAATAATATTTATTCAATAACTTATAAACATAGACGTGATACAATCATCTTTATGATTGCCTCTAGGGCATATCACCAACACCATTTTCTTTCTTTCCTATCACTACCGGGTAGGTCCCTTCGCTTGCCACGCCACGTCTTCTTCAACCCGTCCTCGAGCAGGACTCTCGTGAGTCCGTGTTCTTCACGCAGCGCCGTCGGCTCCTTTGGTAACCCTAGCTCTGGTGCTATATAAAGCGAGCCCTCCACATCATATTGTGTGCATCCTTTCTCTCCTCCGAAACCCTAAGGCGCCGCCTCCGGTTCGTTCTTCGTTTTGCCGAATTTCGCCCAAGTGCCACCGCTGTTGAAGCTTCTTCGCTGCCGGATTTCTTCGCAATAATTGCATCGCCGGCCGTGATTCAACCGCAGTTGGGATCGCATCACCGTGGGCTTCGTCGTGCTTCCTCCAGCTTCGATTGAGAGCCATCACATCACCATTGTCGTGTTCATCCAAAAACTGACTGTCGCCGCCCTTTTCCGATCTATCTATTTCGAGGAGTTCCAAGCCCCCATCTAGTGCGTCATCTTGTGCAAATTGTTATTCTTGTTCGGTTCCCTCCCTTTCGCACTGCTTCTCCTTGTTTTCTTTCGGGCGCCACTGCTTCTTTGTCGTCACCGTCGGCCGGACCATCCCCGCCACCCAAATCACCACCTCCAACGACACATTGCCGCCACTGACGAGCCAGCACCACCCGAAGGATCGTCTTGACCTCGGGTTTCCGTTTTGCTATCTTTTCGGAGCTCCGTCGCTGTGGGTGGCCGTCAATGTCGAAGCTTGCTGTCGGCCATGGTTGCTTCTCTTCGTTTTCCTTTCCTTGCTGTTGTGGCAGTCAATTCCTTCCTCCACCTAAGCTTCAATGCCCACATTGCATCCAGTTATCAGCCACATTGGCAGCCCACGTGGTAGATCCCATTTCAACTCGAACCCAAACATGAGTGAACTCAGTCCACCATACACCAACTCTTTGACAAGTGGGACTCACCTGTCAGATCCAATTCCTTTTATATTCCTTTCGGCTGAAAACCCTAGTGATGTCATGCTGACGTCATAATTATATTTTCCTTCCGAAATATAATTCAATAAATCCATAAAATCTGATTTCAATATTTTATGTGACTTCAATCTTCCAAAGCTCATATCTTTTATATCCGAATTCCGATTAAGTCCATTCAAATTCCTAAATTCATCTAAATTCGAGATCTATTTATCTGAGATTTGTATTTAATTTTTGGAGTTTTTTTCTCTGTTATTTATTTATTTATTTGATTTATTTACTTTGTTTGCAGTAGACGTTGATACTTCGGGGATCTTTGAGCAATGAGGAGTTTACCAAGATCAAGATCAATCTCAGGATTTATTCCAAGGCAAGTCGTGGTCCTTTGATCATATTGAACCTATGATTTCAAAAGTATATTGTTTTATACAACTGTATGCTATCTTTATACAAATTGTTTTGGTATTAGCTAACGGGTCACACACTTAACAGGATAAAACAAACCAGTACAAATATGATTCGTCAAACGTGCTCGGATAGGATCCACCGTGGTCCGTGGGCACTATATAAGGAGACGTTTGAGGCTATTGTGGATATACGACACACGTGAGTTGTTCCACTGAAACTTTAGCTGCCATCTTCTTGAGAGAGCCTTTCCGTACGACTTGGTGCTAGCACACTGCGTACGGTGTTCTTTCTCTGGACGTGTGGATACCGTAGAGGTGCTACTGCGGTTGCTGTTGCGCTTGAGGACGATCCGCGATCTTCACAAGAAACGTTGGAAGTTGCTGAAGGAGACGATCGACTACGAGGATATTGGGCGATCGCCTACGAACACTACAACGATGCGCTCTACGTTGGACTGGGCTACTCCAACTCTTCTTCCGCTGCACTACACGTCTGGTGGTAACGATCTGTGATCATCTACTTGCTTGGCTTCTAGGTTTGCATGGTAAAATTTTTGAATTGTTGCTAGAGTGGCCTACCGTATCCCTTCAGACGATGACGATCATAGATGCATATGCACATGTCTAGTTCATCTCGGTTTTAAAAAAGAGGCTGTGAATGGAATTTTAAAAAAAAAAACTCCAAAAATGCCGTAGCATTTGGCGTACTGAAGTTTTAAAAAAATCAATAGTTTAATGTCCGCGTATCGCTACGGATAAAAACAAAATCATATTACCTCAGCACGCCGAGCCGCTGTTGACGGGCTGCTCCGCGTGCGCCCATCTCGGCCTACCCTTAACACTTCGAGCGTTGTGTCGCGCCTCCGTCGCCGCGATCGGCATGCTACAACTGGTTCCACCATTGCGCCCATCCGAGCATCCCTAATTGTTATTTTGCCGCTTCATGTGCATCCCGTGCTTTGCAATGAAAATTAAAAACACAGTCGGCAAACCAATCTACTAATCGAGCACTTCTAAAAAAAGGCAGTGGTAGCAGAGCAGCTTCGAGTGGCAGGGCCGCAGGGGCACAACAAGTATGCAGGCTATGCAGCTAGTGCATGTATTCTTGGAGCCTGCAGAGAAGGGATACAAACAGAGCGAATAATTTTGAACCGATCGATCGAAAGCTTACGGAGTGAAATACGGAAGAGATAAATGATTATCCGGGACTATCTATGTCCGACTCCGACTTTGAAGGAAAAATGTGGAATAAGATACGGGATAAACAATATCTGTCCGTATATATCTATATATCAGATGGTATGAGAAAGTTTGTTGTAACTTCACTTAGGAACATGATAATAGATAGGTGAGTTATTGTATGTCGGCAGGCAGAGGATACTGAGTGTTTTTTTTCTACATCAGCGATTAGTCTCTCCGTGTTCACTCCCATTGCACTCCTACTGTCTAATATTCTATGTAGGGGTGCAAAAGAAGCGGATAATATCCGTCCGGCCGACCAATCGAAGGCTCGCGGAACAAATGTAGGATAGAGAAATGGATATCCAACATTATTTGTGTCTGACTTCGAAAAAAAAAAATACAAAATAAGATACATGATAAGTGATGTATGTTCCGATTGCACATCTACTTAGGAGCAGAGACATTGTGCTGTGCAGCAGGAGAGAGAGAGAGGAAGGGCCGGCGCATGGCGACGCGGTCTGCACGGCGTCACGAGCCTGCAGTTCCAAAGGAGTCACACCTCAGTCCTATGCTCTCGCAACCAAATCCAAGGGAAGGGTAATTACGATCGTGTGGAGTTCACCACTTCACCTCGTTGGGGTCATGGAAGTGCTTGCCGTTGAGGTGGTGGCTGCAGAACAAGAGCAGGCTGATGGCGGAGTTGGGCATCGACGAGGCAGACTTGAAGCACATCCGTGTCGAAGTGCCGGACGCCCCCCCGCCGCCTCCTTACTCGGCCATTCGTGACTGGTGGTTGTTGCCGATGGAAGACTTGCTGCCGGCCTTGTTCGTAGATAGTTAAGCATGACTCTCGGAGCGTCTGCCTCCTAATCAAGCAACGATGCTATAGTTATGACGTCTTTCTTATCCGACGTAGCTACGGTAACTAACTTTCTCTCCTCGAGCATCCCCCACGCATACGCATGAGCATTGGACATGCTACACTAAACAAAAAGAAGAAGAAAAGCTAGAAGCACATGAGATAGAAGAACAAAAAAAAAATACATGCGCCAAATTATACTCCCGGCATGACTTGCAGCAAAAAGCCCACCACTGCACCAACAAAGCCCATTTGGGTTTACCACAAAACTCGCCACCTATACACGCTCCTCTCCCTCCCTTCCACGGCCGCCGCCGCCTCCCCTGCCTGCCCTCCGACTCCGAGTCTCTAACCTCGCGCCATTGCCTCGGTTGTTCGGTGGGAGGCGGTGGTCTCCATGCGTTTCATCTCTCTGCGTGCGTGCGTGCGTGCAGTTCCATCAGTACCAGGTGGTGGTGGGTCGCGCGCTGCCGACCCCCGGCGACGAGCAGGTTGCGAACTGTGACTCCCGGCATTGACCGCCGCCGCATTCTCTTCTCCTCCGCCTCCTCACTCGCCTGGCCCGTGCTCACGCCTCCGCGCAAATCTCTAAGCCCTTGGGTTGCGAGGGCTAGCGCTAGAGCCTAGAGGAGCAAATGAAGCTCGGCCTCGCCTACCGCGGCGCCCTCCCCGCCGCTCCGCCGCTCGCTGGCCAGCGACCGCGGTTCTCGCTCTCCCCAGCGGCGCCGCCTACATCCCCATCGCTTGAGGTAGTTACTCCTGAAGTCACCTTAGTTTTTTTTTTTTTTGTTCCCTTTGCAACATGTGGGTTGCGTTTGCGGCGTAGATTTGGAGAATAGGGAGCGAGGCTAATAAGCACCGATCGATTACATTAGAACATGTATGCTATATCTACAAATGATTGGGGGTACGCAAAGGCGCAAAGAGATAAAGACGTGGTGTAGAGCTGCCAATGAAAATGTTTTGGTCTGTTGGATTGTTTAGAAGTGTCGCTATCGGTATGGTTCGATGAAAAGGATTAGGCTGGATGACCATGGTCCATTAGGAAGTTGTTGACGCACTTTGGGTGTTTTGCTTCGATTTGTTTAGGATTCCCTCGTGAAAAGGATTAGGCTGGATAACCATGGTCCATTAGAAAGTTGTTGATGCACTTTGGGTGTTTTGCTTCGATTTGTTTAGGATTCCGTCGTGAAAAGGATTAGGCTGGATGACCATGGCCCATTAGAAAGTTGTTGATGCACTTTGGGTGTTTTGCTTCGATTTGTTTAGGATTCCCTTGTGAAAAGGATTGGCTGGATGACCATGGCCCATTAGAAAGTTGTTGATGCACTTTGGGTGTTTTGCTTCGATTTGTTTAGGATTCCGTCGTGAAAAGGATTAGGCTGGATGACCATGGCCCATTAGAAAGTTGTTGATGCACTTTGGGTGTTTTGCTTGGATTTGTTTAGGATTCCCTTGTGAAAAGGATTGGCTGGATGACCATGGCCCATTAGAAAGTTGTTGATGCACTTTGGGTGTTTTGCTTCGATTTGTTTAGGATTCCCTCGTGAAAAGGATTAGGCTGCATGACCATGGCCCATTAGAAAGTTGTTGATGCACTTTGGGTGTTTTGCTTTGATTTGTTTAGGATTCCCTCCTGCTTTCAACACTTAATTCATGCCTTGAATTGTTGAATGTGTGAAGCAGGCACAAATAATTTGGGTCTATTAGGAATTTAGGATGGCAGTATGGCACTATGTCTAGTGAAATGACATAGATACCGTCTGTGTGGTCCTTCTGGACATCCTTTTTGTGCTAGCTTGACCTTACTGATCACTCTTTCTTCAAATGAAGATCTAGCTTGCTTTTGTATTTCCTTGCAAAGTTGCAGACAGAATTCAGATAACTTTAACTTTCATATGCCCTGTAATCTAATAAAAGATTGTTTTGTTTTTTTCCTTGCTGCCGCAGATCCAGAATCACATTTATTCGATGCCAACTCTTCCTTACAAGGCTTGTAGCACGATAGAATGTCAAGCTTCTCTAGAAACTAACTACATGTATGTAAATATGAACTATAACCCTTACTGGCATGTAGTTGATCATTTGCTACATGTGGTTGTGGTTCAGCTAAACACATATGAGTGATATGTTCATAATTTTTTACTTTGTTCTGACGGTATAACTCTTAGCAGGGAAACATCTGAGGTGGCTGATTTGGACTGGGAAAACCTTTGTTTTGGCCTTGTCCAAACTGACTTTATGTACATTGCAAAATGTGGGCCAGATGGAAACTTTTCCCAAGGTGAAATGCTGCCATTTGGACCTATAGCACTGAGCCCATCTGCCGGAGTCTTAAATTATGGACAGGTTAGTAAGTGGGGCGGAAGGCCTTATTTCATATATAGGTATTGTTTGAAGGCCTAAAAGTATTGTGTGCTTAAACAATGAGAATTTTGGTATGTAGGGATTGTTTGAGGGCCTAAAAGCATATAGGAAAACTGATGGATCCATCCTATTATTTCGTCCGGAGGAGAATGCCATAAGGATGAGAGATGGTGCAAAGAGGATGTGCATGCCTGCACCAACTGTTGAGCAGTTCGTGGATGCAGTAAAACAAACTGTTTTGGCAAATAAAAGATGGGTACATAATTTTATCTTTTCTTATGCTCATTGCATTAAGCTATGTATTAAATAATACTTGTTATGTTCATGATCCCCGCACTGTTCGTTTAATGTATTATATTTCTAGGTGCCTCCTACTGGTAAAGGTTCCTTGTATATCAGGCCACTACTTATGGGAAATGGGGCTGTTCTTGGTCTTGCACCTGCTCCTGAGTACACCTTTATTATTTTTGTCTCCCCTGTTGGGAATTATTTCAAGGTTTGTATTGATTTTTAACTTTTAACTCCCACCAAATTCTTTAGGCATTCATCGAAAATATAAAGAATCAATTACTTAGGGAAAACATCATTAGTGTTTCTTCTTACCTTCTCGGTGCTATAGGATAGTTGAATGGTAATTACGCCACAAGAAGATTTGCTTGTCATGATTGCATCTAGAATATAAGCTCAATGATGTGTCCAAAGTTTTTTTTTTCCCAACATAGTGCCAACCTAGATGTTAATTAAATTTGTTAACTTTGTTCTACAGGAAGGTTTAGCTCCTATAAATTTGATTATTGAAGATAACTTTCACCGTGCTGCCCCTGGTGGAACTGGAGGCGTGAAAACCATTGGAAACTATGCCTCGGTAACTTTCTGCATCAGCATCTACGAAAGATATATTTTTTATAGCTTCAACCTACAACTTCTGTAGGCATCATTATCTTAGTCGTTCTATGTGCAACTATGTACGCCATACACATCTATTGCTTAGGGACACAGGATCACAGTACTGCAAATGACAAAGTGTACTAAATACAGTATAATAGGGACATATTTTTTTTAAATAGAATGATGGAACTTCCAGCACTATAACATTGTGTATCTCAACTATTGAAGCTTATTTTGTTATTCTTTTTCATAATATTTGCTCTTAGCAACTGACTACAGTGTTTCAATATTAATTATCTTATAAACTTAAATTTTACATCCTTTAGCTCTTATGAAACTATTGTTCATGGCTGCTAAATGCTGGATATTGATGTGAATTCTATTTTACGTTGTGCTAAATGCTCGCCTCACCCATTCTTTTCCTCTTTTCCTGGAGAAGTGGAGATGAATATTTTTACTTGTTATAACTAGTAAGAAAGGGAAGTTGCTGGTAAATCTCTGCTGAAATTGAGGTCAGAGTCTGAGATGAGTTTTTAACTCATGCCATGAACATAATGTGCTACTGCCCACCTTGTTTTGACTTTTGAATCTGAAAATATGGTTACTTAATTGCTATACTTGTCATCACCATGTAGGTATTGAAAGCACAGAGGATTGCAAAGGAGAAAGGATATTCTGATGTCCTCTATTTGGATTCTGCTCACAACAAATATCTGGAAGAAGTTTCTTCATGCAACATTTTTATTGTGAAAGTATGATCCTTCAAATAGCTGTGCTTGTTGTTTTGGTATTATCTTTTTTTCAGTAGCTGCAGCTAGAAGTAGTTTTTCGTGATCGAAGCTTACAATGGTGATACTCCAACTATTTGGTTTGGTCAGCATCCTAGTTATCCACAACTTGCCCGCTCTTCTAAACCCTAATCAAATTATTTAGGAACTATAACCTAAGCAGCCTTTGGTTCTGTAGTGCACCAAATTGCACGGTTTGTCATCCCCATGTGACCCATCATTTTTTGAGCTTCCCAAGCAGTGAAGTGGCATGAATATTCCCTTAAGATGTAAAATCAGTTAGGTTCTTCTAGTTTGTTCCTCATCTTAGTTGTGTAGGACAGTCATATTGTTTCCCTGTAGGCCTAGTGGATGAACTATGAATTATTCATTCGTACATTTGAATTTACATCTGACTTTTTAACGAGAAAATGTAAACTGGCTGGTTTTGCTCGAGGAATTTTATTTCACCTAGTTAAGGACTACAGATATTATTTATGTTTGTTATGACTTTTGCACCAGGGCAATGCTATTTCTACTCCAGCAATAGAAGGAACAATACTGCCTGGTATAACAAGAAAAAGTATAGTTGAAGTTGCTCAAAGCAAAGGCTTCAAGGTAAATTACTCATCATTCTCATGGAATCCAAGGGAGTGAGGAAGAATTGACTGCCTATACTGTGCATTTTGGCTGCGAATTTTAGTTGGCTGTGTTTATAGCTGCCGCACTTTCAGTTCTGTAACTTGTTGGCATGGGTAGCACTAGCAGGATCCATGAAGCAAGCTCACCTTTAATTAAGTTATTAAGTAAACCCTGTTTTCTTTTTGCATCTGCTGACCCTTGAAGAGCTGTTGTTGGCCCATCAGGCCATCACAGGGTTATTGATCAGAGGAAGAAAAGCGAAGTTCTCTAAACAGTTAACAGTTGATAGAAAGTACTATATGCTGCTTCTAACTTTTTGTAGTCTTAATGCAATTGGCTTCTTGAAAGGTTGAGGAGCGCCTTGTGTCAGTAGATGAGTTGCTTGACGCTGATGAAGTTTTCTGCACGGGAACAGCTGTTGTGGTGTCACCTGTGGGGAGCATTACGTATCTGGGGAAAAGGTGGAACTTCTGCTTTGCTTTGGAAGTTTGGTTGATACTTAATATGCATTCGTGATGAAATAGAAGTTTGCAGCTTATTTCCTGAATACACATCACTGCAATTTCTTGAACAAGACATGGCTTTTTCTAGAAATAGCACCAAGAAGACGCTACTACTTGAATAGAACATGATGAGCAAAACCTTGGCCCTATCACCAATACATGCTTCCTGTACCAGTTTTTTCATATCTTTTCACTGTATTGCTGTGATTCTTTCTTTGTTATCAGTTCTTTTTTATGTTCTCGTTTTTCCTTTTTCTTGGGAATACTGGTTTATGGATGTTGGTTCCTCAATTTTACCTGCCATCATCGCTTCCTTTTATCAATGTTAGCTGCTTTATTGTGTTCCTTGAACATTTCACTTTGTCATTTGCCAGCCATTTGGACCGAGGTTAACTTTTCCCCTCTTTGTAGTAAAAACCATATGTAGTGTGAGTTGAAATTTAGTATTAGTGCAGGTGGTTATTCAACTATATAACTCAAGACTGATTACTGTGGCCTTATGTATTACCAATGGAATCATGCATTGGAGTTATGTTATGCTGTGCTTGTACCAGCATTACAATTTCACCACTGCACCCAAACTTAGGAAACATCTGCTGTGCCGTGTTGCATTGCTGATTTATGCACTTTAGAGAGTGATGAATAGCCATATCTGGTCTGAAATTCCATGGTTGTGCTTTGCAGGGTAGAATATGGTAACCAAGGAGTCGGCGTCGTATCACAGCAGCTATATACTTCACTTACGAGCCTGCAGATGGGTCATGCAGAGGATCGGATGGGTTGGACTGTGCAACTGAATTAGTAGCGGATCACTGATCTTGACTATAGACAGATTTCCAAAACATTTCAGCTAGATTAAGGCTGTGATCTTCTACTCGATGGTTTTGCATTAACTGTTGGAGTGGCTCCTGCTGTATATCATAGATGTGGCGCATCGCGTTCGAACCATCTAATAATGTGCAACTTTTTTTGTTTGCGGTCAGGACAAACTACTACAATGCTCAGTGTACTGCTTAGCTAGTCCTGATGAGCTCCTGACCACAAGAACACAGTGTTGATCTGTTGTTTCAAAACAAATAATAAACACTGCAGGGCCAGAGTTGTATCATGTGATGTAAAAACAGATTCAATTTCTTTCATGTTGTACCTTGTTCTGTGAGATGTGAAACAAACCGGTAGGTAAACAATGCATATTGCATCAAACTGTTGTGGCGCTCATGCCAGTTTAATTGTTTGAAAGAATTGTTTGTCTACAGAGAATTCATATTTTTCTGTTGCTGACGCTCTTCTATCTTTTATATATATATATATATTAAAATGGTATGATACTCTTGGGTGTACGTACTTTCACTTCTTATATATCACTCAAATCGTATAATAATACCTCTTTATCAATTTGAATATACTCTAATAATGATTATAAGATACTATAAAGTGAGTTTCATGAAAAATTTCATAAAAATTCATTTTTATAGCGAAATATGTGTATATACTTCTTTTATACATGAAAAGGTATAAAGAAAAAAAAAAAAGGCTTCAATAAAAAAAAATATCGCATTGGAGTATCTTATAATTTGTATTTAAGTATACTGAAAATGATAAAGAAATATGATATACTCATTTAAGTGGTATATTCGAAGTGGGAGTACGTACTCCCCTACCTCTCATATACCACTTGAATCGTATGATGATACCTCTTTATCTATTTATGCATACTCCAATAGTGATTATAACATACCTCAAAGTGAGTTCGATGAAAAATTTCATTAAATTCCACTTTTTATAGCAAAATTTGTGTATATACTTATTTTATATATGAAAAGGGGTATATAGCAAAAAACAAAATGCTCTAATGAAAATTTTTCAATCAAATCGTATTGGAGTATCATATAATTGGTATTTAAGTATACTAAAAATAATAAATAAGTATAATATGTGTATTTAAGTGATATATTGAAAGTGAGAGTGCATACTCAGGAGTACAAAAGTATATATATATATATATATATATATATATATATATATATATATATTACTACGTGATTTAATTTTTTTCGTTTTCTCCCTGTGCCAGGTCCAGGGAACAAGGGGGTTGTTCAAAGAACTTTGGCCCCAGCCCCCAGGTGTCAGTCTCAGCTACCCTACGGAAGAAGAGGCGTCAAGAGGGGTCCCAGTTATCAGCCACTGGGTACGTTGGCTCGCTCACGGGCCCACATGCGAGAAACGGCCTAAAGGGAAAGCGCAGCAGCACTGGGGGCCACCAGGATTGAAGCAGGAAATTCAAATTTGCAGTGTCTCCTCTCCCCTCCCCTCATCCGTCCTCCCAACAAGCGCAAGCCTCCCATTCCGTTGCTCTCCTCCTCCTCTCTCGCCGGCCATCCTCGCGGCCGCCTCCTCGAGACGGACCCGCTCCGGGAACAAGCGATGAAGCTTAAGATCAACAAGGCGTGCGACCTCGGCTCCATCTCCGTCTTCCCTCCCCGGTGAAGTGCCCGACCACCCCGCCCAATTCCGTCCCGCTCGCCGTTCGCTGCTTCCGTTCTGACATGTGTTTTAGTTCATGGCGCGTTGTTGGTTATTTCAGGAGGACCGGAGGGAGCGGCAGTGGCAGCGGAGGCGGAAGCGGCGGGATGAGTGGGTCCGCTTCCGCGGCGGCCGGGGCGGTGGCGTCGCAGCAACGGTCGCAGACGCTGTCGCAGCAGTCGTTCTCGCAGGGCGGCGGCGGAGGCGCGTCGCTCCTGCACTCCCAGTCGCAGCTCTCGCAGGCCTCCCTCGACGAGAACTTCCTCAGCCTCCACCTCCCCTCCCCAGCGCGTGATCAGGTCTCGTCGTGTACATCATTCCCTCCCTCTCTCGTTGTTGTTCATGTGTTCTTGCCAGCCGTTCGTTTCTACTGAATGAATGGATCGTAGGATCAGTGGATTTGGTGTTTATATTGGATCAGTGGGTTTGTGAAGGGTAATTAGTGGTTGGGGATTCCGATCGTCAGTCTTGTGTTTGGTCACAGTTGCAACAAATTGATCGGTGTTGGATAGTCGCTTCCGGTGAATTACCGTGCGCTTGTTTGATGCGTGGAAGGAATAATTCAAATTGCTGCAGTGGACATTTTATTGGGCAAATTCATAAACTGAGTATTGCTGCAGAATTTGTGGGGTGTTTTATTTGGTCACTGACCAAATAATGGTCACGATCGCACAAATTTGTATGCTGCAGAGTCACATTGCATAGATAGTCCAAGTTCCAAATTAACTGTTTCTGCAATCTTCTTTACGTGAACGACTAATCAATTTTGATTAGTAAAAATTGCTTGCTCTGGTAGCACCATCTTGGCATCTCTCTTTGGTGCACGCATGTACTAAAACTATCAGGGAATTGAGCTCCATGGGACTTTATTCTGCTAGTCTGTTTGAAATTGCGATTTTGTTCTTTGCGACTATTTGAAATTGACACCCTTCTAGGAACACTAAGTATGAAATTTCGTCACATGAATTTTTGTTCTTCAGAAATGACTTTGCCCAGACTAACAGTTCTGTTTCTGCTAAATGTTTCACTAATAGCACCTGTGTTTCTAGTTACATCTTAATAATTATACATGATGTATGGTTTTTGTCTCTTGCCTAATTGTGACGTCCATGGTCTTTCCATTGGTGACCAGAGATTCGGCTTGCATGATGACTCGTCGAAGAGGGTGCCTAAATTACCTGCCAGTTCAGCTTCTTGTGTGCGAGATGAATCTCAGCTGCAACTGGCAAAAGTATCAAGCAACCCTATCCACCGGTGGAACCCCTCTCTTCCAGATAGTACATGTAAACTCTCAAGTCCCTGTGCTGCATCTGATAGAATTTTTGTTTTGTTCATACCGGCACAGCAGCATTTTCACATGAACTTCAAGCACAATTAATTTTGGTGTTTTGAATAGGTTCATTTTTAATCTCGTTTATGGTTACGGAGCATGTAAGCTGGACTGGTGCATGCTTTTATAATAGAAAGTGCATCTGAAGCCGTTCTATTTCTAGACTCCATTTTTAAGCTGTCACATTGTGATGGTATATTTTGGTTGGTCTGCATGCCTGACAGATAGCATTTCAGCAGTTCAGGTTCCTAACGAGGATGTTGAGCGCAAATTTCAGCATTTGGCAAGTTCAGTACATAAGATGGGGATGGTACTAGACTCAGTGCAAAGTGATGTTATGCAGTTAAACAGAGCCATGAAGGAGGCATCACTAGATTGTAAGTCCCCCTAATTGGTACTTTCGATCATAAGAGCGATTGCAACTGCGTCTGTTTTGTTCAGTTGCGTCTGTTTTGTTCATGAACTTTTGCACTCTAATTATGTCCTTATTCAACAACTGGTGCATCAAATAACTGAAAGCATGTATTTGTTATGTTCAGCTGGTGGCATACGGCAAAAGGTTGTTCTCCTAGAGAACTCACTTCAGCAAATTGTAAGGATAATTGATGGTTCGGTCCTTTCTCGTACATTTTTTTTTTTTGCACAGACAACAAAGTTTGATTTATTCAAACATGCTATTACAGCTTAAGGGACAAGATGATCTCAAAGCACTCCTTGAAGGCAGCACAAAAGGCAATCCTGATCAGCTGAGTGTTTTGAACTCTCACACCAGCAAATTGAATGAGATATCCTCGACCCTTTCAGTCTGGCCAAAGCAAGTGCAAGCAGATTTGAGGCAGCTGCAGGGTGACATCTTCAGAATTTTTACAAAAGAGATGGAGGTACTTCTTAAGTTTCTTCTGCTATGATCCACCTCTACTTTAGATACAACTCTGATAGGTTCATTTGTCTTTTGGACTTATTCTGATGGCTCACATGTGCATATAAGTAATTATCATTCTGATTTACTATTATGTGAAGTTCTCTGTTATCTCCATAGAAACATATAAGTTAGTTACTCATATTTTTCTTGTGTTTTCTTTTTTTTTTCTTTTGAAAAGGCCTCTTCTTCTTGTATGTACATGATACCTATTCTTCTTGTATGTACATGATACCTAACATTCAACAATCTGAGTGTGTGCTAGTGTTTACTTTTCAGCATTTTACTTATAAGTTTAGAGATGGCTTAAAAAATATGCACAATCCTGCATATCATGTGGCATGCCCAAACCTCATCACTATGCACACTGAAAGCAACCAATGTGAGGCCATAGTTTTGGTCTAAATTGGCTGATCTTTGCCTCTTTGTGCAGGGGATTGTTAGAGCCATCAGAGCTCTCAATAGTAGGCCTGCTGCAATGCAAATGATGGCAGTATGTATACTCATTATTCAACTAATTGATTCCCATCTTTTCTTATCCTCCTCTTACTTCTATTTTTTGACTTGCCTGAAGGACCAGAGCTGCACCACCAATGAAAGACCCCTGAAGAACAAAATACCAGTAGCAAATGGGAGACCCCTGATGAACCAGACACCAGTAGCAAATGGAAGACCCCTGATGAACCAGATACCAGTAGCAAATGGGAGATCCCAGATGAACCAGACAACAGTAGCAAATGGAAGGCCTCTGATGAACCGAACACCAGTAGCAAATGGAAGAACTCTGATGAACCAAATACCAGTAGCAAATGGAAGACCCCAGATGAACCAAATACCAGTAACAAAATTGTAATCTTCTAGCCTCAGTTTCTTACAAAGTTCAATTGGTTAGCTAATTATCTATTCCCGTAGTATGTAGCACTGAACTGAAAGTTCTCTTGGTGGAATCAAAATGCAAATTGAGGCTTTAAATCTTGAAATCCTCAAAAGCAAGTGCTAGATATTGTTATGCTTTTCAATAGGATGATTAAATATCCATCCTTATGTGCATGATCTTGTGATGAGATGCTTCTTTTTTCATTACAAAGCTGATAATGCTGGCATTTCAAATCTTGATGTGGTAAATGTTCTAATGCTTGTACAATGCTCCTAGAACGTTCTCTCTTTTTCAGCAAGATTATATTAGCGTCTTTCAGTTGCATTACTAACATGACTCCACTTTCTCAATATACCTATGTCTTTATTGTTTTTCTCGTAGGGTGTTTGTTTGATTTTGGAAACTAATGAGTCTTGTTTGTTAATGCCAGCCTTCCTGCACCTTTGGTTTGTCCTGCAAAGGTGGCAGATCCGAAGCCAAAGGTAGAGCAGGGAAAGGTAAAATCAGCTCCACAAAAATTGGTTGGTTCAAGCTACAGGCTGGCACCTAAACAGGAAGAGGTGGCGATTCGAAAGGTCAATCCACAAGTGCCAACTAAGAAGGTAACCCGTGCAACCTTGCTCCTTTCAAGCTTTGATATATGATTGCCTCGTCCAAACTTAACTACTTAAGTCGCTGGTTACTATTGCTTCGGACGGACCAATGCTTTCAGTGATTTATTTATGTTGACAAAAAAGCACCTCTTGCTAGCTAGTGGATTTTAAAAATATTAAACTCCAAAAATTCAAATTTAAAATCAAAAGGCGAAATTTTTGGCAACGTCACTGAAGTCCAACATCACTGAATTCACCGGGACATGCTTCGTTCATGCCGCAGCTGTAACTTTGTAGTTTGCGCTCGTAACAAGTAATAGTATTGCGCTTGTAAGCAAGTAATAGTAGGTTGGAGAGTTGTACTTGCCCTATGTTCAGTGTGTGATCATGCTTGCTTGTGAATGCAAAATGCAGGCACCGGTCAGCATAATCATCGACTCATCAGATGATGACAGCGCAAGACGTGCTTCCTGCGTGATTCTGAAGACAGGAACAGGTAGCTGCTATCAACAGTCCGAACCTTTTTCACCCCCATGTGTTCGCTATGTTGATTTTCTGGTGCTCGATCTCCCCTCGAAAGATTGAATTCTTATCAATAGATGAGCAACACCCAAATACGAATCATATGATATCAACTGTTGAGAATATCGCTTGTATTCAATATGAGGCCAATGGGCCAGTATATATACACAGGTACATGCGGTGAATATACAAAGAACCCCTTATAACAATGGGGAATTACAAACTATACATATACATCTCTAACACCCCCTCTCAAACTCATGGTGGATCAACAACACTGAGTTTGGAAAGGTAGAAACCGTGCTGTGCGCGAGTCCAGGCCAAAGAAATCCACTATCCAAGCTCAAGGCACATATCAAGAGCAATCACTGGTCATGCACACAAGACCGCATGAAGGAAGCATCAACACCAATATGCTTTGTAAGTTCATGCTTCATGTGGTCTCGCACATCTGATAGCACATGTACCGTCGGACAAGAGAGGAGTCGGTGTAGTGACGAAACACTAAAATCCTCAAGTAACCACCGTAGCAAGTAATCTCTGCTTGTCAAGAGAGCCATAGCGCGCAACTCACCTCTGCACTCGAACGGGATATCGCAGCTGTTTCTTCGTCTTCCGTGCAATGAGAGAACCACCAAGAAAAACACAGAAGCGCGAGATAGACCGCGATCGAGGGATCAGCCGCCCAAGTAGCATCCGAATAAGCTCAAGCCAGAACGAAATGGAGTTTGGAAAGAAAAGATAACGAGAGATAGTTCCACGAAGGTATCGCAGAACTCAAGAAGGTGGTCAGAGTGGACTCGAGTGGGAGCAGATACGAACCGACTCGTAATGTGGATGGATAAGTGATATCCGGACGAGTAACAAACAAGATAGACAAGACTCCCAACAAGATGACGATAGCGAGTCGGATCGTAAAGAGGCTCGCCATCGAGAGTTTGAGGTGAACATTGAGCTCCATGGGAGTCTCAACAAGATCTACTGATCGATGAGAGAGGCACGATCAAGAAGATCTCGAATATACTTCTCTTGGGACATAAAGAAACCATCCTGGAGTGGAAGTAACCTCAATCCCAAGGAAGTAACAAAGAGGACCAAGATCCGACATAAGAAATCGCCACTAAGACGAGCCTTGACAAAGGCAATGTACTCAGAATCATCGCGGTAATGATCATGTCATCAACATACGTAAGAAGAAGAGTCCACCACGAGACGAAGTGTGGACAAAGAGCGCAGGATCATGATCACTAGCGAAAAACCGGAGCAGAACCACGAGGAGAAGCGCCAAACCAAGCACGAGGGGCTTGCTTAAGGCCATAAAGAGAACGCGAAGACGGCGCACCATACCCTCGTGAACGAATACCCGGTGGCGGAAGCATGTAGACCTCCTCACGCAACTCGCCATTAAGAAAGGCATTCTTGACATCAAGTCGGAAATGCACTGCGATGGCATGCGACGCCACCGCAAGAAGAGTGCGACAGTGGTCATGTGAGCCACAGAGCAAAAGTCTCGTCAGAGTCACGACCATGCTCTCGCTGGAAGCCACGAGCAACAAGACGCGCCTTATAGCGCTCAAGAGAGCCATCGAGCGAGTCTTAATCTTATAGACCCACTTACACGTGATGGGACGAGTGAGATGGAAAAGGAAGAAGATCCCAAGTACCAAGAAGCTCAAGGGCAGCAATCTCCGGCCATAGCATGCCGCCACTCGGGATGAGTAATAAAGATCCCGATAGGAGACAAAGCTCAAGAGTAGCCGCACTAAAAACCAAAACGGCGGAGGCCGAATCGACTGGCGATCGCGGAGAGCGTAGCGAGGAAAAGATAACCCATCAGGGGAAGATGGATCATCAGGAGAAGATAGAACATCAGGAGAAGATGGCTCATCTGGAAGATCCTCAATACGAGATCGACGAGTGTAGACGAGTGTAGTGGGAGGAGCTCGAGGAGCCGCAGGAGACGAAGCAGGCGGCGACAACGGCGGAGAGGTCACAGGAGGAATATGTGGAGACTCAGTGGGGCGGGTGGATGAGGGCAAGACAGGTATAGGTGTATCTGGAAAGGTCAAAAAGGACAGAGACTCCACAGAGGAAGCCGAAACCGAAGGAGAGGTAGGACAAGGGTAGAAGGAACGAGACTCGTCGAAAGTCACATCCCGAGAAATCCGCATCCGTCGACCAACAGATCCCAAAGATCGATATCCTTTGTGCTCAGATCGATCCCGAAAGACACACTCAACAGTGGCGATCGGTTTGGTACGTTCTCGAGGGGCGAGGAGAGCATAGCAAACGCAGCCAAACAGATGAAGGGCAGAGTAGTCAGGAAGAAGACCACAAAGACGCTCAACAGGAATCGCACCCTGAAGAGCAGAAGAGGGTTGGATGTTAACGAGATGGGCGGCAGTGGAAACAGCCTCGGCCCAAAAGTGAGGTGGAATAGAGGCGGCAATCATCAGCGCACGAGCCGCCTCAAGGAGATGACGATGTTTGCGCCACGACACCATTTCGAGCATGAGCACCGGGACAGAGAATCGAAGAGAGTACCTTTCGCAAGGAAGTCGCAGTAACGAGAGAGGTACTCGCCAATGAGTCGCACGAAAGACACGAATAGGGGTGGAGAAGCGTGTATGGACCATAGTGGCAAATTGTTTATAGATAGATAAGACCTCACTACGAGAAGACATAAAATATATCCAAGTGTGGCGAGAAAAATCATCTATAAAATGATATAATATCGATGACCCTTTTGAAACGAAGGGCGGACCCCAAACATCCGAATGAACAAGATCAAAAGGACGTTGAGACACCGACTCACTATGAGGATAAGGAAGTCAATCATTTACCTAACTTACACCGACAATCTAAAGACACATCTCCGAGATGCACTTTAAGACCACGACGAACCAAAGACGGCATGGACGAGATCCACATGATGACCAAGACGGTGATGCCACTGCTGGAAAGAGCGGTAGGCGAAGTGGCGTGCCGAGAGACCCGGCGCAGCGGTGGCGCGGAAGGAAGGTGAAGCCGTCAAGCTCCTGAGACGTTGTGAGTCAAGGCGCGAGGCGAACCAACCGTAACTCCGTGCGGCGGTCTTGAACACAACAAGAGTCGAGTCGAGAATGACCCGACAACCAAGATCGATGCACCGCCCAGCAGAAGAAGGCGCATGGTAAGGCGAAGAACATAAGCAACGAAGGAACATGAAAAGATGAGTTGCTAAGAGGGCCTCGACCGAGAGACAGAAAGAGATGTACCATCGCCAGTAAGAACACCGGAGGGAGAATCAAGGGGTGTAATGAAAGACAGTGGAAGGATCGGGAGTCATGTGAAAAGATGCTCCGAATCAAGAATCCACGGAGGTACCGATCGTAGAAGGTGGTTTCGGTGCCCGAAGAGTCGATGCGAGCTCGCAGAACTCGCCGAGGAGAACACCGGCGGCAGCGCGCGCCAAGTCCGCTATCTCCCGCTTCGAGAGAAGCTGGCGAAGAAGTCGATGCAGCGCCGATGTAGAAGACGGTGCGGTGCTAGTAGAAGAACGACGAAAGATGTCGCCGCTTCTTATAGCATCGACTCAATGTGGCCGACCTTATTGCAGTAGGAGCGATGGGACGACCACCGCCGGATGGAGGCGCCGCCACCACCGTGGCGGCCGGCCGAGGAGGCAGCAGCCGACGCGTGGAGCCGTCGGTGTAGCGGTGGGCGGCGGCGAGCACGGAGGGGAGTGGTAGCAGCCGGCACCACTCGGGCGAGTCTCTCCGCACGTATCTCGAAGAGCCTCGTGAGAGTGACACGAGGATGGCGTGCAAGGAGTCGGGCACGCCACGCCGAACACAGACGGCGCAGTAAGGAACTCGAGATCCGCTGAAACTCCGTGTCAAGACGTAAGCTAGGCAACACCGACAGAGCGCGGCACGCAGAAGGAGAGAATCCGGTGACGCCGCATGCAACAGAGCTCGAGCGTAAAAAGCGTCAACGAGAGCATCACCTGCTGAAGAGAGTGCTCTGGCGGACCACGGGCGGTAGAGAGCATCACCGAGGGCTCAGAAGGCGACGAAGGTGAGTCCACATCCGAAACCGTGAGGTAGTCCCACAACCTCGAGGAGAATCGAGGCCGGATATCGGCGATGAGGGCAGCGGCGGCGAAAGGCGTCGTCGTCGTACCACCGAGTGTAGGCGGTCAGCGATCCTTGCAGAAGTCCGAGCCTCTGGTAGGCGAGATAGCCTCATCATCGGCAAAGCGGCGGTCTCGCAGAAGCAACCTTGTTTGTTGTGGAGCGGCGCAACAGCGTCGGCTCCGTCGGAGGTGTAGGGCAAGGCGGACAGGTGACATCGCCAGAAAGGACGCCCCAGAGACGAAGACCACGCATGTGGATGCGCATGTGAGACACAAAATCAGTGTAATTAACACCATCGAAGATCACCGGGCAGCGAGGGAGGGAAATAGTGCCCATTGGTAGGCGGCGCTGGACGGCGTGGCGACCAAAGCAACGAAGTCTAACAGGCGGCGCTGGACGGCGCGGCGGTTAGAACGACGTAATGGAAATTTCCCTTCTTTTTTTTTCTTCTTTTTTTTTTCTTCTTTTGGGCCGGCTTAAAAACCGATGCTCGGCCCGTGCAAGAAAGAAGCGCTAGGGTTAGCGCGAGTGGAGGCGGCGGCGGCGCGAGTGGAGGCGGCGACGGCAGCGCGAGTGAAGGCGGTGGCGGCGCGAGTGGAGGCGGCGGCGGCGCAAGTGGAGGCGGCGACGGCGCAAGTGGAGGCGGTCTCTACTCCTCGCGAGCCTCCCACAAGCGGCGATGCAGACGGTGGTGCGGGCGGCTCGACAACGGCGCAAGTGGAGGCGACGGTGGCGGCGGCGATGCAAGTGGAGGTGACGACGGCGGCGCAAGTGGAGGCGGCGACACAGCCACGCGCGATCCGAGCGGCGACTACGGCGCGGTCACGCGCGTCGAAGCAGAACGGCGAGGGATCTCGCGCGGAGCCCGGATCCGAAGCAGGCGGTGTGCACGGCGGCCTCGTGCGAGGAGGCGGCCGGAGTGGAGGAGGCCACCGAGGCAGCGGTGGTGGAGGCGAGGCGCACCGAGTCCGGGTCGTCCGGATCGACGGCGGAACGAGGCGACGCGGGTGATGATGCGTCTGGAGACCGGAGGCGGCGCGCGGCAGCGATGAACGATCGGGAGTCGTGGAGGATGACGACAAGAGACGAAGCGACGGGAAAAACGAAAACCTAGGTATGCTCTGATACCATGTTGAGAATATCGCTTGTATTCAATATGAGGCCAATGGGCCAGTATATATACACAGGTACATGCGGTGAATATGCAAAGAACCCCTTATAACAATGGGGAATTACAAACTATACATATACATCTCTAACATCAACAACCCAAAGGGAATACTGAATCTGCTGTTGCCGCTGCTATAGTGATTATGCATTGTAATAAAACTAGCAATCATGTAGAAAAAGGAGGATGAAATTATTAGCTGTGCATATCATCTCGTATTATCTCGCTGCGCCATTTACTGATTTATTAACACCGCGCTGTATATATGCTGCAGCAGCTGACAAGGCGGAGGAGTCCCACTTGATGAGGGACGGCACCGACGAGGAGGGCCTGCAGATCCTGCGGAGGGCGAGGAAGAGGAGGAGAAGAGAGATGCAGTCCATCGTGCTCGCCTAAGGTAATAAATGAAGTAATGATGATGCCTCAAAAGTGTACATGTTTTAACAGAAAGGAAGAGATAGAAAATGATTAAGAGAAGAAAAAGCAGGAGGTTATCAGAGACAAGATTCTCGTACGTAATTAGGTAGGTGAGGTGGTTCTTCTATTCTATGCTGTTGTTGTGTTAGTTGGGGTCAGGTCAGGTTGTAATGATATGCATGTCCCGGCCGTTTCCCTTCAGATTAGTAGTGTGATGCGTGCTGTGTCACAGGGATCACGTACAGACACTGTTTGTTTTCCCAGAGCTACCAGATCTGCCATTCTTATTCTGCTATCTCATTTGGTCCACGATATCCATCATGATTCATGCACAGCCATCGTCATGCCTCATTGCCGGAGCATTTCCTTGGAGCGATGAGTACATTTTACCCTGATAACAAGTGGGGAAATGTCGTCACATCTGATGCTTTCTGCCGTGCAGCATATTGCTGAGCAGCAGCAGCATGGTAGCAGTTGCAGTTTGGTACTCTACCTGCCTGCCTGGCGGTACGACGCCGGTTTGATCCGATTCGTTCGTTGCCACTTCCAGCAACACGTTGCGATTTCTGAGCGCAATGCTGATTAATTGCTGCAACTCACGGGCAGCAGCGCGACAACCAGTCAGAAAAAAGATTCAGAAAAATCAAATCAGAGGCAGCTGAGAATGCACCTAAAATGACACGTCATTTTCCTACTGTTTATTACATATGTTTCACTGCTTTCATCTTTAATTGCTTGGATAATCATTAATTAATTGTGAACTATACAAGATATGTGTTAGTTGTTGTTATCTACGTGATACGAAGGGAATCACGCAAAGATGGAATGGAAAGATATCACCAAGAGGAAGAAAGCTAGGCTTGCATCGCCGTAAATCGACTCTCCAGAAGAGATTACGGGTTAGGTATGGTCGTGCTTGACCGTACCCTTCATGGATAGCTTCGCCACGTCAAACAAAGGAAGGTTTGTAAAGGGATTGAGGCAGTGACGAAGCCCTAGAAGACCGCTATATAAAGGAGTCAGATTGCGTCTACAAAGGAGATAAGAACACAAGGGAGAGCCATCACGTCCAGAAACACTGTCTCAGCCGTATGTTTCAGCATTGTTCAATCATTTTCCACATATTTTTTTAGCATCATTCATCCATTTTCCATACTCCCTTATAATCATTCACCCGTCGGTGTATCGGAACATCGAGAACAACTTATTTAATATATCATTGTTATTTTCATATCATTGTCATTATGTTCTCATCTATTTATATACTGTTATTGGTCACCATGATGACACGTGAATAGTTCCCTAAGGGATAGGGCTGTACAAAACGGTTTCTTCAACCTGCGTAAACTCGTTGAAGCTTGAGTGCATGTGCATGCATCTAGCTCTTTCTTCCAGTTTGGGAAAACTGGTTAAGCCGAGTTTGTACAGCCTACTAAGGGCTAGGTATCGTAGGTAGCCATGTAGTGTTAGAGATTATAGGGATGATCTAACATTCACGTATGCTTTTGTATTTAACTTCGATACCAATTTTTGTCTATCTTTCCTCGGCACCGGGACTCAAAGGGGCCCAATGTTCCATAGGTCGACGCAAGGCATGGTAGCAACAAGTGGTGCATGGAAGATCGATCGACAGAGTCGGTGACAAAGAAAACGGTAGAGATTGGCTTTTGGAAGCATATCACTTGAGCAGTTCGGCAAAGCCATAAAACCTAAGGTGTTGGTTCGGTGGCAAGTTGTGATAACACAGTAAGTTCTTAATTGCGAACGTAATGTGCAATGTGCACACATGAGCGGGACAATAGATTCGCCTGTATTGTCTAAGAGAGATGTAGTTAAGGCGTGCCACTACATGAACTCTTGATATTATTACAATTCCTCTCATTATCTAGATCATCATTATCACCCCACATGCTTATTGCGGTGCCATGGTGTCGTCGTAAAAAAAAAAGCTATTGTGAATAGCAGAGGCTATCCTACATCGCAGCCCTATTGAAAAGATGTTAATTCTATTGATTTTGGTGTTATGTAAACTACTACAAGAATAGAAATGCTTATAACAAAGTATTGGGCATCATCAAAGTACATGAAAAATGGCGTAATTATTTAAAATCTAAAACAAAAATGATAAAACCTTAATATTTTTATTTGGTTTACTAGAAAAGTAAAAAAACAACAACAACATTGAACCTTATAATAATTGAAAGTTTAACTTACGTATAAATTGATGTTTCTAAAACACCAAAAAAAAAAGAATATCATGAAATGGAATATAGAATGTAAAAGTCTCCGAAATTTAAAATTGAATGCAAATATATCTATATTTTAATCCAAATGTTCTAAACATCAGATTTTAATTTTACAATTTTTTTTACAGAGAAACCTTTGTTTAGATAGTAGAATTTAATATTTGAATAAGTCCATTTTATAACCTTGACCTATTATGTTTGTCTGATTTTCAACCTCCAACTATGAAACCAGGTAACCATCAACCCTGAAGTGTCAAATCTGGATAAATGATCCCCCTTGCGTCCATTTTACCACGGTTTTGCGCCATGTAGGATGCCATGTCAACCCCAAATCATTCTAATAAATAAAATATACAATGGGCCCACCTATCATCCCCTATCCCCCTCTTCTTTCTCTTCTTATTCCTCTTCATCCTGCACTTTTCCTAGTTATGATCATAATTTAATTCGACCATCTACTACATGTAATAAAACAATCTACATGACTGTTGTCAACGACGATGAAATTATGGACAGTAGAGCTCTAGAAGCCATAACTTTTACACCACTTAACTAAATCTTGTGATTTGACACTCAATAGAAATTGTAGACAATTACTTACAACTTTTCCAACGTGACAAAGTTGTGAAACATGACCTAGATACACCAAAACTCCGTCGCAAGGCTTAGCAGCACAATTAATCGAAACAAAGCATCACCAAATTACCAATTCCCACTAATGATCTATCTTAACCTTTGAATAAACATCAATCTAATAGCATGACAATGATTTCCCGATCGTTACCCCTCAAAATCAGACGACGATTAGGGTTAGATCATGAAACCCTATCTTTCCCTCTCTTTTTCGTCTCCTTCTTCTCCCTTCTCCTTCCTGGTTCCTTGCCTTCCCCTTCCTCTACAGCACCACCACTACAACCTACAGCAACACCGGCAGCAGGAGATAACAGCGATGGCAGGGGCAAGTGGCAGGGAGATGGCTGGCGTGCAGCCGCAAGCAGCATCTTGGCGTGGCAAGCCTACGAGACAGGGGCAACAACTGCGGCGATAGCTTGGCGCACGGGTGGCGCGGCTGGCGCGACGCGCTAGGGTAGAGGGCAAGGGTGGCTGGAGGCGGCAGGGGCTAGGGCATGGCTAGGGTTTGGGTTCGGCCCCCTCACTTCTCTTTTATGTGGCAGCTGGCCCCCTCTTGCTGAGTCCAAGGTGGACTCGGCTTGGGCCCTGGGCCGGCAGCCCATCTCCTCCATTTCTCTCTTCTCTAATTACTTTTCCCATAATAATTGCCTTTTCTATTTCTTTGATTAAGCATGGTATTACATTAGCATTAGTCTTAGCTTTAATTATTTGTCTTTTAATATTATTCTCCATCACAATTGCTGCCCCTCGCTGTTATTTAATTATTGTTTTGTTAATTAGTTGCTCAATGATAATTAGAATATTCCACGTGTCCTTTTGGGTTCGATATTAAACATTGGAATACTTCGAGGGAAAGTACTGCACCGATCTTGTGCACTTTCGGGTCATCAGCAATGGCGGAGCTAGAATTTTTTTGATAGGGGAGCACACTTTACATAAGTATAAAGTATTGTACAATAATCTTCATCCAGTTTCAATGGAACAAATAATTTGACCATAATACCTATATACTTTCTGTATGTTTTTGAATTTTTTGGGTGTGTCAGTGCATACCGGGCACCACCCCTAGTTCTGCCCCTAGTCATCAGAGTAGTGGTGGTGCATCAGATGGGGAAGGGCGGCGGCACACCAGATCTGCAGGAGTAGGAGCCGTAATGCGGACCGATGCACGCGGTGGGAGAAGGGCGACAGAGCACGACAGCGGGAACAGGGCGGCGAAGCTCAATGCGAAGAAGGCGACGGGGGGAGGAAGGGCATTAGGAGAAGGGGGCCGCACGGGAGGAGACACGAGCGAGGTCGGGAGGAGAGGAGGGCGAGGAGCCATCTCGCGGACGCACGTCGGATGGCTCAGATCATGTCTCTTGTGGGATCGACGGCTAGGATACGCCCGTGAGTTGCCCCTAAAATAGCGAATTCCCTACCCATAGTCCCCTCCCACCACGTTAGCAATATGGGAGCTCAGGCTGTCAAGACTCAAACCCAATTGCCCAAACAACCGCTAGCTTCGCGACTCCAAAGGAAAAATAAAAATAAAAAAGAATAGGAAAGAAAAAGAAAAGAAGAAGAGCGACTCCGGCGCCGCTACCTCGCGCGGTCGCGCCTCCCTCCGGCGCGGCCTTCTCCTGTCTCCCGTCCGGCCGTCCCCCGCATCCCGCCGGCACGGCTGCCTGCCCGTACCCCGTCGGAGCCGCAGTCTTCCGCTGCCTCCCGTCGCCTCCTTCGACCCGCCGCCGTCTGCCACCGCAGCGCCCGTGCGCCCGAGCCGGGGCCCTCGACGAGCCAGTGACCTAGGTTGGTAAACTCGTCTTCAAATTCCTAATCTCCAGGCTTCCAAATTGTAATGGTAATTGCTAATTTTACTACAAATGTCAATTGCTAGGATGATTGTTGTCAAACGGGGAGATGGTATTGCGAGTCTGTTGTACCGGCAGCTAGTAATTCTCTGGGACTGGGTGGCCTTTTTCTTTACTAATGAACATTAGATGTATCGAGCAAGTAGAAGCTTTATAGCACAATCAATACAAGTAAATTGCAGCTTACAGTGTAGAAGAGGTTGTTTCGTTCATTGCCACACTTGCTCAGTCAGGCAAAATTTACCTTCTCTGTTTTACTATTGTTTGGATCGTGACCATATAGTTGTAGCACATCATACTTACCCAGTAAGTGGACTAGTTATCATAAATAATTTCGTCACTAATTTTGCCATTCTTGTAGTGGAAATTTGTCTATCAATGAAAAGAATGTCAAAGGGTAGGCATGTAGCTATCCTATCATCCAAAGGGACCTCTCCTTCATAGCACAAGTATACTTATCCCATCCGACGAAAGCGGAGGAATAAATTGCTTAGTACAGAGCTGACAGCATCTCTGCAATGTTAAGAGGAAGCTTTGAGTCTCACCTGCAGCAATGTTGCATGTCTGTTCAGAACACCTGAGTATCTCGGTTGAAAGGATGACAAACACAAACCATCAAGCTGAACCTCTGGACTGAGTGGATACTCTGAAGGAACTACTCTATTGCAATAAGTACTTTATTGATTCTCACCCCCTCCCTGCTTGACCACAGTTAATCAGTTTGACATTCATATTTGTATTAGTATCAACAGCCTATTTCTGATAGGAACGAGAAATTACAACTCCACATCTTAATCCATGTAACACCCTGGTCCTGGTGTCCCAACATGCTACGATCTACCTCCACGGGGGATAAATCATGCACAAGCAACAGATTGCTTTGTGCAAAAGGGTTAGCATGGAGCTGCTGCTTTTGGAGACCCAAGGTTTTATGTTGTGATCTCACATCCTAAACAAGTAATATGGGGCTGTCATCCGTTCACATGCACACATATGCCCTCATGGGCATTGATTTGAAGATTGTGCAACAGTACTGCTATAGTGGACGAGGGGTGGTGACCACTACAGAGCAACTGCCCTAACACTTTATATAGTTGCGACGCTGTTGCGGCCCGCTATGGCGACTATAGCATACTTTGTGTAGCAGTACATAAGTACATTATTAGTACAAATACAATTCAGGATTGCATATATTCTAGTCATCTCCCACTTTGAGTCCTTCAAGACTTCGAGACATGTACAACAAGTAATTCTAATACAAGATAAGTTATTTTACCCCAAAATTGATTGTGCATGTTGCTCTTGCTATAAAAACACTTAATTGGTATGCTTCCGCTATACACTCTTTAAAACTTTACTCACTGGCTATAATTGAGTTCAATCCTTGCTCTCATCAATTGTCACAGTTCAATTATGTAAAATAATAAAAAAGTCATTTCAAGTTGACATATCCAACAACTAAAAGTTGTCAACTCGCTTTCTTTAAGGGTTTCACCATACCCCTCGGTCACGGCCTCCCCTCCTTCCGAATGTGCCTCCTCCTCCTAGAGATCTGCTCCCACCTCTTCTGCCATAGTCAGATATAAGGTTGGGTGAAGATGTGCACCTAAGGGGGGCTAGTTCCTCATCTTCCTTGTTACTTCGTTATCGTTGCTATACCTTGGTCATCCTTGAGCTATACCATCAGGTTGCCATAAACAGATTCACATTTTTAGTAGTTTCCATATTTTACTTACAGAGCCGCTAATTTGCGGATGCCTGCTACAAAAGTTAGTAGTGAGCACCCACGAGAAGGCAAGCCGATGTCACCTCACGGCCCACCACTGGATCAGAAATCACCCAGGGGTTTATCTTCATTGTTCTTGAAGCCCTTTGATGGTGGTAGTTTCTTAACACAAGGCGCTATTATTATGTTGCTAAAAAATAGGTTGCTGACAATTTGACATATATCTAAATGATGATAATAATCTAAATCACCAACCAGCTAATAATGATAATCTAATTCGTAATCAAGTACTTAATTTCAATTAAATATATTTATTTGATAATCCATCCTTTCCAAAATGCCCCTGGATTGACCTCTATTTAGGAACACGGATACACGGCAGGAGTAAATTCACTACATCTGGCAACACTCCAAATTGAGCACGGCAACGTTTTTCATACTGTTGCCTTTATTTCCATTATTGATTCCTCAATTGGACGGCTGAAAAATGCATGCAGCACCGCTGGATCCACATCCTTTCCACACTAGGACACAGTCGCACACTCCATTTGGACCCGATCGAGTACACAAAAGGAGTCAAGCCAAGCCAAGCCCCAAATCCTCCCATTTCCCAACCACTTCGCCGCCGCTGTTCTTCCACCAAAGCCTATCGAGAGAGACATCAATCTCTTCCGACCGCTACTGGAGATCTGACCGGAGTAATACTTCTTTCCTCGGTAAGCGCTAGCTTCGATTAGTTCCAATTTTCCCTAATTTTCTCCTGTGAGCAGTCAGATCTTCCTGCGGGATCCAATCCAGTTCTTGGATACTTAGTTGCAAGTTTGTTTGATGTTACTGATGTAATATGTGCATAAGGTTCTTTGCGCAGACACTTGTGTGTGCTTGTGCGTGCTGATTTTGGTGGGTTCCCGTGACCCACGGGAATCAAGGTGCTTGTCAGCGAGGATGCCTGGCCTACCTTTACCTCAGCATGATGCAGCGTACGCCGCTACCCACTTTGTTAACTGCTATGGTTATGTTTGTGTTCTATGTTTGTTTTGCTTTTGGAATCTGTTTGTTGCTGTTTTGTGAACTGTAAGGGTCCGGCTTTGCGTGGCACATAGGTTTGGTACTTTGGTATGCAAATTCCATGATCATTTGAGTGTAAAGTTACACGATTGATAGACCAGGGGATGATTCTATACAATGTCAGAATAATTGGATAGAGCATTGTGAAGCATGTTATGTCTGGTGTCTCGTTAGGTTTATGTATGGTTGCATGTGGGCAGGTAGCAGTTTTTTTTAATGGTAAATGGTTATTTCTTAGAGTTAATGTTTGCTCACTGGAATTCTGTGTGGTACCTTGGCTAGTAATGGAAACTAATTCAGTTACTTTATAGATATGCAACTATGTCTATATGGTGGATGGATTTCTTGTTGTTCATATGGGATGGATTCTAGTTTTTTTAAAATTATTTTTATGCAAGTGGTGTTTATACACAGGAACATTGGATGTGGATTCAGTTCTCCCAGGTCTGCAGACCAGATGTGCTTTCAGCAGTCAACAGCTCAATCGTCGCCAGATGAGCAACTTACCCCTGAAGAAAGTTTTGCATTATACTGCAAGCCAGTTGAGCTGTACAATATTATTCAACGACGAGCCATTAAAAATGTAAATTTCATTCTTAAATTGTAACCCCACCTTTTAACATGGTTTACATAAGCATGCTCACTCAGTAGTAGCTAATATTCTGTAAATGGTTTTTTAGATATCAATGACTCACTGAATTTTGCAGCCCCCTTTTCTTCAAAGATGCCTTCTTTACAAGATACAAGCAAAACGGAAAAAGAGGTACAATCCTTGAATTGTTCAAAATTTAAGTATTTCCACCCTATGCATGTATTATTTCGTATTCAGCTGAGCATCTTGAGAATTGATTTGGTACTCTTAATTCCTGTTCTCTTTTGAGTTATATTATTTTTTTCTCTAAATATTTTGTTGGATACCTTGGATTTCTAGATTTCAAAAGTTGCGGTGAGGACTAGTTACATAGGTTGTGCTCACACTTCTACTGGGAACTATTACCAATAAATGATACACAATGGCGGACTCAAGACTAAAATTTAGGGGGTGCTAATGGGACGATGCCGCTTACACCTGACCGCCGCTGCTCGATTGATTGTCGTGCGCTGCCTACTGCCTCGTGCCGCCGCGACTTCACACTGAGCTTGTGCCACGTAGTGTTGCCCGGTTGCCGCTGCACCTCATGCCTGCGCGAGCCGCCTAGCACGCCCACGCTCACGCCCGCACGCTAGTCGCTAGGGTTCGCTATGATGGGGATTGAGGAATTAGTTAGGGATTGGAGTGCAACTTGATGCCTGGTGGGAAGAGAGAGAAGAGTCAGAGTGAGAGAGATGGGTTTGGTGGACTTGACCAGTTGGCTAGGATAGCAATGACCAGTACTTGGCTTGGCATAGCCTATACAAGGGAATTCTTGCCTAAATCATTTCCTTGTTCTTCTCCTTCTCCTACCCCAGAGCAGCTAAGCTACAAGTCATGGCGCCCGATGGATGGGGGTGCTAGGGGGGTACCCATGGTCCGGCCGGGCGTAGGGGGTGCTCTGCCCCCCTTAGCCCCCCTGTTGGGTCTGCCACTGCTGATACATGTGATATGTGACACAACTTTGACTCTATTCTAGCACATGTTGGAGACCAGTCCAAACTGTTTTAATTCAATGAGTCAAAAGAAAAAGATTGTTCTGATTTCAAAAGCATTTTCTTTTCCTGACATAGCAGAGACATGGCTCCAACACGTTTGACATAAGACACAACAGGAAACTTTTTTTTTTTTTTTGTAGTTTGCAGACTTTTTTGATCCCCTAGTTAATTTAGCTGTTTTGTTGAAGCACATACAACACCCACAAGTTCTTATTTTAATTTGCTTAATTAAGTCTTAAGTTGAGAGGTGCATTTTTTTTCTGCACAAAATAAGTAGTATTTCCGGTTTCCATGAATAATATATATTTCTTATGCATTCATATTCTACACAAATCTACATGCTATTTATTGTTTTTAGTTGAAAAATACATATTTTCATGTTTTGAAGTTTGAACATGGGGATGATCAAATTTTAAGACTTTAAAATAGGAGCACCCAGCTCTCAAATTTTCATCTTCTTCATTTTAGCTTGGTCCCTTTTTTCCCCTTATGAACAGTTGTAGATGTCCTTTCAGAAGTTTGCTTCTAAGATGAACCTGACTCAAAAGTCCGAGGACCAAAATAACATTACCTCTTTAAGCATGCATATTGGTCTTATTGTTTACTTTATTTATTGGATTTTTCCGCATCATGTATGAAGTATACATAATGTTCTGTTCTAGTGTATTGTCCTATCTCAGTACCTAGTACCTACAGTAAAGCTCTTTTGACTGAGCTCTAGCCCCAAAGCTTGTAGGTGGAGGTATTCTCGTTGAGTCATATTCTGGCTGCTGAAGCCTATGACTTAGACTGAATTGGAGCTGGAGCCATTTTGCGTGGGAAAGTTGAGTACTTTTTATTGCTCTGGATACCCCAGCAGCCATGGCAAGCAAATTGCTTTGCGCAAAACTACAATACCTTTTGCCGTTGAAGATTAAAACCTAAGGTCAAAAATGCCAAATCAGGTTTTCAAGCAGAGATGCCGGAACAACAATCCAAATGCCCCTATGTTTCTAACTTTATGACATGATTGACATCAACTTCTAGCTAGGAGAACAACAACTTGTTAGGTGCTAGAGCTACATGGCTGCAGCTTCTCCATACTAGAAACCGGCATGATAGTTTGGCCAAACAAGGCCTAAGAAGTTTTTTTTCAAGAGCAATCTTTCTGATAAACTAGTGACACGATTGAAACTTGAAAATTGTTTGTTGCAAATACTGACCTGCGTTTGTGCTAATGAATGTAGGATTCAAATAACCATATCACTTTCTGGATGTACAAATGCTGAATTACAAGCACAGGACATCTTTCCTCTCCATGTTCTATTTGCTAGACCTACTAGTAATGTTTTGCTTGAAGGGGTAAGTCTTTTTTTCTTTAGTTCATGCAATGTGAAATTTTGTGTCTTCCAAATGGTTTCTTTTCTCATTTATGACTTTATATTGCAGCATTCTCCAATATATCGTTTCAACCGGGCTTGTTTACTGACTTCATTTGATGAATCTGGAAATAATGACCACAGCAAAGCCACATTCATCATTCCCGATTTGAAGAGCTTAGCAACCTCCCAAGCTTGTAGCGTTAACATTATCCTTATTAGCTCTGGTATAGTGTGCATCCTATGTGATTATTTGTGCATTACATTTCTTTGCTGTCATCAAATTTGATTATGTTTTTCTTTTATGTCAAAAAGGGCAAGGTGGACAAAATCTTGTTGAAAACTGCACGGAGAACCATGTGGAGTACTCTTCTCTTCAAAGTAAGTTTATGGTTGACATTTTGTTGCAGATACTGAACAGTTGCTATAGTATATTGCTTCGTTATGTTGTGGATGATCTAATTGTTTTCTCAAAGATGAAATTCTTGACTAGAAGGAAGGGCCTCTGCTCCCTCTCTCTATCCAAGAGATGGAAGGGTGCAAATTTACCCTTTTTTGTGCAACACTAAAGGTCGCTTTAGTGCTCTTATGTCTGCACTGTATATGGACTCAACCATGGTTGTCACGGCGTACTTGGCGGCCACGGCGCCTGAGAGGCGCCATGGCGTCCTCAAGGCGAGACACAGCGAGCTAAAGGAAGAAAGAAGAGCGAAGGATCTTGGAGGCGGTGGAGAAAGAAGAACGGAGGATGAGCACGCTGCAGATCGGGAGCAGACAGTAGAGGAAGAGCCAAAGAGGAACAAAGAAAAAGAAGAAGTAGAAGGAAGTGGAGGAAGACAAATCGGGAGAAGAACAAGAATCAGAGGGCAAATTGGGAGAACTTAGGAAAAGCAAGAATCAGAGGGCAAATCGGGAGAACTTAGGAAAAGCAAGAATCAGAGGGCAAATTGGGAGAAATCAAGAAAAAAAGTAGAGGGAGTGGAGGAGGCAGTGGAGGGAGGGAGGGAGGGAGGGAGGGAGGGAGTGGGGGAGGGAGTGGAGGAGAGAGTACTTGGCGTTAGAGAGGGAGGAAAACTCGCTGCTGACCGGCGTAGTAAGGGGCGGTGACCCTTCCGCCCTTGGCCCCTTCACTTATCCTGCAGTGCAGGTGGCCAAGGTCCCTGCCCAGCCTCTCATCGTGGACGCCGCGGCGATGCCACGGACACCGTGCTTTCCTAGGCGCCTGTCTAGATGGCCAAGGTGAGGTGAGCCTCCGCAGCGTCCCATCCTGACCGCCACGACGCCAAGGCGACGCCGTGACAACCATGGACTCAACTGTCTAACAATGGGAAAGCAACCTAACACTTTAAACCACCTACAGCCCCATGTGGTAAACAGCCAATAGCAACGTGCCAAGCCTTTTCTTTGATGTGTACTCATGGGGAAGATCAAATTGTTATAGTTCTACTCCAAAACTGAAAAATAATAAACAATTCATTCATCCATGGATAACTAGTTAACAAAAAACCTTTCTGTGTTAGCTGAGCAAGACTTGGCTGTGTTTGCCTGTCTTTACTGCAGTTAAGATGATCAAAGGGAAAAAAATCCCCAAACATTGCATGATTAGTTTTCAATAGGGATAGCCATGCTCAAGGATCCAAAAACCGTTTCCGGTGGAAATCCCGGTCGCCGGCCGGAAACGGTAATCGGCCGGTTACCGGATTTCCCGGAAAAAATCCGGATGAAGTTCGTTTGAATTTGCTTAAAAACCAGCCGAAATTCAAAAATTTGAATTTGAATTTGCTAAACCGGGAAAAACCGGCTGGTTTTTCCGTTCCCGGTCCCCACCGGTAAGACCGTTTACTTGCGGTAACCGGCCGGTTTTTTTTCCCTGTCCATGCTAGTAGGCCCTCTTCATTGTGAGTAATATAGATTCATCTTTCATTGTGTTCAGGGTATTATCATTGCTGTAGCTTCCACTCTTAGAAAATATGGTCTAAAACATGAGCCTGTAAAAGATTATGCATAAAGACTAATTTTGTATCTCAGGAACCGACCATAGTTTTATTGAATGGACTAACTGTATTGTCCATGTGGTACATTTTTACAGAGCTTGGAGGGAAATGTTTCTGGGGTAAAATACCAATTGATTTACTTGGTTCATCTTTGGAGGATTGCGTGACTTTAAGTTTGGGACATACAGTGGAGTTGGCTTCAAAAATTAGTATGAGCCCAGGCTTCTTAGAGGTATGCTGCAAAGTTCTTAAAGCATGTATTGCATATTCTAACATTTATTATCATTTTCTGAGCATTTATAAACCACCAGTTGACATATGACACTTGTTTCAGGAAAAATCACCTTAACCACCTGCACTTGCACTTTGCCACCTGTGCTTTGAGTTTTGACGATTTAACACACATACTTCTATTTTATGCAAATTGCTACCTGTACTTTCAATTTTGACAATATTTGTCACCTTTAATTTTATTTTTTATGCAAAAACTGTCCGAGCTTCAGAATTTGATGCAAATTTCCAGTTGTACTTTTATATATTGTGCTAATTAACACCTACTGTTTCTTTGAAGTTCCTCAATGCCCCCTAAATTGGAAGGATAGGATAGTCTTGTAGAAGATCTAAGTGCTTGTGGTAAATTAACACCTACTGTTTCAAAAATACAGGTGGTAAATTGCCCTAATTAAAAGTACCTTTTGCACCAACTTAAAAGTTCACGTGATTAATTATGAAAATTAATAGCACAGGTTGAAATCTGCAGTTTACGAAAGTTTCGATGAGTCTGGGTGCAATTTCTCCTTTTTTCCATTCTCATGTCCCTCAAATTTCCCTATCCTCTTTGCTTTCTATAGAAACTGTATGTTGATTCTACTTTTCTTCTTTTGGTACATGCACAGCCAAATTTTCTTGAGCATGACAGTTGCTTGACATTTTGTTCTCATAAGGTTGATGCTACGGTAAGTCCCTTCCTGTTTCTTTGTTTAATCTAATGATTGCTTCCAATTTGTGGGGTAAATATTGTTAATGAAGTATAGCAACACCTTAGTTTGCTGAAAATTGAGGGTTACATCCCATAGCTTTGCTGAGATTATTGAGCTTTTTTGTTGCAGGGTTCATATCAGTTACAAGTAAGCATATATGCACAAGAGGCTGGTGCAAGAGACATATCTGAATCTCCTTATAGTTGTTACTCATATAATGATGTCCCACCTTCGTTATTACGGCATATCATAAGGTAACGGTAACCCAGTATACATAGCTCATGTTCTGAAATTTAACGAGTTTTTCTTCCCTCATTGTTACAAACTTTGTTTGTTAGTTTTTACCCATCATTATAGGAAATGCATGTTCATAATGCTTATGTGCTTTATCCCACAAATGGGAGACTTTATTTGCTCTTCGGAATATATTTAAAAGGAGCTGCAAATCATCACATGCTGTCCATAGGTAGTTTAGCTTGAAAGTACACGCATTGTCTCGGTTGAGTAGATTGCAGGTGCTTGCTCTCGTGAAATGTGCTGACACGAAGCTTTATTTGGTATTCTTTTCTAGATTCTGCTGCATTTAATTCTGACTAGGTTGAGTATATTGCAATATTATGTTAGCACCACCTGGTAAAATCTCCATTATAAAATAATATAAATCAATATGTGAATTGCTGTTCAGCAGCACCATGGCGCCATCCCAACTTCCAGTGTGGATTCAAATACTTTCATTTTTGTCCTTTCAACTAAGATTCACAAAAACTTTCGATTAAGGGACTTTCAAGTTTCAACTGAGATTCATACAAACTATCGACATTCGACACGAGCTTTCAACTGAGATTGAAATAAACTCCCAAATTTTGGATCTTTCAACTGAGATTGAAAAGGACATTTCAGTTGAGGTTCGAAAGAACTTCAACTAGATGCTGTCTTTGCCTTTCAACCAGGTAGAGAAACTTTCAACCGATTACAGAAAAAAAAACCTTCACTTTCAGAAACTTTCATCTCAAACCCTAGATTTTTGGGGGACTTTCGGCCCCGGCCTGGATGAGCTTTCCAATCACGCCATGTCTGCCTCACCTGGCACCAAGGGCGATGGTGTGTCACCACCAAGGATTCAAAACCTGTTACCGGACCGAATCTTGGCTGGCAGGCGGGAACTCCGGTTACTAGAAAAACCGGCTAAAATTTGCGAACTGAAATTTGAATTGTTGGTTTTGAAAACCGATTACCGGACCGGTAACCAGCCGGTTACTGGAAAAACCGGAAAACCCTGATGAATGATTAGGTTAGAAAGAAGTAGGTATTATCTACTGGCATGATCATCAATGATTTGATTAGATTAGATTACTTTGAGTGCAAAAAAGGTAACCAAGTAATTGGTTATAAGCTAAAATGTCTATTTGAAACATGGATGGTGCAACAAAACAAAACGTGCAACAAAACAAAACCAATCAAGAACATATTTGATTATATGTGTCTGTTAATCTAAACTATTTTGTTAAGCATAATACCAAATCCAAGGGAAACAAAATATATAGAGTACTTATGTCATACGTACAAATTTGTAAAAGACTAGTGACTTTTGTTTTAGAAACAAACATCAATCTATTGAGGTTTAAGAGGTCATAAATAATAGAGATTTGATGAAACGGGTCACGATAGGCTCTCTAGATTAGGTTATTTTATGTAGTTAGTTGAAAAAATTGCCCGAGACTTGCTCATACAATAATTCAAGCATATTTAGCTCATACAATACGTAATCTAGCACAAAAAAATGCCTAACCCAACTTAGGAAGTGCATCATGCAGTCAAAAGTTCAAATTCAAATTTGAATTTTTTTGGCCGGTACTGTTCATCCCGGTCGACGCCGGGAAACCCGGTTACCGCCGTAACCGGCCATTTTTTTCTTCCCTGGTCATCACCACAGCTAGGATGCCGCCACTGGCACACAGCGCGCGGCGATGTAACTTGTAAGCCACCGCAGCTCCTCCCTGCTCATTGCCGGCCTGGGGCACCTCGTCAACTTGGCCTCAGGCAGGGTCAGCGAGCCGAGTGTCTCCTAGTGCCACCTTGGCTCTCTTTCCAACAGACATCTGTGATTTAGCAAAACTGAATCAATGTTTTATTTGTACATCGGATTGGGTTTTGGGATTCAGGATCGGACTCTTATATAGCCTTTTGAGGCCTAAGTCGGCTTAGCCCGAAGCCTGTTCTGGCCTGGGCTAGGATTTCACCAAGCTTAGTTATAGCACCTTGCTTATATTCCCTTTTTTGTCAAATACATTTCAATTTTGATGTAAGCAATTTCACTGCGAATTTTTTTTTCTACAGGTTAAGATCTGGCAATGTGCTCTTTAACTACAAGTACTACAATAATAATATGCAAAAGAGCGAAGGTTCTCTCTCTCTCTCTCTCTCAGCTTACTTAGATTTAGCTTGGTTTCTTTCCAATTTAGTTGTCACTTGTTTGCATCATGTATTGACATTTTTTTCTAGGTCCTGTACATTTTCTCCTTGTAACAGATGTGCTAAAGCAGCTAAACCCAATTAACTAGACAATGTTAGTATATATTAGTACTGATGCAATTAAACTAGTAAAATAAATAAATAATTATGTTTCTACCCTTTTATCATGCACATTGTATTGGAACAGAATAGCGATTTTTTTGTATATATATGTTGTGTACGTGGGATAAGGATGTAGGAGATAGTTGTGGGTTGGTTGGGGAAAAAGATAAGAGGGCTGGGAGGAGATGAACAACAGGAAAGACAGCCAGCAGGGAGAGAGAGATGGGTAAGGGAAGATAAAGGGACGTACAGGAAGGAGCAGAGATAAGATATTTGTTTATTTCTTGCTTAACAAAAAAGAGATTCACTTCCCTCTTTTATGGAGAGTTCTTAACAAGATAGGGTAACCAAATCATAAGAGATTAGGACTCTGTATCCTAACTTAACGAACCCATACCTGACTTAACAAAATGATCCAAAATTCCTAATACAACTATACTTCTTCATACTGTAACACCCTGGCCTGACACTGAGCCCAGAATGCCCAGCCCACCGTGGGACGGACTCACGCACACATAGTACCCTACTTACACTTTCATCTTCGTTTCGTGTAAAAGGGTTAACCTGTAGGTGCTACGATTGGATCCAATAAGCATTACATACTGCTACAACCCACTTTAGACAAGTAATGTGGGATTAACCCCACCACAGAATTCCACATGAGCCGCACTATGACCAGGACGGGGTATTACAGCCGCAACAGTATAGTAATAAAATACAGAGTATGTAGTGTTTGTGTGTGTTTGTGGGGTGGTTCTGTTAATCCCACGCCGCGGGCAACAAATAGCTAAATGATAGATATCCATGTTTTCATGACCTTTGCTTTATGGATAACCAGAGCAAACTCCACCTTAACTCATGAACCCACTGTGAGAATGAAAGAGTGCCAGCATTAAAGAAGCTAGAATTTTTTAGTAATTTTATTGTTGTGTCAAATTATCTATGATTTTGTAATATCCTTGAAGAACTGCAAGTCAAGACAGCTTACTTTAATATTCTTTGTACACATACATATTTGTACGTATTAATACACAAGAAAGTAAACTAATAGAGAATATTATGCTGTTACAGTTTTTTTTGCGCATGATCCTGGAATTAAAGTTAACCATTTACATTTATGTTTTATTATGGCAATTATAATGGTTTTGATACGCCAACATGATTTATTGAACTTAAAGAAAAAATTACTTCTTAAAAAAATAGTTTCTTATAAACAATAGTCATTCATCTCTACCTTATTATGCATCCTTCTGACATCAAGATTTTATTTTGTGTAGTTTTTTTAATACACACGTAAAATGCAGCTATGCAAGACAAAAAGAAAGCAAACTCTTTATATATGTCACATGCTGGAATTACTATTCACGTGCGTGAACACCACCATGGACACTGTAGCAGATATGTACTGTTCATGCCGGGCTCGGGGTGCATTAGTAGTTAGGAAATAGAGATAAGAATAGTTAGTTTCTTTGTTAGTTAGGTTTACTTCTTTAGAGATATATTACATCTATTAGAGATATGTTTTTTTAGAAATAGAGATTGTTTTTTATGGCTCAAGTCTACCATATTGAGTTGTATGCACCAACCAATTCACCCAAAAGCTTAAGCTGATGAGAAAGGCGGACAATTCACTTATACTTCAACACTCCCCCTCAATGTGTAGGCTTTCTCAGGCCTAAGACGTGGAATAGAAGTGGATTACAATTATTATTTTTTAATTGCGTCAACCGAGTCTTGAACCTAAGACCTCTTAACTCTGATACCATGTTATGAATGTTAGAGATATATATGTATATGTGTTATTCCCCATTGTTATAAGGGGTTCTTTGCATATTCACCACATGTACTTGCGTATATATACTGGCCCATTGGCCCCATATTGAATACAAGCACTATTCATAACATGGTATCAGAGCGAACCTAGGGTTTGCCGTCGCTCCGCTTGTCGTCGCCGCCGCCGACGTCGTCGGGTCTGGAGGTCGTCGCCTTGACGTCATCTTGACGTCTCCCGAACGGAGGAGCCGCCTCCGTCTCGGCTTGAGTCGGCCGGCGCCATCCGCGGCGTCCACGCCGCCTCCTCCTTGGCTTGAGTCGCCACCCGCCGTCGCTCGTCCCACCGCGCTCGGGCGTTGTCGCCGCCGAGGTCGCGTCCCTCTCGGCTTGAGTCGGCCACCACCGCATTTCGGCGCTCGGCCGTTGTCGTCGCCGCCGCTGCCGCCGCCGCCACCGCCGCCGCCTTCCATCCGACGCCGCGCCGTCGCTTCGCTCCATCCGCCGCCGCCGTCGCGGGATCGCTCCACTCGCCGCCGGCTTTGCCGTTGTCGCCGGTCGCTTCATCGCCGCCGGCGCCACCGACGCCTCCACCCGCTCGGTCGCCATCCGCCGCCGCGCCACACGACGCCTCGCGCCGCCGCGCCGCCGCGCGGAAGCGGGGAACCTAGTCCCCCCCACGTCTGCGATTCATTTGTTTGGCCGTGGGCGTTTTTAACTCGATCCACAGAGAAAAAAAACGTCGTTAAACCGTCGTGCCGTTCGGCGCCGCTGTTAGACCGTTGCCTGGTCGCCGCGCGCCCCGCCGCCTACCAATGGGTACCGTTTCTCCCTTGTTGCCGGTGATCTTCGATGGTGTTAATTACACCTACGTGTCTCATGCGCATCCACATGCGTGGTCTTCGTCTCTGGGGCGTCCCTGCGGCGATGTTACTGTCGCCTTGTCCTACACCTCCGACGGAGCCTACACTGCTTGCGCGCCCCGGCGGTAAACAAGGCTCTTCTGCCGAGACCGCTTCGCCTTGCGATGATGAGGCTATTTCGCCTACCGGAGGCGTGGATTTCTACAAGGATCGCCGACCGCCTACACTCGGTGGTACGACGACGGCGCTCGGGCTGCTTTGTCCTCATCGCCGATATCGGCCTCGGTTCTCTTACGAGGTTGTGGGACTACCCATCGCTTTCGGATGTGGACTCACCTTCGTCGGCGCTACGAGCCCTCGGTGATGCTCTACCGTCCGTGGTCCGCCAGAGCACTCTCTTCAGCAGGTGATGCTCTCGTTGGCGCTTTTACGCTCGAGCTCTGGCATGCGGCGTCGGTGGACTCTCTCCGCTTCCGCTGGCCGCCGCTCTGTCGATCTTTGCCTAGGTATGCGTCTTGACACAGAGTTTCAGCGGATCTACGAGTTCCTTACTCGCGCCGTCCGAGTTCGGCGGCGGCGTGCCCGGCTCCTTGCACGCCACCTCGTGTCACTCTCTGGAGGCTCTTATCGAGATACGTGCGCGGAGAGACTCGCTGAGTGGTCTTGGCTGCTACCACTCCTCCGTGCTCGCCGCCCGCCCACTGCTGCAAGCGGCTCCACGCGTCAAGACACTACCTCTCCGCCGCCGCCACGGTGGTGGCGGCGCCTCCATCCGGCGGTGGTCGTCCTCATTGCTCCTCTTGCAATAAGGTCGGCCACATTGAGTCGATGCTATAAGAAGCGGCATCATCTTTCGTTGTTCTTCTACTAGCACTGCATCGGTCTTCTACATCGGCGCTGCATCGACTTCTTGCCAGATTTCTCTCATCGGCGAGAGATAGCCGGACTTCGACGCCGCTTGCCGCCTGAGTTCTCCTCGGCGAGTTCTGCGCAGCTCGCTCGACTCTTGGGCACTAAGAAACCACCTTCTACACAGTCAGGTACCTCCCCGTTGATTCTTGATTCTGGAGCATCTTTTCACATGACTCCTGATCCTTCTACTCTGTCTTTCATTACACCCCTTGATTCTCCTGTCAGTGTTCTTACTGCTGATGGTACATCTCTTTGTCTCTAGTCGAGGCCCTCTTAGCAACTCATCTTGTCATGTTCCTTCTGTTGCTTATGTTCCTCGCCTTACCATGCAGCTTCTTTCTGCTGGCGATTCATCGATCTTGGTTGTCGGGTCATTCTCAACTCTGACTCTTGTTGTGTTCAGGACCGCCGACGGAGCTCGGTTGGTTCTCGGCCTCGGCGCCTTGACTCGGCGTCTCGGGAGCTTGACTGGCTTCATCTTCCTTCCGTTGCCACCGTTGCCGCGATCTCTCTCGCCGCCACTTTGCCTACCAGCTCTTTCAGCGGTGGCATCACCGTCTTGGTCATCTGTGTGGATCTCGCCTGCCGCGTCTTTGGTTCGCCGTGGTCTTCTCGAGTGCATCTCGGGAGATGTGTCTTTAGATTGTCGTAGTGTAAGTTAGGTAAATGATTGACTTCCTTATCCTCATAGTGAGTCGGTGTCTCGGCGTCCTTTTGATCTTGTTCATTCGGATGTTTGGGGTCCGCTCGCCGTTTGAAAGGGGTCATCGTTATTATATCATTTTTATAGATGATTTTTCTCGCCACACTTGGATATATTTTATGTCTTCTCGTAGTGAGGTCTTATCTATCTATAAACAATTTGCCACTATGGTCCATACACGCTTCTCCACCCTATTCATGTCTTTCGTGCGACTCATTGGCGAGTACCTCTCGTTACTGCGCAGCCTTCCCATCGAGCGGTACTTTCGCTCGGTTCTCTCGTCCCGGTGCTCATGCTCGAATGATGTTGCCGGCGCAAGCATCGTCATCTCCTTGAGGCGGCTCGTGCGCGATGATTGCCGCTCTATTCCACCTCACTTTGGGCCGAGGTCGTTTCCACGCCACCCATCTCGTTAACATCCGACCTCTTACGCTCTTGAGTGCGATTCTGTTGAGCGTCTTTGTGGTCTTCTTCCGACTACTCGCCCTTCGTCTGTTTGGTGCGTTTGCTATGTTCTCTCGCCTCGAGAACGTACCAAACCGATCGCTCGATCTGATGAGTGTGTCTTTACGGGATCGATGCGAGCACAAAGGATATCGGTCTTTGGGATCTGTTGGTCGACGGACGCGGATTTCGGGATGTGACTTTCGGCGAGTCCCGTTCCTTCTACCCACGTCCTACCTCCAGCCGGTTTCGGCTTCCTCTGTGGAGTCTCTGTCCTTTTACCTTTCGGATACACCTATATCTGTCTTGCCTCATCCACCCGCCCCAGCCGAGTCTCCACATATTCCTCCTATGGCCTCTCCGCCGTTGTCGCCGCCGCCGTCTCTCTGCGGCTCCTCGGGCTCCTCCCACTACACTCGTCTACACTCGTCGACCTCGTATTGAGGATCTTCCGGATGAGCCATCTTCTCCGATGTTCTCTTTTCTCCTAATGATCCATCTTCCCCGATGGGTTATCTTCCTCGCCACGCTCCGCGATCGCCGATCGATTCGGCCTCCCGCCGTTTGGTTTTTCAGTGCGGCTACTCTTGAGCTGTCTCTATCGGGATCTTGTTACTCATCCCGAGTGGCGCATGCTATGGCGAGAGATTGCGCCTCGAGCGTCTTGGTACTTGGGATCTTGTTCCTTTTCCATCTCACTCGTCCCATCACGTGTAAGTGGGTCTATAAGATTAAGACTCGCTCGATGGTCGTCTTGGCGCTATAAGCGCGTCTTGTTGCTCGTGGCTTCCGGCAGGAGCATGGTCGTGACTACGACGAGACTTTGCTCCTGTGGCTCACATGACCACCGTCCGCTCTTCTTGCGGTGGCGGCGCTCGTCGCCATCGTGCGCTTCTCACTTGATGTCAAGAATGCCTTTCTTAATGGCGAGTTGCGTGAGGAGGTCTACATGCTTCCGCCACCGGGTATTCTGTTCCTCGGGCATGGTGCATCGTCTTCGTCGTTCTCTTTATGGCCTTAAGCAAGCCCTCGTGCTTGGTTTGAGCGCTTCTCCTCGTGGTTCTGCTGGCGGCTTTTCACTAGTGATCATGATCCTGCGCTCTTTGTCCACATTTCATCTCGTGGTGGACTCTTCTTCTTACGTATGTTGATGATATGATCATTACAGGAGATGATTTCGAGTACATTGCCTTTGTCAAGGCTCGTCTTAGTGGCGATTTCTTATGTCGGATCTTGGTCCTCTTCGTTACTTCCTTGGGATTGAGGTTACTTCCACTCCGGATGGTTTCTTTATGTCCTAAGAGAAGTATATTCGGATCTTCTTGATCGTGTCTCTCTCATTGACAGATCGTTGAGACTCCCATGGAGCTCAATGTTCACCTCCGACCCTCGATGGCGAGCCTCTTTACGATCCGACTCGCTATCGTCATCTTGTTGGGAGTCTTGTCTATCTTGTCATTACTCGCCCGGATATCACTTATTCATCCACATTCGAGTCGGTTCAGATCTGCTCCCACTCAGTCCACTCTGACCACCTTCTTCGAGTTCTGCGATACCTTCGTGGGACTATCTCTCGCCGTCTTTTCTTTCCAAACTCCACTCATTCTGACTTCAGCTTATTCGGATGCTACTTGGGCGGCGATCCCTCGATCGCGGTCTATCTCTGCATTGTGTTTTTCTTGGTGGTTCTCTCATTGCACGGAAGACGAAGAAAGCAGATGCAGTGTCCGTTCGAGCGCAGAGGTGAGTTACGCGCTATGGCTCTCTTGATGCCAGAGATTACTTGGCCGGTGGTTACTTGAGGATTTTGGTGTTTGTCACTACACCGACTCCTCTCTTGTCCCATCATGCAGTGCTATCGATATTGCCGTGACCTGTGAAGCATGAGCTTACCAAGCATATTGGTGTTGATGCTTCCTTCATGCGGTCTTGTGTGCATGATCAGGTAATTGCTCTCCAGTATGTGCCTTCCGAGCTTCCGATAGTGGATTTCTTCACGAAGGCTCAGACTCGAGCGCAGCATGTTTTCTACCTCTCCAAACTCAGTGTTGTTGATCCACCATGAGTTTGAGGGGGGGGGGGTGTTAGAGATATATATGTATATGTGTTATTCCCCATTGTTATAAGGGGTTCTTTGCATATTCACCACATGTACTTGTGTATATATACTGGCCCATTGGCCCCATATTGAATACAAGCACTATTCATAACAATGAATACATACAATATTCATAACAGAGTCATCCATATAAAAGAGGAAACATGTATGTATTATCAAGGAAGCAAGAAAGATGAATCAATCTAGTTTTCTTCCCAAGGTTTTATCATCCCAGTCTATAATCTGATCTCTCATCCCACTAAGCCGACGCCGCTCAGCCTTCTTCCTGACGGTGTTTACACCATTATGAACTAAGGTTCGTGACAATATAAGTATGAAGAATGTAAGGGTGGAAACAGGAATTCAATGGTTTAATTTATTTTGGAGAGGTGGAAGTCATAGAGTTTTTAAGAGAAATGTTATGAAAATATTTGGCATACAACCACCTCTATAGCATGTGTTTAAAACAAAACAAAAAATGTCCACCATGGGCAACACTGGAAGCCAAAGAATCTGAATAAGATTATAAAAGGAGTGCTATGTGGTGTATTTCATGACACACTTTGAGTAATAAGTTAGCCCATGATGACATGTACATACTGCTCAGTGAACACCGTATAGCTAAATCTGCATTGTCACCTGTTAATGCTTTGTTTGATTGCTGTTCATGGTGAAGATCCAGAGTTAGATACCTTTCAATTACCTGTAGTACTTCAGTTTTGCATCATTCCTTGACATTTGTTAGTCGAGAATTCGAGATAGCCTTTTGTTGTTCTTAAGTGTTTGCTCTTATGTTTTTCTTTTCTTTTTAATTGATACATTGATTCCTTCTTACCAGTTACGGAAGATTTCTCTTGCCCCTTTTGCTTGGTACAATGTGGAAGCTTCAAGGTAAAGTATGAACTTTGAAGCAAAGCTTCTTTTGTGTTGTCTTTGTTCATATATTACCGAGGTTGCTACCAAGGGCTGGTTCTAAGAATAATGTCACCTGCTACATTTTTTTTTTTTGAGGAAGTGCAAAAGCTTTGCACATCTTTTCATTAAGAGGAAAAAACTGATGACCGGTAACAGAGCCAAAAACAACGCGGGAAAACCTGCTACATTTATGATAAAAGCAAAAAAAAAGAAGAAGAAAGCAAATGGTCTCTTGTTATTTCACACTGCACCATTGATGTTTTCTCTTTCCTAGTGAGGAAACTAAAATTTTGTTTTCTTTCTACACACCTTCACTTCACGTTTATGATAAAAGCAATAGCTTTTTGTCTTTTCTGTCTCAGCTCTCAAGTCATTTCTAATATTGTGATTTTTTTGATACTAGGGTCTGGAATGCCACTTAACCTCATCACATGACCAACTCCACTTTGAGTTCTGGGTTGGTTAACCTTTGAAATCTCCATTGCAAAATCTTCTTCAATCATACTCATAGTTCGATAATTAATTTGTTCTTCTTGTTGACACAGGTATCTAAAGACTACCAGGCTGTTAATGTTAATATGAAGACTGATACCAGGAGAACAGAGGTAAATTAGTGATAAAGGACATCAAATGTATGCTGCTGTCCAGTAACTGAGAAATAAATGATGTTGGTATATATGGCGATGTAGTCGCTTGGCTCAGTACTTTACAAGTGTTTCAAGTTTAACATGTTCTGAGTGTTGTGCTAATTCAGTTCTCAATGTTGTTCCTAGCTTTGTTTTCTTCTTAATTTCTTTGAATGCAAAAGGGCAAGGGTGCACTCAATGGGCCCAGCTTGGGTGGGTCTGGGATCAGGGGGAAAAAAACCCGGCGGTTACCGGAAAAACCGGTGGGAACCGGGAGGAAAAAAACCGCTAGAATTTTTTCAAATTTAAATTTGAATTTATGACTGCATAATGCACTTTCTAGGTTGGTTTAGGTCTTTTTTTGTGCTAAATTACCTATTGTATGAGTTAAATATGTTTGAATTATTGTACTCTCAAGTCCCAACATTTTTTAGACAATCTAGCCTAGCTAGTACATGCTAGTTGGAATCTTGGAAAGGACCTTGAGCAGCATGATTGTTACTAGACATCAAGCTCTTTATGTATCAAGATTGTTACTTCATCAAACACTTTCTAATTAATATTTGCATTATTCTAATAGCTAATTACTCATAACCGGTTTTCTCTGTTTTTTTTTCCGGTTTTTGGGCGTTAACCGTTCCGGTTACCTGGTTTAAAACATCCCTAATTCAATTTTTCATATTCGAATTTTAACTGGGTTTTTTTTTCGGTTTTTCCGGTTACCGGCCGCCGGGCGGATTTTTCTCCGGTTCCGAGATTTGTATCCTTGGTTGGGATCAGGCGGGACCCCAGCCTGTCCAAACTGGGCATAATATTACATGCTTGGCATAGAAGCTCCATTTTAATTGAATATCGATTTAAGTTAAAAACATTTTCATGTCTGAAAAAACTATTGATCCCTGTAATTTCCAGCTTGTGGCTGCAGGAGTTGATCCAAGACATCGAACATTTTCCTACCAGTACTCTCTTTCTCCATTACTTTTTACAATGCTAAATTCGCTGTTCAATTTGCCTAACTGTGTTCCATCAGCTCAAGGTTTAATAAGCGTGGAAGATTAGAAACAACAACTGAGAACATTGGGCATGTACATCCGCATATTCCGGAATCAGGATCACCTGAAGATGCCCAAGCTGTGTTTGAGGTTGACTATGTCCAAAAGGAAAATGGTACATTTCTCATCTTATGGTGTCTTAGCATATCAAATAAACATTCAAATGTAAACACAGTTGTATTTCTGATTTTTTTTTGTCCGATATTTAGCTTATCTTGGATGAGTAATTTTATTCTGTGCTAGCTTGTTAAACTTGTTTATTCTGTGTCAGCTTGTTAAACAGATGGAAGAGCTACCCATCCTTGAATTACATGTGTTGTTCTCCTTACCTTTTCAACTTCAGTTTGACAGTTCTTGTTGGATAGTACATTGTGCATAACAGCCTTCTTGAACACCTGATGCACTGCGTGCTAGGAGCAGTAGAAAGTTCAACACTTCAACCTTTATCTTGGTGTAGCTTTGGGAGAGAGCTTCTGAAATGAAATCCCGACTAGTTACTGTCTGGTGAACTGGTTATTTGTAGATTTGTGATTATCATTATGCTAGCATGCAACAAAAAAACCTACAGTATTGCCTGGAATTTTGTTTTCCATTGCTCTGGCATGCTGCGAATCCTGTTGCCTTTTTCTTTACCTTCTTTTCTTTACCCTGGTGATAACTGATATGTACACTGCCCGAACTCTGTTGCATATATTGCATGGTTATTAAAGCGATAAGGCGAGGTGAGGCCAGTCACTACCTTCTTACCGCCAAAGTGCTTAAGGCGCACGGCGAATCGACGCCATACACACATTCTAACCAAGTATGACAGCAAATTAAATCAGTAATTAGTAGCACATGCATACCTTGATGTTGCTGGTTCTTGAGCCCATGTAGCACCCATCCTCTTTCCTATTGCTCTTCTCCCATGTAGCACCCATCCCCCTTGCAAATTCCAACATGTAGCTTGTTACAATACATTACAATAATTCATATTCCAATTAATTGAGTAAATATGGATTAACATGCCTTGTTGATAATCTCTCCTCCCTTCTCTTCTCCCAAGCAACAAGCTACATGAAAATGGGACAACAATGAAGTAAAAAACTGAGAATCAAATATACGATTACATGAATAATGAGCATAACAAGCACGAGTACCAGAGTCTGAGTCGGATTCGTATTGAGTCAGGAAGGAAAGTGCTACCCTAGTTGGATTGTTAGGAGACCTCTATATAAGGAGGCTAATGTTATAAATAAAGCAAGCAAGAAAATAATCTAATCTCGATGCGCCTGACCCTTGCCTCCCTCGATGCGCCCCGCTCTCTATTTGCCGCTCTTCCGCCCAGATTTTCTTTCCCGCTTAGCTCATGCCTATGGCGTGCGCTTCAGCTGTCCCCGACGACATACACCGCCTAAGCGACGCCTTGCCCGCATGGCGGATGCCATAGGCATGCCCCCCCCCCACCCCCACCGCTTTACTGCTTAAGCGACGACAAAGCGACGCTTTAATAACCATGATATATTGTTCCCGATATTACCTAAAAAGTTTTCAGGGATTTTCCTGATTCTGCCCAAATTTTTCCAGGGATTTCTGTAGCACAAGCTTCAATTGTTCCTGTCCACTCATTACATGGAACTGATGGTAGCAATAATTCACCACCAACAGTGCTACAGTTCGGAAAGACTAGGAAGCTATCAATTGATCGAGCTGACCCCAGAAAGTAGTCCTTTCTGTTTATGTTCTTGATGTCATGTTACTCAACATTTAACTGTTTCTTGAGACTCTTCTGATAGAAGCTGTTCAACTAACCTGTTGCTTGTTTGTGTTTATATCATCTGGCAGTCGTCTACTGCTGCAAAAACGTCAGTTCTTCCATTCACACAAGACACAGGTGATTGAAAATCACCCACCACTTCTCAGCTATCTTGTGTGTGTGTGTGTCAAAACTAGGCGTTGTATTTGGTTGATTGTATTTTTACCTGCTTGTCAGGTTGCATGTACCTATTGAGACTTCACACATGCATATTTATGTTTGCAATGGTTCCATGTTTGCTGATCACCCCTGATGCAATGTCTGCACATATTGAGGAATTTTTAAAATAATTATCTTTACACTTCAATTTCTGACTACCTTGTGCTGCTTCAGTTTTATATTATGTATGGTGAAAAAAAAGTTGAACTTTTTTTTTAATTTCATTGCTGATTTCTAGTAGAGGTCTAAGATGTTGAGGTTAGTCTAGCAGAGGTTGGTGCCTTGGTGAGTAGTAGTACTCAGTGTTCCCTTCTCTGCTAGATCCTCTTAAAATATGAATATGATGGCCTCGGATAGAGTTCGCAGGTGAAAAATAGATAGTAAGCAACTAAACAATGAGGTGCTGTCATTTTCTAAGACATGGAATCTAAAAGAAGTAGTGAAGTACTATGATACAAGCTTGATGAGAACCTTACCTAGGTGGTCCCACTGGCTGTAAAAAAATCCATCCTTTTAGAACCAACCTCTCCCAGTTATCCATTCTGAGCCCAAATCCACCCTCCAAAATACCAACTAGCCAGTAGCCACTAAATGATAGATGTTGACTTAAAGCCTTCTTCATATACTTTCTTGTCTAGAATTGTTGAGGGAAATTCCACTGAGCTATCTAGATAAGGTACCTTATTTATGTCACCCAGGGATAAAAAAACCGGAACCGGGCAATTTCCCGCTCAGAGGCCCTCGTGCGGTTACTGGCCAGTCTAGGTACCTTATTTATGTCACTCAGGGATAAAAAAACCAGAACCGGGCAATTTCCCGCTCGAAGGCCCTCATCCGGTTACCGGCCATCAACCGGAAATCCCAGAAAAAACCAACTGGATTCGGCTGGATTTCGTCAAATGGAATTTGAATTCGGGATGAAACCGCCGGGATTTTGGATTTGAATTTGAATTTGAAGGATTCCGGCCGGGATTTAGGATCCCGGTCCCCACCGGTAAGACCGGTTACCAGCGGTAATCGGCCGGATTTTTCTTCCCTGATGTCACCTCATCAGTATAATAATTAATCATGCATTAATCAATGAAATGATTAACTAAAAGACTAAATCAACATTTGAAAATTTGTCCTCCAAGAAACTTCACCTTGCATGGAAAGTAAGTGACAGCATTGTAGCTGCGGTATGTGCACTAGGGGTGGGTAAATATCATTTAGATTGTATGTGCACTAGGGGTGGGCAAATATCATTTAGATTGACAACTGACAAGTACATATTAGATGACAATCTTACTAGCATGATTTCTTTTGTCTTCAGCATCAGATACGTGAAATTTGGTAGCAATGTTTTGAGAAATACATATTAAATGGCAATCTTACTAGGAATCTAGGATGATATCTTTTGTCTTCAGTATCAGATACATGAAATTTGGTAGCAATGTTTTTAAAGCTGTTTGGTAGAGTGGAGTATGCAGACTTACAAGAGTTCAGTTATAACTACTAGGTGGCATAGTAGATACTAGTTAATACCACATTTACACCAATCCCTTGTATATCAACCAATTTATCGGCTAACCCTGGTATAATGCTGGAGCCTGGAGGAAGCATATGAGAATGTTTTCAAAGCTTGCTGACTTCAAATTTATCTTCATGCCAAGATTTAATAAATTTTTGCCACTTGTCAGTTTTAATTTTATGGCATTGTTACTGCTAGTTTGGTTAGTTGTCATTGAGCTTTGCTAGACGTCATTCCTATTGTCTTGCTAAATTTTCTTTCAGGTGCTCATTATGTTGTAATTCCACTATCCCTACTTATGTTTTAGTTTCTTAGACTCATAATAAGGTACAAAATTTTATTATTATGAATCAGACACTTGCATAGTTTATGCCTGCATTTGAATTTTAGCTTAACCGTGTTTTTGCATTTTTTTTGTAGACAATGGCATTTGTAGAAGTTCTCTCAGATCATGATAGCGAAGACGAGGTTGATGATGATATCGCTGACTTCGAAGATAGAAGGGTAGGATGTGATAATCTTTTTGCTCTGCTCATGCAGAAACATAGAACTTGTGCAGGCTGCTACATTCACCTGAGCTCAAATCAATCCCTGTGCAGCTGTATAATTCCTACTATTTTAACTTTGCTGAGTAAATGCAGATGCTTGAAGATTTTGTTGATGTTACAAAAGATGAGAAGCATATTATGCATATGTGGAATTCATTTGTTCGGAAACAAAGGTCAGGCCTATCCCCAATATTTCCTTCTTAGTTCTGGCTCTCACGGTAGACAGGAGTGATTTGACCTGCTGTTACGGTGATATTTGTTAAGGGTTTTTGTGGTGTTCCACTCCTAGTCTAGGGTTTACTCTTGTATGTCATTGTACTATATATTGCCCCTTGGCCTATTGCAATACAATCAGAGCACTAGGTTCTCTCCTAGCCTCCGCTCATCCTCCGCTGCCGCTGCCCACGGGAGGAGCAATCTCCACTCCCGGGGGTGGCCTCCTTCTAGTAGTAGTCTTCTTCTTTGAGTAGCAGCAATGTCACCTCCTGATCCCGCCCGATCCATGCCCCAAAAGTAGAGGAGGGAAGCTCGTCGGAGAGAGGTCCAAGAATCGCGGCCGCCTCCCGGCTGGATCTGGCCAGATCCATGCGTTGCCGCCTCCAAATTGGCGCTCTCACGCCGGGCCCCCCGAGCTTCTCGCGAGCGCCTCTGCTCCTGTCGCCTCAGGTGCTCTCCCGCGAGCCTCGAGCTACCGCGCCGGTGCTCTCCCACCGCCTCACGAGCCGCCGCCCAGTGCTCTCCCATCGCCTCCTGCCGCGCCTACTGGTACTCGGCTGTCGGATCCCAGTGGCTGGATCGCCGCTGGCGTCGCCACGCCGGATCTAGCCGCTGCCGATGTCGCCTCGCCCGGATCTAGCCGCCGCCGTCCCTGGGCACCTTCGTTGCGCCGCCGTCGTCCCGGGGCACCGCCTGGCCTCCGGATCCGGCAGCCAAAGGCAGGGCATGTCGACCTCCTCTACCTTCGTGTCCGAGGTGCGCCGCCTCGCGCGTCAAGCCTCGGCACCCCCGTCCCGCCGGCCCAAACTCTGCTCCTCGGCCGTCGGCTCGTCGCCTGCGTCACCGAACCGGCCGGAGGGAAATGTCGGGACCCAGATTTACACATCTGAAACCCTCTGTGTATTCTGAACTAGTTCCAGATCAGTAGTTAGCTCACACAAGAAACATCGATGAAATACCATCTATTTATCGATTTAACTAAAAAGATCTCAAGTAACAAATAGTAGTAATAACTGGATTTTATGGTAAACGTTTACTTAACTTGCCACGCAGGGCTAAAGAAACAAATAAATTGTTGCAACAGAATGGGAAAACTTGGAAAGACGAATCAACATGTTCACATGCAATCGAGTGAAGAACGCATCATAATTCACAAAGCCTTCATAAAACTCCTGTTCGTAGAATTCTTGAGCAGTTTGATATTCTTCAACTGAGCAGCAAAATTTCAAGCCGTAAGTATAAAAAGTACTCAACAAGTTGTAGAGAACAGTATACAATTAATATTCATGCAAGTCTTGAACAAAGGATTAGTTGTACAGTGAACATCTCATCCACCAAGTAAACATTATATTCATCAAGTGAACTCCTCATTCACCTTCCGACACAAGCCACCAGGTGAATTCCCTATTCACCAAACGGACATCATATTCATCAAGTGAACTTCCCAGTCACACTCCGACACATTTTTATAAAAAAAACTCTACCTCACGTGTGAAATCCCCAAGCATGTCCATGACTGTGGACATGGTTGTTTAAACAATTTTAACTCTGCAGAGGTTGTACAGCTTTACCCACAAGAGATAAATCAACCCAAAGTGTCTAACCACACTTCCGTAGGGGTGCGACTAAGTGATCATCACAAGACCTTTACAAAGCTTCTTCTTAACCCAATTCTGCCCGCTAAGATTTCAACACTGAATGTCTTTCTGACTAGACAGGGCCTCCCTTTTGCGCCATTGTGAGTATACGTCTATCCTATAACTCACGCTTCCAAGATAGAACCGAAATTAAGATATTGCTAATTAGTTAGCTAAGTCCATCCCATACTGGACATGTGGTGGTACCATAAGGCCCAGTTCAATAGCGCACCAGATTAAGTCCTTGACAAGTTACTCAAGCGAGTATACCACAACCCACAATGTGCTACCCGCACCCCTTTTACTTCACGATCGCTCAAATCGTTTTGTTCAACTAAGACCAATGATATACCATATCATGGTACACAAATTTTAACAACAATGGCTACCCGTCACAATTCCATCTCTCATTAAGTCAAATTTAACATTATCGAACATGTAATCATGAGCCTATCGTAACTAAGCTTAGCTAAGCATCTCAATGATACCCATTTTGGTGATACAAATATGTCCAACTAATATAGTGACCATTCTATGGTGACAAGTGATTCATGGTATTCAAATGTTTAATGGAGGCATAATGACAAATAGGTGATTAACTATTCCCAACAGCAGTTGATATAAAGATAACATGCAATTTGGTATAAAACAATATAGTTTTGAAATCATAGGTTCAATATGATCAAAAGATTACGACTTGCCTTGGTTTTGCTAAGTTACCACACTTGGATCTTCGAAACTTGCTTTTGCTCCTGCTTCTTGAAACATATTGTCTGACGAGGGAGAAAACAACAGGCGAAGCACAAATAAATCCAAAAGAAATTCAAATAAAATAAAAAAAAAACAAAACCAACTCTAAAAGAAAGAGCTCACTTTTAGATGAATTTAGGAATTTGAACGGACTAAATCGGAGTTCGGACGAAGGAGGACGGACTCTCAGAAGATCTGTTGCAAAGGAACAAGAGAGAAGAAAGAATATTCTCTCGGCTGAAAAGAAAAAGAAATCGATACTGACAAGTGGGGTCCACCTGTAAGTGAAAGAGAGAAACATACTGATTGACATGTGGGACCAATGTGACATTGAGAGAGAGAGATTGACAAGGGGACCCCACATGGAAGAGAGAGAGAGAGAGGAAGCTACAGAGAAGAAAAACAGGACAAGGGGCGAGCGGCGTTGGCGCATGGCGGCGGCGGCAAACGGCGGCGAGGCGACTGTCGGCGAGGGAAAAAACGAGACGCTGGTAGCACGGCGAAGGCTTGGGCGGCGATGGCATGGGAAGAGCGGCGGCGACGACAGCGGAGAAGAAGGCTCGGGTGTGTGGCGGCTTCGGCAAAACAATGGCGCCCGATGGCAACGGAGAAAAGCACAAGGATGGCGATAGCACAGGGGTCACGATGGGCAGCTCGGGGCGACTGGAGTGCGACGGGAACGGCGGCGCGACGACAACTAGCAACGAGGAAGAAGGACGATGGCGGCGAAGCTCCTCGGTGGCGGAGAGACAACAAAGAGGGAGGGGATTGGACGAGGACGACGAGGGACACGGGGTGATGCGCACGGAACAGCAAAGGGACTCACCGGCGATGAGATCGAGCGCGGAGGCAGTGGCCGGACTTGGAGAAGAAAGTGGTGGCGGTAGTCCGAGGATCTTCCGGGGACAACGAGATGAGCAAGGCGAAGAACACGGTGAGGCGAACTCAAAGGTGGCAAATATGCGGGCAAAGAAGCTTCGACGGCGACGCAATCCGACGAGGAAGGCTTGCGGTGGCGCACAGCTTGTCAGTGGAAATCCGGCAAAACGAAGAGGAAATCGGCAAAGTCGACTTGGGGCTTTGGACGAGGAAGGCGAGGCGGAGATTTTGATGCAGGTTGGGCAGCTTATATAGGCTCGGGAAGGGAGTATCCAGGTAAAGACTGATGGCGCTTGCCGTGCGGCTTCAGGACACCAACCCGTAGACGAAGAGGATGATGCTGACATGGCGCCTTGACAAGGAGGACCCATTGGGCAGCGAGAGGAGGGAGGCGAACTGGTGGCTCGGACTGGACCTCACGCGTGAGTGGCTGGGCCGAGAGGAAAAAGCGGAGCGGGCTGTGGTGCTGGAAAAAGCGAGAATAGAGGTGGGCCGGGGGTGAAAAGGATTTGGGCCAGAGAGAGGAATTGAGCCCGTGAGGATTTTCTGGAAATTCAAGACTTTTGAATTTCAGAAAAGAGATTAAACCAAACTGAGCTCAAAGAAATAGCAAATAAACTCCAAAAATTTCTAGAAAATTCCAGAAATACTCTGGAACTCAAGGAACCCAAAATTCCAGAAAATAGTCCATAAAACGACTTTGAACTTAATTGAAGTTTAGATTAATCACATTAAATTGTTTTAATTTCTAAAATTCAAATTAAGCTGGAACTTAACCAAGAAAATTCAAATGGTTATTTTTATTTTTAGATGCTTCAAATAAACTCAAAAACTTGGGATGTTACAGGAGAAGAGAGAGGAGGGAACTCGGTCGGAAGGGAAGAGAGGAGCTAGAAGGAGCTCAGGTGGAGGAAGAAGGGGAGTTGGGATCTCTCTGGTTTATAACCAGATCTGGCCGGAGCCGCTCCGGCTTCATCGGCTCCAGCTGTGGAGCAGATCCAGTTCCAGCTTCTCCTCGGTACAGCTGGCTTCGGCTTCTCCGGCTCCGGCTTTGGCTTCTTGCAGATTCTTCCGCTGTTAAAGAGTATTGCTGCTAGTATCTGTTGCTCCTGAGTCATTTTTCTTTTGAGTCCATCCAAGTCCGTAACACTCTATCTTTGAGTTTGTCTAAGCTGTGCGAGTCCACGAAGTTCTTGTCAGTCAGCCGATTGCTTCCTTGGCCCACTCCTTCCCTTTCGCATGGCAGCAGCCGCCGCTCCTCTCCGATCTATTGTAGATCGTAGAAGTCGTTATGATACCGCCGCTTCTCTTTGAGCCGCCGCCCCGAGCTTCTAAGGCCGCCGCGCTTCTTCCACACTGCGCCTCTGCTACGCTTCTTGCGCATTGCACTGCCGTCGTCTCAGGCTTTGATCTGCGCCGCCATGCTTCTATCTATTCCTCTTCGGCTTGACAGCTCTCTCTATTCCTGACATTTTCATCATCTTCTTCGTCATGTTTCTGTGGTCGATTTTGGTATCGCTTGCCTCTACTTTCTCAGCCCCTACATTTTGTGCTTTATGGGTTATCGCACAACTCCGGATGGGAGGAGATTTTTGATACTCGACATATTTTCTATGAGCTGCACGCTATGACAACATTATTAAGACTCGGACTTCGGATTTTCCCTATTAGTGTCAACCTTTTCAAATGCATTGCTATTGCATATGCCTTGCATTTGAGGGGGAGGTGTTAAGGGTATTTGTGGCATTCCACTCCTAGCCTAGGGTTTACTTTTGTGTGTGTCATTGTACTATATATTGCCCCTTGAGCTATTGCAATCAAGGTTCATGTAACTGTTCCCGGGCATTTTCCCGGCCAGTATGCAGACAGAATCGCCTGATTGCACGGTCAAACCAATTTTTTTCGGGTTGAAATTCGATCGAATTCGCTTAAAATTCGTCCAAAAATCAAATTTTGAATTGCCTAAACCGGACGTTGTAGTTCTGGTATTTTGTTTCCCGGATGCCCTCCGGTAGCCAGTAACCGGCGGTTACCGGCCGGGAATTTCATCCCTGATTGTAATAAAATCTATCATTCACACTTGTACTCTCCCTCTCCATGTAACAATATGCAGCTTGGTGAACGAACTGTAATCACCTTTTCTCATATGTCATTTTTTAGCCATTTTTCTTGCTTTAAAGCAACTATTGCAGGGATGGAAAAACAGCAAGGAACTGGGTAATTTCCTGGGAAGGGCATAGGAGTTTAGAAGAACCAAATTTCTTCCGAGTTTTGCCAAGTTAGACTGGATGACTGAATGTTGATTCGTACTTGCTTTGGCCCTTTTATAAATTATTTCATAATTCAGTATATTGGATGAACCATATCTGGCCTGTTTCTGATTATGTACAACTTGGTAATTACAATAAATCTTTCTTGGCCTAGAACTGTCATGAGGAACTGGCTGGAAACCTTGCATGTAGCTGTATGTAATAAGGTTTAAGATTAGGTTCTAGAACCTTACTGCTATTTAGTTTTGTATGTTTGCTTGGGCATAGAAAATTTGACATCCTGTTAATTTTGCTGAAAATTATTTTTCGTAAATGCAGCATTAACTACAAAATAGTGATAATTTCAAGCAACAGGCATAGGTTTGTATAGAAAAGGCGACCATTTAATGAAAATTTAGTACTCTATTGCTATATAGCCGCAAAAATGTTATTTTATGATCGGGTAGAACGTTAGTGTGATTCATGTAAATGCATAACTTCAAAGTACTACCACATTAATGTTAATGGAAAGTTAGTTATATGCCATTGAAATGTTGCAACTTATGGGTCTAGCACCGAAATTTCTATTTTTCATTATAGGCCACTTCAAAGTTCTTTTTCTTTAAGAATATTCCATCACCGCTAGAACCAATAGCAGGTTTTAGTGTTTTACCATTAAGTTGTAGGGTTCCCCCTTGACTTTGTCAGATTTTCCCTGTTAAGACAGAAGTGCCCTTGTAGTGACAAAGATTTAGAGCATTGCTCTCACAATTTTACTAAAGAAGATAGCAGAAGGCTCCAAAATTTCCATCAAGTTTTCAAAATTTCACATGTAAAATTTGAATTTTGAAGTTCAAAATACTATATGGGAATTTTGTTCCTTGGTCAATTTTTGAGTTTGCAAACTTTGGAATACCAAAACTTCAGTTTTTTTCTTTGGTGTTGCTAAAAAAAGTTGCAGAGCATTTTAAAGTTAGAGATGTTTCCAGACAGAGGGCTATTGTTGGGCATGTCTTTCGTGGCACATTTTATGCTTCACGATTCCTTTCGTTTTTGTATGACTGTTGGAAGGCTATTTCTTCCATGTCGAGCATCGTTTGATGTCTATGTGCTTCATTGCTTTGAATTCCTGTGTAATACTTAATTGATCATTTTTTTAGGGGGTTCATTTATTGTTTTGTTTGGACTATGTGCATCCTTAATGCAGAAGTCAGGAGAGTTTTCTCTTCTATTATCTAAAAAAATTTATTGTTTTGTTGCCAGAACAAAGAGCCAAGTAGTGACTTCAACTAAAAGTTATGCTCCATTCTGTTTAATTTGACTACATATGTAGTTATGCTATTCGATCTTTATCCTGTAGGGTAGATTCCAGGATGCTACTAGATTTCTGTTTGCTGGTATCCTGGACATATATGTTTCGATTCTCGTGCTGAAAGGGTTAATTGCAGGGTACTAGCCGATGGCCATATACCTTGGGCTTGCGAGGCATTCTCCCAGCATCATGGACAAGAACTTGTACACAAGCCTGCTCTGCTATGGTAAGTGACTGCTTTAGAAACCTGTTGATTAAACATATCCATGCGAACATGCTTGGGGTTGTCTGCAACGAGCAGGCATTCATGTGTGGGCGGGTACACATACGCACACACACCTTCGCGTGCCTCTTTCCTGTTCACCAATTTATATTTGATTTGCAATTTTCTCACTGGATGAACAGGGGCTGGCGGCTTTTTATGATCAAACTCTGGAACCACAGTCTGCTAGATGCCAGCACCATGAATACCTGCAACATAATTCTCGACGGCTTAAAAAACGAAAGCTCCGATCCCAAGAAAAATTGATTCGTAGAAAACATTGGCCAACTTGAGTAGAATGCGTTGACTCTGGTTCTGATCATCCCAAAGGTTATTTCTGAACCGACAGCTTCCTGTGAACAATTCGAAGCTAGAAACATAGGCTGAGGTTGCCATTGCTTTATCTAGGATTATTCTCAATTCTATCCATTGATGGTACTAAAAACTGGAGGGGCAGGGCCCAATCCCAAACCGTAATATTCTGGATGGCATTCTGTTCCAAAAAATAAATTGTGAATTTACGTCAGCTATTCGTCGTTCAGTGCTATGGAATGCTTATTTTCTTTGCAGTTTCGTGTTCAGCGTCATCGAACTGCTTGTATGGTTTACGAAGTGAAGTTGCATGAATCATCCGTTATGCGGTGTCGCTCTCATAGACAGCATTCCTTGGTTGTTAAAACAGTTTATATTCTTCCTTTCTCAAAATAAGTCAAGTCTATATTCTTCATTTTACAGAATAAGTTTAAGTGGTGGCAAATTAGTAGCTAGGAATTCGTAGGTGGTAGTATAAATTCCCACCCCATGTGCTGAATACCTAAGTTTGTTAGCTTAGCGTGTAAAGTCATAGGCAGGATATATATATATATATATATATATATATATATATCAATTCAATCATTTCGAAGGATAGAGGAAGCTGCTGCCGAGCAGAGGTGACTGCACACTTCAGGTGTTATGGTTGAAATAGGTCCGCTCTATTAAATGAGTCAATGCATAGGATCCACAGTGTATGTCATTAAAAAGTGATCTCTGCCTGTTGATAAAAAATTAAAGGGTGAAATCAATAGCTACAGTGTTTTGCTGCGGTATCACTTTCCTGTTGTTACAATATTACTGCAGAGTGTTGTTCACACACTTATAAAACACTGTTTACACAGTAACCTTTGCAGTGATGCAGAGGATCCGGATCCATTGTGGAAGTGGATCCTTTGCATTGAAGGAGAGGATCCAGATCCAGTTACATTTTTTTTGCACCGTTTTCGGTTGGTTTGTGGCAAAAAGAAAAAAAAGAAGAAGAATCCAGTTATAGGCGGTTTTCTGAACCTTGAGTGACTCTCCTAAGAAGGATCACAGTTTGCATTCTGATATGGTAATATACTATGCTCCACATGCGAAATTTGCCGATCTTACGGCAATCCAGTGGCTCTACGACACGTTCTAAGCTGTTGATCCCCATTAGTTATGGTTGATTAGGTCAATAAGGATTTTAATCCAATCATAGAGACGAACATGGGGTTGGGTTGGTTGGAATGGAGACATATGCCAAGCACAATAAACTAACTAGTGGTAATGCACAACACATTGCCCAAGTCAAACACCCTAAGTGACACTTAAAATACAGTACCATCTCTCCCTGTTCTCTTGATCTGATGAAGAGAAGTTCCTCTTGTCGGTCTAATTGTTTATGCTTGCTATTATCTCCCATCCGATGCACAAGTCAATGGATGGCAATTGATGTTGTCGATTTTATAATGTGCTCCTAGCTGTGTGTCTGTACCACATCTGCTGATCCATGCTGCTCAGGATCTGATAGGAAGTTAATGATGGTGTCAATGTTTAGAATCAGCTCCTTAATTTACTTCACCGAGTACTCTCTAGTCACTAACTCACTATGCACCATCGTGTAGTATAACATGTTTACTATTGCCTTAATTAGAGGCAAACCCATAATTTTGTTTATCTTGGTGGTGTGATGTACATGTGTTTGAACCAATTTCTTTGCAAAGAATTCTCTTCGAGCATTTTAAAGAGCCATTAGTTTTAAATGATGGTATTGGGTGGCTTTCTAATTACCCTTACTAACTCGCCGAAAACCGGCCAAGGACTGTACCAAACAAGAGACCGTTTGGAACACAAGAATTTCATGTGAAACCATACTATTCCTACATAATTGCCAATAAATTCCCAAGTTCGGGATGTCATTTTTTTTTATTTGCACAAGACAGGTATTGATCGGTAAAGCATATGCAGAAGCTGGTTGCACGCAAAGTCGGAATGGGTCAATTGCCCAACTCAGCTGCAGCCTGGCCAAGTAGTATTAATCTTCTTCTTCCTGGATGCTTAATTTGGGAGTCAAATTGCTTCTAACACGGTGTTTTAGTTTCGTAAAAGTCCTAAAAGTATTATAATTAGAACATAATTTTTGTTGTATTAAATTTTAAGGGAGATTTATGCCATATACATTAATTAGGTAGTTACACTTGAGCAAGACTGTGTCTAGATGATATGTATGAGTGTGCTGCATTGTTGTGATGTATTTCTTGGACCATTACATGGTTGTGATGACGGAATTGGGAGTGCATGGCAAGCAAGGCATAGGATGGGAAGAAATCAAGAACAAATGCTGAGTAGATGGTTGGCCATTGGCAATGGAATTTTGTTTCACACTGAACTTAATTTGCTTATCTACGGCACACAAGTTGCGTAGAAGCAGCTACTACTTCAATGGGTACAAGTCTTACATGCATGGATCTCCCTTTTTTTATTTGTTTGGACACAAATATATATGTTGCTGCCAAATTGCCCATAACATGAAAGGTGGGAGCCATGTCTTACTATTGCATATATATTAGCACTCTACCCAAATAAATAAGCATGCTTTTTTATTGATGAGAATCTCTCTTCTGAGGGCCATTATAGGGGACAAAATTATAAAAATGAGATCATGCCAAAATTCCTTCTCAGATTGAGATCCTCCGCATTGAAGTAGTCAATGCAGAGGATCTACAGTAATACAACATTAGGAGCGATCTCCGCTGCCCGATCGAAAACCGAAAGGTCAGATCAATCGCTACAACATTGTACTACAGTAAAATAATCATAATATTTTCCTCTTGTTGCTACAGTATTTGCTACAGCGACTGAAACCAGAAGATCAGGTCACCCTCTCTGGAAACAGGTTCACATAGAGGTTAGATAGAGATTTGGGGAGTGAAGCAGTTGCTTACACCATCTCCACTACTATGCTACTAGTACACACCAACACACCACACCACACGCTAAAGTATAGCTGCAACTTACAGGGAAGGCAACAGCCGTAGCTGCTTGTTTTAAATAGAAGTGGGGCGCAAGCAAGCCATCCAACCTCTGACCCTGAGCAACTATTTTAAGTGCCAACGGTTTTACACGGTATCAAATAATCAAAGATCATCTAAAGAAACATAATCAAAGATCACTCATTTCTCATTAACATGTTTTGAGTGTTGAGTGTGAATGGTTCTATAATTAAAGGAATCATCTAAAAAAAACATAATCAAAGATCACTCATTTCTCATTAACATGTTGAGTGTTGAGTATGAATGATTCTATAATTAAAGGAGCCGGATGGAGTGTGGTAGAGTTGTGTGGAGGCAGCTGTACTTAACACTTGACCTACAGTAAAAGAAGGGTCTTATTGGGTGTAGAGGCCTCCTCTTGCGCCATATTAGACGCAAATTTGGTAAGAGCTCAAAAGGCTACTCTGGTGTAAGTAATTTAGTAAATAATTAAAAAAATGAATGACTATGCTAGTAATTAATTTTCGCCTATATGCAATTTACAATTACTTTCCACCCATTTCTTTTCCTAATTAAAGCGAGAGGGTAGTGAAGTGAAGTTGGAAAATTTATTGGAAGAAACATCCATATATACCATAGCAAATTCACATGAAGAATACTATAATTTCGATAGCAGGAGACATAGATTAGAGTTTGGTTATTTCCCAGAAACGTACTAGGATTTGTTTTGCACCTGGTAAAGCTAAGTAATTAAATACAGTATGACAATGCAAAGTATGAAAATAAAAATATAGAAGTGAAACAAGAGAGAAAATGAAAACGAAGTAAAGGCAGATCCCCTGTTTTGATGTTTAGCCTTTACTTGATTTTGGAAATTAAGTAAGGGGTGGGAAGAAACGGAGTAGAAAGAGAAGTCCTATTTTCCTCTCTTTTGAAGGTTAAAATCACTTCGTTTTCACTTCAAGTCTCCACCAAGACATTTTCCACCTTTTGTCTCCTAATCTCTATGCCAAAACAGTGCACTGATATGCTAATTTCATGCTAGCCAAACAGTGTTTTTAGGGCCCAAACAGTGTACTGACATGCTAATTCCACGGTGGCTGTTCAAGAATTAAATAATGGCTTCAACCACTTCGCACATCCCTATATATGCTTGAAGAAATCACATAAATGTTGTATGGATGACGAAATCTGAACATCCAATTTCACTTTTATATAGCGCAATTTGAATGGGAAGGATCACATTTCATTGCGATGGGAAAAGGGGCTTACACTTGGCAGTGACTAGTAATAATTCAAGTTTTGTAGTCGGTCACTGAACTTTATTTTTATTATTTAATCTATTTTTAAAAATATTTTAAAGATAACTCCTTCCTAATTTTATTTTCAATTCTGACCATTTTGATCATACCACAACACGTGGTATGGCAAAAGTACATTGTCACGCTACGGATCTTGGCGTGGCAAATGAGTACTGTCACGCATTCCTCTTGGCGTGACAGGACTTAGACAAAAAACGGACATGTATTGCCTAGGAGGGCTATCGTGGCAAATTTGGTTACGCCGCAGTTGGTGGTGTAACAGAATAGTTTGATCACGTTTTGATCACGTCACAGGTCATGGCGTGACAAAAAAAAAAGTTAGAATTGGGAATACAATTAGGAGATGTTATCTTTAAAATATTTTTTAAAAATAGATTAAAAAATATATAAAAAGCTCATCGCTACTAGTCTGTCCCTTGCAGCCTGTGGCAAGGACCAAGGAGCTTTTGGGTTGCAAACATTTGTCACTTAGCTTTAGCCAGGCAACTTTAAAAAAACACTCTTAGTAAATGATCATCTGTACTGGTAAGTAAGTAGATAGATGCGCATACAATCAGTAAGTTCAAATTATGTCAAAACTAAATACATCAATTCCCCCTTCCTTTATGTGCCCGAAACTTAAACAACATCTACTAATTTGGATTCGAGGAAGTACTGCAACATACCAAAATATTCTTGCTACACTAGCGTAAGCTATTTCTTGGTTGGTGGCAGGGGATATATGAGGCTCTGTAGGAATTCAACTGTTTTCTATAAAATTTGTACCACAATTTCACTAAAATTCTACTTCCAAACAAGCCTGAAAGTGATGCTTAATGATTACATTATGAACTTGCCCTCTTGCAAACTTACAGACTACGGTGAAACTTACATTTGTGGCAAACAAACTACGTGGTTTTGATCATAGTTTTGTCCGTCACCCGGTGCTATCGTATCTACGGCACGACGGACCCTTCGAAGTGTATTGGTAGGTATCAATCAAACAAGCCTTATTTTTACTTATTGCCACCGATCCAAGATAGGGCCTGAAACTAGAATTTGTATGGTACTCATGCACGAACTACTCATCAATTGATGTGTCTTCCTATGTTACACTGCCTGCTCACTTATAGAACGAAATCTCCTAGTGGTGTCATGGAAGATGGAAAAGGACTGGATGACACAAATATCCAATTTTCACAACCCACGATCTCCTAGTGGCACACTGGCAGCCAATCCAGCCATACATATATCAGCCTCCAAGCTTTCTCCATCTGGCCACCACCTCCCAGCTCCCTCCTCCTCTCTCTCTCTCTCTCTCAGCATCACCAACCTTCCTAACGAGTTCCACACACTCCACCTTGTATTCTCCTCCCGTTCTTGTTTGCCACACACAGGCACAGACATGGGCGGCGTCCAAGAAGAGGCCGGCACGCCGCCCGACGCGATGGCGATGGCGCAGGCGCAGGCGCAGGCGGGAGCCCTGGCGGCGGTCGTCGTCAAGGGGAAGAGGAGCAAGCGGCGGCGCGTCGCGGTGATCGCCGCCGGGGAGTCGTCGTCCGCCGCCACGGAGGGCTCCACGTCGCGGTCCGGCGCCGACGAGGCCGCGTCCGGGTGCGTTATTCCCGAGGAGGAGGAGGACATGGCGCTATGTCTCATGCTCCTCGCCCGCGGAGGCCACGGCGCCCGTCCCGGGTCGCCGGCTCAGGATGCTGGCTCGGCGGTGGCAGTGGCGGTGGCGAAGGAGGCCAAGTTCCGGAGCCGGCGCCCGGTCGACGGCGCCGCCGGCGAGTTCGTGTACGAGTGCAAGACGTGCAACAAGTGCTTCTCGTCCTTCCAGGCGCTCGGCGGCCACCGCACCAGCCACAAGAAGCCTCGCCTCGCACCGCCGCTGCCACCGACGACGCCATCTGAGGACAAGAAGCCGGCCGTCGCGGAGACCACAACCGCCGAGGAGAAGCCGCCGCCGCCGCCACCAGCGCAAGCAACCACCGACCCAACAGTACTAGCCATCCCAGTAATACCAAAGCGAGAAGTGGACACGAACGCCACCACCATCACCGTCATGAGCAGCTCCAAGCAGCCGAGGGTGCACGAGTGCTCGATATGCGGCGCCGAGTTCGCCTCCGGGCAGGCGCTCGGCGGCCACATGCGGCGGCACCGGCCGCTCGTGCCGACGTCGGTCTCCGCGGTGGACGACGGGCCGAGGAAGGAGAAGAGCCTCCTGGAGCTGGATCTCAACATGCCCGCGCCATGCGACGACGGGGAGACGTCGGCGACATCGCCGCCGCCAGCGTTCGCCTTCGCCGTCAAGGAGACGTCGCCTCTGCTCTTCCCGGCGTCGGCGTCAGCCTTGGTTGACTGCCATTACTAGCAACAGAGAGTAAACACCAATTAGCTTCTCTGTTTCTCATTTCACACATACATTCCTTCCTCTTCCTGTGATCTAAATATTCTTTTCTTCTTTCTTTTGCAATTTTTATTCAAATGATTGGAAAATTGGAACGGGTGATGTGAATTATTGCTACAAATGTATGGAATTTGACCTTGTGTGATTAATTCCATTAATTCATTCATTGACATTTGATCAGTGTCCCATTTTCCTCTTAACTATAGTACGAGTAATTCTTTTGATCATAAGTTGATATTCTTTGTAAGATTTGATCAAAATCAGTATAGTCAGCATTGCCACTGTGTGATCATCATTCATCAGCAGTGAGCCGACGATGAGTGCAAACGAGTGTAAAGTGGCAAGCAAGTTAGAGAGAGGAAGAGCAGGAAAAGGTGGGTACTAGGCATTGTGCTCACGTAAAGGGAGTGATCTCTCTCTCTAGGTGTGTGCTATTAATCCCTCTCTCTCTCTACATCATCATCTAATCTTTTTGGGAGTTCGCTTGGGTTTGGTTTGGTTATTGCTCTACCGCCAAGAAAAGACTCCATCCCTGCTTCCATTGGGCAAGGTTCCTTTGCGAGTTGCAACCACACCCAACCCAACTCCTTCAATGCTACATTAGGTGATCACCATTAGGATCCTCTACAGTGCCACATTAGGTGATCACCATTAGGATCCCCTACAGTGCCCTGCCTACCAGCTAGTACCACAACATCACAAATTGTCACACTAACTCACATAATTAACATATATAAATTACTGAATCGCACGTACTCGAGACCAGGAAAAACTCATTGCTGAAATTTCGCCGATAATCGGTGGTTTATGATGTTATCGGTGGGGTCCGATAAAATTTCAAACTGGAAAAAATCGGATTTATCTCATTTTCATTAATATATAAAGGAAATTCAAAATTTAGATAAATTTATTTTTACATCTGAAAAATTCAAATTTCAATTCAAAAAAATCGTCTAAAAAAATCAGGTAACCGTCGGTTATCGGTTCTATCGGTGGGGTACGATAAAATTTACAAACCGATGGAGTTTTTCGAGCCAAGGCATGTTTGGAACACATGCAAGAATTCTATTGGAAATTTGGCAGTACGGTTCCCATATGATTCCTACATGCATTTCCGATGTCCTAAATGGGGCCCAAGTGTTTTGCACACAGAATGATCAGTGAATAGTATGTACTCTAAACTTGATGGTCAACTATATTAGAAGCATATTTTTAAAATGAAAATTTGAGGATTTACCATTACAAGATAGATGCATTTGAGGATTTACATCTCGATATCTCACTGAGATGTGACTACATGTCAATGAGACATCGATGAGTTAATCCTCGATAGTTCCTTTTTAGATTAGTTAAGTGATTAGGAGTGTTGTTAGGAGGTGGTGGAGGTGCAGAGAATCCGGGTGAGCTAGCGAGCTCGTGCGGTGGGGTAGTGGGGGAGTGGACAACGAGGCAACATGGTAGCAGCCCCTGCCCCTGCCCTGAGTGAGGGCCCCAACTCCAACCATCACTCTCATACCTGTAATGTAGTATCGGCCCTCCACTCCCTCTCCAATATTCCCCTGGCTTCTATTGTAATCTTCTAATATTTTTGCCCTTTCTATTCTAGTAGTAACTATATTAGTGTGAAGAATAATAGCCTAAAATTGCCACAACTATGCTTATATGGCATACCAAGATAGCTAGGGGCCATTTGGAACACAAGAATTTTTTTTTATCGTTTTCTTTGCACGAATTGAGCTGTTTTCTACAAGATTCCTACGACATTCCAGTGAAATTTCTGCATGCCAAACGAGACTAGTTTCTTTTGTGCCCACTAGTTGTTCATCAAAATCCTGGAGGGAACTTTGCAAGTACTGATTTTTTTTTTCTTACAAGGATCAGCTGGAATTACCTAGAATTTGCTATTGCTCTGAGTGAGATATTGAAGGTAATGTATTTCTACAAATTGCCGAATATGATCTGTCTCAACTGTTTCATTGATTAGTTAGCTTAATAGAATTGGTCTTTGATAAAATAAAAAAAAAGATTAGAACTAATAATGGGTTTGATCAACATCACTTCCACCTTCCCAACCACACCACGCCTCAATCGTACCCACCATATGCGGTGCTATGCTCCAACTGCATTGAAAACGGAGTAATAAACATGTGAACACAAAACACTTTGGTATGTGATCTTCAAAATTCTAAGTAGGCCTTCCTTTTCGTTAACCAACAAATCTCCATGAGACACTTCAATGCTACACATCATGGTTAACAAGTGACCATTGTTCAATGGAAATATTGGTTTTGGTATCAACCAATTTTGATCAACTCCATGTGTAGTTAACTACCCTCATAAAGGGATCATAACATTCATAACAAATTGTTAATACTTATGTTGTTAAGTGATTTTGATCTCTCTTTTTTTCACCATTGGAGCATGCTGTAGTGCATTTTCCATCCTTACAACAATTTAAGAATTATTAGTGTATAGCTTTACAATTGTTCTTAAAAACATAGTTGGTGGTGTAAATCAATCCACCAGGTCTAGAATTAGTTACCCAGTAGAGATCAAGTTTGATTAGTTTACAGTACAAAATGTGTAGAATAACTTAGGAGCTGATGAGATTTTGTAACAGAAGCTTCGGGCTAAGAGATGTCCCAATTAAGAAAGCTAAACAGTTTGTGACATGACTAATTATTTTTCTGAGAGAGAGATGACTAATTGATTGGTACCCACTACTTTGAACAGTTGCACACTCCCATTAATAGCTCGCAGAGATACATATCAATCTAGCTCATCACTAATACAAAAAAAAAATCACAATGAAATCTCCCAATTTAACCTGGAGAGGCCTAATTAAGTCTCAAAGTAAAGCCTAACTCATCATTGATCAAGTGCACCTCTGGGGAGTAAATGCAGGTGTTTTGAGAGAGTGGCACATGGAGCTTGGCTGTGCCCAAGTTTTCTTTATGCACATGCACCTCACCAGTCATCACTGCCCTAATCTCAGAAATATATACATGCAAGCTATATATAATTAACCTATACTACTGTCATTATACTCTGCAACAGTTGATTATTTACTTAATTAGGACTAGTCTTCCATCTCTAGCTTGTCAACAACCATTACATTTGGAAAACTTGGCCATACGTCAATGCTCATAAGATACTCTCCTGACCTAACATAATTGTATACAATCCTCAATTTGATCTTATCTCTCCCTCTTATTTTGTGTTTTTTTTTTTTGCTACATACAAAAGCAATTCATGTTGCTTTCTTGCATAGCCTGACCAAAGAGTTCCGTGCAACTTTCAGTAAGATATGTACTTGTCTACTAATGGCATAGAGCTGGAACTTTCATTTGATTATTCACAGGAGGTCTTATCTCACAGGAGGTCTTGTCTCTTGTGTGTTTGTGATGTGATTCCGAAAGAGAGAAGAAAAGTGTGTGTGATGGTGTGTTGTACTAAGAGTGGTGGGTGTTTGCCCAAGTTGAGTAGTAGAGTCACCAACTAATTAAGAAAGGAGAGCAAGGCGGAGTTTTTGCTCATTTTGATCTTGGAACAGGATAGCAATTCTAATCCTATGAATAAAATGACAAAACTAACGCCTCCATCTCATAAAAATATCATGATAGGCCACCTACTACCCTGTGCGTGGTAGCTGGAAACAGACTGTAGCTACAGTTTGAGGCATTGTTTCAGCACAGTAACCATGTGTGCTACAGTTATAGAGCGAAAAGCACTGTTCACACACGGTTTTACATGCTGTCGCATATGAAGGGTACGGTAGGTGACCTGCCCGTGCCGTTTTTGAACGGTAAAAATGTTTTTTTTTTCTTGCTATTTTATCGCAGAAAAGTGCTATATCTACGAGAGGAGAGGTGCTATAGCAAGTAGTAGAGTGGAGTGCTTCACACTCCCAGCAAAGAGGACTTCACTTCCAGTGGCATTAAAGCAGCTGCAGCCAAGGCCACAGGCCCCAGTAGTTCGAGGTCGTTGGAACCTACTTTCTTGTGGGAGCCACAACTAACTGCTCCCTCCAAGCATCCATGCCACACTGAAAATGCTATGTACACACTCTCTTCTGAACCAGTCCCCCACAAGCACGGTTTGTGAGTGTCTAGAAGGTAAGTACATCAGTACATGCACTTTGTTTTATTGCATTAAATATTATACATGTTTCTGTCAGACCAAAAGGTCAGTATAACTAGACTTAAGCTTATGTTGGTACTATGTGACCAGCCTTGAGACATTAAATTAGTAGCAGCACTCAAGCACGTGAATCATCCTCTATGTAATGTAATTAATAACCATTGTAGATCGTATGATGTGCTATTTTTTTTTCCCTATTTTCACCGTTTTGTGGATCACATAAGATTAACAAGGATGATTAACATATTTGCCACTGAATTCTTTAAGTTTGCATGTTTAACACTCCAAAAAGTAAAATATGCCTCCTAAAATGCCATTGCCAGAGTAGAAAAATACACTTTATGCTATTCTAACAATGGCTGGGGTGTTTGACTATATGCAAATGAATTTTCTACCATCTCAAATATTTGAAAATAATTGTGGAAAAGGCAGTACGTAAGACTTTATCCCATCGAGGCATTCTATAAAAAAATTTGTGTATGAACTCAACAGCTGAAGGTAGCGGTCTCGCGGAGAGGTGGCGATGGCCGGGGCTATACTACCAGTGTTCAGGAAGCAGATAGACCAGGTATACTGGATCATTTTTATGGAATTGTAGTGTGTAAACAAATCTATTTATTTTTGTACATGTCCAAATAACTAGGAGGTGTACACCTAGTTATTTCCAGCCCTATCATTCCCCTACTGTTGTTCCTTTACTTGAGTCCGTTTACTTGGGTCCTTTTGTTGATTGGATGTGGATGGTTCGTTGGCAAGTGACCAAAACAAAAGCTATCAGCTCACAACTTCACAAGGCATTTCACAATCTTTTCACAGGGGGTGCACTGGAGTGTTATTAGAAACCTGCCTAGTGCCGTGCAATGGCAGCCAAGTGATTGCATAGCTGATGAAAGCTCTGTGGAGTGGTGGCTTCACCAATTGGATCTCTCCCTTGATTTGTTCCTTCTTTCTGAACCTTTACATGTCCCACTAGGGACACAAACTTAAGGATAAGTTGTTGATTGTAGTGTTGAAGAGGCTAGACCATGCATGATTTCTCAATTAATCAAACTATATATGTCCATGTATATATGACGTAGAAGAGTGCCTGTCCACATGAGTTTCCTAGCCTGTTAAGTCGCCACTTGAGTGATATAATATATATTTTCAACTCTGTTTATAGGCATTCTGATATGTCAAATTGTGAGAACCCTGGCAACCTAATTAAGTTAAGCAACGTTAAATAGTATTGCACAGTAAAATAAACTAATCAACATAGTAATTACCAACGAATTGGACACAGAACAAACTCAAATTTCATCATCTTTGCCAACTCAGATTTATGAACCCGAAAATTTCGACTAAACTAAAACAACGCTAATCAATAATTGACAGTAAATAAAATTCACCTAAATAAAAATACAACATAAGCTCAGTTGATATCAAACGCATGACCAAACAATTTCATATAAAAATATATTACCAAGAATTCATGTCAAGCGAAATTAGAACATTAAAAACAAGTGCAGATTAAATTACAAGAATCCATCTCCAGAAATTACAGTATTAATTATTAAAGCGATAATAAAACACTGTTACACTCAAATTAATTACAAGCGAAAGTAAAAGATTATTACAACAACATACAAGAAATTATTTACAAAGCAAAAGTAATATATTACAAACTCGACTTCTATTACAAAATTTATTTACAACAAATCACACGGTAAGTTACAAGAGTTAACTAAATTACAACTCAAAGTCTTGTATTCATCTCACTGAAGCCCTCCTTGCCATTTCATCCAATTATCTTCCCCCCTTCTCGATTCACACCTCCATAGACTCAGAAAGCGATTAGCAAATCAAATGTAATAAATAGAAATTAGAATATAGAAAGTTGCCATCAGTTTCCCCCAAGCTCGGTAGGTTTCCCATATCAACTCAAGTCAGGCGGCCCCTTGATCACCAAGATACCCAGACCAACTAGAGTTAATCGGCACCTTCTGCTTCCGTGGGTTTCATCACCTGGTTAGTTTACAAATTCAACACCCACTTATACCGCCTTACCTCACCCGTAGTAAAATTCGACATTGCCATATGAACCATAGGCTCATTCCATTTTATTAGCCCAACACCCATTTTCCATCTTATTGACTTACCGTTTGCAGTAGAACAGCCACAAAATAGTGCAAAAGGCACATTTCCCACATAGACCATTCCCAGCCGAACTACCTCCTCATAAGCCGCACCCTCAGTCAAAACATCACAGGGTATCACACAAAACTAGCACCATCAATTCATTTACTTCACAGCCAGCACAACCTAGCGAAATATCCAACTCCAACCTCTCTTTATGCACAGGAGAGCACAGGCAACAGATAAAGCCAACCCAGACTACACAGGAGAGCAAACCCCTCCCCAAATATCTTGCGCAGGGCAAGGATAAGCCCTAGCTAAAGCCATCCCCTTTGGCCTAAAGACTCATTCAGCTCACTAGCATCACGGAGGCCACATTCATCCCACCCCAAGGCCAAATAAAAGAACTCTACAAATAAAAGAACTCTACAACTTCCTTTGACTAGCCCTGCATTTATACGATTTGCATTGTGTGTTGACTCGCGAGTACGGTTGTGTACTCAGGCTCGCCCATTATAATCTTTCAGACCCATGCGATCAAGACCCCTACGACTACTGCTACCACTCGGAGGTGGCACCCGAAGATGATGAAGCTTAGGCCGGGACCCCCAGTCGCTTGCCTGTGGGTAGAGTGAATAGACCCACTGCGACTTGTTTTGCTTCTGCACTTATCGTTTGTTTCTGTACTCTGACTCTTGTAAGATTTCCATTTCTTGGCTCTTTTGTAAAATAATTGGCCGCACGGCCTGTTATGTATAAATATATATGTTAAGTTGTGTGCTTGTATTTACTCAATTGTTCATACGAGCACTGTCCCTACGAGCATTAGTCGCACTGAGCACGAACCGCACTGAGTGTAGCCATACCACTTAGGACCTCCTGTACCCTTTTGTCGTATCTTCAGGACCTCCTATACCCTTTTGTTATATCCTCAGGACGACAGGACCTCCTTAGGACCCCCTCCTCTGGACCTCCTGTACCCTTTTGTCGTATCCTTAGGACCTACTCCTTAGGACCTCCTGTACTCTTTTTGTCGTATCCTCAGAACCTCCTCGGGACCACCTCCTCAGGACCTCCTATACCCTTTTGACGTATCCTCAGGACCTACTATACCCTTTTGTTGTATCCTCAGGACCTCATATACCCTTTTTGTCGTATCCTCAGGATCTCCTCAGGACCTCCTATACCCTTTTGTCGTGATCTCAGGACCTCCTCAGGACATCCTCAGGACCTCCCCTAGACGTCTCTACAGTACACCTTAGGACTTCCCCAGGACGTCTCTACAGTGTCCCTCAGGACATCCCCAGGACGACTCTACAGTACTCCCTAGGACCTCCCCGGGATGTCTCTACAGTACTCCTCAGGACCTCCCCAGGACGTCTCTACAGTATTCCTCAGGACCTCCCCAAGACCGCTACAAGACTTCCTCAGGACCTCTTCAAGACCTCCCAGGATCTCCTCGGGACGACTCCAGGACCTCCTCAGGGTTCCTACAGGACATCTCTGTGACCTTCGGGACCTTTTCAAGACCTTATAATTCCTTTTTCGACCAAGTTTGGTCGCAAATATGGATCTGACCGTAGGTCTGCTTTAGTTTATTTGGTTATGGAAATGGTCCAAGAATGTATCTATGTGTGCTATCTACTGATCCAGGGAATAGCACAGTTGACACAGAGGATTCCAAATCCCAAAATTTTGGGGTCCGACATATCAATACTTGTATCAATGATTTTGGTATTTGTCATACACTATTTTAGCATCGAAACATTAGTAATGAAATCACCAGAATCACCTAAATAATTGAAATAAATATTAGCATCATTGAAACAAGTATTGGAACCACTAAAACAAGTCCCAAACGTAACGAAAACCAAGAAAAATAGTGCTAATATGTGGTCTAGGAGGTTATTTGCATACCAACTTAACTTATGAGGGGCAAAGTAAATGATAATTAGATATGTGGGCAAATTTAAAATGTAGGTGATTTATTGGAGTGTTTATGGATTTTTTTCCTTAGTTTTTTTTTATATTCTCGTGTGCTGTACAAAATAGTGTAGAAAAATTCTTTGTAGTTTGACCTGGTGGGTTTTATATCAGGCTTGGGAATCTTGGGGAAAAAATTCTATAGGATCTGGTCCACAACTCCATTGATGTGGACCAACTCCACTGTATGACACGTGTCCTTTCATGAATATCAAAGCGTGACGTGTTAGCCTTCAGTATTCAATTCGTGAAAATTCACATCAGTGATTTATGAGGCTATGCGCTTCAGTATTCAACCGTCCGCTCGGTTGGTTGGCCGCGCGTCCCGGCTCGCTCCTCGCCACACGCCTCAGCCTCGAGGCCAGCACACCTCGGCCTCACGGGCCTCTACGCGCGTGCGCACGTGCGACAGGCTACTAGTCTTGTCTCATATATAGATTGGGTGGTCAGTGTTCTATTCCTATCACGATGGTTGATGCGGTCTGCTCCTTTTGGGGAGGAATATACTCACATTTGCAGTGCACATGTTTCACTTGTCTTGCGTTTTTTTTAGTAAATTACAGTTTGCACAATGTATTATGTATGGTGTTTCATTTCGGGGCAGGTTTATCACATACTTTCACTTTGCACCATCCTGCGCTAGTCATCCTAATGTTGCACTTTGCCCCAGCCACACACGCACACAGATATGCCACATCACCATGGCCAGGTGAGCAAGCCCCATGCTGACATGGCGTCTCCTTTCCACCTGTACTGCTCGGTTTAGTCTCTATAACAATGTCCCCCTCCATACTTGGGTCATTAACAAACAAATCCTGAAACAAATCTTCAATATCCGTATCACCCTCGTCATGGTATCTTGGGTCTGCTCTTCATCTCATTCAACTGCTCAAGTTGGTACTCTTCTTCCTCTTCACCATCTCCCTATTCACCATTGCACATCTTCATGTTCATCAATCATCATCACCTACCACCTTAAGATCATCGACCCTACTGGACTGTAAGAGGGTGAGGCACATGTGCCTATCTTGCAAACTTTTTTATTTTCAGCCTGGGGACCGTTGCAAAAGCGAGTATCACTATCACCCACTTGGCTTATCTTGCAAACTCACTCTACGCTGAGATTTTTCTTCGTAATGAATAGCGACGTCCATTGACCTTGACCATCCTCTCAGGTTCGCCAATAAATCACACCCCTCAATTTGTTAGACTTGTTCTATTATCTTTAGCTTGTCTCATCTTCTTCTTAATGCAGTTCTGCTTTCCTGCTTCACACCGAGACCGGACAGTACTCTCACGTCCAAAGAAGCGTGCGCGCATCCATGGCGACGAACCCACTCTTCACCGTGACGTTCGACGTCAATAGCAGCGACAACTACGGCGACTTCATCGCCGGGCTCCGCCACAGGCTCGGCAACCCGAAGCACTTCACACACAACCGCCCCATCCTCCCGCCGGTCGAGCCCAACATCCCGCCTCGCCGGTGGTTCCACGTCGTGCTCGAGACGCAGACCAGCGCGCTCACGCTCGCGACGCGCGCCGACAACCTCTACCTGGAGGGCTTCCGGAGCAGCGACGGCACGTGGTGGGAGCTCACCAGCGGTCTCATTGATCCCCGCGCCACGTACGTGGGGTTCGGCGGCACGTACCGCGACCTCCTCGGCCACACGGACATGCTGGTCGACGTCGCCCTCGGCCCGCAGCAGATGACGGAGGCCGTGAACGTGCTCGCCGCGCGCACCAGGGCCGACCTCACCTCCGGCCCGAAGCAGCAGCAGGCGAGGGACGCGCTGGTGGCGCTGCTTCTCATGGTGCACGAGGCCACGCGGTTCCTGACCGTGTCGAAGAAAGTGTCCGACCTTATGCACCCGAGGGCGGCGATGAAGAGTGGGAAGATCACTTCGCAGATGAAGGAGCAGGTGAACGGGTGGCAGGACCTTCCACCGCGCTGCTGAAGACGGATGTGATTGTGAAGACGGATCATGTGAAGATGCCGGGGCGGTTCACGCCGTTTAAGGACATGGATGTGATGACGGCGGAGAAGGCGGCCGAGACGCTGGGCATCTTGCTGTTCGTGGAGGTGCTGGATGTGATGACGGCGGAGAAGGCGGCCGAGACGCTGGGCATCTTGCTGTTCGTGGAGGTGCTGGGTGGGATGACGGCCGCGACGGCGTTGCAGCTGTTCCGCGGGAAGGCGTAGATTGATGCTGGCTTGAGGATCACTTCTCGGTGTAAAATTGCTACTAGTAGTTTGGTACTCAAATAAATTCGTGTGTATGTTTGAGTTTGAAAAAAAAAATCAACACCATGGTGCTGAGCTTTCTGATCTGATCTCTGCTACAAACTCAGATGGCCTAACAATCTGAGAAGTTTTCGGTTAAATCTTCGTATAGACATTGATATTTTGGGAGTGTTACTAGAAGCTTTGGAAAAGTAGGATTCCTCTAAAAGTGAAATTTTTTCTTTGGCAATCTTATCAGAACAGGATTCAAACTACAGCTCAACTCAAGCTGAGAAAAAATTTCAGCTCTACAGGTCAATGGATGCCGCTGTTGATTACCGAAGAAAAATCTCAGCGTAGAGTGAGTTTGCAAGATAAGCCAAGTGGGTGATACTCGCTTTTGCAACGGTCCCCAGGCTGCAAATTAAAAAGTTTGCAAGATAAGCACATGTGTCTCACCTGTCAAGACTTTGATGAAGGCCGATTTGCACCGTTCTCCTTGATCATATCAATCACATGTGTCTCGCCCTCTTACTCAGTGACCCTACGCAGTATGAACCACTGGCAGCAAAGAATACGTCGTTGCATGGTCTGTACCCCTCTTCTTCCATGATTTGCACCAAATTGAGGTAGCTGATCTTAGGTTCCTGGTAGTGGCGCAGTGCTTCACCTCCGGTTCCAGATCTAGCGACAGCGGCACAGCCCAGGACGCACGGATCCGGTGGCGACGCGCCACGGGACGGCCAAATCTGGCGGCAGTGCGGCGTGGAGCTCGGGTCGGAGCCGAGGAAGAGAGAGAAAGATGGAAGCTCAACGCGGAGCTCAAGCACGGATCCGGTATCTGGCGGTAGGGATTAAAATCCCGGCCGGTAACCATCGGTTACCGCTTACCGGTGGGGTGGCGGGATCCCAAATCCTGGCCATGTTTGCAAATTCAAATTTTGAATTTTGAATTTCTGATGGTTTTTAATTAAATTTAAGTGAATTTTGTTCGAATAAAATCTGGTTTGACCGGTAACCAGACAGTTACCGGTACTTGCTAGGGAGCGGGAAACTTCCCGGGAGCGGTTATGTGAACCCTGTCTGGCGGTGTCGGTCGACTCTGTGGCAACGACAGTAGTTAGGTCGAGGCGGGAGAAGAGGGTGTGTTGGCGGCGAACTGTGTCGAACAGTCGATAGTGTTGTTTTCCTTAAATCTGAAACTCGTTGAAACTTTAGCTTGAAACTTTCTTGTAATCTTCTGAGAACTTTTAAAAATGCGTGAAACTCATTGTAACGTAAAACTTTTCAAACGTTTTCACAAAATTTTCTGAAACTGCATGAACCTTGTTGCTATACCGATGTCTAGTTGCTTACTTTTTTTTAATTATATTATCTTTTGAATGTTGAGGGTACGATATAGGCGTATTGTCATCTGTCCTGTTGAAGAGCTTTCAGGCCAATAGCCCAGTAGGCCATTTATGCTCGAATGGAATGGAATGGAACGGGTGCTATGCTGATCTGGGCCGACAGTGTTCCTGGCTGTGTAAATGTTTAAGTGACCTGCTGATTTGCAAGTTCACAGTTTTATGGAAATTGCTGATATGCGATACGAGTACGGCGACGCTATGATAAGATATTCAGAAAAACAAGAACATGTCAATATAGTGACCATATATGTTCATAATAAGAAAATACATGTGAAACACAGCTCATAGATAATAATTAATATTTTAAAAGTTGAGCACAGTTGGTGCAAGCATAAAACCAAATGTAAATGTTGCATACGAATGTTTAAACTATCAAGAAGGGCGAAGCTAGGAATGTTTAACTATCATTTTCCTCGCCATGCGACGACCATTTCTGGAATGTATCAGGTATTTATTTTCCTTTTAGGCATTGTTTGGGTGTTAGGGAAAATATGCCCAGAGAGAAATCCCCGGCGGATTTTCTTGGCCAAATATGAACCCATGAAATATTTCCCCTGGCACCGTCAACATTGGGAAGAGGTAGGAAAAAAACTCAGGAAAAAAAAAAACGCGGCGACGAAATTCCACACGTCAATAGGTGTTTTTTTCAGGAATTGCTAAATGGTACTCGAGTGTTTTTTTGTTTGTGAGTACTCAAGTTTTTTTATCCATGTTATGCTTGGTGATTTCTCTCTAGACAATGTGATAAGTGAGTAATCAATTTGTTTAGGGATGTCGAGAGCTGCAAGTCGAGAGCTGCAACATAAATGAATATGTATGTTTTTTTTTTGTAGTTTTTGTTGTGTTTTTTATAGTTTATTTTGTTCCTCTTTTTTACATAAAATCACACCATTTTTTACATAATTTAATTTATGTAAAACTAGTATATAACTTATGTAAAAATTCAGTGTTTAAAAAATAGAGTACTCCCAGATAAAATAGTACTCAGATGAGGGGGAAAGAGGCAAAGTGATCTAATCCATTGAATCTAGATCTGAGAGTTCAAAATTTGAGTACTATTTAGGAATAAAGCACTCAAGTACTCCCTAGACACCTCCTTTTTTTCATCCTGGTGATTCAACCAGGATGGGCCAGTATTTCCCCCTCTGAGGCGTCATCCAAATGCATCTACAGGTCAAGCCAGGATATCACACCACGGGTGGAATTTTTCCTTGGATTGGGCTAAGATCCTGGCCGGGATTGAGTCTCCCAAACAAGTCCTTAGGTGATGTTAGGATGAGCCGGGACCATCCGTGTTGAGTTTAGTCCTATTTCCACGAGGATAACGAGGTCCGAAAAAAAGAAACTAGTCATATACAGCTCTAATACGTATCGTGGTGTGCACCAGTACTACATACTTACAGAAGCTTGCTTCACACATAAGTGAGCTACGAAATTAGCTTTCCTACGAAATGCATTTGTCCCATTAAGGCATTTGTTTAGCTAATTAAGTGGAGATAGAGCAGTTTTGGAGATAGAGCAGTTTTGGACGGCCTTAGCTAATTAAGTTATCAAAAATTAGCTTTGCATGATGATAGACCATAATAGTATGAGCATGTATGGTTGTTCGAAAGGCATCTCTTCACCGAGACGTTAGGAATAAAGCCTTCCGACACAACGGTAAATGCATCACTGAGACGGAGATGTACCCAGGTGAAGTGAATGTGTTCATTCGTCGGGTTAGTGCAATGTTAGGACTAGGTGATATAAAAACTTCGATGCGTGCTCTAGACTGTTTACCGAAAGATAGTGGGAGGTGGCATCGACGGATGCCAAACAAACTAGAGAATTCGTATACTGTGGTAAATTTTTACACCTCTGTAGAGTGTAAATATATTTAAATAGTCGTGCTCGTTGTCATGAGCACGCTTCGTACAGTCTATCGGGTATAGTCTTGGTCTTTACTAAAAATGGTTCTTGTTGGGAACGAGGGAATTGTTTTGTTGTTGATATTTGGGTTGAGTGTCATATTTATAGTTGGAAATAAGATGTTGATCGCAGTCGAGGAGGGTTGCAATCTATTATTTATTCAAATACTTGTTGTTCAATATCTACTTAACTGATCTTTAAATTTCTATTGCAATGTACTATGTACTGATACTGCACATAAAACTTGCTTAATGCTGAAAATAACTTGTAGCATAGAGCCTCATCCCTTGTTAGCCATTCATATATATAAACTTTGCGATACACTACAAGTCTTACCGAGTACGCACCCAAACTTGCTTAAATTGTTGTTCAGACTTAGAGGATGAGCATACGCCTACGCCGGACGACGTGTTCTTTGCACCTGGTGCCGGAGGGTTCGGTGACGGGTCTTTCTAGGATTTGTTTCCTGTCAATTGCTCAAGAGTTTGTATGGGTATACCACTAGACCTTTAGACCTTATACATATTATACTTCCGTTGTTTTAGTTGCTACTTCTGATACTTGAGCTTTTATTTGGCCAGTCGGGTCTTGTGATGTAAACTATGTAATCGTCTAAATTATGTATCATATTTGTTTTATTTTGTATGTATATATGTATGGATGTGATAATCAATATTGTGGATGCGTGTACTAGCTACTGATTATGAGACTAGTATGGTACACACGAAAGTTTTGAGTATTCAAAACCTGAGATCCGACAGCGACGGCAGCCGACGGGTGCATGACAAGGTTGTTTTGAGGCTAGGGCATATGGCTTTCGGTTTTATACGGTTGGTGTGTACACCGATAGATTGGATAAACGGAGGAATATACGAATACCTCTATAGATTTGTACTTGTAAAAACACTACATATGGATTCGAATATGGATGCTATCGTACAGTACTAATCTGTGTATGAATATGGTTATATTACCTCCATTAAAATGCTATCTTTGGGTTGTCCGTAGGAAAAATCCACCGTGTACGAGAGGTGTCCCGTTTGGAACTAGCGAATTTTACAATAATCATGTGGGAATTGTACAAATGCCTGCAAAATTTCTATGGAACTCAAGTGTTCTGAACAAGCCTTTACATGCTTACTAAGGTTGATACCGTGATCTTTCAGAACGATAAATGTGATAGATTAATAAAAGCCAAGAAACACAAGTGAAAATTTTGAAATCCATTTCACTATTTCTATCAAGGGTAAAATTTTACGGGACTTATTTTCTCTTCTTCCCCCCAGCCGCCATCTGTATTTATTTATTTTTGAACTCGCTAGTCGCCATCTGCTTGATACGTGGCCAGTTTGGAGCGTATAAATTTTATGAAAAAAATAACATCAGATATTATATTTCTGATAGGAACCTCACGAAATTCCAGTGTTCAAGTGAAGCCCAAACTTCGGAAGCTTTGGCTTACCTCTGATAGAAATAAGTTTCCAGAAAAAATGTTTTAGGAGGATTTTTTTCTTTCAGAAAAACAGATTTTTAGTTGATATTATGTTACAGTAAGTTAAAAAGGGTTTTCCTTGTTTTAGTGTTTGGTTGACACGTTGTCTTTTTGCTCTCGAGTCCTGACGTGCACGCGAAGCACAGAGGGTGGAGGGAGAGGTGAGTTGAGCCGAGTGATTCAACTCCAACAAATTGGCAACATAATTTGATTTAATATCATTTTATTTATAATTTAGAAGTATTTTTAGAATTAAGCTAACGAGCCAAGCTAAGATAGAGCGAAATTCAATTTCATTAGAAATCGACTCATTTCAATGTTTAATCAATTAATTATTATAATTAGAGCAATTTTGATCTGAACCACGAGCCCACTAACTCGTGTAACCCTAGCCATCCAAAGTTGCCAGTCGCACCCCACAAGTCTGTCACGCCCCTCTCCTCTCTTCTTAAGCACTCTTGTCTGTGTTAAGTGGTTGTGTTTTTTTTTTTTCTGTTGATCTAGCTTTTGTTCTTCTCTAGTAAGTCATCTACATGATTCGGTCCACTAACTTGGGTGATGACGATAGTGCCTATATGGTAGATCAACCCTAAGCTAAGCTGGGTATAAATGAATCCTACATGACTACTGCATGACATCAATCAAACAAATATTGTTTGATGTCTGTATGACTCTATCTTCATATATACTAGTAGTCCGGTGCGTGTGCAAATGCGCGAGTACACATAAAAGCGCACCCGCGCCGAGGCAGAGAAGCGACACGCGATCGGAACTGCCGCTTCGATCCAAGGGCGCCAAGCGATCGCGCTAAATCGAACGACGGCGAAGCAGCCGAGCGTTGGAGCGTGAAGGCAAGCGCAGGCACGCAAAGCAAAAATAAAATCGGATAGCCGGGGAGGCAGGCCGTGTTGGATCCGATGGGGAAACACAATCGGAGCGACGTGGCCTGTGTGTCCGCGCATCTAGTTTCACTCTGTTTATGCAGGAGGATAACATGCTACAATGAAACTAACGTGCTCAAGCCTTTTTCCTATTGTAAAGTTATATTACTATCACTTTTTGTTGGCCTCTGATACACATTTTCTAATAGATCGTTCTAGCCTTTTGCGAATACAAGGAAACCCAAAAGACTTAGGTAGACGTTGGTACTTAAACGCAAAACTCCGCGAGTCCAACAAACCTAAGCTCAATCCAACCACGCAATGCACCGTCACCCACTTTCTTTGTATCCTTAGAAAAAGGCTCAATTTCTTTTCCAGCTCCGTCTGCACTAAAAAGCGCTAAAAAAAGTAGAAGCAACATTTGGGTTATCTAATTAAGTCAAGTTATATTAGCTAGAGTGCACATCAAATAGGCTTGCATGTTCATAGGAAACTGATACCGTGACCTCTCTAAGCAGCAAATGCGAGGATGAAAAAAAAAGACAAGAAATTAAAGTGAAAACCTAAACTAAAATAAAAACTAGACGATGGAGGGAGACAAACGCATGTGGAAAACAAACAAATTTATCAATACTGTTCTGGTACTAACCGATATGTACCATTCTACCACATAAAACGGTACATAATAGCCATGCATTCCATACTGGCTTCAATACCAGTCAATACTAGTTATACCAGCCATACCAGTGGAATAAAAATGCTGTCTATTGAATTTATTAAAATATATGTTATATTTGATTATACTGCTGTGTATTTAGAGCAATATTATAAGTAAAATTTAGTATACATAGAATTAAATATATATATTTATAAATAAATATTATTATATTAAATTCCGAAATGATAGATCAGTATAAATTAGAATGCACTATTTCAAAAGCCACCGGTATGAATGGTACCCACAAGTATGAAAAAGAGAGAAAAGATCCCTTTTTCCCTCGCAAAGAAAAGAGAAAATAAAAGTGGAGGAGAACAGAGACGCTGTGAAATTGAAGAGGGGAGACGCTACGCTAAGCCCGGACAAACGGCCCGGACAAACAGCCCATTCTGAATCATCAGATTTCATCACACTTCTGAGTTCCGAGGGCTCCTCCAAATCCGAATCCCTAATAATATTGCAAATGCAGATGCTGCTCAATGTCAGTTGCTCCTTCGCCGTAGCGAATCCCCCGCGCTTCGCCGCCTCCTCCTCGTCGTCTGCTTCCCCGAGGAGATCGGGGAGGGCCCTAGCAGTGCCACCGCCGGCGCATTCCGCCCGTGCCGCTGCGCCCGGGAGCCGGTTGACGCCAGCCGCCGCCTCGCCGCGCACGCCGATGGCAGTGGGGGAGGGAAGGGCCGCCGCCGTCGACCATGCCGACGCTGAAACCGTCGCCGTCGCCTCTGAGGTGCGGCCACTGCTCCTCCTCCTCTCTCGTCCGTTGATGTTGCAGTCGTCCCTTGGCCCCCTCGGTTGCTGGAAAATTACACGAATGCCCCTCCCGGCCTCCCGGGTATGATGTGGGGCCCACGTAGCAGTCACACAGCGCGCGCAGCGAAATGATCTCCGCTTCCGCTCACTGCATAATTTATTTGTCATATTGCCCCTGGCTTCTTGGGGTATTGCAGCAATCAGCACGACAGCGAAATGGACACCCTTCACTCAACAATTTTTTGTGATTTTTTTTTTCAATCTTTCGTTTGTTTTCCACTGTGCTTGTTGCTCAGTTTGTGAAAAATTTCAAAATGTTTTTAATTATTTTCCCCACTATGTTTGTATTTTGCAAAGGTTACGCTAAGAAGGATGTTACATCTGCAGGGGTTCTTGTCGGACGCGAGGGCTTACTGGGTGACGAGGTCTCTGATTGCCTGGGAGGTTAGCAATCGAGAAACCTCCCTCTGCTTGTATGCAAGCAGAGATGCTACGATGCGCATGTCCAATGGGGTCATTGAAGGTAGGCGGCTAGGCGCAATTAATGGATGTCTTTTGAACTATTGTCATCAATTGATTATAATAGTAGCAACCTAATGCGTGTGAAAAACTCTTACTGATTTGGTAGGTTATGATTCCAAAGTTGAGCTCCAACCAGAACATGCCGGGCTTCCAGCCAGTGTAAGACTTATCATTGATTCCTTGTGATTATATATTGTGCTCAAATGTGTGTTATGCGGTGCCTGCTCATCTTTGTAAGTTATATTCTAATGTTGGAGTACCATTTGGAATGTTTCAGGTGACCCAGAAGTTCCCTTTCATCAGCAGTTATAGAGCCTTCAGAGTTCCCAGCTCTGTTGATGTCGCGGGCCTTGTGAAATGCCAACTGGCTGTCGCTTCTTTTGATGGTAATCTCTACTCTTTTCTGCCTTTTATTAAATACCTTTTGAGGCAATGCTCATCTATTGTTTATGTGCAGCTGATGGGAAACACCAAGATGTTACCGGATTGCAACTGCCTGGTGTATTGGATGATATGTTTGCGTATACAGGACCACTTGGTGCAGTTTTCGGCGAGGAAGCTGTGAGCTTGTACCTTTGGGCTCCTACAGCACAGGTATGGGTTCTAGAAAGCCTCTTAGGCTCTTAAGTACTTACTATCTCTAGTCCCGTATTTTTTTCTGCTTATTTGTAAAATGTCCTCAGTATTGCTGCAGGATGTGAGTGTATACTTCTATGATGGTCCAGTAGGGCCTTTACTGGAGACTGTGCAACTTAAGGAGTTAAATAGTGTTTGGAGTGTCACTGGGCCAAAAGATTGGGAGAATCGGTACTATTTGTATGAAGTCAAGGTATATCATCCAAGTATATCACAAGTTGAGAAATGTTTAGCTGATGATCCTTATGCTAGAGGGTATGTGTGCTTTCATTGGTTCATAATATTGATCCATACACATAGTGGAAGAAATTAATGTTTTGTTAATTTGATCAGGGTTTCTGCAAATGGCTCGCGGACTTGGTTGGTTGACATTGATAGTGAAACATTGAAGCCAACTTCCTGGGATGAATTGGCAGATGAGAAGCCAAATCTTGATTCCTTCTCTGACATAAGCATCTATGAATTGCATATTCGTGATTTCAGGTGAACTGTGCTTCTGGATTTAATTTATGTGACTGTAAATTTAGTGGGATTTTATGCATGTTCATTTGTAGAGATTTACCACTGTTTCATGTCAATTTTTAATTACAGTGCCCACGATAGCACAATGGACTGTAATTCTCAAGGAGGATTTCGTGCATTTACATGTCAGGTCGTTCTGAGTTGATTTACCAGAAGATTGATATAATTCATCACTTTATTTCATCAGTATACATTCTGATTGCATTCTGCAACTTGTGATACAGGATTCGGCAGGAATACATCACCTAAGGAAATTGTCTGATGCCGGTTTGACTCATGTGCATTTGTTGCCAAGCTTTCATTTTGGTGGTGTTGATGACAATAAAAACAATTGGAAGCATGTTGGTAAAGACTCATTCTTTCTGTATGTTTTACCAGACTAACAAGTAACAATATTAACTATGTAGTGTAAGATGGTTAAGTTACTGTTGTAACTTGCGTGCTTTTTCGCTAAAAAAACTTGCATGTTTTTTGTTGTTTACTTTGAACTCTTATGAAAACACAAAATATCAGAATCCATGCTGTTGAATCTGATGTAAGATATTTGACAAAAACTAGATGTCAGAAAGCACACATCTTTTTTAATAATAGATATTACACATCTTTTTAGTTCATTATAGTTTCAGATATCTATCATTTTCTTGTTTGTGAGATAACTTTCAGTGATGACTATTTATAAGTAGTTAAGTACCTCATGGATTGAACCAAACTCCTTCGCTTTTCGCCTAATGACTTTTAGTTGACTTAATCGGTTATTCCTGTTTGAATCACTGGGGAACTTCATTTACTCTGGCAGATGAGGCTGAACTGGCAAAACTCCCTCCAGGTTCAGATATGCAACAAGCTGCAGTTGTAGCTATTCAGGAAGAGGACCCTTATAATTGGGGGTATTAATTTCTTGCTCTCTTTTTGTCAGACATTCCAAATGCTAATGTATTGTGGTGTTAAGAAAGTGAAGTTTATTATGTTCTTGCCAGTAAGGCAGAAAATTATTCTCACACATGGTCATATGCAACTGAAGGTATAACCCTGTGCTCTGGGGGGTTCCTAAAGGAAGCTATGCAAGTAACCCAGATGGTCCAAGTCGTATTTTTGAATACCGTCAGATGGTTCAGGTGTGTTTTGTTTTAATATGCCGCAACTTGGAGCTCCCAGCTTGTAGCTGTAATGCATGGAGTAACATGCTAACTGTGGCTAGCTCTATGCAGGATAGGGATAGCAGTTGTTTTTCTAATAAAATTTTGGACCGCAGGCTCTGAATCGCTTAGGTCTTCGTGTTGTCATGGATGTTGTATACAATCATCTAGACTCAAGTGGCCCCTTTGGCATCACCTCAGTGCTTGACAAGGTTATCACTCTTTAATAATTTTATTTATATTCATAATCTTTCTATCTAACACAACATTCATTGATCTTTGTCATGTGGGGACATTACTATGCCCGCGCCCCAAGCAATTCGCTGGTTAAGCATAAGGAGTTAGACTTGGATAGATTAGGAGTTAGAATCGGTTTCAACTAGAGATCAGAATTGGATACAGCTAGCTTAGGAGTCAGAGTCGGATTCTTGCAACAGGGACTATTCCCTAATCGGTTTGGGGGACCTATTTACCTCTTTATAGACGAGGTCCAGCGTATCAACGAGAGCATCCAGAGTTAATCAATCTCTTTTCCTTTATCTCCGATTGCTTTTTCTACCCCTTGCGCCTCCTCTGCGCTTTCTCTTCCCTACCGAGCCCTACCAAATCAACACAGCTCCCGGACATCGAGGTCCAGGACCAAAACCAACCGTTTCCCACTTCCTACTTGTTACGCTCCGGCACGGGACGTGACAGTCTTTCTTTAAATATATTTTACAGCATGCCTCGTTTGATGAGTCAAAGATTTAAAAATAGTTCCATTAAAACTGGTCCACCCAAGAGCATTTCTAACATACTTAACTAATATCAGTGTCCAATTGTAATAAGGAACCTGAGATTACTTCTTGCAACTATTTATTCAGGGGCTTGTTTTTTCTGAATGTAGATTAGAGCCAAAATATTACATAAAAGAAAGGAGTTACGTCCTTGATTTTTATAATTTAATTGGATTGCATGAGACATGGACATGCATAAATATAGTTGTAGTTGTCCCACACACTACAAGAATGTGCCTCACATTTTTAGTCAAGTTTTAGAGGATTTAGCCAACGTTTCCCTTTATTTTATTTTGAGGTACGCTACAACCAGCTTGGTACTGTTTAATACTGTAGTTGAAAACATTAGTTGCTTCCAGGATTCAGAAAACCGTCCAGTTCCCTCCAGTTTCCAGTCAAACCGGCCAGAACCAGTTTGTCAAATCCAGGCAATTTTTTCACCGATTTATGCCGAGTTTAACCAATTTATGGTCGATTCTGGCCGATTTAGACTGATTCTAGCCGATTGACAGCATTTCGCCGAAATTCTGGAGACCAGCCGATTTTCAGCACACTGGTGTGGACTGGGAAATATCGAATTTGTCCTTTCTGGTTTTATTAACCCTGGTTGCTTTACTTTTGTGCTGGCAAGTAGTTTCTTCACATGTTTGTAGATGAACGCTCTAATAAGGATTATTTAGATTATTAAACTGAAAAATTGCTTTGATTCATGAAATAATGTGAGCTAAAGGAGATATGTTCACATTTTACTCTTTTAAATAATTTCATTGTATTTGTAATGACGATGAAATGTGAACTTTGGAATTGTCATAGTTTCGGTTTATCTGTTGGCCAGTCAGTTTGCCAATTATTTAATCCAAATTGGTGATCACTAATTTTGATTTGAATCCTTGCCCCTATTTCCACTCTATTTGATGTTTTACTTGCCTACCCAAATGAATGGATAATTATTTTACTTGCACGCTTCATTGTGCATCAAGTGAAAGAAATATGTGAATTATTGTTTTAAACTAAGAAATGGCCGGTATTGAAATGCTTACCCCTTAATTTCTGTGTTCATTAGTCCAGCAATATGTTTATAGCTATAAAAATATGTATGTATGCTAATTAAACTCATGCCATTTATTCGTTCCTTGACAGAATAATATTTTTTGCCCAAAGCTTTTGACCTTCCTAATGTGTTTTCTTCTATCTTGTTATTTATATGAGATAGTACAGATTGTTCCTGGATACTACCTTAGAAGGGACACTAACGGTCAGATTGAGAACAGTGCGGCTATGAACAATACAGCAAGTGAGCATTTCATGGTTGATAGGTTAATCGTGGACGACCTTCTGAATTGGGCAGTAAATTACAAAGTGAGTTGTTATGGTAACAACATTATAATTTTGAACATTGTATCATTATGATACCATTCTTTGAAGACTCAGTGGTTCTGACTGATATGATCATACTTAGTGCCATATCAACCACTTTGTACACAGGAAGATGCATACATTCATGACATGTCTTGCTTCTTCCTTTTTCTTTTGAGCTGAAGGATTTCATGTTGTTAGCTACATGTCTTCTAAATGTTGCAACTTATTATTCTGCATCTTTATGATCATATAATTTTTGCCTTAGGTTGACGGGTTCAGATTTGACCTTATGGGACATATCATGAAAAATACCATGGTAAGTGCTAAGTAAGCTCACCTCCGAGCTGAATTAAATAACATGTTGACTAGCTGATTAAACACAAATTATTTCCTTTTGTTTGATCCCCATGATGTAGTACGAGTATCACAGGTGCATCAATCATTTGCTATATTTCAGATTTCCAGAACTACATGCATACCCATGCAATTGCATGAGTGAATTTCACTGGTTAGAATTTCAGTTCATTTAACATTACTGTAATAGTTTGAGTCAAAGGTGTTCTTCTGTAGCACCAAAATTGCTCAGCTGGATTGCTGGAATAATTTCCTTCTAACTTCTGATTGCGACATATTCACACCACTGGGAAGAATGATCTAATTGAACCTCATCAATATTCTTTTATATATAATTCTCTTTCGACAATTAAGTTCACCTCAACTTCTATCAACAAGGTATAGTTAAAATAAAAATAGAGAGCAAAGCTCAATATGCAAGCTATGGATTTAATTGCTGACTTTCAAACCTTTTCATGGCTTAGGTGGTTGATATATTTAGTGATTTAGTCTTAGTGGATTCAATTGTCTATATTTAGCATGCCAATCAATTTGGAGCATACATTCTTTTTAGTATCTATACCGTAGTTGAACACCTAGTCTGCGAAATTTTAGTATCAAATAGCTAACCTATGCAACAATGCAGGTTGCTTTAGGAAACTGATTTTCATGTCTGTGTGTGTGTGACTTTGTCATCAGTACCACCACCACTCGAAAGAAAATAGCAAATAAAGCTGAAAAAGGGGAACTTTTGTGGTGTTTAGTAAACCGAACGTTACATACCTTGTAGAGTTCCTTGTGTCATGTGGCCATACGGTTTCACAAAATGATTGTAGGCGATTGACTTCCTCTTTTTTTTTAATTAAGTGCATCGCACTGTGTGCTTGAGAACCTTTTTGGTTAACAAATACAGATGAGAGCAAAATCTGCTCTTCATGGCCTTACAAAGGATGAACATGGAGTGGATGGTTCGAAAATATACTTGTAAGAACTGAGATTGCTCAGTTTCAGTTCAAAGCAACCAGTTTTCATGGTATCAGCACACATTCTCTGTGCATTGGACTGATAAGGACATTGACATTGCCACAGGTATGGTGAAGGATGGGACTTTGGTGAAGTTGCAAAAAATAAACGTGGAATAAATGCATCCCAGCTTAATATGAGTGGCACAGGGATTGGTAGGTAAGTATGAATTTATACCAACTCACTATGTGCAGTGAGCACCTTTCAGCGATTACCTGCAGGCTGCTGCATTTCCTTGATATTTGCTTCTAAATTAACTAGTTAGTCTTGTTGACATAAATTTCAGAACAAATATCCAAGGTATAATTTGTTTTTACAATCAACAAGTAGAATTGACAAGGGATTTAATGTCTCAACGACCATTCTTTTCAGAATTTCCTTACAACAAAAAACACCAGCGTGCGGTTTTATTCTAGTAAATAGCCAGTGTTGTAAATGTTCTTGTGGTTTTTGTTCTTCATGTTAGATTTTGGGAGATAAGAGAAAAATGGGGACTGAATTCTTTGTTCTATTACAAGAGTCCAAGGGACAATATATAGTGTACAAGAGAAATCCTAGACTAGACTGCAATTACATAACTACCCCTAACCCTTACATGACTATTACACAGTTTACACTACTATCCTTAACACCCCCATTCAAACTCAATGCGTATGCAATAGCATTGAGTTTGAAGAGGACAACACTAAAATAAAAGATAAATCCAAAGTCCGAACTTGAAGATGTCGTCGAAGCATGCAACTCTTGAACAAAAATTGTCCTTCGGCTCTTTACACACGAATGTCTTGATTTGAAGATGTTGAAACCGACAGGAATAGAGAGATATATCAAATCAAGCAGATGAAGAGAGAGATAGAGACGAAGACACAAACCAGATCCGCGCACCTAAGAAGTGAGGTGACGGTGTCGAATTTGGCACCCCGCGAAGGCAAAGACGACGAACCAGATCTGTCCACCCAAGAAGTAAGGTGACGGTGTCGAATCTGGCGCCCGACGAAGGCAAAGACGACGAACCAGATCTGCCCACCCAAGATGTGAGGTGACGATATCAAATTTGGCGCCCGACGAAAACAAAGACGAAGAGACAGTTGATGATAACAACAAAGAAGGCCATTGGTCAAGAGTTGCAATGATGTGAAGATGTGTAGCAAAATGGCTACAAGAGAGGACCAAGAGGGCAAAGTTGCACCAACAATGATGATGGGGGTAACCACACTCGATCCAATGGACGGACCGCGGCAACCCGAAAAGAAAGAAGCAATCGGCTGATCGACAAAGGATATGATGAACTGACACGACTTCGATGAACTTAAAGAGAGATGTAGCGGACTTGGATGGACTCGATGGAAATAAAAGGAAAATAGACTTAGGATGCTAGCAGCAATAGCAAAAAAAGGCTTATCTCATCCAACCAGCAAGCACCACCAGAGCATTTGGACCAGATCACTAAGAACTAGTGTGGCTCGACCCAAGTAGCAATTCTCACCGCACCAAGAAGACTGGGTTGGTAGCGGTGCTGCAAGAGAGATGAGCTGGAAGGAGAGAGTGTTGCAGCGGCTCGACTCGGTGTCGACTTCGATTGGTGGTAGCGGCAGCTCATGCATAGGAGAAGTTGCGGCGGTGATCAAGCAGCACGGTGGCTGCCAGAGGAAGAAGTCGAAAAGGAGGTGCAAGCTGACAACTCCCCCCCTTCTCCAATGCACAATGAATCGAGCTCGGATCTGGCCTCAGCGATGAGGAATTGAGGGCCGGCGACCTCGATTGGTGGTGGAGGGATGACCGGCCACAGCAGCTCGATGAAGAAGACGACGGCTTGGGAGCAGGAGCAGAGCCGGCAGTAGAGAGAGCTGGATGACGACGGTGACCAGGAGCAGAAGCGGATGGCAGCGGTGGTGGTGCGCAGAGCAGAGGCGGAGCTCGGTGACGCCGGTGGGAGGTCGACGCTGGCGGCAGGGGCAGCGGCCGTCGCAGAGTAGAGGCGGAGCTCAGTGAGAGCCCAGGGTGGCGGCACGACGAGGAGCCGGGGAAGAAGACGCTGAGCCCACATCTGTCGAAGACGACGCCCCAGCGGCGAGGCGCTCGGATCCGAGGTCGGTAGCTGACAACGGAGTAGAGGAAGTCGCCGGATTCGTGGAGCAGAGGCGACAGCCGGGAGCAGGCAGCCGGTTCAGTGGAAAGAGGGGAGCCGAGGTGAAGAGGCTTGTCGGGGAAGATGATCCTGAGCCTGGCGACTGCGGGGCGCCTGGATCCGAGATCGGCGACGATGAGGATCAAATCCAACGGGATCTGAGGGTGGCAACGAGAGGAAGCCTAGATCCACGGTGCAGCGTCCAGGGGACACTCTCGATTTGACGCCAGCGATGAAGGGAATCGACAGACACGAGCTGATCCGGCCAGGGGTGACAAATCGAGCAGATCCGGCTAGGATCTGGAGATAAAGGAGCTCTGGTCTCCCCCTTTTTGCTCCTGAGGAATAGTTGAGCCGGATCTCCCAGCAACCGGAGTGGCGGCGGAGCAAAGTAGGGTGGAGTAGAGCTCTCCTCGATTTCGTCAGATGAGGTCGCCTCAAGCTGAAGCGGTGGACTAGCTTCAAGCCATTGCTGCAGCTGCTCGAAGATGAAGATCGACACTGCTTGCTACTGTTGCTATTTGACACTAAGAAACTACTTATGTATAAAGATAAAAAACGAGATTGGGTGTTGCCCCCGGGAGCGGAGATTGCTCCTCCCTAGGGCAGGAGCGGTGGAAGAAGATGGAGGCTAAAGTTTGGATCTTTGCTCTGATATCATGTTAGATTTTGGGAGAGAGGAGAAAAATAGGGACTGAATTCTTTGTTCTATTGCAAGAGCCCAAGGGGCAATATATAGTGTACAAGAGAAACCCTAGACTAGACTACAATTACATAATCACCCCTACCCTTACATGACTATTACACTACCACCCTTAACGCTTCATATACTTTCCATTTATCTATGTGAGGTAATAATATCCAATACCACCATATTTTGCAGTTTCAATGATAGAATCCGGGATGCTGTTAATGGGGGTAATCCATTTGGTAATCCACTATTGCAAGGATTTTCTACTGGTCTGTTCTTAGAGGTAATTTTGATGCCCTTTATGCTTCTACCCTTCCTGGAAATGACGGTTTGGTTGTGACATTCTAGTAACAAGCTGCTTGCTTCTGTCTTTCCTAAGACAGTTGCAGTTACTCGTCTGTTTTTCTTAATACAGTATTAGGGCCTAAATTTTGTTCTGAGCTACAATAGCTGACCTTAAGACAGTACGCAATCTTGATTTCAGAAGTTGTGCAACTCTCTCTGGTTGAGGCCATTTTCTTAAACTCATAAAGAGTTTCTTTTTTCTCTAATCAAGGATTTGACTGTAGCTACCTGAAGGTACCTATGAATTGGTGTTATCTGCCATTAGGCCTTTGTACCTCTAACCATGTGTCAACCATGAATTAGATAACCTTTTGCCAGTTCTAAGCTTTGTTGTAGTCCCTGCCAGTTCTATAGCTTTTGCATGCACCCCTTAGGTACAGAGTACTTTTAGAGGTTGATCGAACTAGTTAGCTACTATCTTGTATGACTTAGTTGGAACTAAAAGTCTTCTAGCTTCAAGCTGTCAAAGTGGATCAGTGATACATTTACTACATTGTCCTTTTGTGCAGCCAAATGGATATTATCAGGGTAACGAAGCAGATACGAGGCTCACACTTGCTACATATGCTGACCACATACAGGTTTGCTATCAATATTCATGTCCTTTAAAAGTTTCTGTCTGCTGGTTGAATTTCAATTTGCCATCAATTTAATGGGAAATGTACTTTTTTTTAATACCTGAAACCGGAGGGGAGAAAATGTATTCTGTTGATTAATTTTGTCTTGTTGCAAGGAAGATATAAGTGAATAGCCACTGTTACTGAAGGCCCATGAGAAAACTGGAGAATGAATACTTGAGTTCTTTATTTCCAACATCTATTACTGTTCCTCACTATCTATTGCATAATGAACATTATTCAGGTGGACATAAAAAATTTCATCTATCATAGAAAGCTGAAAGCTGTTTTTAAATTTGTTTGGTTTATCTCTGGCAAGAGATCAAAGGTAAAAAAATCTAAGCAATTTGGAGCTTAGCAGCCACTTGGATACAATTTTGAAAAAAAAAACTCGGCCACAAGTGGAGTTCCTCGATGGGGTAGTCATGTTGAAGTGTTTACTCCTATGTTGCCCCGATACGCGATACCGGTACGGCGATACACAATTTCCTAAAAACAAGGATATGTCGATATGGCGAGTATATATGTATTTAAAAATTAGAAAAATGTATAGGGGCTACGAGAGATTGAGACAATGAGATTACCTTGATGAAAACAATGTATTCCTCGCCAATAGCCATTTTTTGGGCCGGTCGAGCTCCCCTCAATTCCTCCCCAGTCCATGCAAATAAATCATGTTGGCAATATTGTTACATCATTAAATTGCAAATTTGCAGTTGCAGGCTATATGAGAAATTCTGAATAAAGAAAGGATGACTTACCCAACAAAATGTTAAAATGTGACTTGACCTCAGATCCTTAAATGAATCCTTGATCACTACACAATAACCTTCAACACAGCGGCAGGCGAGAGGGAGGAGTGGCGGAGGCCGAGAGGGGGGAGGAACAGAGGAGGGGAGAGAGGGAGGAGCAGCGATGGCCTAGAGGGAGGATGAACAGAGGAGGGGCAGCAGCACTCCAGGCGGCGGCAGCGGAGAGGGGCATCGGGCGAGAGGGCTTGGAGGAGGAGGGGCGGCAGCAGAGAGGGAGGAGGGGCGGCGGTGAGTTTCTCACCAAATCTCTCACGTCATATCATGTTCTATCCCTTGATTTGCACTTTCCCTCTCTTGATGTTGAGTTTCATCCACTGTCAGCCGAGATCTCTTCTTTCTCTTCTCCGGCCGCCACTCTTCATCGCCCATTCCGCCGCCACCGATGAGCTCCTGCCTTCATCGACCCCACCATCTTCACCCTCGTGCCGCGTTCTACACCGCGCTTCCCATCCCGTCGCTAGGGCGTCCTCCCTCGTTGTCACCGTCGAGCAAGCCGCCACCGCCGCTGCTGTTTGCCGCGCCGCCGGCGATTGTTGATGTTGTCTTCCGCCGCCGCACCTACGTCACCTTGTTCGCATCATTGCCCTCTTTCTGTTTGGTCACTTCATTGTCACCATCGCAAACCCTAACTCCGGCGAGCCCTAGGGACCCGAGCACCACCTTGCCGCCGTGCCACGTCGCCAGTGCCACCTCACTTGCCACCTCAGCACTACACACATGTGTCAGCCTCGTCATCGCTTGCGTGGCAGCCCAAACCCTAAACCATACCGTGTGGACTTGTCCATCGTGGATCTAGTCATTGACGAGTGGACCCACCTTGTCAGTACACTATTTTGTAAACCCAATCCACCATGAACCGTAGACCGACTCTGTGGACTTGGTCCATAGACCAATGGTCCTACCTGTCTGCCACTCTGCCTTTTCTGGATTTCTTTTAATTCAAAAATCCTTTTATCTCAGTAGGTCCCACATGTCATACACTCAGCCTTTTTCCAAATTTCCAAAAATAAAGATTCTTGGGAATATTCTCTCGGCCCCACCTGTCAGTCTCACATGTTCTCTTCCCCTTTTCCTTTTTCAGCATTTTCCTTACCGATCAAACTTTCGAAAGCTCGTTCTTCCTCATACGAACTCCGATTGAACCCATTTAAGTTTCTAAATTCATCTAAATTCAAGATCTACCTTTCAGTACTATTCAATTTCAATTTGGAGTTTATTTGTTATCTTCTTGAATTTTGTTTGTTTTTGCGCTTTCTTTTTCGTTAGACGTTGAAGTCCCAGAATCGTTCAAAGGAGCTGAAGGTCAAGGAAGTAGAAGATTGAAAATAAAATAAGAATATCATTACTATAGCAAGGCAAGTTGTAACTTTGACCATGTTAAACCTAGTTTTCCAAAATCACCTTGATTCAAATTATTGCATTTTACTTTAAGTATTTATTTAAATATTTTGGGATTAGTTATACACCTATTTGATTATATCCACCTTGTCTATTGTATTACTATGATCTTTTATCACCCTAGCTTGGTTAATTATTAGTTGGTATTATCATAGCATCAACGTGGGTTAGTTAGATACGAATAGTCTGCTTAGCCATGTAACGGATCATTGATATCATTTTAAGTTACAAGATATAAACTTGGCTAAATGATTATGGAAGATGTTATGAAAAGATTATGTGTTGTATGTTGTTACTCGTTGATGCACTTAACCCCCACAATGGGTATTATCAGAACATGATGGCATGTGATGCACTTAACCAACAGGTTGGGAAAAAGATTTAGATTAAGGCGAGGGGAAGGAATTGGTGATATGATGGATGTGTAATTGGGAAATGTGAATAAGGATTAATTAGTTAGAATTTGGCAATCTCGCCTTGGTCAATTAAGGACTTCACTTTGTGCGCCATTGACCTGAGCCCCAACTGTACAACCATATGCCTGATGGGACGGGTCTAACAGTAAGTTGTGGAGTCTTGATATTGACTACTCAGGTAGTAGGTTAGTAATGGGTGGATGTGTGGACTACTCTGAAAATCACATTTATGGGCGGTTCGTCGTCTCCAGGTCCAACGCTGTGCGTCGGACTAGCGAATGAGGTTGGGGTCGGTAGTATGCACATCGGGAGTCAATTGTTGAGATGAAATTTCTGAAAAGTTTTGTTGTGATCAGCTCTGATCAAGTTGATTGCATCTTGTGGGTGAAATGTATAGCCTCTGTAGAGTGTTAATTAATCTATTCGAATAGCCGCGTTCGTGGTCATGGACATGTTCGGGGATTTCACACGAGGGGTAGATTTTCATAAAACAACTGGGAAGGGACAGCTGTGTGGGGAAACTTATGCAGCTGTGTGAAAGAAACTGATAGGGTTATGTGAGTTTTGTGAAAACAATTGCTAAACTATATTGTTATTTGTTTTAAATTACGTTTTCAATCTATTATTCATATTCAATTGTAACTGTTGCTTTCATGCAAAAGAACAATAGAAGCTATTTCCTTTGGAATAAGCTATCATCTATAATTGCATTCTGTGGTACGACTTGCTGAGTACTCTATGTACTCATTCTTGCTATAAGCAATGTTGTTCAGTTGAGAAGGCTACAACAGTCCATCGTCGGTCAACAAGGTCTACCTTAAAGATCGTGGAGAACTAGGTCGCACTACCCCAGTCGATTGCCTGTGGGCATATGGATGGGCTTCACTGAAGTTATTCCGTTACCTTCCGCTGCAGCTTATTTGAGTTATTCACTTTTGAGGCATTAATTGTAAGCTTTGAACTTAATGTCGTTACTCTAGTAATTATTGTTATTTACCTATTTATTAGTTATCTTTGCATATGGAATAATATTTCATCGATGTTGCCACTGTGTGCACTAGTGTAATTCTGGACTAGTGCAGTATACATAGAGGGTCCAGATTTGCATATTTGGGTCCCGACAGCGGTGGAGAGGGGCGTCGGGCGAGAGGGCTCTGAGGAGGGGCGACAATGGCATAGAGGGAGGAGAGGCGGTGGCAGAGAGGGGCAGCGGGCGAGAGGGCTTGGAGGGGCGGCAACGCAACTGGGGGGGGCTAGGGTTAGACTGCATGAGACATTGTGAGTTGTGATGTTGGTCTGGGCCTTTTTGGGCCGGGCTTTTCTTGGGCTTTCAAATGAATGGTGTTGGGCTTCACGTTTTGGAAATGTATCGCGGCGTATCGACAAAGTATCGGGAGTTTTTTTCTCAAAGCTAAATTCCACCGATACTCCGCAATACCGTATCACGCCGTATCGTTGTATCAGTGCCGTATCGTGTACGAGAACGGCTGAACAATGGAGTATCGGGGTATCCCAGGTTAACCCTACTCAAGGAAAAAGCAAAGCTGAATGGAATTAATTAGTTACTCTTTTAGACAAATGCATTCAACTAGGTCATTTGTAGTTAGAATGAAGTAATCATCTTCTGATGCCAAATTTCAAGGTTAAAAAAGAAAGGAAAAAGTACTATTTGTTCCAATGCTAAAATGGATGAGTAGGTCTTGCTGTTAGTTGTAATGGACAGTCACCATTTTTATGACTTTTACCTTAAAATTCTTCATGTATCATGCCAATTCTTTGCCTTCTGCCTTTTGCTTCCATTAATTCTATGCTACGTTTTTCATAAAACTAATAGTATCTTGAATTTTTATGTCTTCTAAATCTTCCATCCATTTCTGGAAGTCAGAGATTCAGAGTAAACAAGCTTTTTCTTAAGAAAGATTTGGAAATATTGGATCATTGAAGATATTGTTGCATCAAAAGAGACAGTTTCGAAAGTTATCAGTTGTCCTAGCAAGAACTATATTGGACAAATGAGCTCATCGTCGTATCAATTTCTTTTTCTTTTTGCAGATCGGTCTGGCTGGTAATCTGAGGGATTATGTACTAATATCTCATACTGGAGAAGCTAAGAAGGGATCACAAATTCGGACTTTCGATGGATCACCAGTTGGCTATACTTCATCCCCAATAGAAACAGTATGGTTTTACTTTCCAAATTATTGGTACTTGTTACAGTATCAATGCTCACAGGAATAGCATAATATGTTTTTCGATGTGCATGTTTTTTTTTTGTCTCACCTCGTTAAACTCTGCTACCAGTTATATACTAAAATATATCGCTGTACTGTACATTTCAGATCAACTATGTTTCTGCTCATGACAATGAGACTCTATTTGATATTATCAGTCTAAAGGTATGGTCAGTATCCTGTTACATAAATAACTAACTTGCATTATGCATTTTCATCAATTATTACAGTCTGGTAATCATTCTTTTATTTTTTATCCTTTACAAATGATGAAGCTGACAAGATGGAATAGCATGAATGTTTATCATTTTTCCGCTAACAGTAATTTTTTTACGGGAATGTTCTGCTAACAGTAGTTGCTAAAATTAGTTACTTTCTTGGAAGTTATACTTGTTAGAATAGGACTCTTGTCTATTGGTTTATAGTTTCCTTATCTGTATATGGCAACCCCCTTTGTACTCCCTATATATATTGCCTATTGGGCCTCTTGAATAGATGAACACATTATTCATATCATGGTATCAGAGCTTTAGTTCTAACCTAGGGCTTCTTCCGCTTCATTTGCCGTCGCGCCGCCGTGTTCGGTCGGTCGACACCGAGCCGAGGCCTTCGCGTCGCCTCGTGCGTCTTCTTGACCCGACCCAGAGCTCGCCGGATCTGGTTGCCGCCGAGCCCGCCGCGCTCGTCTCACGGAGCGCCTCGCCTCATCTTCTTCGTTCTCCCGGCGACGCCGCCCGGCTCGCCGTGCGAGAGGAGGAGAAGGGAGAGGAGAACGGAGAAGGAGGAGAGCACCTCTTCTTCCTCCGCCGATCCGCGCTCCAGATCCGCGGGCCCTCCGACGCCTCTCCGCCGCCGCGTCGCCGCCGCCGCCGCTCGCGCTGCCGCTCGGCGCCCGCCGCCGATCTCAGCGATCATCGCTGCCGCCGACGTCTCTCGCCACTCGCCGCGCGCCGCGCCGCTTCGCTCGTCGCTGCCGTCGCCGAAGGCCCGCCCGATCTCGCAGATCGTCGCCGTCGCCGACGTCTCTCGCTGCCGCGTCGCCGCGAACGCCGCTTCGCCGTCTGCGCCGCACGAAGACTCGCCGCGCGCCGCCGTCGCGCGCAAGAAGTGGAACCCTAGTTCCTCGCGCGTTGCTCTGGGGTTTTAACAGCGGCCAGTTTTAAGCGGCCGTGAGCGGCCCAAAAAAAAAAAAAAAAAATCTCGCGCGCCGCCGGCGCGCTGTTAGACTTTGTTGCCTTGGTCGCCGTGCGTCGCCCAAAGACCGCCACCGATGGCTTCCGTTCCATCACCGCGATCCCATTCTGGGAACCAAGCTTAATGGGACGAACTACGGTTGTGGTCTTCACTCATGGAGATCACCTCGATGGTCTCCACCTCTGGGGACATGTCACCGGTGCTCGAGCTTGTCCGCGTCGCGGTTCGACCTCTCTCGACAAATTTACTGCACCTTCTACGAAGATGAGGTCGCCAAGACGAGGCGAGGTCGCCGCCGCCGCCGATCTTTGCGATGAGGCTTTTCAAGATGCCATAGACGCTTTTGAGCGGTGTCCGACGAGGCCCGTGTTCGAGCCATCCTAGTGGTGGCGTCGACGATTCCATCCACCGGATATTGTTGGTCCGCGTGCCACTCGCCGATCTGGAGTACTTGCGCGAGCGATACCAGCAGAGACGGCGATGCTCGCTTCTTTTCGCCCAGCGTGAGTTGGAGACGCCGCGGGACGATTCCTCCGTCGACGACTTCTTCCGAGCCCCGCGGTCTGGCGCCACCGACGAGCTCGCTTCCGCTCTGTCGGGAGTGTCATAAAAAGCGCGGCGGATCGTGATCGCCGCTTTATGACTTCGTCGCCGTTCGCGCCGAGTTTGAGCTGTCGGGGCCCTACCGCCGAGCCGCCACCACGCACCGATCATACCGAGGCTCTTCGACACTTCATGCGAGGAGCTTGCGCGCGGGCTAGCGACCCGATCATTCGACCGTGCTCGCTACCCTTCTTCTTCGACTACGGATCTTCTCCGTTGTGCATTTACGCTCTCGCTTTTGCACCAACCGGGTTGGTGCAATTATTGTAAGAACTTCGCACGACTACGGCGTTGTGCGGTGCGTAAAAGAGAACAAGGCGCGTGGGCGACCCAAGGGGCAGGAGGCCTTTCCTCGACGGAGGATGCACCAAAGACGTCAGACCTTCTCGGCGAGGTGACTGCATTCCGCGATTACGCAGCGCGCTTCAGCGGCTCTCTCACACGGCTCAGCGAGTTCTCGCGTCTAGCTCGACGTCTCCTCCGGTACTTCTTGGGTTACGGATTCGGTGCCTCTTTCCACATGACACCGGACTCCACATCTCTCACGTCATCGGACCTCTGCTTTTTCCTATCTCTGCTCGCATACCGACGGTACTCCTTTGTCTGTCACCGTCGTGGCACTCTTTTGTCCATCGACTTTTCTGCTCCATTGTTTCTCATGTTCCTCGACTTACCATGCAACTTCTCTCGGTGGGTCACCTCGATCTCTACCGTAGGGTTGGTTTTGACTCCACTCTGCTTTGTTCAGACCGATCGACGAGGGCGGTGATTTGGGATCGGCCGCGCCGAGGGATCGTCGTGGTCTCTACATCCTTGATCGCCTCCACCTTCCGTCCACTTCAATTGCTCCTGTCACCTCTACGACCACTTCCACCGCCATCGCCGCCACCACTCGGAGTTTTTGCAGATGGCATCACCGTTAGGTCACTTGTGTGGGTCCCGCTTTCTTCATTAGTTCGCAAGGGTGTTCTTGGGCGTTCATGTTGACACGACCATGTTTTGTCGTGGTTGTAAGTGGGCAGCGACTCTGACTTCCTTATCATTCTAGTGAGTCCTTGTCTTCTCGGCCTTTTGACTTAGTTCATTCAGATGTATGGGGACCTGCGCCTATTATCTCTAAAGGCGGGCATAAATTTTATGTGATCTTCATTGATGATTATTCCCGTTTTACATGGCTTTTCCCTATGTCTAATCGTGGTCAGTTTCTTGCGATCTATCGTAGCTTTGCAACGATGGTTCGTACTCAGTTTGATTCTCCCATCCTTACTTTTACCGTGATTCCGCCGCGAGTGCGCTCTGGCGCTTTTAGACATTTTCTTTACGGCGCAGGCACTCTTACCGATCTTCTTGTCCCGGTGCCCATGCTCGAATGGGTTGCCGAGCGCAAGCATCGTCATCCGATTGAGCGCGCCGCGCTCTTCTCCTTGCCTCTCACGTTCCACCACGATTGGTCGAAATTTGTTTCTACGTGCATATCTCATCAATATGCGCCTTCCACGCGCTCTTAAGGCGTCTACCCTATAGAGCGCTCTCTCGAGCCCCCAAGACACTCACCTTCGTGTTTTTGGTTGTACTTGTTTTGTTCTTGCAGCCTCGTGAACGCACTAAACCGTCACCAATCGATTGAGTGTGTGTTTCTTGGTTATAGTTACGAGCATAAGGGTTATCATTGTTGGGATCCTACGCTCGACGGATCGTGGTTTCACGAGGCGTTGTCTTTGACGAATCTCGACCTTTCTTCTATCGAGATTCGACTCCTCTGTTTCCACCGTTGAGTCGATTTCGTGGTTGTCTCTTTCGACTCTTCACCCATTTCTCCACTATCACGTCTTCCCCAGTCCGTCCCGGTGGTTCCTTCGCACCTCGCCTCGGTCTTTGCCTCTCCCGCAAAGACCGCCTCTTGTTCCTGCACCACCACAGTCTCGTTTCTCTGGTATTCACTACTCTAGACGTCCTTGTCCTTTACCAGTCTCCTCTCCTGGTATCTTGCCGACACCCACATCTGATCCTCCTAATGATGCTCCTCGTTATGTCCTTCGTGACCGGACATCCTTCGACTCTCGATCGTCTTGGATTTGCTCAGATAGCTCATGCTCTCTCACATCGAGCCTAGTTCTTATCGTGAGGTCGCTCCTCATTCTGAGTGGCAGCTCGCTATGGCAGAGGAGCTTGATGCTCTTCGACGTACGGAGACTTGGGATATTGTACCGACACCTGTGCATGCTCGTCCGATCACGTGCAAGTGGGTGTACAAGATTAAGACCCGGTCTGATGGTACTATTGAGCGCTACAAGGCTCGTCTTGTGGCTCGTGGCTTTCAGCAGGAGTATGGTCATGACTACGACGAGACTTTTGCCCCTGTTGCCCATATGACCACTGTTCGCACTCTTGTTGCGGTTGCTTCGTCACGGTGGTCTATCTCTCAGCTTGATGTTAAGAATGCCTTTCTTAATGGTGTTTTGCATGAGGAGGTCTACATGCAGCCACCACCTGGGTATTATGTTCCTGATGGGCATGTCTGTCGTCTTCGTCGTGCTCTTTATGGCCTCAAACAGGCTCCTCGTGCCTGGTTTGAGCGTTTTCACCTCGTTGATTACTGCGTTGTCGGTTTCACCGCAGTTCCCACGATCCTGCTTTTTGTCCATACCTCATCTCGGGGTAGGACATCGCTTCTTCAGTATGTTGATGACATGCTCATCATCGTGATGATTCCTCCTTCATCACATATGTGAAGAAACACCTCGATGAAATTTTTGATGATCGATCTTGGTTCTCTTACATATTTCCTTGGGATTGAGGTCTCTTCCATGCCCGAGGGCTACTACCTCTCCAGAAGTATGTCCAGGATCTTCTTGACCGATCCGTCCGATCGACACTCGCGCACCGAGACTCCCATGGAGCTATCCTCCACCAGATCAGCGATGGCGATCCTCTTGAGGATCCTACCGATATCGACATCTTGTTGGGAGTTTGGTGTACCTTGTGAGCACTCGTCCGATATTGCTTATGCCGCTCATATCTTGAGTCGGTTTATGGCTCGTCCTACCCATCTTCACTCTGATCACCTTCTTCGTGTTCTTCGCTACTTGCGCGGGACCATCTCTCGTCGCTTGTTTTTTCCTAGCTCCACCTCACTCTGACTTCAGCGTACTCCGATGCGACTGGGCTAGTGATCCTTCCGATCGTCGTTCTCTTTACGCGCATCGTGTTTTTCTTGGCTCTTCCCCGATTGCCCGGAAGACTAAGAAGCTGCATCGCAGCTTCCGTTCGAGTGCAGAGGTGAGTTGAGAGCTATGGCGCAGATGGCAATGCAGAGGTTACTTGGTTGAGGTGGTTACTTGCGATTTTGGAGTGCCCGTGATAGGACCTCACGACTCTTTTGTCCGACGAGACAAAGCGATCAAGATTGCCGGGACCAGTGAAGCATGAGCTCACCAAGCACATTGGTGTGGATGCTTCATACACTCGCCACAGTGCGGGAGGAGTACTTGCTTTACGATTTGTGCCATCGAGTTACAGTTCTCGACTTCTTCACGAAGCCACAGACTAGGGCACAACATTTGTATTTTCTCTCCAAACTCAGTGTGTGTGATCCACCATGAGTTTGAGGGGGGGTGTTAGAATAGGACTCTTGTCTATTGGTTTATAGTTTCCTTATCTGTATATGGCAACCCCCTTTGTACTCCCTATATATATTGCCTATTGGGCCTCTTGAATAGATGAACACATTATTCATATCAATACTTTATATTCATAAACCAAACATTTCATTATTGTGATTGTGTAATTTTCAGAAACAATTTTGCTTATTAGTTCAAGCAGTATCCCTTCCCCCTTTTCCTCTTTGAAACCTCTGACAATCTTGTATTATCTGAATTTTTTCTTTGGCATGTTTGTGCAGACCCCAATTGGCCTCTCAATTGACGAGAGATGCAGGATAAATCATTTGGCCTCAAGCATGATGGCATTATCCCAGGCAAGGATCAAAAACCCGTTTCCGGGGTAAATCCCGGTCGTTGGCCAGAAAAAAAACCCGGCTGGTTACCGGATTTCCCGGAAAAAAAAACCGGATGAAAACCGCTTGAATTCGATTAAAAATCATTCAAAATTCAAAAATTAGAATTTGAACTTGCAAAACTCGGAAAAAAACGCCCGGGATCCAAAATCCCGGACCCCCGCCGGTAAGTGGTTACCGGCCGGGTTTTTTTTCCCTGATCCCAGGTCCTTGAGAAAAAAGAATTCATTGGTTATAATTTTATAATTTTTCTATAGTATATGGTGCTGTCATATTATGGGAGATAATAACCAGGAAGATCAGTTTCCACTAACTTAAGTCGCTAAATCAAAGTAAAATGAGTAATGTGGCCTGGCTGATCTAGCAGGTGAAGTGGTTAACCTAGTTGAATTAGCTCAATCTTGAACTTGTCCCATGGTATGGAGTATGGACTCACTAAATGGTCATGATGGCTAACCTTATCTCATGTTGTTTTCCTAGGATAAGTAAACATGAGGATATTTTTTGCTAGGAGCCTAGGAAGTTAGTATTAGTAATATTAGAACTTAAAATTGATACTAATCTGAGTCTTATATTATAGTCCAACAGAAACACATGCCACTGCAATTTGGCGTAATTTTTATTTTTCAGCTTTCACCATCTTTCTTATTCTGCTGACCAAGTAAATTTTGCTTTTCCGTGTGATAAAGACTATAGTTGTTGAGAGCAAGGATCAAAATCCCGGTACCGGAGACAACCAGAGACAAGACCACCCGGCGTTCGTTCTCCGTTACCGGCCGATAACCGGAAAACCCGAAAAAAACCGCTGAATTTCGAAGAATGGAATTTGAATTCGGGATGTAACCGCCGGGATTTTGAATTTGAATTTGAATTTGGAAGATTCTGGCCGGTTTTTAAGATCCCGGTCCCCACTGGTAAAACCGGTAAGCGATGGTTATTGGCCGGTAACTGCCGAGATTTTGATCCTTGGTTGAGAGTATATGTCTTAGTTTCTCTTTGTATGGAGTATTTTATGCTTATTTGCCTTTTGGCCTTTGGCCGTTACGTGTATATATGTTAGCTTTGGCCCCATGGAATAGATTTGAGTTCCATTCTAACATGGTATCGGAGCGATCGCTCTCCTTCCCCAAAACCCAAAACCTAATTGCTCTTCTCACTTGATGGCCGCCGCCACCTGGATTTGCCCCAGGCCGCTCGGATCCCCCCGCCTCTGCTTCGCCTTCGCCCGGATCGAGCTTGAGCCTGCCGGATCCCGTCGCCGCCTTGCTTCGAGCTGCCGCCGCTCGTAAGTCTGAACGAGATTCGCTGCAGCCGCCGATCTCCTCCGGATCGAGCTACTCGCGCCTGCATCACCGACCTATGTGCCGCCGACGTTGGAAGTGCCCCGATCTGTTCTGTTCGATCTGGCCAAAGCGGAGCTACTTCGGCTTCCACTGGCCTCGGCTCCCACAGCTTCACAGCTCCATCTTCGGTTTTCACTGCTTCATTGGCTTCAGCTTCCAGGCTTTGGCTTGTTCTTCAGCTCCAGCTTCTTCTCCTGTTCTACTTTGGCTTCTTCAGCTTCTTCGGCTTCTTCAACTTCTCCCGTTGTTCGAGCTATGTCGATGGCTGCTGCTAGCAGTTTGGTGTCGGACTTCACCATGCCTCAGCCGCTGTCGCTTGGCTTTTCCTTGCCTCACCGCGGCCTCTGAGCATTGGTCCGCCGCCGCCAGGCTTCCCCTTGCCTCGACCGCCGCTGTCGGGCTTCCCCTTGCCTCGGCCATCACCACCAAGCTTTAGTCTGAAGCCTCACTTCGGATCAGTTGTTGCTAAGGCACCTGTGGCAGCAGCGCCTATTGCTCACCCAGCACCGACGGTTGCATTGGTGGGCCACTGTTGGTGCTTCTACTATTGGCCTTCGCTGTACCTTGTGCCAGCGAGGAGGCCACACATACCAGACCTACTACGCCAGGAGGCGGAACTAGGGTCACCGAGGCGGTCTCCCTCAGCATGGCTTTGCTCTATCGAGAGCTGCTTAGCAGATGGTTTCTCTCCTTTAGCGTCTAGTCGTCAACTCGACCTCAGGTTTTCCGGGTGCTGCCTGTCTTACCACTCAGCCTCCAGCCACTCGGTCTCCCACTTCAGGTATATCATCTCCTTGAATCTTGGACTCTGATGCTTCCTTCCAGATGACACCAAACTCCACTCACCTCACTTCCTTGAGTCCTCTTGTTCTTGTTTCTATTCAGACTGCAGATGGTACCTTCCTTCTTGTTACTGGCCGAGACACCCTTTCTACTCCTCAGTTTCATGTTCCTAGGCTTGCTATGCGGCTTGTTTGCTGGCTAGATTGTTGAACATGATTGTCGCATGATTCTTAAGCCTGACTCGTGCTATGTTCAGGATCGACGCACGGGGGCTCTGGTAGGTGTTGGCCCTCGCCGTCGTGACTTAGCGTCTCTGAGAGCTTAACTAGCTTTGTTTTCCTTCGACTTCTGCTACTTCTCTCAGCCAATTGACCACTACCGCTACCACTGCTTTTGCCGCCATCACTTCCATTAGTTTTGCTCAACGGCACCATCGTTTGGGTCACTTGTGTGGGTCGCATCTTTCTTCCTTAGTTGGTCGTGGTGTACTTGGGTCAGTTCCAGGTGATACTTCCTTACACTGTATGGGTTGCAAGCTTGGCAAGCAGGTGCTGCTCCCTTACAGTTCTAGCGACTTTGTTTTTACTCATCCTTTTGATTTGATTCACTGTGATGTCTAGGGTCTAGCTCCTTTTGTTTCGAAAGGGGGTCATCGATATACTTGGATTTACTTCATGTCTTCCCGTAGTTAGATCCTTTCTATTTGTCAATCCTTTGCCACCATGAATCGCACACAGTTTGATTCGGCTATTTGTGTTGATTTTGCTAGTGAGTACCTGTCTGCTGCCTTTCATCAGTTTCTTTCCACGCAGGGCATACTTCCCCAGTACTCTTGTCCTATTGCTCATGTTTATAATGGTGTTTATAAGCACAAGCATCATCATCTCCTTGAGACCGCCCACGCTCTGATGCTTGCCTCTTTTGTTCCACCTCACTTCTGGGCTGGGGCCGTTTCTACCGCTACCTAGTTAACTTACGACCCTCCACCGCGTTTAGGGTTTTACTTCTATTGAGCATCTCTACTGTAGGTTCCTCAGTATAGTCACCTTCGTGCTTTTCGCTGCGTCTGCTATGTTCTACTTCCACCTCGTGAGTGCACGAAGTTGACTGCTCAGTCAGTTGAGTGTATTTTCCTTAGCTACAATGCTGAGCACAAGGGTAATCGCTGCTATGACCATGTTGCTCGTCGGATGCGCATCTCGCGCGATGTCACCTTTGATGGGTCCCGGTCTTACTATCCTCGTAGCACCACTACTAGTCCTGACTCCTTTGTTGAGTTGATCTCCTTTCTGACTTTTCCAGATCCTTAGCTCTCTCCTCACCTGTTGTTACGCTTCCGTCTTCTCCACTAGCTTCATCTTCGGCTCTTTCCCCTTCGGCTCCTCTTGCTCCTTTTTCCACCAGGGGATCCTTCCATCTCTTTGGTAGAGGTCTATCCCTTTCCGTTTCACTACACACGTCGTCATCGTTCTAATCCTTCCACCTCTATTTAGTCACCTTCCACATCTACTCGTTCGTTGCTCCAGTGCCTTCTTCTCCCTCCTTGTTGGGTCTTGCTCCTGGTCATCTCTTGGCTCCTCCTACTCCATGATACAACCTTTGTGGTCGTGCTTCTTCGGCATGTCAGCCTCCCTCTCGCCTTGGTTTTCCTCCTCCTAATCCTGTTAGGCAACCAACTCCTGTTCGAGCTGATCCTCCTGCTCAAGCTCTTGTTGCAGTTGAGCCCGGCTTGTATTGTTAGGCTGCTACTTGTCCATAGTGGCAGCTTGCCATGGTAGAGGAGCTTGATGCTCTTCAGCAGACTGATACTTGGGATGTTGTTCCCCTTTCTACTCGAGTTACTCCTATCACATGCAAGTAGGTCTATAAGATCAAGATCCGTTCTGATGGTACCATTGAGCGTTGTAAGGCGCGTCTTATTGCGTGTGGCTTTCAGCAGGAGTATGACTATGACTATGATAAGACTTTTGCTCTTGTTGCTCATGAGCACTGTTTGCACTCTTGTTGTCGTTGGCTTTGTTCGCCAATGGACTATCTCTCAACTTGATGTCAAGAATGTCTTTCTTCATGGTGAGTTGCGTGAGGAGGTCTACATGTAACCGCCTCCTGGGTATTCTGTTCCTGACGATCAGGTTTGTAGCCTCCGTTGTTCCACTAAGGGCTCAAGCAAGCCCTACGTGCTTGGTTTTAGCGTTTTACTTCTGTTATCATTGCTATCGGCTTCTCCAGTAGTGACCATGACCCTACTCTCTTTGTTCACACTTCCGTGGTTGGATGCTTCTTTATGTTGATGACATGCTCATCACTGGAGATGACCCTCTGTAATTGGCTTTGTGAAGAGGCATCTCAGTGAGCAGTTTCAGATGTCTGATCTTGGTCCCCTTAGCTACTTCCATGGGATTGAGGTCACCTCCACTCCATGATGGCTACTACCTCTCCCAGCAGAAGTACATCCAGGATCTCCCTGATCGTGCTTGTCTCACTGACCAGTGCACGGTGGCACTCATATGGAGCTCCACCTTCAGCTTCGGCCCACTGATGGTACTCCTTTTGAGGATCCCACTCGATATCGCCAACTTGTTGGGTGTTTGGTTTACCTTGCTAGTACTCGACCTGACATCTCTCATGTTGTTAGCATTTTGAGTTAGTTCGTTTCTGCTCCCACTCAGATCCACTATAGTCACCCCCTTCGGGTTTTGCGATATCTCCGTAGAACCATCACTCGATGCCTCTTTCCCTTGCTCTAGTTCCTTGCAGCTTCCTTGGTTCTTTCTTGATTGCCTAGAAGACTAAAAAGTAGACTGCAGTTTCCCGTTCGAGTGATGAGGCTGAGTTGATGGCTCTTGTGTCGATGACAACTCAGGTCACCTGGCTACGGTGGCTTCTTGAGGACTTTGGTGTTTCAGTGCCTGCATCTACTACATTACTGTTGGATAGCGCTGGTGCGATCAACATTGCTCGAGATTTGGTTAAGCATGAGCACACGAAGCATATTGGAGTTGATGTTTCCTATATGTGGTCACAGGTGCAGCAGCAGGTCGTTACACTTCAATATGTGCCTTCAGAGCTTCAGTTGGCAGACTTCTTCACGAAGGCACAGACTAGAGTTCATCATCGATCGTATCTGTCCAAACTCAATATTGTTGATCCACCCTGAGTTTGAGACTTGGGGGGGGGGCAGTATGTCTTAGTTTCTCTATGTATATAGTGTTTTCTGCTTATTTACCTTTTGGCCTTTGGCCCCTTGTACATGTATATATGTTGCCTTTGGCCCCACGGAATAATTTTGAGTTCCATTCCAACAATAGTAATGTCTATTTTTAAGCTAATAACCGGTAATACTATAGTAAGTTTTCATACATCAGCTACGACTAGAGCATTTGGAACAGGGTCCTCATTGTTTTCTCTTATGTGTCCTCGCAGGGAATACCATTTTTCCATGCTGGTGATGAGATATTGAGATCTAAGTCACTCGATCGAGATTCATATAACTCTGGTGATTGGTTTAACAAGTAATGCACTGCCCTTTTGACCTTGATTGAAACAATATCAGTTGTTCCCACTTCCCATTAACTAAAATGTTTGAATTGCTTTCAAGAAAGTATAACTAATTTAAATTTATTTGAACAAATATTTGTTATTACCATAACTTCTGAATTCTCACCATATATGAACAAGAGTTTTAAGGAGAACAGAAGTCCCCCAGCATCTTTATCTGCAGGGTAATGTTCTGTTTTCTCCCTTTTGTGAAGGCTTGATTTCACGTATGAAACAAACAATTGGGGTGTTGGGCTTCCTCCAAGAGAAAAGAATGAAGAGAATTGGCATTTGTAAGTTTCCAAATCCTTCTTGAATTTTCATAGATCATTTAACCTATCATCAATGTAAAGAATTCTTACCTCTTTTCTTAGCATTCTGGTTTTGTTGTATATTTTATTGTGCTCTTTTGATATAGTAAAGAACCTCAGTGATAATTTTCATTTTTTCCACTTTTAAGTTCTATGCATGTATTTGATCGTTCAAATTGGAGATTGATTTTTGCAGGATAAAACCAAGATTGGAAAATGCATCTTACAAACCTGCAAAAAATCACATTCTTGCCACCTTAGACAATTTTGTTGACATCTTGAAGATCAGATACTCATCGCCGCTCTTTCGTCTAAGTACAGCAAGTGACATTGAGGTACACGTATTCTTTGTGCCAACAAGTTAATCTGAAGTTCACTTTCAGATTGCTATTGTGCTATTATGTTGAGTTGTAGACGAGCAACTTTTTTTTCTGAGAAGGACGTGCAACTATGTTAGCTAACTGCCTTTCAGGAAATGTTGATCTATGCTATGTATATCAAGTAAAACTTATAGATGATAGACATGTTTCACAGAATGAAATTATATGACATGAATGCCATGCATTGTGGGAAGCTCGGAGCTATATAATTGGCAATAGGACGCAGATGTGTTTGACTTTCAGCCGATAGTTGGAAATGAATGATTGCATGAAAATTAGAGAGAAAGGCAATGTGTGCAGCTCCACTCCATTAGTACGATAAACGAAGTAGCAGCAAGCAATTGGCACAAGAAAACTCATACTTATTGTTTATGAATATTTGATTTCTTGTGATTTCTTCAGATCTGACTGTATTCCTATCTTATTTCAGCAAAGGGTTCGCTTTCACAACACAGGGCCCTCCTTGGTCCCAGGAGTTATTGTCATGAGCATCGAAGATGCACGAAATGATAGACCTGAGATGGCTCAGTTAGATACAAAGTAAGTAGAACTGATGTAATTATGACTTTTTGCATAAACAAGAGATTGCAGTCTTAGGAAACATAAAATTTTGCATCAGCTGAAACTTTTTTAAAATAAAAAAAATTAGTTGCAGTAGCTTCTAGACTTCCATGTCTGGTACGGAAATCTTTTGATGTTATCTACAGCAGCTAACTAGCTATCACTTTCTGCAGCTTCTCTTATGTCGTAACAGTCTTCAATGTATGTCCGTATGAAGTATCTATAGATATCCCTGCTCTCGCTTCAATTGGGCTTGAATTGCATCCTGTGCAGGTAACTGTTCCTAGTTGTTTCAGTTGCACCATACGTCCTCTCCTCAACAACATGTTGTTGTTACAGTATTGTTCTGTTAGCATTCTATTTATTGTTCAGTGTTTGACTTTTAATTTTTGGGAAGTGCATTTTAGAAGCAAGTTCACTACTGGCATTGTTCTTGCGATTTGCTTTCTAGAGTTTTCATGCTTGGAGTAAACTTTGCAGATTTCTTGTAAATCTCTGTCAAACCCTGAATAGCTGAACACTGTTCAACCAGTAAATTCTAAGGAATAAACCACTGATTTGCGAGGAGAGGTGTACTTCATAGTTCAGGGTTTCAATCTCATAAAACCAATGAATCTTCTATCTGAAGATGTGGAATTGGGAGGTAATATGAATTTCTGACGGCCATTATGAACTGTTTCAGGTGAAATCATCAGATGCTTTACTCAGGCAGTCTGCATACCAGGCCGCAACGGGTCGATTCACCGTTCCCAGAATAACAACAGGAGTGTTCGTTGAACCTCGGCGTTGATGCCTTTCGCGAACAAGTTTCTTGTAGTATCGAAGTAAATAAATGAAGAATAAGAGAGGAGAAGCCTGCCGCAGTGTATCACTGAAGAAATAAAGGCTAGTGTATATCAAATAAAGTGTCCAAGTTGTCAAGGCATGGCTTTGTCGTACATATTGTATTGATTCTGAAAACCAATAAATATATTGTATTGTGTTGTATGGCATATCAAATAAATAATTGATGCTAAACTGTTGCATCATCAAAACCAAAGGAACAAGAAAATGTATGGCATATCATGATCTCACTGCAGCACTTTCTCTCTTTTTTTTCTTTGAATATATTTATTGGATAAATAAATTGTATGTATGATTGAATGTTGTATTGTGGACGACAATATAAATGGATTGTACTCCCCATCTGAAACACAAGAATTCTGTAGGGATTTCGAAGGAAACGTAGGAGTTTCCTACGAAATTCTCTGAGAATCCTCCGTTCCAAACTGGGCCTAAGCTTGTATATATCTCTCCCATCGTTATTATACACAATCCATTAATGAACCAACATTAATCGTAATCCCATCAGCTTGTGACTGACTTTACTTAATTATCAGGCTCTCAAGTCCCAGGGCAGAAGGTGACGTCATAGCTGGAGGCGCCGAGGCAGGTGAAGGTGCTGCTGGCGTCGTCGTAGGCGTAGCTGTACGCCGCCGGGCACGCGCTCTTGAACACCTGCGAGTAGTTGGTCGGCCCGCACGCCGCCGGCGTGCCGTAGTCGCCGGTGCAGCAGTAGCGCGGGCTCCCGTACACGTTGCACGCGCTCCGGCACGCCACGACGCCGCCGCTGGACGCGGCCACGACGCGCAGCTCCGTGGGGCACATGGCGTTCACGTCGCCCGCGCACGCCACGGCGCGGCAGTCGCCGCTGCCGCCGCCCGAGGGCGCGATGCGCACCGGCACGTTGAAGCCGTCGACGAGGCTCACGTCGTAGAAGTCCTGGCCGCCGCTGCCGGGGGAGGCGAGGGTGACCTCGACGAGAGTGACCGGAGGCGACGGGCCGCGGCCGTCGCAGGTGACGTCGCCCGAGCCGCAGTCGGCGGTGGCGCAGGAGAAGCGGCCGGTGGTGGAGTCGGTCGCGCAGCCGGTGCGCGCCCAGAATGTGCCGGACCAGCTGCCGGACGACGGGGCGGCGAGGTCGAAGGTGCCACTGGGCGGGAGGTAGAAGCCGGAGCGCGCGAGCCGCGGCGAGCTGGCGCCGTTGAGCGAGCCCACCCACACCGGGTACTGGCAGCCGTTGGTGAAGCTGAACGACGACGCGCCCTCCGCGACAAGCGCTGCAAATCAAGAGCTCAAGACATGTATGTAAGTATGTACATGCAAGCATGCAGTCAATATCTACAAGTACATGTCTACAGGATGACCATTGCTGGCTGATAAACATATCTTGGTTGCAAGTTATGCTCAAGTGCAGAATTTCAAGTACCATAATTTTATGCGCAATTCCATGTTAAAAATGTCTAAGCTAAAATCGTATAAGTAGAAGAAATCGTCGATAAAAATATCGAAGTTGTCAGTTACATGCTCAGGTGAAAAACATAGAAGGATCTAGTAAACAAAAAAAGGAGTAAAAAGGAGCAGTTTACCGTTTATCTAGTTTCATGTACATACCAGTTTATCAAAACTAGCAGAGAACTCTACATGACCAAAACTAGTGAAAATTGTTCATTATGCGACAGTGTTCAAACAAATGAAGCATGGAAGACGAAGCGATAATGTGTAAATAACCGGCTACACACTGACCTCTGAAGACAAGCTGGAGAAAGATCAGGATGGCCGGAATCACCCTAGCTCCATTGCCAACCAAGAAGGGTTGGAGAAGAAGGTGAGCTACTACCGCCATGGCAAGCACAAGAAGGCGGCCTAACAACTCACAAGCACAAGCAACATCTCGTGTGCGCGTATATATAGCATGTAAAATTAAAGAAGTACATGGCCCGCAGGTAGGTAGGTAGGCAGATAGATAGGCGGATAGGCGACTCGAGGAGAAGAGAAAAGGCAAAAAAAAAAAAGCTGCTTTTTTTGGCGAATTTATTTGGTCTCTCACGCTTGGCATGGGCTAGCTACTGTTACTACAGCATACTGACAAAAGAAAAAGGCAGGAAGTAATTAGCATCACGTAGTCTGCAAGTACTAGCGAGCAATCTGTTCGTCATCAATTCCACCGATCGATTGGTAGCTGGTTCTGCTGCTTTTTTTTTTTTCCTTTTCGATTTGGTGCAGTTTGGTACTCCTGAAATGAAGAAACTATGTAGTCTGCATCGATCATTTCTCTGCTTGAGTCAAATGACAGGTGAACTGATAAAGGGCCAAGGAAAGGACGGGAAAAAGTGGTTCTTGCTGTGATTCAATGCAAACCCCAAAATTGGCACCTCCAATCAGGTTCCAAAAACCGGCTTTCCATTTTTTTTTCCCCGGGGGCGGTAGGGTCGGTATTTTCTGATTTTCGACCGAAATTTTCAAATCAAAATTTGAATTTTTCGAAGTTAAAACAGAAAAAACTAAAAAATAGTGTTGTTTTGAGAGTTCAAACCAAATACCTCCTCCTTCTAGGCTAAGAACTTTACCACCAAGCTACATGCACACATGTGTTTAGATATGGTTTTAAATTTCTTTTATATTGGGCAAAATTCATCCAAAACCGATTTTTTTTGCTGGTTTGGATTTCTACCAGTAGGGCCGATTTTTGGCCGGTTTTCAGCCGATCTTATGAATGGTGCCCCCAATCTCTTTGAACCATAGGGGTGGGCATTCGAGTTTTTCGGTTCGGGTTGTATATGAGGTTCTATTAGATTCAGATCCAGATTTGTATGTATGAGCTTGTGGTACTTGTGTTAGATTCATATCCAGATTTCTGTTAGATTCTCCTCCAGATTCTACTTCTGTTGTTACTTGTATATGATCGAGTGTATGCGTGTATCTATGAATCCATGGCTTGAGAAATTTATTGAGAGGCTTAGCAGTTGGGAATCCATGTATGTGTATCAATGAATCCATGTTTGGGAGGCTTCGGAAATGACAGTGTATGTGTATGAGTGTATCCATGAAATGGCAATATTTTTTTGCAATAAAAAAAGCTATCATATATTATTTTCTGTAGTAGTGCATATATTATTTTAAGTGCCTAGTGGAAACATGTTTCATGTACCTTTATTTAGATAATACTGGATTAAGCATGCTCTAACTTCATCTGCACAGTGGCCATGAGGTTTCAAGCTCGACCACCTGACGGCCATGCGGCATCCCCTCGACCACATAGCAGACGGGAATAAAGCTAAAGGCGATGGTGACCGATGGAGGTGAAATGCCGAGTTCGATTTAGTTTCGTCGTCTCTCTCTTTCTCTCTCGGTCTCTCTCTGGTTCTCTGTCGATTTTATTTTCGAGGACGTTTTAGCATTATTAACCGTTGTCATTTGTAGCCATACTAGCAGGTAATTTTTTCCTTGTTTATAAATGCTAACAATTTTATGTACATACTTAATTTGTCCGGCACTAGAAGCTGCTAGAGTATTACACTATGTTTCTGATTAATTAATCTTTTGGGATTTAATTACTGGGCAGGATAATACAAGCCGTGCATGCATGCTGTAACTCATCATTAATAGCATGGCACACTGACAGGTTACCTTAAGACAAAAAATTGAGACAAACCATGCCAGAGATGTGATTTGAGCTGAAAGTCAGAGCATCTCTGTGCACACAGATTGCCATCAGCTGCTGGTTAGTTCGGCCAGCCTGGTCCTCTCTTACCTTCAAACATAGCTGCACCCGTGTAATAAATTTTGTTAATTAATAGCCTGTCCGCATTGCACGGTGGCCATGCGGTATCCAGCCTGACCGCATGGTGGCCGTGCGGCATTCTCTCAATCACACGGTGACCGTGCGGCAGCCCCTCGGCTGCATGGTGGGCTGCCGCACGGTCACCGTGCGATTGTTGCTATATGTCGGTTCATTGTGAAAACCACATGATGGTTGTGCGGATGACGCACTATTTCTGCAAATCCGGTACGACGAGTGCTATTTTCGCTAATTCATTCGGAAAATATACCAATATGGCTAAAAACTCCCCTACCGACATTCCTCCACCACGTCGTGCCTTTGGCCAGCCGCAACATCTCCAGCCTCACAACTCATTGCCTCCAGCCTCGTGCCTCGCTAGCCGCTACCACCTCGCTCGCCTTGTGCCTTCAACCTATCCCAAACCCTTCTGCCGCCACCAACACAGAAAGCAAATCACCAGCGGTCGATGTTTGCCAGAAAAGGAATTAGTTTGTCGTCCCAATTTTAGTGTTTGGATGACAGTAGAATCATGAACTAGAATTAGTATCCAAATAAACTCCGGTCGATGTTTGATTGCACACTTTGAGGAATCTTGAGCGAATATGGGTCTGAGCAAATTAAGATGAAGGTGGTGCTTGGGAAATGGCGACAGCGGACGAAGTGGAAGACTGGCAGGTCGCAGTGCCCAGTGGACGTGATCAGCAGTGGCGCTCTCGGTGTTCCCTCAGCCAAGGTGGTCACACGTTGCTGTTTAACGACAGAAGGGCCGGCAAGAGCGAAGGAGACAGTGGCTAGATTTGAGCAGCGGTTGGGCAAGGGCGTCGAGGGGTTGCGGTGGCCGCCAACGAGGAAGAAGAAGTAGCGGGGGCAGCTAGCAATTAGGAAGAAAAAGCTAGTTATGATGGTCGGCGACAATGAAAATCAGTTTTTTTTAGAGTACACACCCGGATGTACTCATGCACACACACGCACACCCACACACATATAGGTGCGTCCTTAACACACGTCTAAACTAGAGCAGAGGTTAGACCCCACGAAGCATAAGCACGCGTTTTGACCGCTCACATGTGCGTGTACTATTTCTAAACCTAAACCACCCGAAAAATAAGACGTGCAAAGTCGATCCCAGAGATAGATCTCCGGATGGGCTGCTCGCACTCCGTCTGAGCTAGCCATCCGAGCAAATGCTCGGTCCTCGACGACGAAAATCAGTTGAGGGGCTCAAGATGGCATCTCTTCTCTTTCCTAACACTGGCACGCACCTCTGTCAATCTCTACCGGTGACCAAAATTCAAAAGCCGGTTACGGAAAAATACTGAGCCGTGACCGGTACTGTAACCGGTTTTGTACAAGATAGTTTCAATTATCAAATTTAAACTCAAAATTTGAATTTAACCGATTACCGCCAGGTCTGATCAGATCATAGTCGGTTACTCGGAATTACTACTAATCAATCCAAGTTTTCATAACTCATAACAGTGGATGGGGACACAGCTCAGCTTTTGTAAGCAGGATAGATGAAAGTTCCTCTTCTCCTAGCTTGTCCTCTCTGTCCTTACACTACCGGACACAGCTTATTTGCCGAGTGCAAAAATATTTGCCGAGTGCCAAATAGCGGGCACTCGGTAAAGAGATATTTTGCCGAGTGCGACACTCGGCAAAGAACACCACTCGGCAAATCCAGCTTTGCCGAGTGCCATGCACTCGGCAAAGTATAACACTCGGTACATGCAACCTTTGCCGAGTGCCAGACACTCGGCAAAGGAGGGCACTCGGCAAAGGCGGCCTGAGGTAACGGTCCCCGCCCGACGTCAAATTTTGCCGAGCGCCGGCCGTTTGGCACTCGGCAAAATAAATCTTTGCCGAGTGTCGTCTATGTGGCACTCGGCAAAGAGCCCCTTTGCCGAGTGCCGTGCCCTGGCACTCGGCAAAGATTTTTATTTATTTATTTTGGTCTCCAAATTTTTTTTGCAGCCCTACTACAGTACCAGGTACTCTATGTTAGGATTTGGTACATTTTTGTGGCTTTTTGTTATACTTAGTTAATTTATTTCATTTACTATAATTATTTCGGAAAATGCAAATTTGAACTGCACGTGCATCGAATAATGGAATTTAATGATTCAAAAAATGATAGTCATGTTATTGAGTGTAGTGTGAGGCCGTATCCAGGAACGGACCCGAAATTTCGGACATCTTGTTGACGAAACATGACCGTGAACTTGCGGGCGAAGTGTTTTTAAATTCTATAAAAAGCAAACAAAGTCCGAAAATTATGAAACTTGTGGAGATGTCATGATATCATATGTGGAGGCTGTGATAAAAATTTGAGAAGGTTTCGTGCACGTTGTCACGTACGATGCTTTCAAATCAGGACATCTCCAGCTGGGATATAAGTATCACATGTGGTCGTAGATCACGTAGATGCAATTGACGGTTACATTACTCGCTGATACATATGTTAGAGGATGGATGACTGTCATTGGATGTACACGGGCCGGAGAAGTCAGAGTGATTACACCACAGAATGGATGAACAAGACCGATGCTTTCTTGAACCGTGCATTTGGCAAGGCTGCTAAAGGACATTGTCTAGTTTTGTGTCCCTGCAGCAAATGTGGAAACAGGAGAAGGGTAAACAAGGTGGACATGGGTAAACATCTTTTGAAGAATGGATTTACGCCGGACTACACCCGGTGGGTCCACCATGGTGAAGCCCATTGTATGAGAGAGGAGGTGGTGAGACCACGCGTCGAGGCTTATGATGCCGATGCCGGGGCAGAGACATGTTAGATGACTTTCACCAGGGCGATTCGATGAGGGCGTGAGAAGGAGGAGATGGAGGCGGCCGCGGGCGTTCTACGACATGATGGACTCGCACGAAACCCCTTCACGATCGGTCAGCGGTGTCTCAAGCGGATGCCATTGGGCGCTTAATGGGGTTGAAGTCCGAGTTAAACTCGAGTCGAGAAGGCTTCGATAAGATGTTGACCGTGATTGGCACCCGCTCCGGAGGGCCACATTACGCCAAAGAGCATGTACGAGTCACGAAACTCCTTCGTGCACTTAAGATGCCGTATGAGCGGATACATGCTTGTTCGAAAGGTGCGTCCTATTTAGGAAAGAACACAAGGATGCAAAGTCTTGTCCAAAGTGTAAATCCTCCGTGTACGGAGGTAGACTCGTGATGGCGAAGAGGCGACTTACGATCCGTGAAAATCCTACGGTATCTTCCGTTCCTACCGAGGATCCAACGGCTATACATGACCGAGGAATCGCGAAAGCAGATGACATGGCACAAAAATGACAAACGGTACAATCGACAAGATGGTACATCCATCCGATGGTGAAGCATGGACCGCTTTGATGACAAACATCGTGAGAGCGGATGAGGCTCGCAATGTACGTGTCGACCGGCATGCAGATGGGTTCAATCCTTATGGTGATGGCTGCCCCATACACATGTTGGCCCGTGTTCGTTATCCCCCTCAATCTCCCGGCGTCTCCTTTCAGCGACATAACGTATTCTTGTCGTTGATAATTCCTGGACACCCGGGGAGTAATATGGGTGTGTTCATGGAGCCCGTGTTTGATGAATTGGTCCGTGCTTGGAACGAAGGGGTATGGACATACGACCGAGCTACAAAGACAAGCTTCAAAATACACGTTTGGTACCACTACTCCCTGCATGACTTCCCGGCGTATGGGTTATTCTGCGCCTGGTGTGTTCACGGGAAGTTCCCATGCCCAGTATGCAAGGAAGGTGTGAGGTTCCATTGGTTGCACAAGGGTGGCAAGTACTCATCGTTCGACAGACATCGTCAATTCCTCCCTCTTGACCATCCATTCAGACAAGACATCAAGAACTTTACGAAAGGTGTCGTAGTGACGGACTCGCACCGCATGGATTATGATCGGGGCGAGGTTCATGCTCACATAGATGCTCTCGTGCCCAATCAAGAAGTGGTTTTGTGGGATATGGTGAGCAACATATGTGGACTCATAAGTCGGGCTTGACGAGGCTCCCCTATTTCAATGACCTTCTTCTGCCACATAACATTGATGTAATGCACACTGAAAAGAATGTCGCCGAGGCACTTTGGGCAACACTCATGGACACTGAAAAGTCTAAGGACAACCCTAAGGCTAGAGTGGACCTGGCAACGTTATGCGATAGACCAAATCAAGAGATGCAGCCTCCTAGTCGCGACAAGACATGGAGAAGGCCTAAGGCCGATTTCGTCTTGAAAAATGACCAAAGGAGGGAAGTACTTGAATGGATCCAGACGCTAATGTTCCCTGATGGGTATGCGCGAATCTGAAGAGGGAGTGAACTTAGGCACTCTGCGAATCAACGGGATGAAGAGTCATGACTACCACATATGGATTGAGCGGCTTCTTCCGGCGATGGTTCGAGGCTATGTCCCTGAGCATGTCTGGCAAGTGCTGGCAGAGTTGAGCTATTTCTTCCGCCAGCTTTGTGCGAAGGAGCTATCTCGGACCGTCATTGATGACTTGGAAAAAGTGGCACCGTGTTGCTCGTAAGTTGGAGAAGATCTTTCCACCGGCTTTTCTTGGCGATGCAAAGATTTGATTGTGCACCTCCCGTATGAGGCACGTATGGGGGGGCCCGTGCAGGCCCGTTGGTGCTATCCAATTGAGAGATGTCTGAAGACTCTTCGCAAAAAATGTAAAAATTAAGCCAAAATTGAGGCTTCCATTGCGAGGCATACATTCGGAGGAGGTGTCAAACTTCACGAGAAATACTACACCGAGAACCTTCCTAGCGCTCATAATCCACCCCCTCGTTACAATGCTGGCGAAAATGAATCGAACCTCAGCCTTTTCCAAGGGCAACTCGGAAGCGCAAGTGCATCGACCACTAAGCAATTGAAAAATGAAGAGTGGCGCAGTATCATGCTATATGTGTTGACCAACCTTGTCGAGGTGCAGCCGTTCATTGGGTAAGTTCTCAACGAACTTGTTTCAATACGCCGTCACTCCTTGTTTCTTCGTCCAACCCCCTTGTTTCTCGTTGGTACAGGGAATTTCTTCGTCAATCCTGGCATGAATCAAGGGATCCTACCCGCAGAAACTGATACCCTTCTTTCACAGGGTGCGGGACTAGGGAGCCCCGATTTCATTTCTTGGTTCAAACAGAAGGTACTGTCCAATTTAGCTTGTACTTAGTTCGACATTCCAAGTTGATCGTACGTTCGAATAATATAACGATCTATCCTGCTTGAGCTTGCAGGCCCAAACCGATGCGTCTATAAGTGACGAGTTGAGACAGGTTGCAAGCGGTACGTGTCGTTAGGGTCAAGTCATTTACCGGTTATGACGTGAATGGATATCGTTTTCACACAGCAAGCTACGAGCAGAGTCGGCCCAATCGGAAAACCACAAACAGCGGAGTTTTTACGTCCGGCACTGATGGCCTCGACTATTATGGAAGAATTGAAGAAATCTACGAACTTCCATTTTATGGTTCCAAACCTCTTAATCTGTCATATTCAAATCTGCTGGTTTCATCACGAGTAACGAGACGAACCCCTAATCTTGGGCTAGTCGAGATTCGGCAGATTCCGTCTATCCAGGAAAAGATGTCTACATTGTGGCTCAACAGCCGTCGGGTTTATTATACGCCATACGCGTGCCAAGACAAAGAGCATCTTAAGGGTTGGGCTATTGTGCACAAGGTATCGCCACACGATAAACTACTGTCCCAAACGATGAAGATTACAACTTCAACCCAAACACATATGATGGAGAGTTCTTTCAAGAAGAGGGGCTACAAGGGAGATTTGAGATAGACTTAACCGGCGATAGGAATGGAAGTAGACAATGAAAGGGTTGATGACGAGGACGCTGGAGACGAGTGCGAAATGTGAAGGACTTACAAATGCTTGAGCGATTACGTTTAGGCAATGACAATGAAGACAACATTCCTCCTTCGGATAGTGTTGATGATTTGGACAATGTTGATAGTGATGACGAGACCTATGATCCAGCTAATCCCAATCATGAAGATTATTTCTAATACATGTAATACTGTGTTTTTTGTAATTATGTTTTGTTCATTTTGTATCTATTTCTAATACATGTATTACTATGTTTTTTGTAATTATGTTATGTTCATTTTGCATCTATTTCTAATTACGTCTTGCTTATTCTTTTTAATTGCAGGTGAGTGAACAAAGATGGCGGGGAACCGTCGTAACGTGTCCTCGCTTTACCAGAGACCACGCACTGCGGAGGAGGAGGCGGAGGGGTCGGACAGGAGGAGGAGGAAGAGGACCGCCGCCGCAGGAGGGGGCCGTCTCCTCCCACGCCGCGTGAGGAGGTGCCGAGGAGGAGGTGGCGCCCGTGGACGAGTTGGACGAGGAGCTGGTTCGGCAGACGGGCGAGGAGGAGGGGGCGGACGACGACGACGACGAGGCGGTAGGCACGGGTTCCGCTTCCTCCTCTACCTCTTCGGGTGTCTACTTGCGAGGTCCCGTGAGCCTCCCTCAGGTTCCGCATCCTCACCGACGCCCAGTGATTCGCCCCGAAGGGCAAAAGTAAGTAACTTTAGATGTTGTCACCACCACTTCATATGATATGTTGAAAAAAAAGAGAAACTAATAATTTTTCTTAATCACTTGTGCAGGAACTAGGTGGTTGTGTCAGGTGCTGGCGCACGCTCCGCCAATGGCATCCTGGGTCTTCTGTGCAGGCAACACTACCCCGGCATTGTCACGTACGCCGGGAAGACGGAGCCGGCCTACTCGTTTGACCACTACGCCGTCGGCCCGGCGCGAGTACCCCAACAAGGCGCGCGGTGAAGGCGGAGTTTTGGGTAAGTCTCCCTCGCACAACATTGCTCAATACATCGCATTCATTGGACTTTTCTTGAAATAATGAATGGATACATCGCGCTTGTATGCGAGACTTATTTGAGATGCGATGAGGATTTGAGGCCGAGGCGGACGGTGGCTACCAAAGCTCGTAAAAACTCATCACCGACATGCATCACGAGTGCGCATCCAAACCATCGTAACCTACCACGGTCGAAGCTTGGAGAGAAGGTCACCAAGAAAGACGCAAGAAACATGACGTGACCGACCGCACCTTGAGGTAGATGAAGAACATTAATATTGATTCGTTTTGAGATTAAGCACGCTTAATTTGATCTTCTTATATGTCAAATACTTGATGACGTGTAGATGATTCCTGGTGGTGCCAATCGTATCCCGAGTCTTTGGCGATGATCGTGGACAAGTGGTTCACGAGGAGTATCTCGGATGCACAGTGATGCCGGGACCGTCGCTTGATAATGCAAGGTCCAAAGACACCATCAAGGCAGCCGCAACCTCTCCGCATACAAACAAGCATGGGTACACGAATTCATTTATCTATTGTGACGCTCAATTCTGCCTGATTTCTAATTATCTTGCTGTCTTTCTCGCAGTCGGCGTCACATAGTGCCCAGCCTTGCTCGGACTTCCAGGCATGGTGTATGGCCCACAAGGGCAAGGCGACGTCCGACGTCTCCTTCAACTCGGAGGACCGCCGAGGCGACACGAACCCGAAGCGCCCACACCCGCATCAGTGAGTACACGTCGGCGGCAAGGTCGGTCCATGGGCCAGACCATGATCCGAGCACCCAGGACTTTGATGGAGAGATCGTCATGAGGGTGGGACAAGGCAAGAAGCATGAGCGGTTCTGGCTTGGCGACGGCCTCATCGACACGGCCTCTACTCCATCTCTCTCCCAGATCCGAGCACGAGCACGAGCGAGCGAGCCCGCCATACGCCCACGGCATCACTGACAAAGACCGGTCGGCGACTCGAGGTTATTCCTGTTTTACTCGTCGTACATTGATCTTTACACACCTTTATTAGCTTTGCATTACTGAAATATTGGAGTGAAATATTGTAGGCCCGGCTGGAACGAGAAATGAGGCAACGTCAGGAGCTAGAGGCCGAGCAGCAGAGGATGTCGGCCACCGAGGCCGAGCGGCCGAGCGGCAGGCCCAGACGCAGAGGCTGGCGGACATTACGGAGTTCCTACAAGGTCTTGGGCAACATACGGGCTTCGCTGTGCCAGCTGGGCTGTTGGCTCAACCTCCGCCTACGCGTCCCGCACCGCAGCCTACTCCCGTGAGTATGAAAGTTATTTGCTTTCGCTTGTGCTTTGCTTGTATGACCTCTACCTTCCTAGATTAGGTATCTAATGTAATCTTGTCTCACATGCAATCTCTTCTTCTTTGTGCACCTCAATCGGCGGGTTCGAATAATCCACCTCATGCGCCTCCGAATGATGGAGCTTTTCCTTCACCACAGTCGCAGTGGCCACCTTCGAGATGAATGGTAGTTGTATTTTCATTTGTTGTTCACTTGGTGATGGACTTGTGATATACTTATGATGCACTTGTCGACTGTGATGAACTTATGGATTTGTTTGGATGGACTTGAGCACTTATTGTTATATATGTGATGGATGTGATAAATATGTGATGGATGAGATATATATGTGATGGATGTGATATATATGTGATGGATCTGATATATGTTTGGATGGATTTGTTTGTCGTGATGGAATGTAAAAAATAAATAAAAAATGCAGTTTTGGGTCACTTTGCCGAGTGCAACACACGGCAAAGGGGTCCTTTGCCGAGTGCCATGGTCATGACACTCGGCAAAGCTGGGAATGTGGGCACCTGAAATCCCAGTTTTCCAGCTTTGCCGAGTGCCATGACCATGGCACTCGGCAAAGAATTTTTTTTAAAAAAAAAATTAAAACTTTGCCGAGTGCCAGGCCCTGCGGCGCTCGGCAAAGAATTTTCAAAAAAAAAATTTAAAACGTTGCCGAGTGCCATCATTCCGACTCTCGGCAAATACATTTTCAAAAAAAAAGTAAAAAATATTTGCAGAGTGCCGCCGGGTTGGCACTCGGCAAGCGGCCGTCAACAGGGCCGGCGCTGTAACTGGTCATTTCTTTGCCGAGTGCTGACTCGGCACTCGGTAAAGCCTTTGCCGAGTGCCCGACAAAATACACTCGGCAAAGGCTGCTTTGCCGATAAATTTTTTTCCGAGTGCCCTTTGCCGAGTGTCGCACTCGGCAAAGCCTTTGCCGAGTGCAAAGGAGCCTTTGCCTAGTGCCTGAGGCACTCGGCAAAGTGCCTGAGTCCGGTAGTGTTACCTGCCGATCTGCTATCCCTTCCCCACCCACTAGACTTGGGGATCTGACCAAATTCTCTCTACATGACTACATCCTCTACATGCATTATAAGTTAAGGCCTTGTGTGGAACACGGTAACTTCACACACAAAAAAAATTATATGATTTTCACATGAAACCGCTCAATTCCCGTAGGAATAGGGAAAATTCGCACGTTCGAAATGGAGTCTAAAATTGAGAGTTTCACCCGTAAGTATAAAAGATGAAAGCAAAGGTGAAAGTGCCACTGCCTGGTTGCACAGCTCAGTAGATTAAAACCATGTCTATTGGTGCTAGCAAAAGCAAGTTTTCTAGGCATCAACTAGTTGTCTTTTCTTCAGAAAACCAGTCATATTTTGAACCAATCGATCAACTTGAGCCCCCTCACAACCATGCCTGCAGCTTTTCTTCTTTCTCTCTTAGTTGTGTTATTCCATTCGGCCCAACTACTTAAATACAAGAGATAATGCAAACTCTAATCACACGGCCAATTAAGTAGATAACTAGGACCTCTTCCTACGCCACTAACTCGGTAACAAACTAACTAACACACATGCATGCAGCAACTAACTCATCCAGGTGTGCAGGTCCGCGTCTCATGCCGGCTTCTCACCAAGCATAGCAAATCACATGCAGCTAATGAAAAAAAACAAGATTAATAACTAACAACCATGTCTATTGGTGCTAGCAAAAGCAAGTTTTCTAGGCATCAACTAGTTGTTGTCTTTTCTTCAGAAAAACAGTCATATTTTGAAACAATCGATCAACTTGAGAATCCTAGTACTAATTAAATGTCTAAACCCCCTCACTACCCTCCTCTCAATCTACAAGCGATAGCACCACCATTGCTGACGATGACGCCGATGTCGCCACCTCCTCTTTCCCATGCCCTGCCGCCTCCCGCTGCACTCCTGTGCTGCTTCTGCCACCCTTCATGGGGTTGACGTGGTCGATATGTGATCACTTGTTGTTGGTAAAAGAGAAAATTATATCGTTTCGGAAATTTTATTGGGCCCCACCGATAGAACTGGTGACCGCTGGTTACCGGATATTTCGACAACATTTTGGGTGAAATTTTTGAATTGAAATTTGAATTTTTCAGATGTAAAAACGAGATTTATCTAGATTTCGAATTGAAATACGATTTTGGATGAAAAATAGATAATCCGAAATTTTTTTCCTGATACGAAATTTTATCGGACCGTACCGATAACACCGGTAACCAGAGCGAGATTTCACCAACAAAATTTTCCATGGTTGGTAAGCACTATTGTCCTAGAACATGTCACTTTGCCATGTCGATCGCCACCCACCAGACCAGCCCCAACAGCAAAACCTGTGGTTGGGCCCCTCGGTGAATCCTAACCAGAGCACGAATCTTGAGGTGTAATCCAGGGAGTAAAAAATTGACTGAATCCCTCGGAACATAAAGAAGTAGAACGTCCAATCACGAGAGGAACTACATGGATGTGAAATTAATTACATGGTGCAAATTGATCTCCATTTTGGCGCTAATTAAGGTTGTTCCTAATGAACAGTATCTTAATGTAGTTTCTTAGTGCATGAGAAGTGTTAGGATACTATCTTTTCAATGCATAGTTTCTTATAGTATAATATCTTAAGTTGTTTCATTTAATTACATGTATAAGACTGTTTTGCGTTGTATTTCGAGTCAAACTAGTATATAAATTAGATACTAGAGTACCATCTCTCTTCATTAACTATGGTGTTATATCATTATTTTGCTTACATGGCAGGCTAAAATACTAGCCAGAGTGGAGCATTAGGAGCAGCCTAACATGCAGACTACTCCTGCCTGTTTTGAGCTATATATGTTACCATGAGAACTGGGGCCACGCCAAACATGATCCATATATTTCATCAACCTGCTTTTTAATTTGATCATATCACATATGTGTAAACACAAGTGCATGCAGGCCTAGCTAGCTGGAATATGGCTATATTGCACTGTGATAAATTTAGGATCAAGTGAGATCAACATATATATGTTACCAACACATTAATCAGAATACAAGGCTAATTCATGCAGGCACTGCATATTTTTACAATCTTTATTAGTGTACACGCGCATCTAGAAGCTAACTATGGCTTCTAGTAACAAATTAAGATTGATCGTATGCGTGATACAAGCTAGAGATTAAACCACATGCATGCTGCATGCATGAAATCAAATGGGCCGGAGCTGAGGAACTCTACCTACAGATCGAAGGCAAATTGGACAGCACAATGCACCAGGTCGGCCTGTCACACCATCTCATGATCTCTCCGTCGTCGATGGCGCCGCCGGCGCCGGCGCCGCTGCAACTGGGACGGGTGCGTGGCCGGCGGCGAAGAGCGCGACGTGGCCCATGAGCTTGTCCTTGCGGGAGAAGGACGTGCCGCAGGAGCAGCGCCACCGGAGCTCGCCGCAGTGCTTCTCGTGGGCGCGGAGGTCAGAGAGCACGGCGAACTGCTTGCTGCTGCACCGCTGGCACAGGTACATCTTGGGGCAGTGGCTGCGCCGGTAGTGGTTCTTGGCGCACACCACCGACTTGAGCGGCTGGAACCGCGGGTGCCGCCGGTTCCACCGGCACCCCTCCGTCGGGCACGAGTAGCACTTCTTGGCGGCGCCGCCGTCGTCGGCGCTCTTGCCGGCGCCCGACGGGTTGCTGAGCGTGGCCGACGTCTTGTACTCGTCGCCGTGCGCGCGCATGTGCATGCGCAGGTTGGCGTCGCGCTTGAAACCCTTGCCGCACACCTGGCAGTAGTGCATGTACCTGGCGAGAAGGTAGGAAGCGTCCAGCTCCACGACGTCGACGTCGTCGCCGCGCGCGAGCTCGCTGCCTGTCCAGCCACTCGTTGACGCCGCCGAGAGGCTGAAGCTCTCCGCACGATCAATCGCGGCGTGCACGGCGGCGGTCGTCGTGGCACCGGCGCCGAACAAGGTGTCCGGTCGATGGTCGAACGGCGAGGTGTCAGCTTGATTCGCCGCCGCGAACATCTGTTCGTTGCCGCCATCAGCGACGGCCGCTCCTCGGCTGAAGGCTGCTTCGGCGCCCGCATGCTCCAGCCGGTGCGCCACGGCGGACGCCGCTGCGCTTATCTCTTGCAGGACAGAGCAGGCGCTCGACACCGCCATGGCCGCCGCCCCTTGCTGTAGGTGGTGCGCGGAGGGGGAGACGACCATGCCGACCAGGGGCTCGAGCTGCTGGACCTTGTCGCGCAGAACGGCAACATGGTACGCGAGCGCGTCGTCCGCGGCTGTCGCGGCCGCCTCCACCCCCTGGAAGAACTGGAAGCCCTGTGGGTTGTGAGAGAAGCATGGGTTCATGGCTGACTAGCTAGGGTTTGCAAGTAGCTCTAGCTAGTGATCAAAGAAACCAAGTTGGGGAATTCTTCACATGATGCAAACATGTATGTATGGTGTTGTGCTCTAGCTAGCTAGGGAGAGAAAGATTTTCTTTTCTCATGCATCCTGATGGATCAAATCAAAGGAGAAAACTAAGAGAAGATGTGATGGAGAAGAAGGGAAGTCAACGGATGAGGAGAGTTTGGAGCATAGCACCCCTGCTTGAGCCTCCCTCAAATGCTACCAGGGCCATATGGAGCAATTCTATATAGAATTGCAGATTCCCGCTTTCTATATTGTTTTAACTTTGGAAGGTGGCAGTGGCAGACCGGTATGCAGGGGCGGAGCTGGCGCTGGGTCAGGCCTCAGCCAGCTACTTTTGGTTCAAACTCTGATTTTCCTGTTTTTTTCCGAGATTTTCACATGGCATTTTGACGCTCGGTCTTGGGTCATTGCCCCAGCTCCACCCCTACTGGTATGTATTGTTGGAAATAATCGTGAAATCGTTAAGTGATCATGAAATCGTTAAGCTTGAGTAGTTTTTTACATACACGTATGTTGAAGGTATTTTCCTATCTAGCTTCTACATTCTGGCGCATCTTATCTGTAGGAGTTTGATTCATTAAGTTTGTTGCTTAGATATTTTACTTTGGTTATTTAAGTTGTAATCAAGCTATTGCTCTAGAGATGGAATTGACAAGAAACTCGTTCTTGCATACGCGAGAGAACCTTCTTTGAGCCTTACTTGTTCTTTCCACGGCATATGCTTGTGTGCGTTCCTGGTAGTTGAGATAGAGCATGTATGTATATATAGGCGACAGTTGACATGCCGGTGTATAGTGTGTAGAATCCGGCCAGCTTATTACTGTGCAGTCAAGCGTGGCTTACTGGCTTTTGATTAGTATATATACTCGGTAGAGCATCTCCAATGCACATTACTGTTTGATCTCAAATAGTTGTTGTTTAAAATGCGTGTAGTCTCACTTTCAAAGTTTAATTTGACCACTAATATACATAAAAGTATTTGGAACATTTGTCACGCGTGGACATGATATTGCTATATTTTTTTTCCATGAAAAGCACTTCCATATTTTATATTTCTTTTAACAATTTTTACTAACATATAATTAGAAAATATAATAGTCAGAGATGTCAAGAAGACCGTGTTCATTTTCTAAGACAAGTAAGAGAGAACGAGTTAGTAGCTTCAAGTGGGGGCTCTAGGGGAGTGCTAGCTCCACATAATCTTAAGAGCATGCACAATGCAGGTGCTTAGCAAAGAAAAACTTATTTTTTTTGCCACGTACGACAGATAAGGTACTTATTTTGTAGCATCGATACTTGATTAGACAACGGTACTTAAGATGTGTTTATGTATATAACTATATATAATTAATAGATAATACAATCACCTATAAAAAGAGATGGTTGTATTGGAGAAAATAACTTTTACATAGGTGCTTGATGACATGGATATATTCTCTTTCTTTAAACACTCGTATATAAGCATTTCCTATTGTGTATGCCCTAAATGTCTATAAGAGACTTGTGCTCCAATGCACGGACGCTCTAGAGTGTGCCCTCAGGATCTTGAGCTATCATTTGAAACTCCCAGCGCTCTCCAATGTGCAGTGACTAGATGGTGGGCGCCTCGCCTCACTAGGCCCACGCCCCTTTGATTTCGGCTGCTATCGCTTCACGAAGCTACCACCAGTCCACCACCCTTCCTGAAGTAGCCACCCAAACTAAGGTGGCACTCTCCCTCCCCTACATGAATGGCTAGGACACCGCCCAGCAACCACAGTTGAGCATTAGAAATGCTCCTAGTGAGAACCGAGGGTAGCTCGGGTGGTTAGCGTTGCTGGAGAGCATGCAGCCTACCCAGGTTCGATCCTCAGATCTAATCCGACGTGTCTCACCAAATAATTTAGGATACACACAAGTGTGTACATTTAGTGAAAAACGTATGTCCGCGTCCGTGAGGTTCTGATGTCTCCGCAAAATTTCAAGCGTGTTTAATAGAGGACACACATGTGTGTGATGGTGTGAGCGGGGTGTACGTTGAGTGTACGTGTGTGTCTTCTTGTACTCTCTAAAAAAAAAGAAGGGGTTTGCTAGGGAGTACTCGAGTGCTTTTTGGGTTTGTGAGTACCTGAGTTTTTTTTATCTATGCTATGCTTGATGATATCTCATTAGGAGAGGAGGCAAAGTGATCTCATGTATTGAATCTAGATCCAAGAGTTCAAAATTTGAGTACTAGTTAGCAACAAAACACTCGAGTACTCCCTAGACACCTCAAAAAGAAATGCTCCTAGTGAACTTAAAATTTGAAGGTAAATTCATAATTATTATAGCGCAAATGTTTTCATTTCCTTTTTCCTTACGGAATTTTTTGTTGTTAGCCAGTCAATTAATTAATTATCACGTGGAAATAGAAGGGCTTTTGAGTCACGATCAAATCGGATAGCTCATGATATACTTCTCACGATAGCCAAAACAAAACTGTTATACTGTTTGGAATGCAAGAATTCTACAAAATTTCAATAAAAATAGGCAATTCGTGCAAGATCGCAACGAATTTATCGTATTTCAAACTGGTATTATATAGTTGTTTATATGTGATTCAAATGATACACCAATTGTTTTGTATATACCAAGCGGTGACTAATATATATATGATCAACATGCATGTACGATCGAGACAGATAGATCGTGCCTAGCTAGTTAAGTCTTGTCCAAAGTTAAGCAACAAAACTTACAACATAAGCTACATCGTCAAATATAACTCTTAAGTATATCAAACAAAACTTCATAGGTAAAGTTGCAAACCTCGGTGTTTTCAAATATGATACATATATTATGTGTAAGTAGCAAGAAATTATATTTAGCTATCATCAGAGCGAGTGCCTAGCTAATTTAATTAACACAATAAACGATGTGCATGAAATTAAGTTTGCATGCATGGCAATGCAGACATTAGCATATAGTCTTTAAGAAAATGCAGACAATAACAACGGATGAGGATAAATCATGGACTAATATACACTACCACTCATCTGTTGTTCTCTGAGACAGATATGAAAGCATGCGTGTACATATGGATTTAGCTGGCAATCTTCAGGTCGTATCTAGTGCGAGTGTCATGCATGCTACTAGCTAGGCTACTTCTAGCTATTAGCTAGCTAGACAAGAGAGACCGGCAAGTCCTTGTCTATAATATAAGTGCTTAATTAATTAGAGTCGATCTATGATCAAGTAGCAGTGGCATTGACATTTTAATTTAGACAAATTAAACAGCTAGCTAGGGCGAGGTCTATGCATGCAAAACCATGTTGACTTTTAAGTGTCAAGATAAAGGGTAATTTGATGGTTTGCCACTCGAGGTTTGATCTCAAGGATTTGTCACCCATAAATGTTGTGATTGATGTTTTGCCACTCAATTCGTTGCGCCACTTGCAAAATGCTATTTTCATCCCTTGTTATCATTTTCTTATTTTTCACCACTTCCTCCACATGAAGTGACCATTCTGCCCTTTGGGTAATTCAGCAACGTACGTGTAGTGGCAGATTTGAAAGGCACTCGCACTTGTTTGCTTTACTGTAATAGAAAGAGCAAGATGCTGTGAGGATGACGCCGACATTGATGTGGATACAGAGGTGGTGTCATCTGGCCAGTGTGGCCAAAAAAAAAAAAAAACAGCTGCGAAATTGCCCATCCGACGTGGCCAAAACCGCCCTATATATGCAAGCGCCACCAATGCAGAACTACCCAAAAACCGGACTTGAGGTTAAAATTGACCTGGTTTCAAAAGTAGGGGGTTGTAAAATATTTGATTTTAAAGTAGAGAGTCTAAAATGGACCAACTTGAAAGTAGAGGACCAAATATAGGCCTTTTTCCAATTAGAAATAGGGTATTTACAAGTTTTGGTACTTTTTTGTTAGCATTTTTTCATTCATTTCTTTATGGTTTCCAAAATGCCAAATTGATCAACTAATGCCATTTTGACGTGGCCGATTAATCTAGAAATTGAGTTAGTGTTACCAGTAGTTGTGCACGTGTAATGCTCATAACAATGCTGCAGTGTTAACACCTACTCCCTCCGTCCCAAAATGTAGGTTGTCATGGGATCTATGCGGTCCAGGTTTTGAACCTTTGATCATTAATATTGTTAAAGTATATAAATTGAACATGAAAATAGTATCATTGGATTTGTCTTGCAAAATAATTTCATAATATATAATTTTTATTACCTTTTGCTAGTATATTAAATAAAAAAACATAGTTAAAGCTTTGTGTTAGAGACCATAAAAAATAAAAGAGACTTACATTTTGGGACAGAGGGAGTAACAAATTGCATGTAGCTCTAGCGATTAATCACTGTACACGGCCCATTTTCTTGTGACTTGATGTGTAGGTAGGGGGTGCTAGCACGTGCTTGTGCACACGTGTATATATATGCTAGATAAATATAGTGGCAAAATTTTACTCGGCCCATTTCAATGTAAACAAAGATGTTACCAATAGGTCCTCCTTTGTTATATTTTCCAAGCTCCATCCGTCCTGATAAGAGTAAATCGTATGTTCAAATGTGTTAGCTGACTGTTGCGGCGCCCCGTGTCATTACCCCGGAGGATAATCATACTTAAGCATACGGATTACTATTCGTTTGCCCAGTAGAACACTGCTCCAACGAATAGTAAGTTTTTACCAGAGTTAACACAGCAGAACAATAAGATAGAAACTGTTCTTTATTAAACAGTTAGCCACGTAAGGCTATGGTCTTAGATACACTTATTTAATTACAACGGGAAAAGGATTTCCCCTTCGCTTGCCTGTCTTGATCCTCCTGCCTTCTACTCGACCCAGTCGTCGAATAAGGTGCCCATCTTGCTCTAATCATCGTAGTCAACGTCCTTGCCTCCGGCGGCCTTCACGAGCACTCGCACGTCTTCGTTGTCGGGACCCGCATTACGATTACGGAACCCTCGTATACTTGCACTAGTCTAGGATCACGCTAGTGCACAGTGGTTAACACGGTAAATATCGATCCACAAGCGATAAATAAAGTAAACGATTAGTTTGAATAACAAATAAGGGTTTTGACCTTATGGTCGAGTTTACACTTATTAAGCCACACAGGCTACTAAAGAATAAAGCAAAGGCGTGAACGGAAAACTCCACAGATCCCACCAATTCACCACAGCAACCGATCGATCCGACACTTAACGAACGATCACCTTCCACGAACTCTTCCTCGAAAGCAAAGCGTGAGACTCCTCCTCTTCTCAGTAGGTTTGGACGCAAGTTTTACAACAAGTGTGAGTACACAACCGCACTCGCAAATCATACCACGTAATGCAATGTATAGATGCAGGCTTATTCCAAAGAATTGAATACGAATAATAGATTGAAAGCATAATTCAAAATAAATAAACAATATTAATTTAACAGTTGTTTCCACAAAGATACATAGCTAAACAGATTATTTCACATAGCCATATGATTGAGGTCACACAGCTCTCATCCCAACATTTTATGAAAACTACCCCTCGTGTGAAATCCCCGAGCATGTCCAAGACCGCGGACGCGGCTATTCGAATAGATTGTTTAACACTCTGCAGAGGTTGTACACTTTACCCACAAGATACAACTAGTGTAGCAAGCACCAATCGTAACAAAACAGTTCGGAAACTTCATCTCAAACATTGACATTCCCAGTGTGCTTACAAACCGCTATACCAGCTCACATAGAATTGGTATAACACACACCACTGGACAGGGAAGACGAATCGTCCCGCGATGCAACCACCAAGTAGTCACACCTCCACCCTGTCACACAGCCTAACCTATCCACCTGAACATCAATGCCGAGAATCCATAACTTACTAAGTTAGACCCGTCCCATACCAGGCATGTGGTCGTACAGTAAGGCTCAGTTCAATGGCGCACAAAGTTAAGTCCTTAATTGACCAAGGCAAGACTTCCATGTTCTAACTAAGTCACAAAGATTATCATTCCCATCACATAGACCGCCATGTCACACAGTCTCCACCACTTGCCTCAGTCTAAATCCTTTATCACCCAGTTGGTTTTAGTGCAACACATGCCATCACGAAGTAACAACACATAGCACACAGTTTTACACGAAGTTCCATAGTCACTTAGTCATAATTAATATTTGCAAACTACATGTGATGTGAGACTCGTAGCATGACTAAGCAATTGTACTCGCATTTAACCAACCCACGTTGGTGCTATAATATTACCAACTCAACCAATCTAGGGTGACAAGGAATTATGACATACAAGGCCAAGGTGTGATAACAATTTGGATAATAACTATGTCCAAAGCATTTAAATAATTAATTAAAATAGAATGCAATAATTTAACACAAAGTACTTTGAAAACTGGGTTCAAGATGATCAAAGGTATGACTTGCCTTGGAAAAGGTCTATGTACTGGTCTTGATCTTGGGGTGCTCCTTCTTCCACAAAATTCCCCGACGAATCGACGTCTACTCGCAAACGAAACAAACAAAACAAATAAATAACAGAGGCAAAACAAGCTCCAAAAATTAAATAAAAATATCAGATAAATAGGGCTTGAATTTAGACAAATTTAGAAATTTGAATGGGCTCAATCGGAGTTAGGATGCAAAAGTTATGAGCTTTGGAAGTTTGAAATTACATAAAATCTGAAAATCAGATTTTATGAATTTATCAATTATTTTCCTAAAGGAAAATCAGATTTAATGCGCAAGTCGCGTCGCCGCAAGGATTTCGAAAAAGAATAATAAAGAAATCTCGACATGTGGGACCCACATGTCGAGGTTAGGCTCACGCGTGGACTAGGTCCACCGAGCCTCGGACTCGGTCCGTGGACCCGACCACACTGCTGGCCGACGAGGATCGCCGACGCGGCGCCACGTGGGATGACACGAGGCGCGGGGCGATGCCGGCGCCGACGTGGACGGCCACGTCCGACCGACGGCGGCGGCTCGGGAACCAAAGGTTCCGCGACGGCGGCGTTTCACCGGTGGTGGGTGGTACTAGGAGGTAGAGGTGCGATGGCGATTCCGGCGAGGTGCTCACCGTGGTCGGGGACGTGCGTGGCGGCCGGCGCGAGCGCGAGAGGTGCGGGCTCAACGGCGGCGGCGTTGGAGGGTTCTGGCGGCGGCAGCAGCTCGAGATGCGCGACGCGGCGATCCCGAGGTGGCCTCCAACGGCGACGGGAGGGCTGAACGGCGCGGCGGCGGCGAACTCCTTCGGCCGGCGGCGAAGACGACGACGGCACCCGGGCGTTGGCGGCGCCGGTGGCGGCTAGGGTTTCGGGCGGCGAGGCTCGAGTGCAGGCACCAGGTCCTCGGGGCCTTAAATAGCCCCGGAGGCGTGTCCGCTGGCACACGCGCGCGGCGCAAAATCGGCGGCGCGAGTCCGTCCTGAGAGACGGCGATGATGGCGGTCGGGGCCCACCTGTCGGCGATGGCTCGGACGCGGTGCGCGCGCGCGGTGCGTCACGAGCGGACTCAAGATCCGACCGTCGCATCTAATCGAACGTCCACAATAAAAGAACGTTCGAACCTCCGTTTACCTCACGCACATCCGGCCGTTCTCGCTGATCCAACGGCGAGAGTGAACAGGGCAAACCGGAGAGAGAGAGAGAACAGAGGCCGACAGCGGGTCCACCTGCCGCTGGGAGGCGGCGCTACGTGGCGAACCGGCCGCATGAGTGAGGCTGGCAGCGCGGGGACAATGGGCTGAGGTTTGGATTTCGCCCAAAGGATTAATCGAGATTATAAATAGCTTTTCTATTTTAGAAAATACAGTAAATTCAAATAGGCAATAGAAAATAGCAAATGAACTCGGAAAAATTCTAGAAAAATCTAGAAAATATATCGAGCACATAGAACCCAAATAAAATAGTTTTGGCTATTGTTCATGTTGGGATTATTCACATTAAATATTTTTGATTGTAAAGTCCAATATTAAGCTTTTGAAGTTAAAATCAAATAAAATCCAAATGGTGAATTTTCTCCTACTAACTATTAAAAGATTTTTAAGCTCGAAATTGGGATGTTACAAACCTCCCCTTAAAGGAATCTCGACCCGAGATTCAAAGCTAGCTAGAGAAAAGGTCGGGAAACTCGGCTTTGGCTCTTCTTCACGTTCCCACGTTGCTTCTCCTTCTGAGTGGTTGCTCCACTGAACCTTGAAAAAATGATCAGTCTTCCTTCGGGTGAGGCGCTCTGCGACATCCAAAATCTTGACTGGCTGCTCCTTGTAGGTAAGATCCTCCTTTAGATCAATTGATTCTAGCGAGGCTTGCTCTTCTCGCACACGAAGTCACTTCTTTAATCGCGAGACATGAAAGACATCATGTACTCGCTAACGCATCGCTATGGCAGCTCAATCGATAAGCAACTTCTCCACGGCGTTCCAAAATCTTGAATGGACCAACATACCTAGGGCAAGCTTTCCTTTGGCATGAAACCTTTGACATCTCGGCGGGGTCACTCAAGATAAACGAAATCCTCGGGTTCAAATCGAGATCACGGCGACGATTATCGCGATAGCTCTTACGCGGGGTGAGCTATCTTCAATCTTTTCTCGATCATGGCCACTTGCTCTTCTCGCTTCGAATGATGTCCGACCGAAACCGATCGTTGGTGTTTCGACCAATTCAACGGGGTTCGGCAGGCACGCCATACAAGGCTTCAAATGGTGACATTTGCATACTAGCCTGGTAACTATTGTTGTACGAAAATTCTGCATACGGTAAACTCTTATCCCATCGGGTAGCATTAGCTAGAGCACAAGCTCTCATCATATCCTCCAATATCTGATTGACTCTTTCAGTCTGCCCATCTGTCTGTGGGTGATACGCAGTACTGAAATTTAGATGAGTACCCAAGGCTTCATGCAAACTCTGCCAAAAACGAGAGGTGAACTGCGATCCTCGATCTGATACTATCTTCTTGGGCACACCGTGCAAACTGACAATTCTGGCCATGTACAACTCCGCAAGGCGATCTCCTGAGTACGTGGTTTTGACTGGCAGGAAATGGGCGACTTTGGTCAAACGATCAACTATTACCCAGATCGAATCGTAACCCGATTGAGTCTTGGGTAAACCGGTGATAAAATCCATTCCGATCTCTTCCCACTTCCATTCTGGAATCTTCAGCGGTTGCAGCAAACCTGCTGGTCTTTGGTGTTCTGCCTTTACTTTCTGGCAGGTGTCGCACAAGACAACGAACTCTGCGACTTCTCGCTTCAAATTTGGCCACCAAAATTTATTCTTAACATCCTGGTACATCTTGGTACTTCCAGGGTGAATCGAATACTTTGAGTCATGGGCTTCTTTTAAGATTAGCTGTCTTAGACCATCGATATCTGGTACACAGATACGACCATTAATCCAGAGTATATCCTGATCATCTTTGGTAAAATCTTTGAATTTCCCTTCTGCCATTTTGATCTTGATTTACGACAACACGGATCCTTTGGTTGTGCTTCACGAATCGCTTCTCGGGTAGACTGTACTTCCAAATTGGCTACAAATCCTTCAGACACAACTTCTAGCTTTAGCTTTTGAAATTCTTCATAAAGTTCTGGGCAACTTTCCTTTGCTTCCAAAGCATTGCAGTAACTCTTACGACTTAGAGCGTCTGCGACTACGTTGGCTTTTAGGGATGGTAGTGGATTCCAAGATTATAATCCTTGATCGTTCTAACCATCTTCTCTGCCTCATGTTCAAATCGATGGGTGAAGATATACTTTAGACTCTTATGATCTGTGTAGACTTCACAGCGATCACCGATGAGGTAATGACGCCAAATCTTTAAAGCATGCACTACGGCAGCTAATTCCAGATCATGAGTAGGGTAATTCTCCTCGTGAGGTCTCAATTGCCTTGATGCATAAGCGGCGCTCTTCCTTCTTGCATCGACGCATCCTAATCCTTGACGTGAAGCATCACAATAGATATCGAAATCCTTGCGAATATCTCGCAAAATCAGCACTGGGGCTGAAGTCAAACGCTTCTTCAGTTCTTGAAAACTTTCCTCACAGGCTGGAGTCCAAGTAAACTTTTTCTCCTTCTTCAACAATTGCGTAAGAGGTTTGGCAATCGATGAGAATCCTTGATAAAACGGCGGTAATAACTCGCCATTCCCAAGAAATCGCGAACTGAAGTTACGCTTTGGGTCGCTCCCAATGTAATATCGCTTTAACTTTACCGGTCAATCGCTACTCCTCATTGTTATCACATGACCAAGGAAATCCACTTCCTTCTTCCAAAAATCACACTTACTGAACTTGGCATACAGCTGATGCTCTCTGAGTTTTTCCAATATTATCCTTAAATGTTCGGCGTGTTCTTCCTCCGACTTGGAGTACACTAGAATATCATCAATGAACACAACTACGAACTTGTCCAAATATTCCATGAATATTTTATTCATCATGTTCATGAAATAGGCAGGGGCATTAGTCACACCAAAGGACATGACTAAGAACTCATAATGTCCATACCGTGTTGAGAACGCGGTCTTCGGTATATCCTTAGGACAAATCTTTAGCTGGTGGTAACTTTGATCGCAGTCGATCTTTGAAAACACTCGGCTCCTTTCATCCGATCAAGCAGATCATCTATCCGGGGTAGTGGGTACTTGTTCTTGATGGTAACTTCGTTGAGAGAACGGTAATCAATACACATCCTCATACTTCCATCTTTCTTCTTGACAAACAACACTGGCGCTCCCCATGGCGACGAACTAGGTCTCACGAAACCTTTCTCAAGAAGTTCTTCTATCTGCTTCTTCATCTCTACCAATTCATCGGCTGGCATCCGATAAGGTCTCTTTGAAATTGGTGCTGTCCACGGCACTAGGTCGATGACAAACTTAATGTCACGATCGGTGGCATTCTGTAACTCCTCCGAAACACATCCAGGTATTCACCGACCACCGTACTTCTTCCAAGGAAAGGGTCTTCAAACTGTTTACTAGCAAATGTCCATCACGAACTGAGGTGGCTAGAAACTCTACCTTGTTTCCTTTGGCATCCTCGACTGTTACGGCTCTTCGGCCACAATCTAGCACGGCTTTGTGCTTGGATAACCAATCCATGCCAAGAATGACATCTAGGGTTTGGGTGTCTAGGACAATTAGGTTGGCTAGAAACTCAACTCGACTATGAGTAACTTAGCTCCTAAACATCCCACTCGGTACTTAGCTCGCTCCAGCGATGGACTAACAGAGTATGCTTAAGTTGCATAACTTCCAAATTATTCTTGGTTGCAAACATTCCGAAACAAATGAATGCGAAGCTCGTAATCAAACAAAAGCGATGCAGTAATCGAGTTAACGAAACTTACCAAGACGACGTCCGTGATTCCTAGGCTCCTTCGAGTGATGTGGTTGACACGGCCTCGATCACCGATGCGGTACTCCTCCGCTTGACCGGTAACTTGTGACGCTCCTTGATTGATGTCCGCGCTGGTGTCTTGGATGGCGTAGCTCCAAGGTTGAAGCGCATCGAGTGATTGTTCCCCTTTGCGGACATTGGTTGGCAAATGTCACGGCCGACGACAGCGCGTAATGCACCTTTGCGCGCTCTGCTGGTTGCTTCTGAATTGGGGTTGACAGTGCGGGGTTGCGGAAATTCGAGCGGTGGGCGGGTATTGAACTTGGTGCGAGTGCTCAACGAAGTGCAGGGTGGAAACTCGTTGAACTGCGCCGCAATCGTTCTTGCCCTCTGCGTGATTGATGGTTCCCTTGCTGAGCCATCCGGCGTTCTGATTATCCTCCGGCTCCTTGCGCTTGTCCTCCAAAACAAAGGCTTTGTTGACCAACTCTTGGAAATCGGGAAAAGTATGGGCGATCAAACCGACTTGTAGCCCGGTGTTTAGTCCTTCAAAAGCGACTCGACGAGCCTTGTCCGTGGCTACATCTTCCGCCGCATAGCGAGCTAGTGTGAAAACTTGTTGAGGTAGTCGACACTAACATAGCTCCTTGCTTGAGCGCGGAACTCATCCTTCTTGGATCGATAATGCCTTCGCAGTGCGTGATAACGCGAAATCTCGCGTAAAATTCCTCCCGGGTGATATCCGTGGCGTTTCATGCGCGGCACGAAGTTCTCCCACCATTCGCGTTGTGCCCTCCATCCGGTGAGTGGCATACAAAACCTTTTCACGATCACGCCTTTGGGTGATCGCGGCTTCCTTCGATAACTCGAGCCAATCATCCGCTTCCTTTGGAGAGACGTGTCCGGAAAATGTTGGTGGACGAGTCCTCATAAATTCTCGCAAGTTTGGATGGTCCATGGTGACCATGAGCGGTGGGCTCCATATCGTTGATTGTTGTTGTTGTTGTTGGCCCGGTTGTTCATAGCTTGCATCCGAGTCATCATAGTGTTCATCAGTGAGTCTGTGGCCGCCATGAAAGCTCCAAAGTTCTCAAGTCAATTGGAGGTGCTTATGGTGAAGCGCTCCTCCTTTGGTTGCTCATTGCTTCTCGTACTGGGTACCGGAACCACTTGCAGTGATCTGACGAGTTTGAACCATCTGGCGAAGCTCCATGGGTTAGATAAGGTAGCAAGCACAAGATAAGTTGAGAACTAAGTAGGGGGTAGGTTAAACCCAACAAAACACAGCTCAAGAAACTCCAATGAAATATCTTTATTAATTAGGGTCTTAGCATGGCTGCAACAGATGCCTAAGGGCCTTTGCAGCTCATACTCGCACACAAAAAGAAACAACGACCTAAGCACACAAAACTACCGCCTAAAGGGCGACTCACTAAACTGAAACTGGCTAAGCCTGAAAAACTGGAACTAAGACCAACTACTCGAGAAAGCCTCCACAACCGCGGCGACGCTCCTGACGGCTGTAGACTCGGAAGTGAGCCGGCATCTTGGCAAACTGATCTTGATGCCACAGAATCGTGTGCAGCGAGGCAGGCGTTCCGGTGCAACCGCTCGGTGGCTCCTCCGCTCTGCATCCTCTTCTGGCTCGACTGGGCCTTCCTCTGGATCTTCTTCAGAGTCCTCCTCGGGGTCTTCCTCTTCGGGGTCTTCCTCTTCTTTAGGGACTTGGTCGTAGAGGATCTCTTGCAGCGTGGCGACCTTCTCTTCAACTCTCTGCAAGGCTTCATAGACATGATCCAGCTCCGTGATGGTTCTCTCCAAGGCTTCCTCTGGCGGCCACGGCGGGCGAGGTGCACGATCGTAGCGTTGCTCTCCTTCGTGGGCGGGTAGCGTCTTGGCAAGTCTACGATCGCAGCTACGGGTGGTAGCGAAGACGGTGTCCAAGCTCCCGTGCGTAGATGTTGCAGATACGCAGCATGGCCAAGCGCGAAGACTCCTGGATACCTTCCAGCCAAGTGATCTTCCTCACAGAGACGTGCGAAGGTTGGCTTGCCTTGTCGTTCCTCCTGGCATAGATCGTCAGGCGACAAATCACTCCACGGTTTTGTCCATTCACCGTCCAGTTGTTGCCGACGTACAGCGGGCGATCAAAACCTCCAAGAACTTGTAGCAACTTCCAAAGCTCGTGGCGTATCCTCCGGTCGCCACCATAGCTCAAGAGGCGAGGCATCTGTCAAGACAGATTTAACAGGTAAGAGCAACTTTAAAACAATGGGAGAGAAGAGATTATAGCAAAAGTTGAGGCGAGAGAGACATGAGAAGAGTTAAGCAATCAATTAACTTTGCAAGTTAATTTTTACTTTAGAAAATAATTTGGACGCTCTAAAGACGGCCAATCTAACTAAGGTCAAGACCTACAGTCAGTATGGCTCTGATACCACCTCGGTCGGGACCCGCATCACGATTCGGAACCCTCTGTGTATACCGCACTAGTCCAGATCACGCTAGTGCACACAGGTTAACATGTAAATATCGATCCACACAAGCGATAAATAAAGTAAACGATTAGTTTGAATAACAAATAAGGGTTTTGACCTTATGGTCGAGTTTACACTTATTAAGCCACGCAGGCTAACGATAAATAAAGCAAAGGCGAGCGAAAACTCAGCGTAGATCCCATCAATTCACCACAGCAACCGATCGATCCGGACCTTAACGAACGATCGGCCTTCCACGAACTCTTCCTCGAAAGCGCGAGACTCCTCCTCTTACAGAGGTTTGGCGCAAGTTTTACAACAAGCGTGAGTACACAACCGTACTCGCAAATCATACCACAGAATGCAATGTATAGATGCAGGCTTATTCCAAAGAAAAAAGCTTCCGTGGTTCTTTTGCATAAAAGCAACATTTGCAATTGAATACGAATAATAGATTGAAGCATAATTCAAAACAAATAAACAATATTAATTTAACAGTTGTTTCCACAAAGACACATAGCTAAACAGATTATTTCACATAGCCATATGATTGAGGTCACACAGCTCCCATCCCAACATTTTATGAAAACTACCCCTCGTGTGAAATCCCCGAGCATGTCCATGATCATGACGCGCTATTCGAATAGATTGTTAACACTCTGCAGAGGTTGTACACTTTACCCACAAGATACAACTAGTGTAGCAAGCACCAATCGTAACAAAACAGTTCGGAAACTTCATCTCAAACATTGACATTCCCGGTGTGCCTACAAACCGCTATACCGACTCACATAGAATTGGTATAACACACACCGCCGACGGGGAAGACGAATCGCCCCGCGATGCAACCACCAAGTAGTCACACCTCCACCTGTCACACACCCTAACCTATCCACACGAACATCAATGCGAGAATCCATAACTTACTAAGTTAGGCCCGTCCCATACCGGGCATGTGGTCGTCTGATGAAGGCTCGATTCAATGGCGCACAAAGTTAAGTCCTTAATTGACCAAGACAAGACTTCCATGTTCTAACTAAGTCACAAAGATTATCATTCCCATCACATAGACCACCATGTCACACAGTCTCCACCACTAGCCTCAGTCTAAATCCTTTACCACCCAGTTGGTTTTAGTGCAACACATGCCATTACGAAGTAACAACACATAGCACACAGTTTTACACGAAGTTCCATAGTCACTTAGTCATAATTAATATTTGCAACCTACATGTGATGTGAGACTCGTAGCATGACTAAGCAATTGTACTCACATCTAACCAACCCACGTTGGTGCTATAATATTACCAACTCAACCAATCTAGGGTGACAAGGAATTATGACATACAAGGCCAAGCTGTGATAACAATTTGGATAATAACTATGCCCAAAGCATTTAAATAATTAATTAAAATATAATGCAATAATTTAACACAAAGTACTTTGAAAACTGGGTTCAAGATGATCAAAGGTATGACTTGCCTTGGAAAAGGTCTATGTACTGGTCTTGATCTTGGGGTGCTCCTTCTTCCACAAAATTCCCCGACGAATCGACGTCTACTCGCAAACGAAACAAAAACAAACAAAACAAATAAATAACAGAGGCAAAACAAGCTCCAAAAATTAAATAAAAATCTCAGATAAATAGGGCTTGAATTTAGACAAATTTAGAAATTTGAATGGGCTCAATCGGAGTTAGGATGCAAAAGTTATGAGCTTTGGAAGTTTGAAATTACATAAAATGCTGAAAATCAGATTTTATGAATTTACCGAATTATTTTCCTAAAGGAAAATCCGATTTAATGCGCAAGTGACGTCGCGAGATTTAGGAAAAGAATAATAAAGAAATCTCGACATGTGGGACCCACATGTCGAGGCTAAACTCACGTGGACTAGGTCCACCGAGCCTCGGACTCGGTCCGTGGACCCGACCACGCGGCGCCGACGAGAGCGCCGACGCGGCGCCACGTGGGATGACACGCAGCGCGGGCTGATGCCGGCGCCGACGTGGACGGCCACGCGGACCGACGGCGGGCGGCTCGGAACCAAAGGTTCCGCGACGGCGGCGTTTCACCGGCGGTGGTGGTGCTGGGAGGTAGAGGTGCGATGGCAATTCCGATGAGGTGCTCACCGTGGTCGGGACGTCGTGGCGGCGCGGCGAGCGAGAGCGGCGGAGAGGTACGGCTCAACGGCGGCGGCGTTGGAGGGTTCTCCGGCGGCGGCGACGGCTCGAGATGCGCGGCGCGCGGCGATCGAGGGTGGCCTCCAACGGCGACGGGAGGGCCGAACGGCGCAGAGGCGACGAACTCCGCCGGCCGGCGGCAAGACGGCACGACGGCGCCCGGGGTGTTTGGCGGCGCGGTGGCGGCGGCTAGGGTTTTCGGGGGCGGCGAGGCTCGGGGTGCAGGGCACGAGGGTCCTCGGGGCCTTAAATAGCCCCGGGAGGCGTGTCCGCGAAGGACACGGCGCGGCGGCGGCAAAATCGGGCGGCGGGCGGAGTCCGTCTCGGAGACGACGGTGATGTGGCGGTCGGGGCCCACCTGTCGGCGGCAGTGGCTCGGACGCGGGCGCGTGCGAAAGCGGTGCGGTCACGAAGCGGACTCAAGATCTGACCGTCCAGATCTAATCGAACGGTCCACAATAAAAAGAACGTTCGGAACCTCCGTTTACCTCACGCACATCGGTAGTTCTGCTCGCTGATCCAACGGCGAGAGTGAACGGGCAAACCCGGAGAGAGAGAGAGAAGAGAGGTCGACGGTGGGGTTGAAAAGCATCTAGGCCCTAAAAATATGTTTTGGTAATTTATGATAATATGTGAAAATGGGACTTATTGGTTTCTTGAGTTTTACAAGGACTAGTCCCATTGGAAAAGATGATCTTGAAGATGCATGCTAAAAGTTCTATGAAGATCAAGTACACTCAAGGATAAGGTACAAGTGGTTTTGAAATTTTTTTACCAGTCGAGGAGAAATAGATGGAAGACCGGATGATAGGTTAAATGTCGTACTATTAAGAGGATCATGTCCTGTAGCTTGAAGACATGTTTTGTGCTTTATGGATCAATTTAGGATCATGCATGCATAAGGATTCTCTCTCAAATCAAATTATGCCTTTGTCAGGACAATCGGTAGTACCGGCGTTATGCATGCGGTACTACCGCACTCGGTTGTTCCGATCGTTAGTTGGCGGTATGTTTTACTGAGAATCTCCTTTTGGTTTGGTGCCAAAACCTAAGCGGTAGTACCGCCGATGTTCATGCGGTATGACCGATATACTGGTAGTACCGCAGTACTAAGCGGAACTACCGCATGCGGTTATTCGAATGAGAAGCGGTATGTTTTTTCCAGTGCACCTCTTTTCTCTCTTTGGAAACGGTAATACCGCACTCTCTTGCGTATGACCGCTCTGCTGGTAGTACCTCTTGTCGATTGGCGGTAGTACCGCTCTGGCGGCTAAAACGGCTATGTCGGTCATTTAATGCGCTGTTCTAGCCGTTCTTTGTAGTGGTTGGAGAAGTGCGGTAGTACCTTCCTTGCATGGCGTGGTAGTACCGCATATGGCTGAAAAAATAGGTTTTCTTCTCCAACGGATCTAATTGTTGTTGGGGTATAAATACTTCCCACCTGCTCAAGGGCGAGTGTGCTAGACCACATTTAACATCTTTAGAGCCTTGTGCATTCTTTCAACTCCTCAAGAACTCATTTTGTTCACTCTTTGAGAGGTTGTTGAGCTCATTCAAAGTGCATTCATCATTCTAGTTGATCCTATTGCACTTGAGTGTCGCTCAGAAGGTCTTGGTTTGTTACTCTTGGAGTTTTGCCGAACTCCTAGGCGGCTTGACGGTGATTGCACGGTGATCTCTTCAAGAAGATTGTGAAGAGGCCCGGTGCCCATATTGTGAGTGGTTTGGTGTTCACCATCTCGGTGGAGGAAGAACAACCAATAGTGATCGAGGAAAGGCTTAATTGGTGGAGCCGGCTTGATTGGTTCAAGCTCCCTCAACGTGGACTAGTGAAGACCGGCAAGTCTTCGATACCACGGGAAAACATCGTTGTCTCTTTGTGGTTATTTCTAGTCTTTACTCTTCCGCATTTATATTTCTAGCTTGATCTTTGTGCTTGTATTGCTTAGCTAGGAGTATAACTTGTTTAGATTAAATTGTTAATTAGCCTAACTCTGATTTTTGTGAAAAAGTTTAAAGACCTCCTATTCACCCCCCCTCTAGTCGGTTATCCTTGATCCTACAAGTGGTATCAGAGCTTGGTCTCTCAATTTGTTAGACTTTACCGTCTAAGAGAGAAAGGATGGCTAGTGAGGGTATGCATATAGGAAAGGCTCCCTTGTTTGATGGCTCAAATTATTCTTATTGGAAAATTAGAATGTCTATTTTCTTAAAAGCCATGAGTCGAACATATGGAAAATTGTAAACGAGGGTTACGTTATGCCTCTTGATCCAACAATTCTCACGGTTCAAGATGAACGTAATGCTCATTTAGATGCCCAAGCTATGAATGCTCTCTTTGGTGCTTTGAACGCGGATGAATTCAATAGGGTGAGCAATTTGGAAACCGCTCATGCTATTTGGACTACCCTCTCCGAAATTCATGAGGGCACATCCACGGTCAAAGAAGCCAAATTGCATAGGCCGGATTAAATATGAGACATTCATAATGTTGCCTCATGAAAACATCACCGAGATGTACTCAAGACTCAACAACATTGTGAATGAACTCAAAGGCCTTGATACTAACCTTCTTGATGTTGATGTTGTGCGCAAAATGCTTAGGGCCCTTCCGGATAAATATGAGACGTTGGTGACATTATTTCTCAACTCTCCCGAGTTGCCAAGAATGACACCAACCGGACTTTTGGGCAACCTCATCACTAACGAGCTATACAAGAAGGACAAGGAAGAGCTATTGGAATCATCTTCATCCAAGAAGAAAATTACCGCTTTCAAAGCTAAAGCGGAATCAAGTGATGATGAAGATGAAGAAGAAGACTCGGATGAGGAGTACGCTCTTCTTGTGAGGAAAATGAAGAAATTCATGAGAAGACGCCCACATCGAAACTTCAACTTCAACAAATTCAAGAAAGGACAATCTTCAAGTGACAACAAGCGATATAGCAACATTCGTTGTTATGGATGTGATGAAAAAGGGCACATAATCTCAAATTGCCCCAACAAGAAGGATGACAAAGATAAATCATCAAAGAAGAAAGAATTCGATGGAAAGAAGAAGCTTTTCAAAAGGCTTCACAAAAAGGGCAAAAATGAAGCTCATATTGGAGAATGGGATTCACGAAGAATATTCGGATTCGATTCCGAATCAAGTGATGAAGAGTCTTCTAAGAAAAGAGGACTTGTCGGCATCGCCATAAAGGAAGCTCCATCACTCTTCTCGTCTCCTACATGTCTTATGGCAAAAGGAGATAAGGTAAAATCCTTTGATGATGATGCTCCTTCATATGATGAACTAATGGACATGGTAGAAGATTTAAATGAATATGTTGGAAAGGAGAAATCTAAATTTAAAGTCTTAAAAAGGAGTATATCTCTCTAAAAACTCTTATGAGGAGCTAAAGGAAGCTCATGATTCTCTCTTTCCAAAGATATAGAAAAATCACATTCACATATTGGTATTACGTGTGATTTAATAAATGAGATGCATAGAGTAGAAATTATACCAAATGCAAAATCCATGTCTAGTACTTCTACTTCTTGTGATGATTTGCTATCCATGCCTTGTTACTCAAATAATAATTCAATTGCAAATACTTGTGATCCTTTGCTAATTGTTGAAAATCATGAGTTAAAAGAGCAAGTCACCAAGCTAAGCAAGAGCTTAGAAAGATGCTTCAAGGGTAAAGCAACCCTTGACAAATTATTGAGTGAGCAAAGGTGCTCATTCAATAAGGAAGGACTTGGGTATGTACCCAAGAAAGGTAAGAAACCGGTTAACAAGCCTCCAAGGTTTGTTAAGCAAAATGGTAAATATTGCAATAAATGTGGTAAGATAGGACACATGTCAAATACTTGTTTAAATATTAATGTTAAAACCTATGGCATTTATGATTCTTGCTACATGCTTAAGAAATCCATTGATGGTAAAATAATTGCAAGATTTATTGGCACTTCGATTTTAGGCGCTAAAAAGAATGCTATTTGGGTGCCTAAAACCTTGGTCACTAATCTCCAAGGACCCAAACAAATTTGGGTACCTAAAAGAAATTGATTCTTGTTTTGTAGGTGAACTACAAGACCGGTGGAAAACATTGGGTGCTTGATAGTGGATGCACTCAACACATGACCGGTGATAGAAAAATGTTCACCACATTCGAGAACGTAAAGGAAGTGACAAGATCACCTTTGGAGATAATAGTAAAGGAAAGGTAATAGGATTGGGTAAAATTGCTATCTCAAATGACCTTTCCATTTCGAATGTATCTTTAGTTGAATCACTTAATTTCAATTTATTATCCGTTGCCCAAATTTGTGATCTTGATTTAATCTGCTCCTTCTCAAATGAAGGTGTGTCAATTTCAAGTGTAAAGGATAATGCTTTAGTTTTCAAAGGCTTTAGATTTGGAAATCTTTACTTGGTTGATTTTTCCACAAATGCTTCATGCTTACAAACTTGTTTAATTGCAAAAACTTCTTTGGGTTGGCTTTGGCATAGAAGGCTAGCTCATGTTGGCATGATTCAACTTAAAAAGCTTTTCAAACATGATCTAGTCGTTGGCTTGAAAGATGTGAAGTTTGAGAAAAATCGACTTTGTAGTGCTTGTCAGGCCAGTAAACAAGTCGCAAGCTCTCATCCTTCCAAGAGTATCATGTCAACTTCTAGACCATTGGAACTCTTACATATGGATTTGTTTGGGCCAACAACCTATAAGAGTATCGGGGGAAATAGCTATTGTTTAGTTATCGTAGATGATCACTCTAGATATTCATGGGTGTTCTTTCTAGATGACAAGAGCGAAACCTCCAAATTTTCAAAACTTTGCTAAAAGGGCTCAAAATGAATTTGATTTCAAAATAAAGAAAATCAGTAGTGATAATGGTTCAGAGTTCAAAAATACTAAAGTTGAAGACTTTTGTGATGAACTTGGAATAAAGCACAATTTTCCACGACCTACACTCGGAGCAAAATGGAGTTGTAGAAAGGAAAATCGTACATTAATTGAAATGGCTAGGACAATGCTTGATGAATATAATACCTCAGATAGTTTTTGGGCGTACAATTAACACCGCTTGTCATGCCATAAATCGTCTCTATTTGCATCGCCTTTTGAAAAAGACTTCCTATGAACTCATTGTTGGAAGAAAACCGAACATCTCTTATTTTCGAGTTTTCGGTTGTAAGTGTTACATTTTGAAGAAAGGTGTTCGTCTTTCAAAATTTGATAGTCGTTGCGATGTTGGCTTCTTACTTGGGTATTCATCTAATAGTAAAGCATACCGTGTCTTCAACAAAACTCCGGTTTAGTTGAGGAAAGACATGATGTGCAATTTGATGAAACTAATGGCTCTCAAGAAGAGCATGAGAATTTGGATGATGTAGGTCATGAAGCACTAAGAAAAGCAATGGAATACATGCAAATAGGTGACATCAAGCAGAAGATAATCCATCATCTTCCACTCAAGTTGAGCCTTCCACCTCTTCCTCAAGTCAAATACAACTAAATGGAGAGGACAATAAGGAAGATGATCAACCATCAAACCTACCACCAAGAATTCACAATGCAATTTCAAAAGATCATCCAATAGATCAAATATTGGGAGATGTAAGTAAGGGTGTTCAAACTCGATCTCGTGTTGCTTCATTTTGTGAACATTACTCTTTTGTCTCTTCACTTGAGCCAAAGAATATAGATGAAGCACTTGAAGATTCGGATTGGATGATTGCAATGCATGAAGAGCTCAATAATTTCATTCGAAACAAAGTTTGGACATTAGTGGATAGACCCAAAGAACACAATATCATTGGTACAAGATGGGTGTTTAGAAACAAGCAAGATGAAAATGGCATGGTAGTAAGAAACAAAGCAAGATTGGTCGCACAAGGTTTTTCACAAGTCGAAGGTTTGGATTTTGGTGAAACTTTTGCTCCGTAGCTAGACTTGAGTCAATTCGTATACTACTTGCTTTTGCATCATGCTTTTGATATTAAATTATTTCAAATGGATGTCAAAAGTGCCTTTTTAAATGGAAAAATATCCGAACTTGTGTTTGTTGAACAACCACCCGGTTTTGAAGATCCTAAGAATCCTAATCATGTCTATAAACTCTCCAAGGCGCTCTATGGTCTTAAACAAGCTCCTAGAGCATGGTATGAACGCCTCGAGATTTTCTAGTTTCAAAAGGGTTCAAAATTGGGAAAATTGATTCAACCTTGTTCACCAAAATCTTAGATGATGATTTCTTTGTATGTCAAATTTATGTTGATGATATCATTTTTGGATCTACTAATCAAGACTTTTGCAAAGAATTTGGTGATATGATGTCTAGGGAATTTGAAATGTCCATGATTGGAGAGCTTAGCTATTTCCTTGGACTTCAAATCAAGCAACTCAAAGATGGAACTTTTGTAAGTCAAACAAAGTATGCAAAGGACTTGATCAAGAGATTTGGCATGGAAGATGCAAAACCTATCAAGACTCCCATGGCAACCAACGGTCATCTCGACCTTAATGAGGGAGGTAAATCGGTAGATTTAAAGCTTTATAGGTCTATGATTGGTAGTTTACTTTATCTTACCGCATCTAGGCCCGATATCATGTTTAGTGTTTGCATGTGTGCACGGTTTCAAGCATCTCCAAAAGAGTGTCATTTAATGGCCGTAAAAAGAATACTAAGATATTTAAAGCATTCCTCTAGTTTTGGCCTATGGTTCCCTAAAGGTGCTAAATTTGATTTAATTGGATACTCGGACTCCGATTATGCGGGTTGCAAAGTGGATAGAAAAAGCACCTCGGGAAATTGTCAATTTTAGGAGATCTTTAGTATCATGGTCATCCAAGAAACAAAACTCCATAGCTTTATCCACCACCGAAGCCGAATATGTCTCCGCGGGTAGTTGTTGTGCTCAATTGCTATGGATGAGGCAAACCCTGATGGATTATGGAATTAAAATTAATAAAATGCCTCTTTTGTGTGATAATGATAGTGCGGTGAAAATAGCAAATAATCCTGTTCAACACTCAAGAACCAAGCATATCGACATTCGCCACCATTTCTTGAGAGATCATGTGGGCAAGGGAGATATTGAAATTAGCCACATCCGAACCGAAGATCAATTAGCGGACATTTTCACCAAACCATTAGATGAAGGCCGGTTTTGCAAATTGAGAAATGAATTAAATGTCATAGACTATTCAAACATTTATTGAAATTTTTTGCCTCATGCATTATGTTTGTTTTGATGTTTCTCAAAAGTTTTTATAAGAAAAATATTTTCAAAATGTTATAACGATTTTCTATGTTCATAAAAATATGTTCTTATATAGACATTAGTCTATTCTATGCATAATGATCCCTAATGTCTCTTAAATTGATTGCAAAACTAAGGGTCATTTGCAAATAATCTCATCTCACCTTTATCCGTAATCGTCTTTGAAGTTCCGGGATAATCGGTATGACCGGGCGAGTTATGTGCGGTATGACCATGATGCGGTACTACTGGTACAAAACCACGGTACTACCGCTTATGTATTACCGACGGTCAAAGGGCGGAACTACCGCTTCAGTTTCGAAAGAAAAGTAACCCCAGAGGTCATTTTTCTCCCGTGTCTCTCTTCCTTTTCTCTCTCTTCTCTTTCTCTCCCGAAAATCCTCTCTCCCAAAATTCCTTTCCACTCGGTTGTTTCTCAAATCTTGGTGAACCCTTGCATCTCTAGGGTTTAACTCCTCCATCTCTCAAGGTAAAACATCCTTAATCCTCGTTTTACCGTTTGATTCAAACCCTAGGTCACTCTCTAGTTGATTTGAAATGCGGATGTTTTTGTGTGATTCTAGTTGGGCAAAATAGCAAGATTGGTGTTTAATGATGTTAGTACATCTATTTCTTGGATTCAAACCAAAAGAAACATCAATTTTTGGTTAGATTCACTGCCCAAGGTCGCAGTCTGTAAAAGCGGTACTACCGCGTTCATACGCGCGGAATTACCGGGGAACGGTAATACCGGCCAGACAATGGCGGTACTACCGCACCTCGGTACTACCGGCTGAGGAATTGCGGTACTACCGATTTTACTGACAGAACAGAAAATCATTCAAATTCAAATTAACTCCAGATTGCTTGATCTTTTGAACTTCTTGTAACCTATCCTCTCTTTGCAAAGATGCCAAGGACAAGATTGGGAACGCGTCAAGGGCAATCTTCCTCTCTACCTTCTGCCGACCCTTTGGATGATCCATCAGGCAAAGGAAAAGGGCCTGCAACAGATGGCTCCGAAAGTGAGGAAGGGTCTCTTCCTCATGAGTCAGGTTCTGATTCCGAGCCTGACACAGAAGAAGAAACCCAGGCTCAATCAGATGAAGAGATGGAAGATCCAGAAGAACCTCAAATTGATCTCAGGCTCATATCAGCTGATGATTATGCAATCTTGAGACACAAAGATCAATATCTTCTGCCCTCCAACTCAATCAATCCCAGATTCCACACCAAGTTCCAAGAGCAAGTCTATGAGCAGATTTATGATCATCACAGGAAGTTTGCAGATCATAAATGCATAAAATGGTCACACATAAACTCCCTAGAAAAATATGATGGAGTGTATCGTCTTTTTCAGCAAGTTGGTCTTCATGATTTTGTGGCTCTCAGAAATGACTATGATGAAGAAATCATAAGACAATTCTATGCTACTTTGTATGTATCTCCTGACTTTAAGAAAATGAAGTGGATGACAGTTACACGGTATGTGGAGTGCACTAAGGGTGATTTTGAGCGTGTACTGAGGATGCACTCTGGAAATTGGGATAAGCTTTTTGACAGACCAGCTCTACTTGTTCTGCGCCAGACGAGTTTTATGATCAGAATGTCAGGTACACTCCAGGGAAAATTCATGGCTTGCTACCTATTCCCAGTTTGATTAATAGGATTATTAATCACACTTTTCTTCCCAAGAGTGGTAATTTTGATGCTGTTCGAGGACATGTTTGGAATATCATTGATAATATTATGCATGGGAGAAAGTTTGATGTTGTGGATGTCATCATCAGGGGAATTGTCTCTTCTAAGAATGACAGGGTAAAGCGGATTTATCATGCTCCTTACATCATGGCCCTAATTCTTAGTAAGATTGAATATCGAGGTGGTTTGGGATCACCTCATAAGTTTTACAAACCCGCAGAAAATCCCCATTCGATTTCGAGCACAAGCGAGCACAGCAAGCACAAGAAGAAGAAATCGCGGAGGAGGCGGTGCAGAAGGCTCTCACAGTCAAGCTACTCTTGCTCGATTCTTACCACTCGACTCTCATTCTTAATAACTGTCTGATTGAAAGTCTCTCACAGGAGATGAGGCGATTCTTCAGACTTTGAATGAGACTAACAACGGACTTGCCGTCCGACAGAGCGATTGACTCTATGGAACAGCGTCTTCCACCTCTTCCACGTCCTTCGTCTCCAATACGGTTCAGCGTCGTCGCCTCATACTGTTTCCCGGTCTCTCCGGCTCCAGCGGCCAGCTCACGCTTCTCAAGATCCCGCCTTTTTCCCGGTCTCTTGGCTCCGGCGGCTTCAACTCCCCGCTCTCAGATCCAGTACGCTTGATGTTTGTTTTGGTACTTTGATGCCAAAGGGGAGAAGTAGAAAGTAGCTTTAAGGATTATGGGTGTCGACTTTATAGTCTTTTGTTGTTTTAGTGACTTCATCCTAATATTACCTTGTTCGAACTTGTTGGTTGTCTTAATTATCAAATGTGATATTATCTCTCTGAAATTTCAGTATATGACAATTCCTTATCATTGCAAATTGTTTCTCGGTCCAACAAGTCAAAAGAAACTCACAAAATTTTGTCATAATTCTCTTCATGTGCTCTCAAAATGTTCTATCTATTTCATGCACATGTTTAGGGAGCTTTCTTTACATTAAGTCATCAAAAGAATATACACTTGTTTCACAATCTTGGATATTTTCAAAACTCCTCTTCTCACACATTAACTAGGTTGTCATCAATTACCAAAAGGGAGATTGAAAGCATCTAGGCCCCTAAAAATATGTTTTGGTAATTTATGATAATATGTGAAAATGGGACTTATTGGTTTCTTTGAGTTTTACAAGGACTAGTCCCATTGGAAAAGATGATCTTGAAGATGCATGCTAAAAGTTCTATGAAGATCAAGTCAGACTCAAGGATAAGGTACAAGTGGTTTTGAAATTTTTTTACCTGGCCCGAGGAGAAATAGATGGAAGACCGGATGATAGGTTAAATGTCGTACTATTAAGAGGATCATGTCCTGTAGCTTGAAGACATGTTTTGTGCTTTATGGATCAATTTAGGATCATGCATGCATAAGATTCTCTCTCAAATCAAATTATGCCTTCGTCGGGACAATCGGTAGTACGGCGTTATGCGTGCGGTACTACCGCACTCCGGTTGTTCGGCCGTTAGTTGGCGGTATGTTTTTACAGAGAATCTCCTTTTGGTTTCGTGCCAAAACCTAGCGCGGTAGTACCGCTTGGTGTTCATGCGGTATGACCGATATCTGTAGTAATCTGCAGTACTAAGCGGAACTACCGCCGCATGGTTATTCGAATGAGAAGCGGTATGTTTTTTCCAGTGCACCCTCTTTTTCTCTCTTTGAAACGGTAATACCGCACTCTCCTGCGGTATGACCGCTCTGCGATAGTACCTCTTGTCGGTTGGCGGTAGTACCGCTCTGGCGATTAAGCGGCTATGTCGAGTCATTTAATGCGCTGTTCTAGCCGTTCTTTGTCAGAGTGGTTGGAGAAGTGCGGTAGTACTTCCTTGCATGGCGGTAGTACCGCATATGGTCAAAAATAGGTTTTTCTTCTCCAACGGATCTAATTGTTGTTGGGGGTATAAATACTTCCCACTGCTCAAGGACAGTGTGCTAGACCACATTTAACATCTTTAGAGCCTTGTGCATTCTTTCAACTCCTCAAGAACTCATTTTGTTCACTCTTTGAGAGGTTGTTGAGCTCATTCAAAGTGCATTCATCATTCTAGTTGATCCTATTGCACTTGAGTGTCGTCAGCGAAGGTCTTGGTTTGTTACTCTTGGAGTTTTGCCGAACTCCTAGAGGCGGCTTGCGGTGATTGCGGTGATCTCTTCAAGAAGATTGTGAAGAGGCCGGTGCCCATATTGTGAGTGGTTTGGTGTTCACCATCTCCGGAGTGGAGGAAGAACAACCAATAGTGATCGAGAAAGGCTTAATTGGTGAAGCCGGCTTGATTGGTTCAAGCTCCTCAACGTGGACTAGTGAAGACCAAGCAAGTCTTCGATACCACGGAAAACATCGTTGTCTCTTTGTGGTTATTTCTAGTCTTTACTCTTCCGCATTTATATTTCTAGCTTGATCTTTGTGCTTGTATTGCTTAGCTAGGAGTATAACTTGTTTAGATTAAATTGTTAATTAGCCTAACTCGATTTTTGTGAAAAGTTTAAAGACCTCCTATTCACCCCTCTAGTCGGTTATCCTTGATCTCTGAGGGTCCACTTGTCGATGGGAGCGGCTCGCGCACGGCGAACCAGGCGCGCATGAGCTCAATGGGCGGGGACAATGGGCCGGAGGTTTGGATTTCGGCCCAAAGGATTAACTGAGATTATAAATAGCTTTTCTATTTTAGAAAATACCAGAAATTCAAATAGGCAATAGAAAATAGCAAATGAACTCAGAAAAATTCTAGAAAAATCTAGAAAATATATCTGAGCACATAGAACCCAAATAAAATAGTTTTGGCTATTGTTCATGTTGGGATTGTTCACATTAAATATTTTTGATTGTAAAGTCCAATATTAAGCTTTTGAAGTTAAAATCAAATAAAATCCAAATGGTGAATTTTCTCCCTACTAACTATTAAAAGATTTTTAAGCTCTGGAAATTGGGATGTTACATTCGTCCCACGTGGGATAATTCCCAGCTGGACTAGGATCTACAAAGGAGAATACTAACAAGGTTGAGTACAAATTAATGTACTCAGCAAGCATTAATAGCAAAAATGCACTATATGACTCATCTCTGTTCTTTACTTCATTTTCTAGCTCATCTTTGCTTCTGAAAATAATTCATTAAGACATTAAGTGGCAAATTTTAATTATGAAAAGACTACTAGTCACTCGAAGAGAAGAAAGACCCCTAGTGGTTCCCGTATGCTCCAATCCAGGAGTCAGGCATGAAATCATGATTTTATTTAGCACTGCGCAGGCTTTGTACCACTTTACCCATAGCTACTCTGAACTCTCTTGAACTGGGTCCACCGCATTTCCTTTGATGCGACTTCGAGTTCAGAATACAGAACGTTTTCCAGGTTACGTGATTAAGTCTCCACCCATTATTTTTAAATCGGTGTCTGAGCGCACCTGATCCTCTCACCGAGTTCCAACAATGTTGGTTGGGGCGTTCATCTCTCCTATGCCCCAACACTCCACCTGTTGCGCTACTATAACACCTTGGACTCCCTCAGTTCCGGACTTATCCTACCGGCCCCTGAGTTCATCATCCCTACACCACCCATGCAATATTACTTACCCGATGTGGAGAGGACAAATCACGTAACAAGGTAGCATTTTCTGCCCGTCGAAACAGGAAAATGGTTGGCACTTAAATACGACATCTGATCCGGGTGAGAGTTTTGTTGGTCCTTATATACTAACCCTAAATAAAGAGGTCCCACCTCTTACCACATCATCATCATTTTCTCATCGCCTCCCCTGCCCTGGGCCCCCTTTACCAGCCACAATATTAACTCTTCACTTACCTTCTTCATCTTTCTGAATTCTTGCATCTTTACCTCATCTATTTGATTTAGTTTTGAGATATAGTTTTGATGCAATACATATATATAAGAGGTAGCGATATACGATTTACATTTAATATAACTATATTTATGTTCAATGTAATAGCTTGCCTTGTAATCGTAGAAGAGCGTCGTTGAAGAAATCCGTATCAACTACTCACGCCAAAGGTTCGTTTCGTCTGCAATTACGCGACGGCTTAATAGTAATACATAATTAAATACTTAGTTGAATTTTGAGTGACATACTTGAGCATAAGTTAGTGCATTTTATTTTGTTAGCAAATTTTAATTTAACGACCATTATCGGGTCCCTGCTCTGTTAGCACTGCCCTAGCGTGGCCGCTCTACAGTTAATCCACCCTAGGGTTGAGCTGTCGAAACAAGCGTTCAACGCACGGAAAATAAAATACTACTCGCGTTTGTATTTTATTAAGTCTATCAAATTTTATTTGCGCAAATACGTCTATGTGACTTTATGTAAGGGTGCACACGCTTATTTAATTCTCTACCTAAACTCGGGATCGCTTCAATTTAATTAAATTAGCACGACTAACACATTCATCCTGTCAGATTATTTGCTTAATACATCTAGGTTTGTTACGCACGCATTATTACTTTTTATTAACCAAATTAATGATACACTATCTTATTTTAATAACTACTCAATAGATGGGTGTTAAGACGGGTTAGCCCGATGCGACCTAAGCGAAATCATTTGATCGCCCAAATACGTAGCGCTAACATATATTCAATTTATTGCTAACTTCTGCTGCTATAGGCATAGACTACCCCAATTTACTTGAAGTTATACGATTTTTCTTACAATTTTTCCTTACTTGAATGCCTAGACCCAAATTCTAATCCTAAATCCCCTAATTACCTCTCTCCGCACCTAACCCTAATTCTAATTTTCACCTAACCTCTAATTCCACTTAACCTCTCACCTCCCTCTCTCTCTCTCTCTCTCTCTCTCTCTCTCTCTCTCTCTCTCTCTCTCTTATGTTCCCCATCCGGCCAAAATACCCCTGGCTCTAATGCCTCCTCTTCTTCTCCCCCAAACCACTTCCTCCTCCTCCATTCTTGGTGCCGCCATCGACCCTGCGCCGCGCCCTAGGCTCGCCCCGGCCGTCGCGCGCCTCGGTTCCTCGGCCTTCAAGCGAGCCCTCGCCTTGGCTTCACCTCCTCAAGCCGCGCCGCTCTGTTTTCCCCCTCTGCTACTCCCCCTCGGTCGCCTTCTCCTGGCGTGGCCAGAGGCCAGCGCCGCCTCCTGGTGCGACCGGCCTCCATGGCACGCCGCCTCTATACTCCTGGCGCCACCATCCTGTGGCGCAACCGCCGGCACTGGCCCGCAGCTCCTACTCGCCCGCACGCCACCAGCCCGATCCGGCTTCTCCCCTACGGCTACGCCGCCGGCTCCGGCCTCGGCCCTCTCCCAGGGCTCGCGTCGCTCCTCCCTTAACCCCGCCGGCCCGGCCTACGGCCGTCGGCCCTGGCGTCTCTACGCCTACACTCCTCCTAACCCTAACCTCCCTTCAAACTAATGCTTTGATTTGATTGATTAATTATGTTGATTTCATTATACCGATGTGGGTTTATTGTGCTTATGCATGAGCAATTGAGTCTTGGATGTGGCTATGAGGCTTGCTACGGTGGTGATGGAGGTTCGCCGCGGCTCAGATCGAGGTATCTCCTCCTATCCTCTCTCGCCCCTTCCCTATTGCTCTGTGATGATCATTGATGCTCGAGAGCTAGGTTTTGATGCTACCGTGATGGAATAGACGCCATCGATGGTTACTTGGGCATGGTTAAGTTATCCGTGGATTTTCGGATGGGGCAAAAAGGAATATGGGGTGATGATGGTGTACCTTGATGAGTTCATTTTGGAAATGGAACAGCGGTGGTGCTCTCGGGTGGTTCTTGTTAGTCCCTTTGTTGCGGCTTGGCTTGATCTCCAGTGGCGTTGTCGGTTGTGGGTCGCCTCCGTCGCCCCGCCCGCCGGTCTTGCTCTTCTCCCTTGCTCCTCCGGTCTTCCTCCCGGCTCCCAGCTCCACGATGTTGTGGTCTTGGCTCTCGGTGAGAAGAAATGAGAGGGGAACGACGTGGTGTCTTTGCTCTGTGTGTGCTGGCTTTCATTGGTGTGAGATGGGGAGATGGTTTTGGGGAATGCATTTGGTCGGGAGGCAGCCCCTTATCCCCATTCCTTTGCCCTTATCCCCATTCCTAGACTTGATATTTCGGGATGTTTTCATCTCTCTGCTCTCTCTCTCTCATTCCCGTTGACTGGTAATCTTGATGGACCTCCTGTTCGGATGAAGCTTCTACTATTATTGGCTTATGGACCTTGGGTCCAAACGTGGGCTTTAAGTCGGTTTTGGATGATTGGTCGAGGTAGGTCGGTAAAATGTGGGTATCGATTCTAATATTGCCGGATGATGAGGCCCACTGAAGTATGACAAAATCGAATGACTTTGGGTGGTCTAGATATCTTAACGACTAAGGGGCCGACTAACTCTAGTTAGTATGGATACCTTGGTAGTCAAGGGACCGACTGTTCAGGTTGTTCCGGGTATCCTACTGCACTTTAGGGAATTCTGGCAGCAATACTCTCCCTCTCAACTCTTATTTATTGCTCTCAATTTGGCTTGCTAATTGTTTTATGCATTTCTTGGCGAGCGATGGAAATGGATCGATGGACGGTTCGATAGATTGATGATCAATGGATGAGGATACAAGGAGGGCTTCGGCAGTATGAATGCAATAATTTAGATTGTAATTTTAATTAGATGCTGTACTTTATATTTCAATCTGTTGTAAATAATTGTTGTTATTTACATTGTAATTAATTGTGAATTTTAATCTTGTGTCAATTGTTGGGTTGTAAAATATGCGGTGTGGAATTTGTACATGGACTGTTTTAATGTTTTCAGTTATAATGGTTTTCGTGATTGAACTCATTGATAAATTATTTGTTGCATTGAGAATGTGTTATATGGTTATTACAATGCTTTATATTGTCTAATGTCCGAATTTAAACAGTTGGTAATTAATCTAGATTATGTTTTGATATTGTGTTAAAGAATTTTAATTACCGCTAATTACTAATTAGTGTTGTTTAACTTAAGCTAATTGTTCGGGTTCTCACAACTGAAAGAATGCAAATGAGTATATTAATTGTTTGCTGTCTTGGAAAACTGAGAAACATACATTAACACATGATGGTTTGTAGCACCTACCACCTGATGTGCAAGAAATCGCCGGTGCCTATTTGTGAATCTGTACTCATATGCATGACAGCGCACGCCCGGATGGATGTACCACCCGACATCCTCTTCACGGCTTCTGAGGTGACCGGAGGCAAAGAATACAGGGAAAACGGATGCTATCAATGATTTTGCCATATTCGAGATATGTGTATCTTTGATTTATCTTATCATAACCTGACATACACACTACCTGGAATTCCAGTTAGGAAAGAAATCTTGCAGGATATAAATCAATCTTCCTATCTTTTTAGAACAATTTTTTAGGCGGAATACTCGACGTTCCATTAAACCAAGGCGGCAGCAGAATCGCTTGCCACCACAGGGATTACATTTTGCTGGGACTGAATCTGGCCAAATCATAAACGCGTCGGGATCCAGCTCAGCACCCAAAGCAGCAAACAGATGATGAGCTATAGAGCTACCTTGTTGCAGGAATGGCCAAATCATAAACGCATCGGGAGCAACAGGTATTTAGCCAAATCATAAACGCATCGGGAGCAACAGGTATTTATTTGGCTCAAAGGTGGGAACAGTTGACCAGTATAGTCTTAACTAATAAAAAAAAAGTTTATTCCTGCGCAGCATAACAATTGTTCGACTCTCGCTCTAGCTTTGTACAAACACTTCACATAATATGAAAATTATTTCATTTATAGTACATGATTGAGTTGTAACACACGTATGTACCGGTGGTGCTAGCCAAATGGGCGGCCTGGCCGGCACGACCTATTCCAGCCTGGCTATTAGATGGGTTGTGTCGTGTCGGCCCACGTGTCGGGGAGACGGCCCAGGCACGACCCGTCGGTCATTCGCGCCGTGCCGGGCCGGCACGAGCCCGTTTGGCCCAGCGGGTCAAGCTGGCCTATTTAGCCTATTTGGCCCGACAGAATAAAAAAAAATCCAAAAAAACTGCTACCCGGCTTGCCCCACCTGCCTGCCCCATTTCTTTTTCCTTCCCCCTGCCTGACATATTTTGTGCTGTGAATGAATGGTATGAACTGTGAATAAATGGTGTGAACTGTGATTGATTCCGATGATTGTATATTTTTTTTATCTTAGATATCAATTTTTGGTTTGCTTGCTTCGATAGTTTGATTTCTGATGAAATGATCATGTGCTTGTTTCTCTGACTTCCGAGCTAATGTTCATCGGTACATGCATAGCGGGCCAAACGAACTGTGCTGGGTTGACCCACCGTGGCTAGGCGGTGGTTCAAACACAAAGTTTTCGTACCGAGCCTATAAACAGTGTGATTGTATCGTGCCTAGACTGAGTCTACACCTCGGATCGGCACGATAGGCACGGACCATCTGGCGTACGGGTCATTTCAAGACTCGCAAACCGTGCGGGAGGGATTCAGATCTCGGGAAAGCATGGAGGCCCAAGCCCAGCCCACTAGCTACTCGGCTGCTCCCTTCCCTCTCTTGCCTCTGCTCTGCTCACCCCAATCGACGAGGCGCAGCCAGGCACACAAAGCCCTAACCCACCTCTCGCCACTCGCCGGGGCGCGGAGCAGCGATCGGCGGCGAGGTGCGGGCGTTCAGGACAGGCGGCGAGCGACTCCGCATCCAGGCCGGGCGACGGCCGACGGTGCGGTGAGATCCTCGTTCATCAGACCTTACAAGGCATATCCGTTCTATATTTCTTTTGATCTGGGAATTAGGAATCGGTGAAGTTCTGAAATACGATCGGGGAAGAAGTTTCTTGTTGCGGTTTGCGGGTGTAGAAATATTGAATGTAACATTTCTATGTGAAAAATGAGAAACTGGGAGTTATTACTATCGATATAGGCGCAAATAATCTTCGGATCATGGTAATTGCGATATTGCTAATCTTGTGAGCTTGCCATTGGGTAGTAACCGGTGTTAATCTCCTTGGACATTATTCGTTTATGATCCTAGGTGATTCGTTTCCATCATTCCCTGAAGAGATTCTCATGCGCTTACAGTGGAGTTGACTGTTTTGTTAACCTTGAGCACGCACCCAAGGGGGATTTTTATGTATGTGCGAGTCAGATATATCATATAGTTGTGTAATTGTTTTCGTCTATACACATCATTGAGTTCCTTTGAGGTATTTTCCAAGCTCATGTGTAACATAGCTGCTCGCTTGTTAATAGCAGGAGGGTCTGGATATGGATTAAGGTCCATTTTATAACCCATAGTTCTAGTGTATTCATGGCTCCCTTACAGAATTTTGCAGTTCAATTAAATTTATCTGGGTATGCTTCTTAAGAGTTCTTCATCTTTGTCTTAAAAATGATTGAATTGAAATTTTCTTGAGCATTTCGTGTTTACCTTTAAATTGTTATGCCTTTATGAGCAACTCATCAATTGCTAAATGCTAAACTTCTCTTGATATTTTTTAAGGGGGGATTTCTCTCTCTCTAAATTGTAAAAAAAAAGCAGCAGTGGGTGGGATTTGAACCCACTCCCTCACTCTCCCATCTTTTGCGTCCTAGTAAGAGTTGCAAATCTCTTTTATCTGTTACGTTTAAAATTTGAAATTCAAATTCAGACAAAAATCTCGGACAGTTTTTTTTTGGCCTCTGGTAACCAAATCCCTGCTAGTAAAACATAGAAGATGAGATACCAATACATCATTAAGGTTAGTGCATAGGTAATCCCTAAATTTGTGTCGGATTGACTTATCATTTTCATGCTAAAACTTCACCATGTATGAGAATGTGGCAAAGTTGCTGTCTGAAGTTAATATCAGTGTTGTCATGCCATATTGCAGATTTGTTGTTATGTTATTCTGTATGCATTGTGTTCTAGGACTAAATAGAACAACTATTCATTACCAGGTTTTGAGATATTCAATACGCTTTTCATATGTCAACTGCAGTTGTCTTGAAATGTCATGTCATTGTGATTTTGGTTCATTTGCAAATCTTGTGATATACTTATTAGCTGTTACCTTCTGATTGTCTAATGTGCCAATGCTTTTTACATCTTTCTGATACTTTTTTATATATAAAAAAACGCCAATGCTTTTTACACCTTGTTAACAATTAGAGCTTTTCGTGGTCTTTGATGTTCAATACTTTTCTCCTTTTCTTTTACAGTTTTAAGTCAAAACACATGTCCAAGGCACGCAATGCTTTAGTTGCCACTGGCTTATTGGCCTTTGCTGGTGCTGGCTTAGCATTTCCGTTCTTTTTTGTGTAAGTGTGAACTTTTCGTCTTTCTAGCACTTATGAAGAAACTTAGGGAGAAGTATTGTGCGCTGACCTTTCTTTTTTTATCTTCTTCCATTCTTTTTCAGGAAGTCAAAGAACAGACCTATTATTGATTCGTCAAAGCCTCTGCCACCACAGGCTACTTTCCGAGGACCTTATGTGAATACTGGATCACGCGATATAGGGCCTGATGCTACCAGCTACCCCAAGAAGTGATATTTCCTTACTTTTTAGGCACCATTCCTCTTCGTTTTTGGACAGAAATCAGTGATATCCATCACGTTGATATTGTACTGAGATTATCATTACAACTTGTCTTCTGATCGTGTTCTGTATATCGTAATCGATGGTTCGGCTTCGGACTCTTGAATGTCCATGTGCTCAAGCAATTTAATCACAGCAGTGAACTTAATTTTAGTTCGGCTATTATGTGCAGAATGCTTCTATAGACCTTCGAGATGTGTAAATTTTTACCATTTTTTGCACTGTTCTGTTTTTGTGCATGTACGTATGGATGATTAGTCGCATTTTGCTATGAATTAAGCAGAACATCCAGCCACCTTTGTTGTGTTCTAATGATCACTTCAAACCCTACAAGATATTAAAATTATACAGTGAACCTCTGCTCGGTAATATCGATACTTTTTGTTGTACCTTTGAGTGCCTTTCAGTTTATTTCATGGTGAACTGCGTAAACAGTGAACCATAAATTGTTAAATAGGCTCATGTGGTACTTTGACGTGGCATGCCTTGTGGGCATATATCCCTTCGGAGAGGGTGTGCACAGGAATTAAAAGCGAACTCTGGGACGAGGGCAGCTGCTACAGTGTCTGTCCTCTACAGTAATTTCTCACTACAGTGCCTGTCCTCTACAGTAATTTCTCACTGTTGTCACAGTGTTTTACTACGGTACTACAGTTGCGCACTATGCAACGTTTACCACACGGGATCCAGCTCCATATCACCTCAGAAGATGATGTTGTCAGTTGGCACACCACTTCTTGAACACTTTTTTTAACACTATATAAAGTAGTGATTTTATGAATCTAAAATGCAACTTACCTACAAATTAAGGATCCATGTAATTTTCTTTCGTTTGGCAAGAGTACATAGGAACACTCCTCGATTCCTCTGCAAAGCTGATGCATATGTAGTGGAGTGTCGTTTTTCTTTCTTTATTTTCAAGAATTGGATTTTTTTTTAAATAATCATCATTTTATTTGGCAACACTGTAATATGCATGCCCCCTTTGATTGGCGGCTAATGAATGCACTACTAGAATCCCGATCTTTCATGATGGGCAAGAATTGTCAGTGATATGTTTACTCCAAATACCAGGGGTTTTATGCAAAAAGGTGTGAATCGAAGATTATCACAAATACCAGGGGTTTTATGCACAAATACGCAGAGAAAAGAAAACAGAAGACGAAGTAAAGAATCTCGATCTCCGCGGTGCGTTGGCGCTTGGCGTTTGGCCTCTTGGTCTTGGGGCCTTCCGTCCTACGATACCAAAACTGCGTTCTTCCGCCGTGTGGAAGGAACTCGTAGCGCGGTATTCTCCCATCCTCCTTCCCTAATCTCTCTCTCTCTCTCGCTGCCGCTCCGCGTCCTTGCTCTCGACCCCCTTGCTGAATCAACATCGTCTTCAAAAAATTCTTCAGAAATTACCCATAATACTACATTATACGATGGTCACAAAATGTTATTGCGAGTCTAACAAATTTCGTATCCTTGAGAATCTGTGAAAATCACAAAAGGACCGACCAACCAACCTTGTCATCACCCTTTTATTTTTGAAAAATTAACAACCTACAAACAAGATTTTCTTAATTTATTACCTACAAAAATTACTATTTATTCTCACAATTATTTCCATCGGATTATTAAAAAATAATGTTATTATTTTAAATCGTCCATTGGTAGAGCGACAAGTGGACTAGTCGCTCCACCGTTAAGTGACTATTCCACTTGAGTCCATGTGTCGCCGGGTTGGCCTACCGATCCAAGTCCTGTGGAGATCGCTTCAGGTAAAATTCCTCTTCCGCCGTGCAATCCGTAGCGCGGTATTCTCCCATCCTCCTTCCTAATCTCTCTCTCTCTCGCTGCCGCTCCGCGTCCTTGCTTGCTTCAGGTAAAATTCCTCTTCCGCCGTGCAATCCCTTGTGTCCCCTTTGCAGCGATAAGTGATTTCTTGGTGCCTCCTAGTTCGCCTGTTATTGCTTCTTTCTGATTTCTTGGTTGCTTCCGGTTACCTGTTGTTGCCTCTTGATCAGCTTTGTTGTAGGAGGATCAATTGGGTATTTCTTCTTGTTCAACCCCCTCCCCCTATTGTTAGTTTGGGATTTGGCGCTGGTATTAGGTTTATTCAATCTTTTGCAAAAGCACGATTTTTCTTGCTTTTTTTAGGTAGCTTGCGATGGCTTAGTATGCAAACTTTAGGTTTAACATTACCCCCACAATTTATTTTGTTCTAGATGATTTGCTATGCCAAGTTCAGAATATATTTCACGAATTCACCACGCAAGTATTCCTTTGGGAAACTTTTGTTGGTAAATTCAGTCTTAGTGATGAGCCTCCCCGTGGGTTCTGTCTGTGCGCAGGTGGAATTTATGATAGTTTAGGTTAGGCCGCAAAATCTTGTTCAATTGCTTATAATCTTTTATGGAATAGTTCAATTGATAGTATAAGTGATGTTTGATAAAAGACGGATTAGTGTATTGGAATATCGGTTGAAAAGTGAGAAGCATTCTCGAATAAGGTTGATGCTATTCTCCTTAGGAACTCGACTGGAGGATAGTATTTTTTATTCAGATTTGCTGGTTGTTTGATGACAATTAAAGTTACTGATGGTGCGTATAGAAGTAGAGATTAGACAATATAGGAATGCTAGGAAGAAAGGCAATGCACCGATTTGGAATAATAGTGAAAATTACGATTTTTCTTGGTTTATGTACGATCTAGCAACAGAGGTAAAAAAACAACTTGCTAGCATTACCACTCAATCACTCATACTGTCATCTAAGTGTGATGGTTCTCCAGTTTGCCTATACCATATATTTTAACAAAAGAGCAGTTTGCTATTGCTGTATTTCTAGTAAATCAGCATCAATAAGGGCGAAGTGATTAGCTGAATCTGTGCGAGCAGCTTGCTGCCTTACTCCCAATGAGTGTAATTCCTCGTACTTATTGAAATCCTTTTCCTGCCAACTTACAATGTCAGCCACAGAGGATGATATTTATTGGTAACGTCATTAAACAAACAAGTCAAGGGTAGAAGTTTAGATCGCTCACCATAAAACTGAGCCAACTTTGAATTATGGCACATTATATCAGATGATCTGTAAAATTTCTCTATTACCTTAATAAACTCTCCCATTTATACCACTGTAGAATGACTCAGATGCCATTTTGAGCAATTTTGTGATGTATGCTGTTCAAAATTGTGCAGGAATCAGTTGAATGATATGCCCAGTGATTAAGCAAATGAACTTACCACCCTAGTAGTATCCTGAATAACCTCTGTTTCCTCCTATCATGTATTAGTTATATTTCATGTTACATTATGCTAATGTGTTCAGGATTTATTCCAGTCAATTTTCTGTGACCACCGCATACGTTGATCTCTATTTATCATTTTGTGCTAGCATTTTTTTTTACTTTGCTTCTTCATTGCAGCCATGTATGATGGCTACAGAAATGCTCCTGGAATGCAGATGCCCCCCACAAATCCTCAGCCTGGACAATTTGACAATCCATTTTATGGTGCAAGCTCAGGTATAATTAGAACTGGGTTAGGGGCATATGGGGAGAAGTTCCTGGGTTCCAGTTCAGAATTCATGCAAAGCAATGTAAGGAGCCTTCCAAGAACCTTCGTCCCTCGTGTTCTAATTACTTACATACTATCTCAAAATTATGGATTGTAATCTTGCACTTACATACTATCTCAAAATTATGGATCGTAATCTTGCAGATCAATAGATACTTCTCCAACCCGCAGTATTACTTCCATGTGAATGATCAATATGTCAGGAACAAGTTGAAAGTCATATTGTTCCCGTTCCTTCACAGGGTAGATTGACTTTCCTAACAGCATTGCATATGAATCCGGTTCTTCTATCTATTGTAGTGAAGTAAACTAGTATTTGCAATGCCATTTCAGGGACACTGGACTCGGATAAGTGAGCCTGTGGGTGGCCGTTTGTCCTACAAGCCTCCAATATATGACATAAATGCGCCAGATCTGTACATTCCTTTCATGGCATTTGGTAGCTTCATTGTTCTAGCAGGCTTTACATTAGGCTTCCTGGGAAAGTGAGTTTTGACTATTGTTCTTTGGTTGTGAAACAGTAACACTTCAAACCCAATGTTCCAAATGTAGTTGATACTCATGCAGGTTCACTCCAGAAGCTATAAATCTGCAGTTTACAAGAGGACTCATCGGATGGGCCTTACAGATTGTGATCCTGAAAGGGCTGCTCTACTCAATGGGTGGAGGCGAGGTGCCACTGCTTGACCTGGTAGCTTACGGCGGATATTTATTTGCCGGGCTTTCCCTTGCTGTTGTTGCAAGGCTTCTATGGGCTTACTCGTATTACGTTATGATGCCATGGATGAGCCTGTGCATGGGGGTGTTTTTGGTGAGGACGATGAAGAGGGTGCTTTTCACGGAGATGAGGAGCAGTGAGAGGCACTCGACGCGGCAACACTATTTCCTGCTCTTCATGGCAATTGTACAGTTCCCCTTGTTCTTCTGGCTTGGCAGCATAGGTGCATGAGGTAGTTTTCCGGTTATAGTTTGTCAATATAAATGTTATCTGTGATGTTTAGGTGCATTGTAAAATAGTCCAAAGAATGATGTCAAATTGTCAATAGCTTGTGCCGTCTGAGGCTCTGAGCGTCACATAAGTTTCTTGACAGGGCTTGAGATGTGGTTATGTAAAGTTGATGAATTTTGTTACGAGTCACTTCTTACTGATTTGTTTAGGACTTGATTTCAGAGTAGAGTATGTTTCTTGACAGGGTTGGACATGTGAATTTTGCTATGATTCATCCCAGGCAAAAAAAACTCAACCTTTAACGGGAATTCTCGTGGACCCCTGGTTACCTAGCGAACCAGCCGAAAAAGAAAACGGCCAAGTTTAGATTTAAGCCTGAAATTTTGAATTCAAGCTGGTTACTAGAAATCCCAACAGGTTACCGATTTTGAATTTAAAATTTTATTCAAATCATCCAGACGTTTTTTTTTACCGAGATTACCGGTTTCAGAAATACCAACACATTAAGCAATAACCAGATGTGACCCCTGGTTTTTTCACGCCGAGATTTTTTTCCCTGGTTCATCCTACCTACCTGATTTTCTTAAATTGCATGTTGGCTTGAGATTTTTTTTACTACAATGTAGACGCACACCCCACGACGAACCTTTAACACAGGGTTGAAATACAGAAGCCGAGGGTTAATCTGCAACCTATGAAAATTCTTATTGAAGTGCCCCTTTAACACAGGGTTGAAATACAGAAGCCGGAGGTTAATCTGCAACCTATGGAAAGCCGGAGGTTAATCTGCAACCTAAGGAAATTCTTACTGAAGTGCGAATCGCACGTGTTTAAAGGTAGATACTAAGAATTAAAATCTGGTGAGTGAAATCTTACACTCACAACTCCGCCATCCCAACAAAAGATGCTCCCTATGTTGGCTTGAGACGGGGTTTTGTGAAGTACATGAATTTACGCTTTAGAGTGCTGCCTGTTTCAGTGGCGCTCATGTACATCCATTCTTCTTCTGAGCTACTGTCACGGTTGCAAGATCCATGAAGCTAATGTGTTGCCATTCGCGCTTAGTTTTTGGGACTACCAAGTTTCTGGTGATAAGTTAGGCATAGCACCTTTAACACTAGGCCGCCAATTCTATATTTGTGGTAAATCAATGACACGGTGATACATACATGTCTGTAGCATTGCGAGGTGTTGGCCGACTTTTTATATTACTGGGGTTGTATTAAGCGATAGCAAAGTTATCAAGAGTCAAGAGTAATTATGAAGGAAATACAATTCTGAAGTCTAAACACAATGTCTGAAATGCACAGCAACCATAATGCTTACACAAAATCATGAATTCTCGACGGGATAAAAACAGAAGTAAAACCACTGCTCCGCCCGGGGCAATAAACCAAACAGAATCCCAGGTTTTTCTTTCTTAAGCAAAAGCGCAAATGCATCTGCAATGAGGTTATCATGGATTTCGCAGTATGCAATCGCGTATTCTGCAGCCATTTGTCAAGATGTATATTACTGGAAAGGTTGTTGGAACTTAAAGTATGAGCCATATCAGGAGTACGAAGGTATGATGATGGTGTGAATGGCGGAAGAAACTTTGGCATCTCAGAAGCCGGCAAGGCACTCAGAGTAGGCTACAAGCAGATCCCTGTCAAACTTCATATTATTACACTAGATATAGTCTTTTTCGTCATTGTCACAATCATATTGCCACGATCATATTGCCACAACCATCTTGGCTACAGCTTCAGGGTGATTTGTGAAGACTCGTCTGAGGTTGTATCAATGAAGACTACCACGAACACACCCACCAGCCTTGTGATCATCCTCTGCCAGAACATAGCCTTTTCATTAGACGAAGATAGAAAATACAGGGGAAAAAGGGAATGCAAAAGTTCTACAATGATGAGTAATGACGTAGGTCACAATTTAGAGTAAGAAAACAGAGAAGTGCTGCTCCTACAATTCATATGAGTAAAATCAGCATCAAGTACATTGAGTACTTAGAAGGAAACCTCTCTTGAAGTACATTTCATACTCCCATGCAACTTGTGGGATAATTGATTTCAATAATCATTTTTCTTTGAATAACTATTAAGTTCATGTAGCAGAATAGGACTAATATATCATGTACACCATACACAAATAATGTCTTAGGCTTCTTTACACATGCCTTAAGACATATGCACTTGCAATTTATTACATAAAGTGTGTCAGAAAAGCAATACAATAATGAGTGACAAGCTACCAGGAAATGAACCTCTGCAACAATTTCTTCTCAATGGAACCTTCAGATAAAAATGAATGCTTAATATTACTGTAATGAACCTTAGCTCGTAACAGGGTAAACACCGCCAGGAAGAAGGCCGGACGGCGTCAGCTTGGTGGGATAGGAGAATAGACTGGGATGATAGAACCTTAGGAGAGAGACTAGATTAATTCATCTTTCTTAGTTGATCATAACCACGCACAAGGATCTCCTTTTATAAGGAGTAATTGGACCTTTCCTGTTACGGACTGATCTAACTTGCCTAATGTCCTACACACGACTACTAGCGTGCATGGAGACATCCTGAACAAGCACGTCAACTTACTGGACTAACCTATTTGGACTCTTGCTTTCCTAACTAAATACAAACACATCTTTCCTAATCCTTCTGAACTTAGACTTTGCACATTGTCCTGGATGTCTTGCCGGCTGCCCGCTAGTGCTAATCTCCTCAACTTCTGCACGTATATGTGCTGCTGCTGCGCTGGTCTAACTGAACAGTAACCCCAGCACATGACAACTACTCCCCTCCTTTCGCAACAGCTCGTCCTCGAGCTGTGGTGGCGGCCATGGTTGAAGCCCTAGGAGGCCCCGCGTCAATGAAAGATGATGATGTCGGAGCTGGCGAGGAACAGTATTGTAGGACTCCATACGTGCTGCATAGGAACTCCAATGGACGCTTGGCTGCATGCATGTTTTAGTATCGCCAGTCACTGCATGCATATATCCAACTAATAAGACGCTCAGTTGCTGCACTCCTGATGTACTTGTGGATGTACATGTGGCTGTTGGACTCCTTGTATTGGTCGTAGCTACTACCACGAAAGCCATCGCCGCCGCTGTGCCTTGATTTGCCGTTGCCGTTGCGCCTTGATGCTCCGCCGTGCCTTGATTTGCCGCCACCACTGCACCTTGATGCTCCGCCACCGCTGCGCCTTGATGCTCCGTCGCCACTGGTGATAGGCCCACCGGCGCTGCTTCTATAACTAGTTGTGTCGCCGCCACGACCTCCTGACGTGACATTGTAGCAATTGCTGGAGGTAGCTCCGCCACCGTCGTGGAAGGCGTCACCACCTCTGCAGAAGGCATTGCCGCCACCGTGGGAGGCTTCTCTATTGTCGCCATAATCATCTTCTCCAAAGTGGCATACATGTCAAGGAAGATGGCCGCCATCTTCTTGTCGTTGTCGTTGGTACTCATGACCATCTTGTTAGCGTTAGCCTTTATCATAGCCAACGACTTGGCAGCAGGTCTAATGGTTTGATTTGTCGCCATAACCATGGTAGCAGAAGTAGTGGGAAGAGATCGACTGCTCTGATACCAAATGTAATGAACCTTAGTTCATAACAGGGTAAACACCGCCAGGAAGAAGGCCGGACGGCGTCAGCTTGGTGGGATAGGAGAATAGACTATAGACTGGGATGATAGAACCTTAGGAGAGAGACTAGATTAATTCATCTTTCTTAGTTGATCATAACCACGCACAAGGATCTCCTTTTATAAGGAGTAATTGGACCTTTCCTGTTACGGACTGATCTAACTTGCCTAATGTCCTACACACGACTACTAGCGTGCATGGCGACATCCTGAACAAGCACGTCAACTTACTGGACTAACCTATTTGGACTCTTGCTTTCCTAACTAAATACAAACACATCTTTCCTAATCCTTCTGAACTTAGACTCTGCACATTGTCCTGGATGTCTTGCCGGCCAGCCGCTAGTGCTAATCTCCTCGGCTTCTGCACGTATATGTGCTGCTGCTGCGCTGGTCTAACTGAACAGTAACCCCGGCACATGACAATTACACTAGGACAAAAAAAGTCAAATTTTCTCGCGCTCTTGCCCCTGATGGATCTCAAGTATTCCATTTTCAATATAAAGAATCCTCATGCAAGCTGTTGGTGTGATGACTCCCTAGGCCTCTTAATTTTCACTACAAGGCTCTAGAAAATGCTACGCCCTATACCGCTATAAGGATGCTCTCAAAAAAATTCCAGGTAGGTTTCCTCAGTGCAAAGCACATACTTAATCAATCCTGGATTCACATGTCTGCCAATGTAAATTGCGAAGCAGTTCCATATAAAGCAAATAAGTCTTCAAAGAAGATTCTGTGCAACAAACCACATCAGTAGCAGCAAATATTGTAGAAAACAATTTAGAGATGAATCTAACTGTATGCATAAATAGAACTGTAGGTCAAAAATTCAGAGCTTGTCGTTCATATGTTTGAGTCCATGACGCTAGGAACAATGCAAATATCATCACCCTAGAATAAACTAGTAAGTACTTTGATATAGATCAATCCAAGACGTTAAACTAATTAGCAGAAATACTTCGGTCTAGATCTAGATCCAACATGTTAAGCTAATTAACAGAAATACATTCAAATAAAACATACAGAATAGCAATGTGACATGGCCCAAGGCACCTCGGCAATGTTGCTACTTGCTGATGCATGGGCGCCGGGCGGTATGCCCCATTAACATCATTAATAGTGCAATCAAGTTGATTGGCAAGGCCATATAAAAAACGTAGTTTGCAAGGATTCAATCATTTAAGCATTGGTTCCAAGAAACCAAAGGTTTCAGTTTCCAACCTATTACCATTTAATATAATCTGTCAGTGTCAACCATTATAATCAAAACATAAGAACAAGCTATACCTATGATGTTGCTTTGTACTGGACAAGGCATTGAAGCAAAAAAGTCTAACAAGCTAGGTCACCGTTACAGGTTAAGGACCCAAGTGAAATTGGTTTTTCCAGGATTGAGGATTTGAAAATTCAAAATTGTGAGGTGTAAAAATGGTTAGACAAGAAGGTTCTCAGATGATACTAGGAAGAACAGTTCGGTGACTGGTTGACTGCATATAAGTTTAGTAAGTGATACTACAAAAGTAATGCATTGAAAGCATGAATTTGGCGGAAAACATGTTAAATCACGTATAGATGACAATTGAGTATCATAATACTGAAAAAGAAACAAACTATGCGCATTGGCAGTGTGAACTAACTTTATATCAAAAGTGCTGAAATAGCATCCACCACTTTTAGGCAGACTGACTACTCACATAATAAAATATGGGTAATCATGACCAATTTATGTAACATGAGAACGGTATACCACTAGAGCAATTACTAGTCTAACTATATGCAAAAGAGGAGTTGGACAGTTGAAGATCATACACGATTATTTGAATTATGTTTTCTATTGATTTAAAATGTAGAACTTCATTATTTTATAAGTAATAAACTTTAAAAATTAGCAACAATATCTCATCACAGTATCATACATACTAAGTTCATTCCGAATTTAGCAAAATCAGTGATTAGTATGAATATCTAATAGTCATTATTTCATATTGAAACAAAAGTGATATCTGAATGGATGATATACTGCCTCCTATGTCCTAACTAGTCCATCAAAAACTTGCAAAGATGAATGGATGATAAAGATAACTCCAACAAAAACTATTATGAACCATCCAACAGCTCTTCTGCTGCTCATTTAAACAAACAAAGATATACAGATGCAGACTTAATTTTGGACAGAATGTGCATGTGCCGTTCTAACTGGGGGGAGGTGCGGTGTCATGATAAAACATTGAACCGCTCAAGAGCTTTATGAAGAAGCTCGATCAGAGTCTTCAAGACCCATAATCAAGTAAGGAATAACAAAAGAGTGGCTTACTGCACAAAATGGATTTTGCTAGCACTGCTCGACCATACTTAACTATTGTACGCTACCAAAAAGGGAATAAGCTAAACTGCATATTCTTTCTGAAACAAGCAACAGGATACTGATTTCCAACCTATGATACAATGCATTATATTCAAAAAGCAACAAGAGCTTAATATACCTCACTGCTGAGCAAGAACGCCATTTAAGGTGGTTAAGGTGCAATTTGTCTTTGTGCCAGCGTCCCAAAATTACAAGCCCAACCAGGGCAGCTGCAACCACCACAGACCAGAGAGCATTTGTTTCCTTAGCTTGGTGATACAAGCATGACATATGCTTCTTCAACCAGCATTTACAAGGGGCGCTAGAGTCACGGCTCTTGCTGTCTGCAGATTCTGAAGGCAGATCCGACTTGTCATGAGAATCGTCACCGCCATCATTGTCATCATCATGAACAACAAAACCATGCCCATCATCTTCAGCATGAAATGAACCATACTCAGCTACATCAGCCCTCATTTCTACATCATCAACTGAGAAGTTTTTTTCTTCATCATATAATTGAATTCTCTCTGACCCAACATCATATTTTACACCCACATTCTTGAAACTATCATCTTCCACGCTGGTACTTGCTTCCTGCACATCCTTTTCTGGCTGGATCTCATCAAAACTGGTCTCTATTGGCAGATTCTCATGCTCACTTGGGGGAAACACAAAGTGGTCAGACATGAGCAATGCATTTGATGAACCTTGCTCGTCCTTCCTTGCATCAAGGCCTTTGCTCTCTGTTGTAGGTTTGCCTGCTGCTCCACCGGGCCCTGGCGCTGCTGCATAGGCAGATGCTGTGAGAGTCACCACTTCCCAGTCCGCCCCTCGGGAGGTGGTTCCCTCTACCACCTCTTTCTCATTATCAGCCATATCCACAAATCTGATATTAAAAAAAAAAACAATTTCAGCATATCAGGCTTGCAGACAAGTGATGCTATTACATAAACATCAGATAATCAATTACATTATACAGCAAGTACAGTCTACCAAGCCTTGTCCAATAAAGACAGAAACTAGAATTCATTCATTTATCAAGAATCGAACGGTAGTATGGTACACAGAAGAAAGCAAGGAGCAATTGTCATGCTTCTGTACCAACTAAAGTGATTTAATTAGCACTAGACCACAACTATCATAAACACTTTCACCAACAACATCACCATAAAATGTCCAACCTGAGAGAGACAAAGGCTAGAGCCATTCCTTAACCTTATCAGCACATTCATCCACATCTAGGCATTTGCATCACCTACCAACATAATTACATAACCAAGAACGGTGTGCTCATCGCAAATCTCGTTTCTAAGATCCCAAAACCAGGGGCGGATGCACCTAGAGTCCTACGGATCTTGCGCGTGCTCAAGAACAAGAATCGAACCATACGGATGGACGGATTACGTTACCAACAGAAAACAAATCGGCGATATAGTATTCCAGTAATGGACTCATTTACACAGAAAGAAAGAATTGGTTCGGACGGTATATAGCACAAAGATTTTGATTTGGATTCGGTTGCTCGCAGCCGTCGCAACAAAGAAGACTACATACTAGGGCAAAGTGGAATCAATCCAGGCTTGTTGGGGCTTACCAATCTCCACTCCAGTCCAGTCAAGTTTGGGGGAGGAACAGGAGGAGAAGAGAGAAGAGACTTTGGAGGTGGCGTGTGCTTTGGTCGAAGGGAGGAGAGGATCAGATCAAACCACCATTGGTAGAAGAGAGAGAAGAAGAGATGGGAAACTCACGGGAAGACTAAAGAGAGAGAAGGGTAGGGAAGCCACAGTACAAGACACTGACAACAGGGACCCACAGTCCATGGACTCAGCTCACACGTCTCTCGTCGAGTCGAGCCAACACACGCACAATGCGCACACCCTACCCCACATGTCAGAAACTTACAGTTTTTATCTTTTACTAGTCAGTGTACCTATACTATTATTATAAACTTTCAAAATTTAATTTTGTTTCACATCCTATCTAAAGAAATAGGCTACTCGGAAGAGAAAGAAAACCAAAGTTTATATACAAATCGCCCAAAAGTAAAATTTTAAAAATGGATCAGTTTAAAAAACAAAAGAACAAGGGAAAGAAAGATGGTTTTTCATTGCAGCAGACCAGAGCAGAGCACTAACCTGAGTCCTCGCAGCTATCTTCTCCTGATTTTTTAAATAATATTATTTTAAAAGAAATTTTTTAAAAATAGTAAAAAATATATAAAACTAGGCTGTTGTCGCCTTTTGAAATGACGAAATATTCCTATCGTTATTCCAAAGGCGAAAGTAGCCTAGGCACTCGCGACAAGGTCTGACCCTATCGCGAGTTGAAATAGGGACAGGACTCTATCGCCACTCCAACTCGCGATAGGGATCCCGCAAGTTCCTAAATTTTTTAATATTAAAATTTAGGAAAACTGTCATTTCAAATGGCGGTAAGGATCCCGCAAGTCTCTGTCGCCATTCCAAATAGTGGCACAATCTACCCTATAAAAGACCTCAAAATTCTGGAATAACTCACTTTTATTCAGAAAAAATAGAAAGATAGGAGGGAAGGGAGAGGAGCAGAGGGGAGGAGAAAAGCTAGCGAAGCGCTAGCCATCAAATAGTCCACCTTTCAGGTAATTTTTTTAACCGAACTGATTACATAGTTTTAAACGTATGGTTATGTAGTGTAGTATGTTGTGCATAATTCTTTTCAGTGGGTAGTTTAGTTTTAGATATGTTGTTAATCGTGACAATCTTGTTTATGGTGCAAAATGTCAAATATGTTGGACGCCTGCCAGACCCCAATTTTGGAGCTTGGGATCCAATGTGCATACTGTGTCATTCCCTAGATCAGTAGCTGACACACACAGTTACGACATTAGTTCTTGCACACAACAACGAAAGCTCTAGTTAGATACATGGTGTAGGTTCATGGTTGCGATCATGTTTGATCGGAAACGGTAATCTTTGGAGGTCTCGAAGAGGTCCTGGGATGGTTTTACAGTGATCCCGAGGAGGTCCTGTAGGTCCCGTGAGGAGATCCTGAAGTGAACTTGAAGAGGTCTTGGAGAGAGGTCCCGATGGGATCAAGGACGATCTAGATGAACTCAAGGGAGATCTTGAATGGTCCTTATGGTATCAAAGGTGGTCCTGAACGATTCAAATGATAGCAATGGGTATCCTGAACGGTCCGGATGATATCAAGGGAGGTCCTGAACGGTTCAGATGCTAGCAAGGGAGGTCCTGAACGGTCCGGATGATATCAAGGGAGGTCCTGAACGGTCCAGATGGCATCGAGGGAGGTCCTAAACGGTTAAGGGAGGTCCGGAGGAGGTCCTGAGGGATCCTGGGAGATCCTGAGGAGGTATGGTAGGTTCCGAGGAGGTCCTAGGAGATCCTGAGGAGGTCCTGTAGGTTCCGAGGAGGTCCTGGGGAGGTCCTGTAGGTTCCGAGGAGATCCTGGGAGACTCTGAGGAGGTCTTGGAGAGATTTCCGGAGAGGTCTTTGAGAGTCCTGCGGAGTTCCTGTGAGTCCAGAGGAGATCCTAAGAGTTCCTAAGGATGTCTTGGAGGTCTAGAGAGACCCTAAGGTGGTCCAGGGAGGTTCTAGGAGATCCTGTAGGTCCTGGGGAGGTCCCGGGCCTACTAAACCTGGTCATAAGGGTGGTCATAGGACATTCATGTGGTATTTGTAAACAAACTACTCGTGACCTTTGCTCATTGTAAATGGTACTCGAGATAAACAGTGCAAGCCCATAGTATATTACACAAATACCAGGCCGTGCGGCCATTGTTTGTAACAGAACAGCCATAGTAGCGTCAACTTTACAAAATTCAGAGTGCGACATTATGCATAGAATATAAGCAAAATAAGTAGTGGTGGATCCATCCGCTCTGCCCACAAGCAAGCGACTGGGGCTCCCGGCCTATGCTTCACCGTCTTCTCCATCATCCTGTCCAGCTTCCGAGTAATAGTCATAGGGGTCTTGATCAAGGGAGTCTGAAAATATTATATTGGCAAAGCCTAAGTACACAACCGTACTTGCGAGCCAACCCACAATGTAGTTTTTATAGATGCAAGGCTAATCAAGGGAAGCTTGGGGTTCTTTTATTTGCACAAAGCCAAGTTTGAATTAGATTTAGTAGAAAATCATAAGACTAAGCATTTTTAACAATCTGATTTCATAAATGAGTTTTGATTTGCAAAATACTAGTGGAGGTCCAACCTCCTATACCATTAAGTGGCTTCATCCACTCAATGCTCGGGCTATCCCGTAATTACCACTGGTCCCAGACCAGCCTGCTCCATTTCTAGGGCCCCTGGTCCCAGACCAGATCCTTTACATTCTCGGGGCCCCAGCCCCCTTTTCCCCTTTCACACACACACACAAATGGTTTTTGAAAATAGAAGACTATATCAGTTAAGTTCTCAGCACCGCTCTTGACCGTGAGCACGACTATCTATATAGGTTTCTTACTCTACAGAGTTTGTACACTTTACCCACAAGAGATAGATCAACTTATACTGCCCCGACACACTTCCGTAGGTGTGTGGATAATGTTGATCATCACAAGGCTTTTACAATGTTCAACCTCTTTGCGACTCTGCACCGCTAGGTATCACCTCCTTAGGGCTCCACTCGCCCACCGAAGGTCTCCCTTTAGTGCCATGCAGTTCCCGTGGCTTCGTTCTCCCCCCGATTATCCACCCGCATCCACCAACGTGGAAGCCATGCCGAGGCAAAACAAATTAGTTGGTCATGTTGTACGTGTTACCGACTTGTGGTTGCACTGTTGTACTTGAGAGGTCATCACATGATTCGGTCCTTAACTGACTCGGGCGGTACATCCACATACCCACACTCTCGTGCCCCAGGCACCAACCACTCTTTCCAGCCGCCCAAGTCGAAAACAGTTTTTCCAGTTTTTGTTTGTTTTGAAAATAACCATTTGCTCAACATACCAGCCAGGCTCCCAGCCTCAACTGCTCCCAAACCATTTTCCAAAGTTTTTAATGAAAGGGGTCGGGCAACTTAATGCCCGAATGGCATTGCATCTAGGCAAAGGCTAAGCATGACACTTAGATACAACTTATTATCTAGCAGGTAATCAATTAAGTCTAGGGTGATAAATGATAGTATTCAAGTTCAATGGTTGAAAGTTATTCACAATTATTATTAAGGCATTTACTATGAGCTAGACCAAGATAGTTGGATAAAACATAGTAATGCAATTTCATAACTTGAAACAACATAATTTGCAAAGGTAGGCTCAGTATGATCAAAGTGTTGACTCGCCTTGGTCGAGGTCTTGCTGGTCTTACCCGAGATCAACTGGAGGATCTTCGGTTGCTTCGGCTTCTATACACGCAAGAATAACCAGAGAGGAAAAATAAGCAAGTATACAAACTCAAATAGTTTCCAATTATGCAAAGAACTCCAAATAATGCAAAATCACAGATTAGGGATATTAGACCAGAATAGTCGAAGACTTAGTGGTTGTAGGATCTGGGATGGATGTAGGAGCTACTGGGGTTGCAAAAGGATACAACGGGGAGATCGTGGAAGTTCTGTGACTAGGGGAGGTCCTGGTGGCACTGTTACCAGGGAGGTCCTGGAAGTACTATATCCAAGGAGGTCCTGGAAGTACGGTAACCAGGGGAGGTCCTGGAAACACCGTTACGAGAGAGGGCCTGAAAGCACTATATCCAGGGGAGGTCCTGGAAGTACTGTAACCGGAGGAGGTCCTAGAAACACCGTTACCAGGGAGGTCCTGGAAGTACTGTATCCAGGGGAGGTCCTGGAAGTACTGTCACTAGAGGTGGTCTGAAACATCAGATCTCCGGGAGGTCTGGATGTCAGATTACGAGAGGAGGTCCCTGAAATCATGTTGCTGGGAGGTCCTGTAAATCTTGTATCCAGGAGGTCCTGAAATCTTTACTAGAGAGGTCTGAAAGTCTTGTGACTGGGAGGTCTTTGGGAGTACTGTGACTGGGGAGGTCTTGGAAGTACTGTGACCAAGGGTGGTCGTGGAGGCGCTAAGGCCTGGGGAGGTCTTGTGAGGTTTACGACCAGGGGGAGGTCTTGTGTGGGTTATGACCAGAGGGAGGTCTTGCAAGTGTTATGACCCGGGGAGGTCTCGTGAGCGTTAAGACCTGGGGAGGTCTTGTGTATGTGAAGACCTAGGGAGGTCGTGAGAGTGTTACGGCCAGAGGGTGGTCTTTGTAAAAGGGGATGTAGTGAACGAGAGGGTGGTCTTTGCAAAAGGACCAGGAGGGTGGCCTTTGAGGAGGAGGTCTTGAGGTCAAGGAGGTAAGGCGCGGTGAGGCGGGGCCATCCGATTTTGATCGGGCGGTCCAAAACGATATACACGTTCGGACCATTCGAACTTCTCATCTCCATTGGGCTGTCCATTTCTGATTAGATGGTCCAGAGGTGGGGAGGGCGCGGGTGCTGGAGCGGCCGCCGTGGAGGAAAACAGAAAGAGCCGAGAAAGAAGATTTCAACTCAAAGGCTCCGACAAAACTCAAAGACCCAACTTTTGGGATTAGCTGAAGGTTCGAATTAGTCCTTTGTTGACACAATTGAGTGAACCAGTTGGGGAAACTAGAGGAAGAACCAGAGGAACATCAGAGCATGAACCAGGTAGCTCAAACTAGGAGGAGCATGTGGCCTCTAGGAACTTACCGGTACGGGGCTGGGGAAATGAGTTCATCGAAGCTGAGCTGTCGACGGTGGACCGCGACAGCGAGGGGACTCCGCTACAGTAGTGGCTTGAGGAACTCCGGTCTTCAAGGTTGCTCCATGAAGTCGGCGGATGATCATTTAAGGAGGTCTTGGAGTATCCCGACCGGAGGGGAAGATGGGCTGTATCCAAAGCAGTTCTGTTGGGTGTCGAAGGCGAATGTGGTGGTGTGCTGGAGCTCGACAGAGACGAGCTGATCGAAAGCATCTAGGCCCCTAAAAATTGATTTTGGTAATTAATAATAATATGTGTTTATGGGACTAATATGTTTATTGAGTATTTACAAGGTTAAGTCCCAACTATGAATTTGATCATGAAGATGTATGCTAAAGGACAACTTGAAGGTCAATATGGATCAATGTTAAGGTACAAATAGTGTAGGATCTTTTTTTATGGTTTACCGGTCTTAGGAGAAATAGTTGGAAGAACATATTATAGGTTAAATATCGTACTATTATGTCGGGATCCAAAAATGCAATTCTGGACCCTCTGTGTATACTGCACTAGTCCAGGATCACGCTAGTGCACACAGTGGCAACATCGATGAAATATCATTTCCATATACAAAGATGACTAATAAATAGGCAAATAACAATAAATATCAGAGTAAAGACCTTAAGGTCAAAGCTTACAATTAATGCCTTAGAAGGCGAATAGCTCAATGAAGCTGCAGCGGAACGAAACGGAATAACTTCAGTGAAGCCCATCCATATGCCCACAGGCAATCGGCTGGGGTGCGCGACTTAGTTCTTCTCGATCCTTGAAGTAGACCTTGTTGACCGACGATTCCTTCACTCTGTAGGTTTGGGCGCAAGTTTTACAACAAGCGTGAGTACACAACCGTACTCGCAAGTCATACCACAGAATGCAATGTATAGATGCAGGCTTATTCACAAGGAAATGGTTTCTGTGGTTATTTTGCAGAAATGCAACATTTGCAATTGAATACAAGTAATAGATTGAAAGCATAATTCAAAACAAATAGACAATATTAATTTAACATTTGTTTTCACAAAGACACATAGCCAAAACAAATTATTTCACATAGCCATATGATTGAGGTCACACAGCTCCCATCCCAACATTTTATGAAAACTACCCCTCGTGTGAAATCCCCGAGCATGTCCATGACCGCGGACGCGGCTATTCGAATAGATTATTTAACACTCTGCAGAGGTTGTACACTTTACCCACAAGATGCAATCAACTGGATCAGAGCTGATCACAACAAAACCTTTCAGAAACTTCATCTCAAACATTGACATTCCCAGTGTACTTACAAACCGCTATACCAGCTCACATAGAATTGGTATAACACACACCGCTGGACAGGGAAGACGAATCGTCCCGCAATGCAACCACCAAGTAGTCACACCTCCACCCTGTCACACAGCCTAACCTATCCACCTGAACATCAATGCCGAGAATCCATAACTTACTAAGTTAGGCCCGTCCCATACCAGGCATGTGGTCGTACAGTAAGACTCAGTTCAATGGCGCACAAAGTTAAGTCCTTAATTGACCAAGACAAGACTTCCATTTTCTAACTAGATCACAAAGATTAACATTCCCATCACATAGTCCACCATATCACACAGTTTCCACCACTTGCCTCAGTCTAAATCCTTTACCACCCAGTTGGTTTTAGTGCAACACATGCCATCACAAAGTAATAACACATAGCACATAGTTTTACACAAAGTTCCATAGTCACTTAGTCATAGTTCATATTTGCAACTTTCATGAGATGTGAGACTCGTAGCATGACTAAGCAATTATACTCGCATCTAACCAACCCACGTTGGTGCTATAATATTACCAACTAATAACCAATCTAGGGTGACAAGGAATTATGACATACAAGGCCAAGGTGTGATAACAAATTGGATAATAACTATACCCAAAGCATTTAAATAAATAATTAAAGTAGAATGCAATAATTTAACACAAAGTAATTTGAAAACTGGGTTCAAGATGATCAAAGGTATGACTTGCCTTGCTATAGCAATGATGTTCTCATTTTATCTTCAATCTTCTACTTGCTTGATCTTCAGCTCCTTCGGACGATTCCAGGACTTCGGCGTCTAACGAGAAAGAAAGCGCAAAACAAACTAAATTCAAAAGGCAAATCAAATAAACTCCAAATTTAAATTGAATGGTGCTGGAAGGTAGATAATGAATTTAGATGAATTTAGAAACTTGAATGGGTTCAATCGGAATTCGGATGAAGAAGATATGGCTCTCGGAAGATTGAAATTCACATGAAATGATGAAAAAGCTCTACAGAATATTCTCAGAATATTCTATTCCGAAAATATTAGAAAATGGCTGAGTGTATGATAGGTGGGACCGACTGGTATTTATGGATTTCTAGAATTAAAATAATTCCAGAAATAATGTAGAGAGAGTGACATGTGGGACCAATAAGATAAATGACTTTTCAAGAATTAAATTAATTCCCGAAAATAGGATTAGGGGTTGACATGTGGGCCACTGGTCTATGGACCAGGTCCACGGAGATATGCTAGTCCACGGTGGACCAAGCTCATGAATAGGGTTTGACTGACATACGGGACCTGCATGTAAGAGAGAGAAATAATTAGTATTTTAATTGGGAGGATGACATGTGGGGTCAAGATGGAAGTGATAGATAGATTATTTCTTTTCTGGCATGACATAGAGAAAGAAAGAATTAACAGAGAAGCATGCATTAAGAAAATTACATGCAATGGTTTACAAAGAATAGAGAATAGATCTCACAAGGCTGTACGTTGGTCTAGAGAAGAATCATAGAACAGGGCTTCACAGCTTGATCTTGCGGCATGAATTTGGCAAGCAAAAACAATAGAGAAAGAATTAAGAGAAGGATCCACAAAGGTATGCTTGCACTTGAATTGTTGGCTTGATTGGAAGGCAAAAGAACCATACAACAGAAGAACCACATTCTGGACAATCAACGAACGAAGCAAAGGATGAAAGCTACAGGAACAGATCACTGCATGTTGGGTTATGGTGCAAGAAGATAGCATCACATGGCAAGGTTTTAGCATGAGATGGCAAACAAGGAATAAAGAATAGAGATAGAAAGACTTGGATCTTCACAAAGAAAGAAGAAAGGAAAACAAAAGGATTCCACAATCAAGACAACGCATGAACGAAACAACAGAACATATGAACGCTACAGAATGTAAAGCTACAGGAGCATGCATGAATAGTGCGCGGGTGGCATGGCGGCGGAGGCGCGAGCAATGGCGAAGGGCAAAACGGAAAGGAAACGACGAGCCGGACGCGATGGCGCGGTCGGATTTAGAAAACTCACCGAGGAAGCGAGGAACGCGATGAACACGGTTTGGCTTTAATGGCCGACGGTGCTCGGCGATCTTCGGGCGAAGTGGATGGAACCATGACGTAGAGGGCGACGACGCGAAGCCAACGCCGCAGACGGTTCGACTGGCGGACGTCGGATGAAGGCGCAGTTCGCCGGAGAAGACCTTTGGTTGGAGCTCGGTTTTCTGGAGATTACGACGAAAATAGATCGGTTTGGAGGAAACCAATTCAGGGGATTGGAAGAGGAGATCAAGACGGACGCGTGAGCGCAAACGGCTCGCTTTTATATGCACCGTGGAGAAAGATATGGAAATTTGAAGTTTTGAGACCAAGACGTACACGTTCTGGACTCAGCAGCGTTCTCGGTTCGGCTGGAAGATGAACAGTACCATGCAGGTTACTGTAGCACATGGGTAGGAGAGAGAAAATGCTGATTTTCCGGAATTAAAATAAAACGTCAAAAATCAAGGAGATCAAATAAATAGCAAACAAATCCAGAAAAATCTCAGAAAATACCCAAAAATTCCTTGAAACACAAGGAAGCCAAATAACACAAGTTTTTATTTAATTCATGTTTATATTAGTCAAATTAAATATTTTTAATTTAGAAAATTCCCAATTAAGCTTTATTAATTCAAATAAAATTGGTGAAATTTTTTCAGGGACCTAAACTACTCAAAAGATTTTTGAAAAGCCAAATTTTGGGACGTTACATATTAAGAGGGATCATGTCTAATAGCTTGATAGCTTGTTCTTGTGCCTTATGGATCAATTTAGGATCATGCATGCATTTGGATTGTGTTTTGGAAAGCCAATTATGCTTTGTCAGGTTAATCGGTAGTACCGGCATTGGTTGCGCGGTACTACCGCTCAAAGGTACGACCGGGCTTGTAGTACGGTACTACCGCACCCCGGTTGTTAACCGGCGGTATGCTTTTTCCAGAGAGATGCTTTTTGAGCTCGAGGAGCAAACCATCTGAACGGTAGTACCGCACTTGCTAAGCGGTATGACCGGACAGCGGTAGTACCGCTTGATTGTTGGCGGTAATACCGCGCCACAAATAAAATGGCTATGTCAGAGCAGTTAATGCCACTGTTATAACCGTTACAGAGTGGTTGGCAAAGTGCGGTAGTACCGCATGTTACTTGGCGGTAATACCGCATTTCGCTGAAAATTGGGGATTCCCCCCTAAACGATTATAATTGTTGGTGGGGGTATAAATACCCCTCCACCTGCTCAAGGACAAGATGCTAGACCACATTTAACATCCTTAGAGCCTTGAGCATTCATTCAACACCTCAAATACTCTTGTGCACTCATTGTGAGGTGGTTGAGTTCATTCAAGTGCATCCATTCATCCTAGTTGATCCTATTACACTTGAGCGTCGTCAAGCGAAGGTCATTGGTTTGTTACTCTTAGAGTTTTGCCAAACTCCTAGACGGTTTGGCGGTGATTGCACGGTGATCTCTTCAAGAAGCTTGTGAAGAGGCCCGGTGCCAAGATTGTGACTGGTTTGGTGTTCATCATCTCCGGAGTGGAGGAAGAACAACCACTAGTGATCGATGGAAGGCTTAATTCGTGAAACCGGCTTGATTTGCTCAAGCTTCCTCAACGTGGACTAGTGAAGACCGGCAAGTCTTCGATACCATGGGAAAAACTTCATTGTCTCATTTGTGGTTAATTCTTGTCTTTACCTTTTCGCATTTACAATTCTAGTTTTTATCTTGTGTTAAAATTGCTTAGCTAGAATTGTATCTAGTATTGACATTAGCTCTTTTAGTAGTAAGTTGCTTGATAGTTCTTTCTCCATATTGTGTTAGGAAGTGTTTGTCAAAACTTCTTGTTAAAGTTTAATTTGGTCGATTAAATTTAGAAACCTCCTATTCACCCCCTCTAGTCGATTATCCTTGATCCTACAAGTGGTATCAGAGCTTGGTGCTTTGAACACGGATGAGTTCAATAGGGTGAGCAATTTGGAAACCGCTCATGCTATTTGGACCACCCTCTCCTAAATTCATGAGGGCACATCCACGGTCAAAGAAGCCAAATTGCATAGGCTTCGGATTAAATATGAGACATTCATGATGTTGCCTCATGAGAACATCACCAAGATGTATTCAAGACAACAACATTGTGAATGAACTTAAAGGTCTTGGCGCTAACCTTATTGATGTTGATATTGTGCGCAAGATGCTTAGAGTTCTCCCGGATAAATACGAGACGTTGGTGAAATTATTTCTCAACTCTCCCGAGTTGCCAAGAATGACACCAACCGGACTTTTGGGCAACCTCATCACAAATGAGCTATACAAGAAGAACAAGGAAGATCTCTTGGAGTCATCCTCCTCAAAGAAGGAAATCACCGCTTTCAAGTAAAAGCGGAGTCAAGTGAGGATGAGGATGAAGAAGAAGACTCCGAAGAAGAGTATGCTCTCCTCGTGAGGAGAATGAAGAAATTTATGAGAAGAAGTCCACATCGAAGCTTCAACTTCAATAAATACAAGAAAGGGCAATCTTCAAATGACAATAAGTGATATAGCAACATTCGTTGCTATGGGTGTGATGAGAAAGGGTACATTATCTCAAATTGCCCCAACAAGAAGGATGATAAAGGAAAATCATCAAAGAAGAAAGAATTCAATGGAAAGAAGAAACTTTTCAAGAAGCTTCACAAAAATGGCAAGGATGAAGCTTACATTGGAGAATAGGACTCCGATGATGAATATTCGGATTCTGACTCCGATTCAAGTGATGAAGAGTCCTCCAAGAAAAGAGAACTTGTCGGCATTGCCATCAAGAAGACTCCATCACTCTTTGCGTCTTCTACATGATTTATGGCAAAAGGAGATAAGGTAAAATCCATTGATGACTATGAACCTTCTTATGATGAATTAATGGATATGCTTGAAGAATTAAATAATTATATTGAAAAAGAGAAATCAAGAACTAAGGTCTTGAAGAAAGAGTTCATCTCTCTAAAAGATATGGAAAAATCTCAATCAAATATTGGTATTACTTGTGATTTAATCAATGAGATGCCTAAAATAGAAATTGCTTCAAATGCCATATCCATATCTAGCATTTCTACTTCGTGTGATGACTTGCTATCCATACCTAGTTGCTCAAATGTTGATTCAATTGTTAACATGGATAATACTTGCGATCCTTTGCTAATTGTTGAAAATCATGAGTTGAAAGAGCAAGTCACCAAGCTAAGTAAGAGCTTGGAAAGATGTTTTAAGGGTAAAGCAACCCTTGACAAGTTATTGAGTGAGCAAAGGTGCTCATTCAACAAGGAAGGACTTGGGTATATGCTTAAAAAAGGTAAGAAACTGGTAAACAAGCCTACAATATTTGTTAAGAAAAATAGTAAATATTGCTATAAGTGCTGGAAAATAGGACATGTGCAACAAACTTGTTCTATTGGTAAGATCTCATCCATTAGTGTTTTTGATTCATGCTATATGCTTAAGAAAACTATGAATGGTAAAGTCATTGCAAGATTTGTTGGCACTTCGATTTTAGGCGCTAAAAAGAATGCTATTTGGGTGCCTAAAACCTTGGTCACTAACCTCCAAGGACCCAAACAAATTTGGGTACCTAAAAGAACTTGATTCTTATTTTGTAGGTGAACTATAAGATCGGTGGAAAACATTGGGTGCTTGATAGTGGATGCACTCAACACATGACTGGTGATAGGAAAATGTTCACCACATTTGAGAATGTAAAAGGAAGTGACAAGATCACATTCGGTGATAATAGCAAAGGAAAGGGAATTGGATTGGGTAAAATTGCTATCTCAAACGATCTTTCTATTTCTAACGTATCCTTAGTTGAATTACTAAATTTTAATTTATTATCCGTTGCTCAAATATGTGATCTTGGTTTAATTTACTCATTCTCAAGTGAAGGTGTTGCAATCTCAAATACAAAAGATAGCCCTTTGGTCTTCAAATATTTTAAATTTGTAAATCTTTATTTGGTTGATTTTAGTTCAAATGAATCTTACTTAAAAACTTGTTTAATTGCAAAAACTTCATTGGGTTGGTTTTGGCATAGAAAGCTAGCTCATGTTAAGATGATTCAACTTAAAAAGTTTTTCAAACATGATTTAGTTGTTGGTTTGAAGGATGTGAAATTTGAGAAAAATAGACTTTGTAGTGCTTGTCAAGCCGGTAAACAAGTTGCTAATTCCCACCCCTCCAAAAGTATCATGTCAACATCTAGACCATTGGAACTCTTACATATGGATTTGTTTGGGCCAACAATCTACAAGAGTATCGGGGAAAATAGTTATTGTTTAGTTATCGTGGATGATTACTCTAGATATATATGTGTATTCTTCCTAGATGACAAAAGCGAAGCCTCCGAGATTTTCAAAAAATTTGCAAAAAAGGCCCAAAATGAATTTGATTTCAAAATAAAGAAAATCCATAGTGATAATGGTTCTAAGTTTAAGAATACTAAAGTTGAAGACTTTTGTGATGAACTTGAAATAAAGCACGAACTTTCCACAACCTACACTCCGGAGCAAAATGGAGTGGTAGAAAGGAAAAATCGTACATTAATTAAAATGGCTAGGACAATGCTTGATGAATACAATACTTTTGATAGTTTTTGGGTGGAAGCTATTAACATCGCTTGTCATGCCATAAATCGGCTTTATTTGCATCGTCTTTTGAAAAAGACTTCCTATGAGCTCCTTGTAGGAAGAAAACCGATCATCTCTTATTTTCGAGTTTTTGGTTACAAGTGTTATATTTTGAAGAAGGGTGTTCGTCCTTTAAAATTTACAAGTCGTTGTGATGTTGGTTTCTTGCTTAGTTTTTCTTCAAATAGCAAAGTATATCGTGTCTTCAATCAAAACTCTGGTTTAGTTGAAGAAAGACACAATGTTCAATTTGATGAAACTAACGGCTCTCAAGAAGAGTATGAGAATTTGGATGATGTAGGTGATGAACCCTTAAGAAAGGCTATGGAGAATATGTAAATTGGCGACATCAAGCCTAAAGATGATCCATCATCTTCTACTCAAGTTGAACCTCCTACCTCCTCCACAACAAGTCAAATTCAAATGGATGAGGACAATAAGGAAGATGATCAACCATCCAACCTACCGCCAAGAATCCACAATGCAATTGTAAAAGATCATCCAATAGATCAAATATTGGGTGATGTAAGTAAGAGTGTTCAAACTCGATCTCGTGTCGCTTCATTTTGTGAACATTACTCCTGTGTCTCTTCTCTTGAGCTGAAGAAAATAGATGAAGCACTCGATGATCCGGATTGGATGAATACTATGCATGAAGAACTCAACAACTTCATCCGTAATAAAGTATGGACATTGGTGGAAATACCCAAGGAACACAATGTGATTGGTACAAAGTGTGTCTTTAGGAATAAGCAAGATGAGAATGGATTGGTTGTAAGAAACAAAGCAAGATTGGTCGCTCAAGGTTTCTCTCAAGTCGAAGGTTTGGATTTCGGTGAAACCTTTGCTCCCGTAGCTAGACTTGAATCAATTCGGATACTACTTGCTTTTGCATCATGCTTTGATATTAAATTATTTCAAATGGATGTTAAAAGTGATTTCCTAAATGGAGAAATATCCGAACTTGTCTTTGTTGAACAACCTCCCGGTTTAGAAGACCTTAAGAATCCCAATCATGTCTATAAACTCTTCAAGACGCTCTATGGTCTTAAACAAGCTCCTAGAGCATGGTATGAACATCTTAGAGATTTTCTAGTATCTAAAGGATTCAAAGTCGAAAAAATTGATTCAACTTTGTTTACTAAAGTCTTAGATGATGATTTCTTTGTATGCCAAATTTATGTTGATGATATCATTTTTGGGTCTACTAACCAAGACTTTTGCAAAGAATTTGATAATATGATGTCTAGGGAATTTGAAATGTCTATAATCGGAGAATTAAACTATTTCCTTGGACTTCAAATCAAGCAATTCAAAGATGAAACCTTTGTGAGCCAAACAAAGTATGCAAAGGACTTGATCAAGAAGTTTGGGATGGAAGATGCAAAACCCATCAAGACTCCCATGGCAACCAACGGTCATCTTGACCTAAATGAGGTAGGTAAATCGGTAGATTTAAAGCTTTATAGGTCTATGATTGGTAGTTTGCTTTATCTTACCACATATAGGTCCGATATCATGTTTAGTGTGTGCATGTGTGCACATTTTCAAGCAACTCCAAAAGAGTGTCATTTGATGGCCGTAAAAAGAATACTAAGATATTTAAAGCATTCCTCTAGCATTGACCTATGGTTTCCCAAAGGTTCTAAATTTGATTTAGTTGGATATTCGAATTCCAACTATACGGATTGTAAAGTGGATAGAAAAAGCACCTCAGGTAGCTGTCAATTCTTAGAAAGATCCTTAGTATCATGGTCATCCAAGAAACAAAATTCCGTAGCTTTATCCACCGCCAAAGCCGAATATGTTTCCGCAGGAAGTTGTTGTGCTCAATTGCTATGGATGAGGCAAACTTTGATGTATTATGGAATTAAATTTGATAAAATATCTCTTTTGTGTGATAATGATAGTGCGGTGAAAATAGCAAATAATCATGTCCAACACTCAAGAACCAAGCATATAGATATTCGCCATCATTTCTTGAGAGATCATATGGGCAAGGGAGATATTGAAATTAGCCACATCCGGACCGAAGATCAATTAGCGGATATCTTCACCAAACGATTAGATGAAGGCTGCTTTTGCAAATTGAGGGATAAATTAAATGTCATAGACTATTCAAATGTTGGTTGAACTCTTGCCTCATGCATTTTGTTTGATTTGGTGTTATTTGAAGGCTTTTATGAAAGTATTTTCAAAAATTTCAGTAAAGATATCTATGTTCATAGAAATTTATGTTCTAGATAGACTTAAGTCTATTCAATGCATAATGATCATAAATGATATTTATTTGAGTGTAAAACTAAGGATCATTTGCATATTTTTTCTCTTCAAATGTCAATTCTTGAAAGTTCCAAGATAATCGGAATTACCGACGGGTTATTAACGGTATGACCGTAGTGCGGTACTACCGACGATGTATCCACGGTACTACCACTGTGCGGTATTACCGGCGGTAACAGCGCGGAACTACCGCGTCGCGTGGTAATTGGGCTTTGACTGTCGTGTCTCTCTTCGCCTTTTACCACTGAGCGGTATTACCTCCGCGCCTTCCTCTCTCTCTCTCTCGCGCGCTCTCTCTCTCTCGCGCGCCTTCCTCGTTTTTTCTTCGGTTGCTTGTTGATTCCTGTTGAATCCCTACTTATCTAGGGATCTACTCCATCAATCCTCACGGTAAAACTTCTTCCAATCCCTTTTTTTATCCAGAAACTGAAACCCTAGGTCACATTTAGAGTTAATTTAGAATGCGGATGTTTTGATCGGTTCTTTTTGGGCAAAATGGAAAATTTGATGTCTCATGATGCTTGCGCATCTAACCCATGGATTCACTCCATAAGAAACATCATAAATTAGAATCATTTTCATGCCCTAGAACCACGTCTGTGAAAGCGGTAATACCGCTCCTTTGAGCACGGAACTACCGTGATGTGGTCATACCGGCCAAACAATGGCGGTACTGCCAGATCACGGTACTACCGGCTAAAGACTTGCGGTACTACCGATTTTACTGACCGAAGAGCAAAGATCATTCCATTCAAGTTAATTCTATTTTATTTGATCTTGTGTACTCCTTGTAACTTATCCTCTCCTTGTGAAGATGCCAAGGACAAGGTACGGGACTCGCAAGTCGCATGGCTCTCCTAGAGGTCAATCCTCTTCCACTCAACCTCCTGCAGACTCAGTTGAAGAAACTCAAGTCAAGGGTAAAGGACCAGCAACAAATGAGTCTGAAAGTGAGGAAAGGTCCTCACAGGCTGGGTCAGGTTCTGGATCTGACTCTGACTCAGAAGAAGAAATTCAGGCCCAATATGATGATGAGATGGGAGAGCCAGAAGAGTCTGAAATTGATTTAAGGACTATTTCAGCTGATGATTATGCTATCCTGCGACACAAGGATTAGTACCTCCTGCCTTCCAACTCCATTAATCCAAGATTCTACACTAAATTTCAAGAGCAAGTCTATGAGCAGGTATATGGACATCACAGAAAATTTGCTGATCATAAGTGGATAAAGTGGCAGCACATCAATTCTTTAGAAAAATATAATGGTGTGTATCTGCTGTTACAGCAAATTGGTCTTCATGATCTTGTAGCTCTCAGAAATGACTATGATGAGGAGATCATAAGACAGTTCTATGCCACATTGTATGTCTCTTCAGATTTCAAAAGGATGAATTGGATGACAGTGACACGCTATGTGGAGAGCAGCAAGGCTGATTTTAAGCGTGTCCTGAGAATATACTCTGGCACTTGGGAGAAAATATTTGACAGGCCTGCCCTGAATGTCCCAGCTTGGACAGAGCACTATGATCAGAATGTCAGGTTCACACTAGGGAAGATTCACGGTCTGCTACCCATTCCTAGTCTGATTAA